>CM072338.1:23037500-23662500 GCA_036874045.1 Cymodocea nodosa | reverse complement strand
TATTATATAGAATCCGTTTGGAATTAGACTTTCGAAATCGTATTTTATGTCGAGAAAGAGAATTATGCAAGAGCTGTAAAATCATTCAGAATGATTTTTTATTCTGCAATTTTAGAAAAATAAATTACGAGGTATTATTCGAAGTCTTCTTGATTCATTTTTAAATTTGTCAATTGAGGGGCTTGCGAAAGTCTTTTTTTTGGTTTTAAATGGTTATTTTGCAAAAATTAAGAAACCTAAAATTAATCTCAAAAGTTCTAATTATCTTTGTTAATATGGTTATAATTGTTTAATCAAATCTATTGAGTTTGTTACCCCCATCTTCTTGCAGTATTTCTCCTTTCCCTTTTGTCTTTGTATCAGGGTTGATGTGTTTGATGTATCATAAGTTACGTGGGCGAAGGGTTTGCGCACTCCTTCCATAGAAGAAAATGGAAGAAGACGAGGGGAGAAGAAATGATGGAAACACTTTTTTCCATCATTTTGGCTGTCTGTGCAAGAAGGAAACGAGAAAATAATCTTCCTTCATTTTCCTGATATAAAAACTCTCATTAAACCCTATTTTCCATTTTCTCCGTTCGGAAATTATATCTCATCTTTATTTTCTATTATATTCTGTCATTTTTACTTTTTATTATTTTAAATATTTTTCGTTATTTCACTTTTCGACGAAAAATGTGTACAAATAAGTTTAAAAGAAGATGAAATTCTTGATTTTATTACTTTATAAATCTTATGATTTTAGTGGATTTTACAAAATCTGTTTAAACTTTTTCTTGTTTGTGTTTTGATTGTAAAATTGAATTTCGTATCAAGAGAGGAAATTGCATGTAACTGACAAAATCGATTAGAATTTATTTTTTTAAAAAGTTACGATTTTGAAAAAACAATCTATAAAGTTTTGAATTTTCTTTGAAGTAACGATTTTTTCAAAATCATGAAAGCATTCGTAAAATCCAAGACGTCTAAAATCAATTCTAAATCAGACTTCAGTAGCATTAAAAAAAAAAAGAGACCTCAGTTGTACATCATGTAATTTAAATTACAATTTGAAATCCTAAAATAATGAATTAGATTTTTCTGAACGAACGTGGTAGAAAAAAAGAGAGGGACAGATTGAACACACGAGTGAAGCGTGATGAGTTTCCTTGCTTTCATATCGATTATTTTAAAGTGCTTACATGTTTTTGATAATTTAACTTCATTAAAAGTTGATTAGATTCTAATATAGACAAAAAAAACCTAAAAAAAAGACCAAGTTGCACGAAAGATTGGTCTACTTTTTATTTTAAAACAGAAAGGAAATGTTACTTTAAAGTTTAAATAAAAATATTATCTACGCATAAAATGCTACGATATTTTATAATAGCAAGGAAACAGCCACCATTTGATAATTAGAATAATTCAGGAAAATTGATTTATAGGCATTTACAATTGAAAATATCATAGATGTTCATTTTATGGTTTAAATGCGTTAAATTAAAATCTGTTAACGATAAAGATTATACCTAATTTTATAAATATTTGTTTTACGTATAATCTTTATCATTTATAATATTTTTAGCTGTAATTTTGTATAATAATATTAGTAATATTGATCTCTTTTAAATTTAAATCTAATCATGGATGTTTTTAAATAGACCATACCCGGCTTAAAAAAAGCAACTTCCCGTCGTGGCGGAGGAATATAAAAACGGACGGTTGGGATTTTCTTGTCGGCGAAGGGAGAAGTCATGACATGCAACGTCGTTCTTCTCGTCCTCCACTCTCCCTTTCCTCTGTCCCGGGGATCGATCCTTCCCAATTATTGTTCCAGTTTCAACAACAGCAAAAGAAGAGCACGACCGATCTCCCCATCGAACTCCACATCCTGATCGATTCCGTTGCAACGTCGACAACAACAGCGTGGCGGATGGCGTTCTCCGTGGTGGAGAGATGCGAGAGCCACCTCTTCTTCCACGGCGAGGTCCTCCTCCCCATCGGGGCTAGGGCGGTCCTCTATGTACTCGGCCTAGGGTACTGTTTCCTCGGGCTGTCGGAGATTACGGTCAAGTTCTTCCGGGCAATGGAGGGTGTCGTCGGCCAGGAGAGGGAGGTGGAGGTGGTGGATCCAGTGACGGGCGGTATTGTGGGAGTCCAGAGAGAGAAGCTTTGGAACTTTTCCATTGCCGATGTCACGTTGCTTGCGCTTGGGACCAGCTTTCCCCAAATTTCGCTCGCCACGATAGATGCCATCAGGAATCTGGGCCAGCTGTACTCTGGTGGTGAGCGATGGCGGTTCCATGTTTGTGATACGCCCTATATTTATCGAGGTTTCTTTTAATAAGATTTTATTCATGCGAATTAAATGAAGTTGAGCAAACGGCAGCTGAAATACACAAAACTAGCAATGATAAACATACCGTTATGGAAGGCACATTGTCTTTCATGCTTAAAAACCAATTCCTTGTATTGCTTTATTTCTGCTTTCATAAGCCACAAAACCATTTTGTTAAAAGATCTACCTATCCGATTGCAATAGTTACCCTTTCAAAATAAAAGATGATGCCTGTCTTGCATTACTGCATAAATTCGTTCAAGTAAGTTCCAATGAATAGACTATTCTCCCTGTGACTACAGGGGAAGTGGGATAGAATGTCCTTGAGTAAACCAATTGGCTATGGAATTTTTGATATTGGTGACGTTTTTATTAGATTCAAATTAAGTACTACTTTCCTCATAATAGAGTGATACCAATTGTAATATCCTTTGTTGGTAAAACCTATTGACTATGCAAGAAGGACACTTTTGCAAGATATTAAAGAATAGAGATGTCTAACTTCATCTATATCAAATTCTTTCCTCGTTTCATTTATCATCACTGTTGAACTATTTTCTAGAAGTTTGGTAAAAGTGGTTCACATCAACAACCAACTGCAATAGTTTCTTGTCCTTGCAATTTTTTCACTTTTGCGCTGTTCTAATCTATTAATTTTGCGTTCTATTGATTTTTATTTACTTTTTTTTTCTAGGCATCAGATGATATTGCTTCATATAACAAGAAATCAATTGCTTGTCTGTTTAATAATGCAGTCCTATTGATGCATGAGATTGAATTTATATATAGGATTGGGTCCCGGCACTCTCGTTGGTTCTGCTGCATTTGATTTGTTCCCCATCCATGCTGTTTGTGTTGTAGTTCCAAGAGCAGGTTCACTGAAAAGGATATCAGATTTGGGGGTTTGGCTAGTTGAACTCTTTTGGTCATTCTGGGCCTACATTTGGCTTTACATTATCTTGGAGGTCAGAACTTTACTTTGAAATAGCTTATAACTTTGGTCCACATTGAACATTTGCTTGCATTTAGGTGACTAGGTTGGCAGGCCCTGATAGGTTTATATTGATTCTTGTGTTGGCCCTGAAAGCAAAATGGTGGTAACTCATATGACTCAAGAATCTGGACAATGTAGCCAGCCATATGCCATCCTTCTCTTTGGCTCTAGGGATACTAAATAATTTTCCATGCTCCTCTTTCATTCAGTTTTTTTTAATTTTATATTCTAATTGTTAAATGGATTCACCTACATCTAATAATCCGTTTGGTATTTGATACACCGGATCACTCTTGACTTATTATGCACCGTGGATGGCAAGTTTACCATACAGTTAGTTTTCTAACTCGAGATTTGTTGTAGACTGAAGACATGAAGTTGAACTAAATTTCATGCATGGGATATCCTATCCTGTATTCTATTGATAGATAAATGTCAAATTTTCTTTCATATCTTAGTTACAATAGTAAATATGATGATATAAAAAGATTTTCATTCTTCAAACAATCTTTATGTGGATTGAGGTTATGCTTGAAACGCTTTTGATCCACTACTTATCATGAAAAGCAGACTTTCAATAAAAACTAGATTTTACAACTTTTCTACTAATAGTCTTTTGGTTCAAAAATCACAAATATAACTCATCATTTTGCAAAAAAAGAGGTTATGAAAGAAAGCCTATTTGGAACTACTTGTTTGAGACAACTGCATTTCTATAAGCAATTTTTATAACACCATTAAGCTACCATTTTAGTTTTGAAAATTGGGACTGTATTTTCTTGGAGGTTCCTCTAGGAAATTCTCTAGAAATGCATCATTGGGTTGGCATTTTTGTACCATGTGCTGGCATGAACAGTCCTTATATGCGAAAAACAGATGATGAGGAGAGACGCCAAGAAAAGAGAAAACACCACTTTTGCAGGGAGAGACGAAATTGGAGGGAGGTACACTTTTATGTTGAAAACAATATCCCTAGAATCTGTTCTTATTAATTGAATCATGAGTACAAACTAATAAAAAATATAATGATTTGGGTGCATACAAAAAATATCTTATTGAATCATAAGGATAACAATTAGGAGTGGATTTTGCCTTTGCTTGTTTTCCTAGTAGGGATTGGTTAAAATTCCTTTATTTTTTTCATTTTTTATATTTTTCATATTTTTCTTGAATTTTTATTCGAACAAAAAATTATAAATATTGGGAAATGAATTATAAATCATTCATTCTAATGAGAATCACCTAGTATTATTGATCTTCCTCTCACTAAGTTGGATTGGTCGGATTAATTGGTTGGACAAACAGATTGGTTTGTGCCTGGACACTTGACCTACAAAATAGTAGATAGGGTTTAGGGTTACCCTTGCCTTCTCTAATACTTAGATTAGATGAATATGTAAAGGAGATAGTTTAGGTTTAGGATTGTATCACATATCGTTAATACTGCATTTATGGTGGTATTTATATTTAATAGCGGTAGGTAAAAGTAGTTGGTGATTGATGATCTCTTGTTGGTCTCATGTAGCCAAGGTGGGTGACACGTTGCCTCTAACTAGGCACCTATACAATTTATTGGCATCCACGTCAGCTTTATGTAGTGATCATATGGTATGGTTGGTTTCCACATTGATAGATGCTTGGAACTTGATGGAGTGCTAGGTATGTTTTGCCTAGTCATTCTCCTCAGGAAAATGATGATTACTTTTGAAAACACGTTGAGCAATTTGACTAGGACAAGTGTTTCACACAAGGCAAGTGGGGGATGGAGAGTATGTCGTCTAGTTACATGTGATAGAGCAGCCATTTCAAGCAAGTTTGTTTAACTTATTTAGGTTGCTATTCAAGATAAGTTTCGTTGTTTATATTTTGTTTCTTCAGCTCATTGATCATTTAAGCACATAACATGAGAGATTTTTATTTACATACATCTATATTCTTATCTCAATACAAAGAATCTATTTTGTTTTTGTACAAACTCCCTATTGCATTACTTGTTTATATATCTGGATAATATATGTGCCGGTGTTTGTCTTGTGACTTCAATATCTTTCATTTTTCACTCTTCTGCTCGCATTGCAAGTTACTCTAATTTGTTCTCTGGATCTAAGGGAGCAGCTCAAAAGAAATTAATTTAATATTCTCTCAATTTACTGGGTAATTTTATTTCTATAGATGTGGACACCAAAAGTGGTTACTCTTTTAGAGGCTCTATTGACGGTCCTGCAGTTTGGAATACTATTGCTGCATGTGTATGCTCAGGACAAACGCTGGCCCTATCTGTCCATTCCATTGTATGTTTACCCTCTACATTATGTTCAACAATGTCCTTGTATCAACTACTTCTGATGGCCTTGATTTTCCAATAAATTTGTTGTTTGCATTTTCTTATGATCAGGGATAGAAATGAAAGACCAAAAGACTGGGTACCAGAGGAAGACTCTTCTTTAGTGAATAACAATTTATTGTCCAGTGAATGCTTTAACATACTTGAAGATTGTGAAAATCCAGATAGGAGTGTCGTTGAATTAGTTTCTATTTATTCAGGTATTGGCTGCACACTTTTTTCCATTTTTTTTGTTCTTGAATGTTTATAATTGATAGGATGAGAAGAATTTCTTCACTGATAATATACAAAATAAATAATGAAAAATGAACTTACTGTGCTGATCATAATGTTGGCTTTTAAGCCATGCACAGAATACCTCTTAGGATTCGAAAATGAGTAGTTCAACTCCATATGGAAACGGACGTTTAGTTGATAAGATTTTGGGATTCATTGAGTGAAGATTTGGTATCTATTGACCCCCATTGGGTTTCAATTATAACAGGAATCTTATGGATATCAAGTCGGTACAACACATGGCTGCTTTACATAACTACCATTATGATACGGAAAGAATTCCAGGCATGATTTAGGTGTTATCAGATGTTTATTCATTTTTCTTGTTGCAAATGTAGTGGAAGAAAAATTTCTATAAGCTTCAGTTGTTTCACTTCATGATATCATCCATGTGGAAGTTTGCCCCACCATAAACTTTTTATAGAAAATTGAAAAGATAGAAGTTCATTGACCTCGTTATTTTTTGCTATTTGAGCTTGTTATTATTGAAATAAAATAGAAACTATATCTCGCATTGGCTTTCTTTTAAGGAAGCTTGATGGTACTTATTAATGTCTTGTTGGATCGATATTGAAAATCTTTTTCCCACCTGCTTTCATATGGATGCTTTTGGTGGTTGTCGAATTCGGCTATTGCTAAAGGTTGCTGCACTTTCATTGTCTATTTTATCCTGAAGTTTTGGGTGGTGTTATATTCATTGAAGTAAAACCTGAACTCCATACTGGACAACCTTACTGAAGAATTTTTTTTTCTAGCAAGGTTTGAAGAAAGCTGACTCTTATAATGCAACAAATATTTTTTTACTGTAAAGTGTAAATGTCCTGATTCCTTGGCATTCTACTTTCCTTCCTTTCCATTAATGAAGTACTTTGTACTTCTGTTTGACATCACTTTTTTTGTAGGTGTAAATTATGAATCTGTACCAGATAATGATGTCGAAGAATCATCCGATAGAAATGCTGACAACATGATTCCAGAAAGTTCCAGTGCTTTGATAGTTTGTAGAGAACAACTTTTGAATGTTCTAAAGGTAGTGCTCTTGTATTTGACTTTGAAAGAGAAATAATTCAGTTATGCAAACCCCATCCTTAATTTATTATTTTATTATATTCTGATTGCAAGCTCATGTCGATGCTTACCTTGAAAATATGCAAATATGAAAAAGAAGATGGGGATGGGAAATACTGCGAGTATAATTCTGGTTGTAATTTTGTGTGTACATGCACAAGAGAATCGTGTAAATACTGAGGTTCTGCTGGATGTGAAGAAAAAAAACACACAATAGGAAAATATATAATGGAAAAGATGCATTTTATTGTCTCCAAGGTCCACTATTTCAGGAGTGTGTGTGTGGGTATTCCAGTATTTCAACTTGATATTGTTTAGTGCACAGAACATTCAAATTTACCGCTGAGTTCTAAAGCTTTGCTTAGTGTTCCAAGACTAATGCCAGTTCACTAATGGTGTACTCCATTTACATGTGATCACTTTCCGATTGAGTTAAATGTTCTATACTAAACTTTCTGAATGTTATGGTTGGTAAGATTTTTTAGCAAGTCATTTTCTGTCGGACAAAAGCTAGTGTTATGCATTCTTAACAACTATGATATGGCTGAAATTCTGTTGCACTACCCCTGAAACTCAGGAGAGTCCAGAATCAAAGAAAGTGGATGTAGGAATGGTGAAAGCGTTGTGGCGACTAGTTCTTATGCCCTGGAGAATCATTTTTGCATTTGTGCCACCTTGTCACTTAGCTCATGGATGGCTTACCTTCATTTGTTCCTTAATATCCATTACTGGAATAGCCTACATGATTACAAAGCTGACAGACGCCATAAGCTGTGTCACAGGTTAAACTCTTTCTGTTTGTCATAAGTTATTAAGCTGTTTTTTTCACAACAACCTCATGGATTCAGATCCAAATTTTATTGGTTCGATATTTTGTAGGAATAAATCCTTATGTCATTGCACTTACCGCACTGGCTGGCGGAACATCATGGCCAGATTTGGTGGCCAGCAAGATTGCCGCTGAGCGTCAGACAACCGCTGATTCCTCCATCGCAAATATCACATGCAGGTTGGGTTCTTTCCTAAGGTGAAAGTTTGTACCGTTGTTCATGCTTATCTGACATGTTTCAGCGGTGGTTTTCCTCCACAGCAACTCTGTGAACATTTACGTTGGGATTGGCATGCCCTGGTTGATCAACACAATTTACAACCACATCGCCTACAACGAACCATTACATGTACAGAATGCAGCAGGTCTGGGTTTCACCCTACTTGTTTTCTTTGCGACGTCAGTTGGCTGTGTCGCAGTTCTCGTGCTACGGCGGCTTACCTTAGGAGCTGAACTTGGCGGCCCAAGGCCATGGGCGTGGGCGACATGCGCCTACCTCATGCTTCTCTGGATCGTATTTGTCGTTCTCTCCTCCCTCAAGGTGTCCGGCATGATATGATTCGGCGCACGTTCTTGTTAGTGTTTGATCACGCTCTGATCCATACTTTCGGCTTGCATTCTTGAATGCCGTCCATCCACCCATTCATCGATCCAACAATATCACGAGGACACGTCTTACGTGTTTTACTTAGTTAATATTGATGTTTTTGGTTATTGCACTTTTCTTTAATTTACTAGTTATTGAGAATGTTGATGTTTTTCATCAAGAAAATTTCATCGGTGGTGCCACCAAGAATTTCTTGTTCGGACCTTTTTTCTTTTTCTTTTTTAAAAAATATAATCTACATTATATTAAAGCTTTTACTCGGTTAATATTTTATTTTAAAAATAATAATTAAAATTTAACAAAAAATAGATGAGTTTTAATTATTTTAAATAAATGATATTGAAAAACTTTTCGATACATCAACTACTGTAGAGAGCCTCCGTATTTGTAGAAAGCCTTGGAATTTGTTGTAGATAACACTTGTTTCAATATCCAAAATAATGAATTTTCGTAAAACACCCTCCTAAAAAATAAAAATTGCGCTGAAGCCCCATGTCTAATCTCTTCTCTTCGTCTCCTCCGCGCCGCTCCCGCCCTTCCCTCGCCAGGCATGGACTCCCGCCTACCTCCTCGTCCCCGGCGAACCTCCGACGCCCCTCCGCCGGAAGAGGACCAGCAACACCCGCCCCAGCTTCCCCCCTCCGCCACAGCCTCAATTGCCCTCTCCCTGTCCTCCCTTCTCTCCTTCTCCACCGACCTCCTCTTCCCGTCCTTCTCCAAGCTTTCACCACCTCCTTCTCTCTCCATCTTCTTCAACGTCAAGATCCCCTCGCAAATCTCCACTGTCTCCCTCACCTCCTCCCCCTCCACACTGCCCTCCAACTCTTCCCGCCACTCCTCCTCCTCCTCCTCATTCCTGCTCCACGCCCCTCTCCGCCGTCTCTCCCGCCGCTCCTCCGACCCATTCAACCCCGCTGCCGTTCGCCGTTGCACCGTCGTCTGGTTTCGCAACGACCTCCGCGTCCATGACAACGAAGCACTCACCACCGCCAGCAACGAGTCGGTCTCTGTTCTCCCCGTTTACATCTTCGATCCCCGGGACCATGGGAAGTCGTCGTCCGGGTTTGATAAGACGGGGCCGTACAGGGCCACGTTCTTGCTGGAGTCCGTGGCGGACCTAAGGAAGAATTTGAGGGAGCAAGGGTCGGATCTTGTGGTGAGGATTGGGAGGCCCGAGACCGTGCTGGTGGACATGGCGAAGGCAGTCGGTGCCGATGCGGTTTTTGCGCATCGGGAGGTGTCGCTCGACGAGGTGCGGGCGGAGGAGAAGGTGGAGAAGGCGATGGAGGAGGGGGGAGTGGAGGTGAAGTATTTCTGGGGTAGTACATTGTACCATATTGATGATTTGCCGTTCGAAGTGGAGCAGATGCCTTCGAATTATGGGGGGTTTAGGGATAGGATGCAGGGGTTGGCGGTGAGGAAGACGATCGAGGGCTTGGATCAGATTAAGGGTTTGCCTTCGAGGGGAAACGTTGTGGTTGGAGAGATTCCGAATTTGTGCGACCTTGGATTGAATCCAGCACCATCCATGGTACAAATTTTGTTCCTTAGTTGCTTCCCTTTTCATCAGTTATTCTGTTGCTAAAATTCATTTTTACAGTGGATTCTTCGTTGAATTCCTTTTTTCTTCATTTTCAAAAAGGAAGTGTTGATATATAATGTTTTTTCTTGTCCAAATATGAATATTGTATGGTTATCGAGAACCCTAATGAAAGACACAGTTGGATGCTGAAAATGAAAACGAGGGGATTTTTAGAATATCTCCGTGAGCAGAACTTGTAGTCCTTTACCATGCTACAATGCCGTTTATGGTTACGAGTAAAATGAACGTGCTTCTGCACATTTAAAAAAATAAAAAATTTATTGATTAGAGGAATGGAAAAGAGAAAATGAGAAGTTAATGGGTAGTTTGACAAGTGAAATCACATATTTATACTGCTATTATGAGATTGTTAATGTTTTAAGATGGGAAATTTTGGAATACTCTGATCCATTTCTTCTTTCTCCTTTTCCCTTAATAATAGTCCAAGTACCATGAATGTTCTCCTGCACATCGAGAAAAAATACTAGTTTGAACGAAAAAAGGGAGAAAGAGAGAGAAAAATGAGAAGATAATGGGTAGTAGGTAGTTATTGATAAGTAAACTTACATATCTATAATATTATGAAGAGATTTTTTTTGAGTCTTTAGCATGGACAATTATGGAATATTAAACCAAAGTTGGTCTGGTCCGTGATTGTCTCTTCCATTGATATATGGTATAGATATCTGAATTCTGTCTATTAGAATATCATACTTTGATTGATGCTATGAAAAATTCATCTTCAAAAAGGCTACTTCAAAACATTACAAAATAATACACTTTCAGTAACCCTATTTCATAAACTTTTTTCAGCATCGACGGAAAGCATGCATTACCAACCACATGGCCATTTCTTTAACATGACCCTTGTAGACAACAAGCTCAAAATAGTTTTGTTGGCTAAGTTTATGTAGGTTCATACTCCTTATTAATATTCAAATCTTAATGTCTTCACCATCCTGTCAATTTCAAGCATGTGTCCCTCAGCTCTATAACTGAACTACATTAGTCTAATATCCAAGAAATTCACAATTGCATTTCTTCATTGTATCAAAGATTTGAACTTCAGTGGGCAATAAAATTCTGCCCAAAGTCGCCTCTTTAGCATGGCCTTTGTAGATAACAAACTCAAAGTAGTTGTGATGGCTAAGGCTATGTGCATTCATATACATCGTCAACATTCAAATTTTAGTGCTTACATCATCCTTTCAATTTCAAAAAACATGACCTTACATCTTGGTTTAATATCCAAGAAATTCTAGCTCCATTTTACCCTTCTATCAAACATGTTGAACTTCATTGTGCATGCCTGTCCAACTGTAACGGCCTTTTGATTTGTGTTTGGGTCCCTGTCAAACATTCCTTTTTAGTTAAATCTTCCTGTTAACCGACCATACAAAAAAAAAAAAGATGTCTTAAATGATGGGTATACTTGTTATCATACGTTTTTTTCATACAATGCATAGAGATTATAGTTGAAATTTCTTAAGAATTAACAAATAATTTTGCATCTTACAACTTCTCAATGAGAAGAATGACTTAAATGCTTCATGTCAATTGCATAAAGAAATAACAAATCATTTTATATATATATAAAAGGTATAGAAATTTTAACATTTAGACCTTTTATACTCATATATGGGAGTGCACAAATATTTAGACCTTTTATACTTATATCTAGGAGTGTTTGAATTTATAGGCAATAATTATCCAAAGTAATTCCCTTTCAATAGGTGCATGCTCATTCATCTCCTACGTCTATTTCATGAAGAATTTTTTTTTACATGTCTCATTCCTTATGGTGAACATTTCCTTTTCCTCTCCTTTTTTTACTTTTTCGTTACTAATTCCTAATGATCCATTAATGATATATGCACCATTTTATGAGAAATTAATAATTAATTGTTACTTTTTTACGTACATGTAATTTTCACAACCCATCTAACAAGATACTATAAATAACATTCGATTCTTATTGTCATCATTATTTCTACATTCACTCCCCACAATGTCTATTAGCTTCTTGGCATCAGGTGCACCATTCATTCTCCATGTATTTTCTTCATTGGTCCATGTATTTTCCTAACACATTCCTTCCATCAGCATACTCCCATTTAGTCCACTCATTTATCTCCTACGTAAATAGATAGGCAACCTTTTTTATTTCATGAATCATCAACAGCCATCCATGTGAATGTCACTTAACATTGGTGTATGAATGCATGAACGTGGGCATGCATGGTTTTTTTATGCTCATAATTTATCAAACTAGCCACATACATGCACTCTACGTTAATGTGGACATCACTCCATGTGCAGCATGTAGCCACCTTTTTTTAATGATTCAAGCTCAACCAATATTTGCATATCATTTCATTTTGTTATCTTTCTCCTTTTTTTTGAACGCATGCTATAGTCAATTTTCTTCTTTTTTCCTGATGGAATTAGTGTCTCAATGTTCATTTCGTTATTGGAAAAATCAGTGAACATCCTTCAAGCCTTCAACCATATTTCAATTGCATAATCTCATATCACTTTCCGTGTATAAATACCTAAGATAGATCCCTTTATGTAAATCTATTATTAAATTTTCCTGCACCAACAATAACCCTGCACCAGACATACTAGCAGTTTAAACTCCTCTTTTTTTAATCCAGGATGGAAAACCTACTGTTCATGTCTCTTTGACTGGTGGTGAATCTGAAGCATTGGACATATTAAAAAAGTTCGTTGCTGAATTCCGTGCACAACCAAATGAGGACAATAACATGGATAGCATATATGGTGCAAATTTCTCATGCAAAATCTCACCTTGGCTTGCCATGGGATGCCTTTCTCCACGTTTCATGTTCGATGAGTTGAAGAAAAGCACTTCTAGGTATATGAAATTTTATTTAAATATTTTGATACATCATTTTCATGGTAGTTGTATCAATTGAATATAAGAGAAAATTGACTTGTTGGTTTGATCATATATTTGGAAGACCAAGAATGCACCAGTTAGGATATGAAAATTAATTAATGTAGAAGAAATTAAAAGTGGTGGAGGAAAACTTAAAACTATTTGATTAAGAATTGTGAGAAAGATTTAAATTTATGCAATTTAATTAAAAATTTAAACATAGATAGAAATATATGGAAGAAAAAGATTCATGTAATCGGCTTTACATAATGAGTTTATGACATAGACTATTGTTGTATCTTCATGTTAATGTTGGTGTGAATATAAATAAATAAACAAACTAGTAGAGGATGTCGTAGAGGTGCATATTTATGAGTTGGAGAGACGTGAGGAAATCATTCTAACATACTAGACATGCAGACTAGCCTTTTGTCTTTACATGTTCCTTGCAGCCTTCAAATAAGACGCATAAAAGGATTATTTTTGTGCCCTATGAAATGTGACAAGATACAGGGCTTTTGGTCTCTTGCTTTTCAGAACAATTGTTGCACCTACACAGAAGAAAGGAGGTATCCCTGGTGACAACGGTATGAACTGGTTCATGTTTGAATTACTCTGGAGGGATTTTTTCAGGTAAATCACAGTTTAGTAACCACATCTTCATCAAACTTTAAAATGTGTTTGAGACATGCGGTGAATTATCTATGATCTAGTATTGGTTGAAAACAATGTGTTCTCATCTGCTACAAAATCTACACAATACGATTTTTTAGTCAATTCATGACTTTCTGATATAATCTATTAGTGTTGGAGCTGGCTTTAGCATTAAGGTATGCTTAGTTCATGATCTTGGCTGGAGGTTTGTGGAAGAGAGACCTGCAATGAGAAGGGAGAGGGTGGAGAAGCCTTGTGTGCTCGAGCAGGAGAGAAAAAAAGAAGAGTTTTTTATTCATTTATGTTCTCTTACGAAAGGAGAGAAATATATATTTACATGGAAAAATTACAAAAAGGGTACTCAGAAATGACAAGATACATGTAAGGGAAAAAATCATATTTCTTCACTTCCCCTCAAGCTGTAATGTAAACATTATGCACACCAAGCTTGCCTAATAGAACTATGAACGGATTGCAGATTGTATTCTTTTCCCATTGATATGACAATCAATCTCTGTGTTTCATCCTCTCATGGAAGATCAAATTAGTTGATATGTGAACTGCTGCATGATTATCACAGAAAAGACTTTGGGAAATGGAACATTGACCATAAGAGCAGTGAGATTGTATGCTAAACATGTTAATTCAAAACATGTGTTGGCCATTGCCTTGTATTCCACCTCTGCAGATGATTTGGCAACAAGAGATTGCTTTTTTGACCTCCATGAACTCAGGGTATCTCCCAAGAACATCTGATACCTTGTGGTGGGTGTTCGGGTAGTGAATCATCTTGTCCAACTAGTATCACAATGGGCAGTAATAGTGAAACTTTCAGTAGCTTTGAACAGGAGACCTTGCCCAGGAGAGTTCTTCAAGTATCCTCACAGTAGCTTTGTGGTGAGAGATCAGTGGTTTCTGCGTATGTTGACTCAACATCTGCGCTACATGACTAATGATCTGTCTTGTCATAGTGAGGTAGGTTAATCTACCTTCATGTCTTCTATAACCTAACATCAAAGTTCTTGGATTCATTGTTAGAGTCATGAATATCATCTAAGGGTGTGGGTGTTGGTTTGCAACCAAGGCATCCCAGCATCTTTCAAAATGTCAAGGCTCAAGGGTATATTTTCTTTGAGAGAACATTAATCCCCACTAAGGATCATCTTCATCTAAAGGCTTCAAGATTGATCCATTGACAAGCCCTACCTTATTCTTTGCACTTAATGTCACCTTTGTCGACCTTCTCTAAGTCATGTAATTTTTTGTCAAATCAAAGGTTTTGAAACAAGAATCATATCTTGTTGGTCTAATGTGTGTAGGTACTAGGGATTTGAGGTTGTATCCATATTTCCCTCTTTTGTTGTTTTCTTGCCTTCGTTCATGTTGAAATCTTCACCTCGATGTTATCTTGGATCCACACCAATGTGGTGAAGGGAGAAAACAAAGTCTCCCTCCACATATTATAGGCTTACAATAGCAAATGACCAAAATAAGCTGCACAGACAAAGGATATAACTTGGGCTACTCTGATACTAAACTGATATTCATGATCTTGTTTGGAAGTTGGTGGAAAAGAGACTTGCAATGGGGGAGAAGAGAGAGGGTGGAGAATTCTCTAGCACTCAGCAAGAGAGAAAAAATGAAAGTTTTCATTCATTCGTATTTTCTCAGTAAAAGAGAAAAAAATCTCTGTATATGACAAAATTACAAAAGAAAGAGTACACCGAAATGACAAAATATGTGTCTATTTTTTGAAGGTATCCTAGTGTTCTTTAGCATTGTAGTTAACTGTGTTCCACATCCATGTTCCCGAATGATGTTCTTGTTCTCTTTTGTATGCTAGGTTCATCACAAAGAAGTACAACACTGGAAAGAGAAAAAGAGAACCTGTGCCATCTTGCGTAGGAGCCTTCCCTTGAATTTGTATGATGGATTTCAGTAGATATAACATTGTTTAACATGTTTCGCTATTGAGTTTTTTTTTTAAAAAAAGCACACACGTTTCACTATTCTTTGTTATGGCACGTGGTTCTTGTAAAGATCTGGAGTTTCCTGTCTATCTTGACACAGAAATGCATGTTGACTGTAATCTATTTGATTTTTTCTCAAACTTTTTGACTATTGGGCGGAGGAAGAGGAAGTTATGGGTTTGAATCCTGACAAAAATGTTATCATTATGAAAAAACTGCAAAGATATTTTCTTGCAAAGTAAAATGGGAAAATAAAATTAAAGACTATTGCTATGAAATCACAACTTCAAAAAAAACCGCAATGAAATTCGTCAAACATGTTTTTATTATTTATTTTCAGTTTAATTATTTTGCAACAAATTTCTCCATTTGTTTTCCTTTTCGATGTTTTTTAAAATTTGGTTAAGTGTGAAATTTATACAAATTTCATGGTAATTTATTATTAAAGTAATTGATTTGAACATCAGGAATAAGGGAGTGGAGTGGAAGGGTGAGAGAGAGAAAACCGATCAGATTAAAAAGTTTAATCTCTAAAAAAATACATAAGAAGGAAAAAAGGTGTACGGATTTTGCAAGGAGATATTTATAAGTACGTGGTAAAATATCTAATTAAATTAAAGAATACCAGCATTTTTAATCCTTATTGATTAGACTACAAATTTTTTAATGAAAGTTTTAGGACGAATTATCACAAATTAAAATAGTACTTTAATAAATTAACTTGACATATTATTTGATTTCTTTATAAGAATATAGGTTTTTTAAAAATTATGAATGTTTACTGGAAAATGGAATATAAAGAAATCATTATTTATGAATTTTCACTTTTTCTGAAAAAAATTGAATAATTGCATTTTTTAAGAACAAATAATTATTTTTTTTAAGTAACAAAATATGACGAGTTCACCCTGAACCCTAGCGCCGAGAACATTGCCTCGACCATGGCCGACTACGATCTCACGTCGAGGATTGCCCCCAGCCTCGATAGCCACCTTGCCTTCCCCCTCCTGGAGTTCCTCCAGGAGCGCCAGCTCTACGACGATGGACAGATCCTCAAAGCGAAGATCGAGCTCCTCAGCGTCACCAACATGGTCGACTACGCCATGGACATCCATAAGAGCCTATACCACACTGAGGACGTTCCTTAAGGTTTGCCAACCCAAATTCACGACATTTTCCTTCATGATCTGTTCTCATTCATGTTTTTTTATTTTTAATATTGAATGGGTTTTGTATTTGGTAGATATGTTTGACGAGCGTGCGGAGGTGGTGGCTAGACTGAGGTCTCTCGAGGAATCTGCTGCGCCGCTTCTCTCTTTCTTACAGAATGCCAGTATGGTTCAGGAATTGAAGGCCGATAGGCAGTACAATTTGCAGATGTTGAATGATCGCTATCAGGTTTTATCATTAAGATTAATGAAAGTGCTTGCTTTTTGCCTACGATGCGTAATGATTTTGGACTTGTTATATTGGGGTTTCTATGGGTTTTGTTAGGGTGGTAGATGAATGGCATCGGTTAATCTCTTTTGTACGGGTTTTGAGCCTTGTTTCTATTCCAGACGGATTGGTGCTGAGCAGATAGAGGCTTTGTATCAGTACGCTAAATTCCAGTTCGAGTGTGGCAATTACTCTGGTGCCGCTGACTATTTATATCAGTACCAGGCTCTTTGCACCAACAGCGACAGAAGCCTAAGTGCATTGTGGGGAAAACTTGCAGCTGAAATTTTAATGCAGAATTGGGATTTCGCTCTTGTAAGAGCTTAACCGGCTGAAAGACATAATTGACTAACTTAAGCGTTTTGCAGAATTACAATTTTCTAACTTAACCTTTCTTACATGCTCAGTTTTATCTAATCTTTCTTGCAGAACTTTTCTACTCCTTTAAATCAGTTGCAGAATAGGATTTGGTTAATGCACTGGAGTCTCTTTACCTTCTTCAATACTGAAAATGGTAGAAATGGCATCATCGACCTTTTCTTTTAGGACAGGTTTGACTTAAAGCCCCTTTCTTTAAACTTTTGTTATTTTCCATGGTGTTTGTTTTTTGAAATCACCCTCGTGTCCATCTATAAATATGTAAGCTCCTCCTCTTACCAATATTCAATTTTCCTTTCTCTTTATATGATCTCACACATTTAATTTCAGAATTTGCATTATTTTGTTTATTAAGGCTTAAATTTATGCCATTATTGTATTTTTTGTTTAGTTGATATGCTAAAAGCTTAAATCTTATTATTGAAACTTATTTACTAGCTATCATGTTACTGTGCGTTTACTTATAACTTTATTTTTGATGCTAGGATGTTAATCTGTGTTTATCTTGATATTAGTTTGGCATATATTTCAATGCTATTTATTTTTTATTAATAAAGAACGAATTTTTGAAGGCATAATTGCATTTAGTAATATTTAACATAAGCAGTATTATCCCTGCAAAATGAAGAGCCTTGATGTAACAATATGTTTGTTCCATTGTGGTTTGGAGGTCCAGGTTCAAATCTTGGGAAACAGCCTACCTATTTCTGGAAGTTAGGTTATGTACAATTAAACTCTCTCTATCCTACTTCGATGGAAGCCTTGCACATTGGGGTTTCCACTTTTTGTATCGATACTGTAAAATATATGACTTTTAATTTTTAGTTAGCACCTAGACAATGCCTTGGTGCCTTAACATGTATGCTTGCAAGATTTGAGATGGAAAATTGGAAAAAGATATAGCCATGCTTTAGTTTGTAGGCCATAAGGTCAGATAATGGAATTTGTGTATTTACCAAAAAACACAAGGGTCTTTGCAGAAAATTCTTCTATACACGGAAACATTCAGTTAAGCCTCTCCATGTTACTATTCATGTGTGTTCCTCTATCGCATTGCTCTAACATGGTAAAATTGCACAGCCTCTCTTACATTTATGAAAAAGAGAAACTGGTGTTATCTTCAAGTGAAAAAAGATAGAAAATATATCTTTTTTTATAAATAAGAAACATTTTTATATTCCTTAAAAAAGGAAAAAAATAGAAAAATACTGCAATGTTTCAAATATTCTAAAAATTTAACGTGGAGAAATTTTTCAAAAAAGCTCTGTTGGGTGAAAAGTTGGAAAAACGATTATAGTTTAACTGAATACTCCATTATATATCTTTCTGTGGGAAATATGGTTCTCTATTTTATTTGCTAGTGTTTTGCTTATGCCTTAAATTCTTAAACAACTTATCAACACTTAAAGAACACCTGGTCAAGTACATTTGTTATTCAATGTTTAGTATTAAGCTGCATGCTTTATGAGACTGATAATTTTGATCACATTCTTTTAAATAATTTTTGCTAGTTGCTTTAGTTTTATTAATAACATTCTTTTCTATGCCTGTGAGTTGAACTTTTTGCTTGTTATTTTAATTTTCCTAATGATATTCTTATGTAAACCTATTGAGTTTTTTGTAGATATCTAAATGCAATTCAAACAAATGCACCCCACCTTCTTTGCTATGTAGCTTTTGCAATTGTTGTGAATAAGAGAAGGAGCATGATTAAAGAGATTGTCAAAGTAATTCAGCAAGAGCAATATTCTTACAAGGTTCCTATTACAGAATTCTTGGAGTGCTTATATGTTAACCATGATTTTGAGGGTGCTCAAAAAAAGCTTCTGGAGTGTGAGATGGTACAAATTTCTTCTTTATTTTGTTGCATTTTCTATTTTGCTTTTCTTGCAAACTTTGGCTTCCTTTAGCAGTACCATTGTTTTAGATATTTGTTACTCTTGCAAGAAAAATGTGGTAAACTACCAGTAGTCTTTCGGCTTTCATGTTTGGTAATGGAAAATTCATGTGGAATCTACTAGGTTTTAGTTCATGAATTATGTTTTTAGTGTGTACCCTCATTTTCTAGGATTTGGTTGCAGCAAGTTACTTGCTAGGTTCATTCTTGTCTGGAAATGTAAATTTTGTTTTGAACGTAGTCTGATTTTTGTTCTGTGTAATAAGCTGAGATGAATCATTTTATATTTAGTGTCTTCCAATTTATGGTCTCGAACAAAGGTCTTCCAATGTATACAGAATTTATTTTGCTCTTTAGGCTAGTATATGGATTCTATTGACCTGCCTGGCTGGGATACTTTCTTTTTTGCATTGCCATAGACTGGTTTCAAGAGTTACCTTTTTTGCCCACATTTCTACTGATGCCTGTAGTTTAGTGTCTGCAATATATCCTATTATCTTCACTTCAAGGCTAGTACATGTTTTCCCTGTCGTCCCTTCTTTTAATAGTATTTCTATTTGACAGAATGCTTGCTGAGAAGTCGAGCATGTGTTTTCCTGAAGCCGAAAGGTGGATCATGAATCTTGTTCGAAGCTCAAAGCTTGATGCGAAGATAGATTCTGTTAATGGAACTCTAATCATGGAGACAAACCATCCCGATGTGTAAGTTTGCTTGTATCTCTGCTAAAGAAGAATAATAAGCTAATATAGTGGAATATTATTTTAACTAATATTGTTCGCTCCATGGATTAGTGAAAATCCATGTGCATGTCCTTTTTGGGGCCGAGCAATAGAAGCCTTCTAACTTATTTCCTATACAATATCTTCAGGTACGAACAGATTATCGAAAACGCTAAGAGTCTTTCGTTGCGCACTTCTGTCTTGGCTAAGAGTGTTGTAGAGTCCGCGCTACCTTCACAAGTTGCACGGTAGAAGAAAGAGAGAGGGGGAGATTCTCTTAGGATATTTGATCTAGAAAGTCACCTTATCTTTGTAAGCTTGCTTGACACGGTTGGGATCTACTGAGTTTTTTTTTTTTTTTTGTATTAGGCAATCTTTGTTCTAGTTTAAGGAAGTTTACACATGTTTGTCTCTTCTACGTACTTTCATTCACAAGCGGAATTTTGCTTTGTTATTGGAACAACACCGAGATTCCCTTCGAAAATTTATTCATCTTCTTGGCGTCGATGTGTTCTTGTGATAATATGCGATTGAAGGAATACGTTGACTTTCAAAGTTCTCTTACGAAGATGGCACCAAATGCTCTCTTGTTTTCGGAAGCGAAGTCCCTGATGGCGGTGAACGTTCCTTGTCTCTGCCTTTTGCTTCCCAAAGGCGGTCGGGTCCGACCTTCACCACATCTCTGGTACATGATACTGCAACGCGCAAACTACAATTTTTGGAGTCGTCACCGCTGTTCCACCTTGAGGAGTTTGACACGTTATCCCAACCACAATGGTCTAGACTACTACCGTTCTTGACGTAATGTTTTTTAATAATAGTATTTTACATTTCTTAAAATTTAAGATTGAGAGAAATTTACGAGTATCAATCACTTGAGTTATTTGTAGTAGGGGATGAATTAAATTACTCTGTTGGTTTCTTAGGAATGTTATTCTTTTAATCGAAAAAATAGTGATACAATAACAAAGCCGTCTTAGCTTCTTGGCAAGTTTACCGGATCTCTTGATAGAATTTTTGGTGAGAGTTGACTTTGGATTAGGAACTTTTAGATACGCAAGAATTTTTTTAGAAGCCTTCCCCTTTCTTAATTTCGGTGCTCATTTTCTTCGGATCAGGATGTTACACTTGTGATCTGATCTGATCTTTTAATTTAAATCTTTAAAAATACACATAACACAAGATTTGGATGGATGCTATATTTCGAAGATTAAATTAAATCGAACCTCATCGAGATATAATGGAAGAATCATCTTTTTTTGGAATATAGTGAAAGAATTATCTCAATTCGTATTATTATTTCATTGGTGATCAGAAAGAACGGGAACAGGGGAGGAAGAAATAGATAGAAAGAGAGGTGATTTAACATAGACTGATCATGGAGGTGGAGTACCAAGAGGTGAGTCGCTGACCTTTCTCTGCGCTTCTACCATTTCCCATATCCCCTGCTAAAGATCTTTTCGTGGGTCGTCATCCTCCTCATCGGCAACTCTGTGGTGGCAGGAGTTCATTCGCAACTCCAGAGGAATCCGTCTCTTCTCATGTAGTTGGCTGCCATCTCCTCCTCCGTCGTCCTCTTCTACTCTTCCCAAAGCCCTGGTCTTCCTATGCCACGGTCGGTCATCGTCAATTTCTCCTCTTCTATCTTTTGTTCACATACACGTTTCTCTACGTATAAGTCGACTTTTTTGCTTGGGTCTAAAAGCCTGATTTTACCCAAACG
This sequence comes from Cymodocea nodosa, assembly GCA_036874045.1. NCBI lineage: Eukaryota > Viridiplantae > Streptophyta > Magnoliopsida > Alismatales > Cymodoceaceae > Cymodocea > Cymodocea nodosa. Next base: position 23,640,802 of record CM072338.1, on the reverse strand, counting down.
TGTTGATATGATTTGCTTGGATCTCCCAGGGTATGGAATGGAGTGCAGCGGCTTCATGAAAGGTAAACTCATCATCTTCGAAATTTACAGGCGCTTGTGTATGTCAAGCTTCATGCCATAGAGATCGTAATATTGACATGTGAATGATCTCAATCTCAATAAATCACAACAGTTGAAAAGTAACGACACTTAACATTGTAAAAAGAAAGAAAGAAAGAAATTCTGAGTCTCACAAATCATGAAATAACAGAGGTGGGAATGAGACTGGCGGCCGCAGGATACGGCGTCTACGGCCTGGATTACGAGGGGCACGGCAAGTCCAGCGGGACAAGGTGCTACATCAAGAGGTTCGATGACCTCGTCGTCGACTGCGATCACTTCTTCAGTCGCGTTTGTGGTAAGTGAGACATAAATCGATCGACAGACGCAGGTAGAGTCGCATCACTTGATGCAGGTGGTGCAATTTGTTAGGGAAGGAGGAGTACAGAGGCAAGGGTCGGTTCCTCTACGGGGAGTCGATGGGCGGAGCGGTGGCCCTCCTCCTCCACAAGCGGAACCCGTCCTTCTGGGACGGCGCCGTGCTCGTCGCCCCCATGTGCAAGGTAATGATCAAGAACATGCGTCGTAATTAAGTACGCCCATATTGTTGGAAAATTTTCCATGTGAGGTGGTTGTCGACATATGGCTGACTGGTGCTGGACGGCGGAAGAGCAGATATCGGAGAAGGTGAAGCCGCATCCGATGGTTGTGAACCTCCTGACCAAGGTAGAGGAAATCATACCCAAGTGGAAGATCGTCCCCACCAAGGACGTCATCGATTCCGCCTTCAAGGACCCGGTCAAGCGCGAGGAGATCCGCGGAAACAAGCTCATCTACCAGGACAAGCCCCGCCTCAAGACCGCCCTCGAGATGCTCCGCACCAGCATCCACCTCGAGGAAAGCTTGTCCCAGGTTTGTCCCTGAAATGGTGGTAAATCGTTGAGGTCAGTGTAATGGAGCGTACCGAATGGTATGCTGCAGGTGACGATGCCATTCCTTGTCCTCCACGGCGAGGCGGACACGGTGACAGATCCGGAGGTGAGCAGAGCACTCTACGAGAAAGCGGGGAGCTCGGACAAGACCATGAAGATGTACGCGGGTATGTGGCACGGGTTGACGTCCGGCGAGCCCGACGAGAACGTAGAGACCGTGTTCACCGACATTGTTGCCTGGCTCAACAGGCAAGCTGACGCTACCCTCCCTCGAGGGAACGCCAAGGTCGACGACTCCCCCGCTGTTCTGTCGTCCGCCCGCGTCCTCCCGATAGAGATGAGCCTCGGCGGGCGGAAGGGCCGCTCCACCATGTAGGAATTGATACCGGCATTGCGATATCATCAGCGTAGCTGGTGCAAGATATGCGACAGTATATATTACATCACCTCTACCCAACAATGTCCCATACCTCATCAATCACTGGTGTAGCATATGATTGGTGATTGAATACATCCATGCCATACAAGATCATTAGTTAACGCAGAGATTTAACCAAAAATCGACAACTACTTATGAGAAAATATTTATATTTATATAATTTAACTACAGTTAAAAAATATTTTAAAAGGACTTATAGTGAAATTATAATTTTCATCATTCACATAAACACAAATATTCAGTCACACGTCAGAAACATCACTATTAAACATAAAGAAACACATTTTTTCCCTTGATAATTTAAAAGATTTGTAATGCAAGAGTCTTCATGCATATCTAATACCATCCCGAAAATTCTGTAGGGGTACAAGGGATACAACAACAATACATAATCTCCTGCCTTAGAAAGGTGAATCTCAATACACTTTTTTTTTTTTTTTTTCGAATCTCAATGCACCTTTGTTAACTGCAAAGACAACCCAGCAACATTTCATTGAGGAACAAGAAACGGATCCTGTTGTAACACCAAGCAACGTCACTTGGTGGTGCATTCAATGGTCTGTAAGACAAAAAGATGAATGAATGAGAGTTTTTAAAAATCATCGGGACTACAATTTAACCATAAAATAAGTCATTGAATATTTTCAAACAAAGAATGAAAATGTGCTCATTCAAAGCCTGGGCCTCCTATTGTTATTAATAAACAAATTCATATCATGTTCTAGAATAAAATGATATGAATGGGTCAGCCAAAAGTGTCTAATTAGACAATTGAAATTGAATCAAACCGACTGGTGGAACTCGATTAAACTGAAACTGAACACACAAAACTAAATTTTTTTTTATAAAAATCTAAATCCGACTGTCTCTGTGTGTGTGTGAGTCTAAAAAATAAGAAATAAATCAAAATCACTGAAAAATCATTTTTTGGGAGATTTCTTGACGATTTTTTTTCCCTCAATTTTTAAATTTTTTCCCAGACATTACTAACATGATTTACTTTTTTTTACAAACACCATTTCATATTTTTCTTCTGCTATTAACAATATTTTCATATATAGTGTTGGTGTTTAGAAATGGCTTATCACATTTTAATAAAATGCAACCAAGCCACGTTGGAAACAACGTATGCTACATGCATGTGCGAACATGCAGATCGATTGCAGTGCATGAGTGGGGAGCCCAACCCCATGGGTCACAACCGAAGTGCAAAGGCAACATGTGTATACATGCACACACCTAAAAAACCTTACAAAAACTTGGAAATTCAAATCTCTTATGGCCATTTATGAAAATATGAAGTAATGTTTATCATAATTTCTTATAAAAAGTATTACTTATTACAATACATTAATATACATATATCTTCAAAATTTATCAAGGAATCGGTTTAAATCATTTACAAACATGAAAATAATGTTGGGGATGATCTATTATACCATCATTTATTGACTAGTTTGCTAAGTCATGAAATATCATCATTGGTTGAAGCACTTCAAATCAAAATTAGTGAACTTTCATTTTGATTTCAAAAAACGTTATTGTAACTCCACTAAAATGTATTATAAAATGTTGCAAACCTGAACTGTTTTTTCTTAACTCCTTCAATATCTCTTTATATCCTTCGGTGGCTTGAAATGAATTGGATGGGTTTCTGGTGTAGCCATCGGGTCTTCTTTCCACATCTTGATTGTCTTATCTGCTTCACATGTAATAAGCCTAGTGCCACTCATATCATATGTAAGAGCATATATCGCTGCTTCACTGTCAAGTGATCCTAAGACAAGTTTGTAAATCACAATCACATTCACAGATTCAGTGGAGAGCAAATTTTGCATGAAGTGACAGAAACTAAGTAGGGTGAACAAATACCAGGTTGCACAATTGTTTGTGCTTGCTGGAAGTTATAGCCACTCTTCCAGTCCCAAAACCAAAGACTTCCATTGTCACCTTCAATAACGAAAGGTTCAGCAATTATTGTATGAGAGTAAACTGGTTTTTCCCAATTTGTTTTAAGAAAAACAGATAAATGCATGTCAAGAAATTACAGTGGCCAGTGGAAAGAAAATTGGGCCACATTATCAGGCATAACGTTCCAACGAGAGAACTTTATAAACTGCTCATTTCATACAATACAACATCACATATTTAAAAATGCTTCAACAATATGACAAGAAAATATAATATACCTCCCGTTACCAGGACTCCATTGTCATTAATGGACATTGCATTTATGATTGTCTTCTGCTGAGAGCTGTGAAAGAAATGCTACAAAATTAGAATGTATATGATACGACAGACCCAAGTTAACAAGTTCTCATCAGTTGGCATAACAAATTACAATTACATAAACTAGTAACACAAGCAGAAGAATATATAACTTATTTTCACAAATACAGTTATTTAATAATCATCCAAACAAGACGCATGGACACTCTTCCAGAGCCAGGAGTGCCAGACAAAACAAACATAAATAGGGAAGAAAAAAAAGACACATTTCCATGTTTGAATACTGAGAACAAAGGATAGCTATTACATATTTTTGGAAAACGTGAAGAATAATAGCATATTAATTATTAACAGTTATCATCAATATATTTCATTCAGATCATCAATACATAATTTAGTAAAATTTCTAGTCTCAACTTTAACTCTTTAGACATCAAGGACATTTTGGATTGAGAATAGTGAGGAAAAGAAAGTGGGAAAATGTCGTTCATTTTTTCCAATAATGGTAGAGAAAATGGAGAACGAATTTATTCACAAAAATTTCATTATAATAATGCCCTCAAATAAGATCCTTTAGTCAATTTGAAATTTGATTTCCTTTCTCTATTAAGTATTGCCTATGCAGGAAAAGCCATATTTCCTCTCAATTGTTTTCTCGTAGATGCAAAAAACATGAGACAGATGGTGGTCCGCTCCTCTTCACATCTCTTTTTGGGTCTCTTTACCCTTGTTATCCAAATAGATCCCAAGAAAAATGCATACAGATCGCAACAGTTGCATGTCTCAGTGTTATACATTATTTCTTTTTCTTAAAAACAATGGGAAATTTCTAGTTTAAGCATTAAAGGAATTTTACACATTTTCTCATTGTAGTCAGTGTTCTACTGACTGCAACAATATAGTAATTTAACCTAAGTTCATATCACAATCATGAAGTTAAATACTTGGGATTTTGATAATATCATCAATTGGTTCTTTGTTTTATATTGTATCTTATCAACTCATCCTCATTCCAACTGGTCTAGTTTCTTTCCTCTTGCCTCTCATCCAGAACATTTTAGAGGCATGTTATGTCATCATCATTCTTAATTATTGCACGCATATTCTGCAATCATAACAAGCTTTACTGAAGTGAGGAAAAGTTGGCATTTCTAAGAAAACCCTTTCTTGTGAACAAATATTTACTTCACAAACTTGAATGAAAATAAACTACGGACTTGAATAACAAGGCAAAGAGATGATTGACAAATCAAAAATGTGGAAGTAATGTAGAGCACATTGTAAAGCTCTATCAATAAAAAAATTATTAAACACAGAGAGACCAGGATGCATTCAATACTCACAGCATGTTATGCAAAAATTCTCCTTTTGGAAGCTTGAATTTTTTTACATTCTCAGCCGATGCTGAAGTAAAACTTTGGCTGCAATTCATGAAAGGAGGTAATTGGAAAAAATTACGCATGGTAAATCATTTTCAGAATACTGTAGATAACTAGTAAATTACAAGCAATATTTCAAAAATTACTAGAAGTAAATCAAGCGATGGACGATGGCTGATAAAAAACACAGGAAATTGCACATACTCTTGAGGATGCTGAGCCATAGCTCGCACAGATTTTTTGTGATGGGTGAGAGTAAGCATTGTCTTCCCTGAAAGAAAAAAAAATGTCTTCATGGAGAAAAATTAATTAGAAAAAACTTCAAGAAAATGTAAACCAGAAATCTACCAGCGGCAAGGTCCCAAAACTTGATTGTTGTATCATGAGAACCAGTTATAACCTGTGGATCCTGAAAAAAAAACAAGCTTATAATGTGTATCAGCCCTCAAATTCAAGAGCGTACCTAACTTAACCATAAAATGGCCTTCTGTGCAACACATAAGAATCATATAGAAGTACAAGAACACCTTGTAACTTCTAAGAATTACAAGGATCATTTATAAGAATTGCATGATTAAGTGAAGAGCATATAAACAAAAATAAGAGCTGTAATAATTGCATGAATAGCAGTATAAACAAGGGAGCGTGCCCTGGTTGCAGAGACAACAATCTATATGGTGCTAGGAAATTGAGTGCAGTTGTCAGTCAATGTGAATAGCATGTCAGGTCATAGCATACACAATGAGCACAACATGGATTTGCGGCTCCGGGTAAAAATGAATGATTGATGCTATGGAAGAGGATATTTTCTATGGGTAAAAAGTCAACTGCATGTATTTGCCTTGATAACATTATAAACAAGCATTTTAAATATGAAACAAGAAAACAAGAATGAATTCTGTAACCCATACTGAGACAAAAATCAATCAATGATTTCTATAGGTTGCTTCTTCTTTTTTGTCTATTTTTACAAAATTTAAGGTTGAATCTTTTTTAGATAAGATCAATCAATGCACAAAAAGATGAACAAGAAGCTCACCCTCCTCCAAAAAATGTTGATAATTTAATATCAGATTTTGCATCATTTTTATTTTTTCTTTTATTCGTTTTGTTATTTTCCATCTTATCATTTGTTTTTTCTTCACTATGATGCTTTATTTTTTTGTTCTGTAGGATTTTTTTGTCATTATACGTTAATCAGATTAATTCAGGTTTTATATCACTTTTTTTTTTCTTTATTTCATATTTTATTTTTTCTATTGAACCTTTTTTGCAGTCTGTTGAACCATATTTTTGTTCGCTTAAATGTTCTGTTTTTGCTATATAGGATGCCTTTCAATGTTCTATATGCTCATTAGTAACAGTATAAATTAAGATTTTATATTGTTTTCTAAATTAAGACCTGAGTGTACAAGACATTACTCTCTCAAATTTCATTTTGTTTAGGTATGACGTGTTTACAGTTTAAATCTATATGTTTATCTTAAATGCTATAATGATAGCGTACACTATAACCTTGTATTGAGGTCTGAAATGATGATGGCTGCATATTGATGAAATGACGTTAATGTGTTTATTTTGATATGAAGACGTTATTTTTTAAATATGTTGATATCATTTAATTGTTAGCTAGGATGCTAGTCGGGATAAATTTCAATATAATTTAGTTGTTTGTTGAGTTAACAAGAAAAATACAAAGGCATAATTGCATTTATCAATTTTTAATAAATGGCATATTGCTACCTTTATAAGTATGTTATAGCCAACAGAAGTACGAATAACATTGACGTCGATTCATCTAAAGATCATGACTAAATAAATACACCTGTCTTATACTATAGATTGCCTTACCATTGGTCGTGTAAAAACAGAGCAGACAGTGTGGTTGTGCCCAGTCAATGCAAAAACCATAGCCTTGGTCCGAATATCCCAGACCTGGCAGTAAGAGATAAAGCATAACAATAACATGCATGTTTATAATAAGCTAATGATTGATGTCTTAATTTCTTACCCGGCACACAGAATCTCGACCACCAGTGAACAATAGGTCAAGAGTAGGGTGCATTGCTAAGCAATAGACACCACTAAGGTGGCCATGATAAGAACGTATGACCTACAAATTATTTTGAAAGTTCACAAGCATATCGAGAATAACGACGTCATAATAATGAAGAGTACAGATAGAAATAGCCAAACCTTATTCTGTTCTAAGTCCCAACATTTAACTTGTTTATCATCACCAGCAGAAAACAAATAAGTATGTCTTGAGCTTACAGCAAGACCTTGAGAAAATCCAAAATAAGGAAAAAAACTTTGATAAGATAGAAGAATAGAGCTATAACATGAGATTACCACTAGAATGGTACTAACCACGTATTTGCTCAATGTGGCCTGTCAGTGTAAGCTTTAATTTTGCAGTTGCCAGATCCCATATCTTCAACAACAATAGACTAAAATTAAAAAAAAAATACATATACAAGAAGTTGCTTCTTCAATGCAGTGTCTAGAAAATTTCTGAAATCAATTTAAGGAAACTACACACTCTCTAAACCAAGTTTCTGGCAGCACACTAGCATGTCAATGATATTGTAAAGTATGAAGCCCTCTTAGGCGGCCCCAGGTCATAGGCAAATTCTAAAAATTAAACCATCACCACTAATTCATGTTGTCAAACCAATGAATGCCAGTGGTGGATTGGTGATGCAGTAGTTCAAAGGCCAGAGAAGCGTACTCCCTAGGACACATCATATATCATACTAATCAGGCATGTTAAGATGGCATGGGTGACCCATTATTTCTTATTGTGAAACAAATAAATACCAAAATGGCGGAGGACTTGAGACCAGAGATGCATACAGCCTGGGACACTAACTATTCTATATTGTATCAATCAGGCTTGTTAAGGCCTAGGTGTCATGTAGGTACACAGACCCTTTTGGAAGAAGAGAATCCTAAAGCACCCCTGGTGGCCTTTCCCAGTGGCTCCAGCCAGATTTCTGGCTACCACCAGAAAGTTTTCTGGTGTTTCTGCAAGCCTTAACATGCTCTTACACCTACAGTGGTCCTTCCACTACTGAAGGTGCTTTCCAACTGCTCCAGCGATTTATTTCAATGTTTTATGCCGAGCTACATCAAGGTTCCCAGACATTATCTCCAGTTTGGTGTTAATTTAACCTCCCTTCCTAAGGTAAACACTAAAAACTATACATTATGATTTCATCTTCATCTCTATGAGATAGATTTTATGCTTAATATCACCTTCTCACTACATACGTTTAGTTTCTTCATTTGACATCTAAAATCTATTTTTAAATTAGATGATAAATTCAGAGGATTTTTTAAATTTTGGTCAAATTATTATTGTGTTTTGTTATGAAACAATTATATTTAAGTTTTTTTATTTTACTGAAATTTTAATACTGGTTTTAGTTTTTTCTTTATCATGATATTAGTCAGAGGATAAGTTTAAAAACCAAAATTTCAAACGCTTCTTTTTTATATGTAAAATTCATTTTTTATCAGGAAGTAATTTCAGTGGGTTTTCAAATTTTTACTCAAGTTCAATTTTTTATCGCTCCTTAATCACAAGTTTATGCTTCTATTTTTTGTTTTATTATGAAATGATCACGTGCTTAGTTGGTCTTATTTCACAATACTGGCTTTTAGTTTTTTATTGTGGTATTAGTATGAGTACATTGTTTTACTTGTTTGTTAAGTTTAACTGTTTATGTTTTCAATGAGTTCAAAAGTTTCATGTTACTAGTTGATATAAAATGTTGCAAGAAGAAATCAAAACACTCCAACACCACCATTATTGGTAGCTACCGAAAATCAAAAAACAATTGTTGTGTGCTCATCCATTGATCCTGTGCTAGCATGTACACACACACACACACATTTGGAAGGTTTCCTAATTTAAAAATAAAGATCAGAAATTTCTGATATAAGATAAGAATAATTGCAAGATGGGAGACAAAAACAACTTTATTTCAAAAATAGCATACAGAGAAGACAGCAGACCACATTAATCCTTATGCCTAATAATGAGACCACTGAATATGACATGTTTATTTCAACAAATACAAACTTGATACCAAAGCACAAACAACCAGCAATTACCCAGGTTTAATTGATTAATGAGAAACTCTTAGTGCAAACTGTAAACAAACCTTTATTGTGCGATCTGCAGAACCAGTGCAGAACCAAGTATTGCTTGGGTCAACTGCAATAGATCTTACCCATCCTAGATGACCACTAACAACCTGCATAACTTAAAAAAATTACATGAAAAATATAGATAAATTCATTCAATTGATATAACAACAACAACAATCTGAGATGAATCTTTTTTTCCATGTATTTCTATTTATAGTTAAATCTTTGATTAAAGTACATAAATTTAAATATTTAGTTAAATCCATTCAGTAGATAATACATAAAAAATTAGAAAGGAAGAATTGTTGAAGGAAGAAAACTTAGCTAAGAATTGTTGAAGGAACATAATAAGAACTAATAATAACCTGTACTAGCTGATGTATGATATAGTTGGAAGATGATACTCAAACTTGGGAAGAGTGGGTGATAATTGAAAAGCAGGCAGTATGGTTGTGTGCTACAAGTCTAATTTGATTTTTTGCAGTGAGGTTTAGTTCTCGTCAAGGAGGGGGTTTTCAATTTGGAGCGTCTTATGTATTTTATTGAAAATGGTAATATGTATTGTTTTAATTATTTTGTCTTTTCCAGAGGCGTGCATTTTTTATGTCTACATGGATGAACATTTCATAGAACGAAGCATTTAACTTTCAGTTCATCAAAAGAATAAGAGCAGGTGAAGGTCAGTAAAATAAATATATGGAATGGATGAGAACAGTGGTGAGATGAATGACAGGAGACAAACCATTGGGAAACAGGGTTTGGTCACCAACGATGTTGGGGAGGGCTGAAACATGATGACAAGGAGACAATCCCTAAACATGATGACAGCTTGTCACCATCGACATCCTACAGGAATTGGTGGAGGAAACAATCCCTAAACCAGGATGCTACAGGTGCCAATGCAGTGGCACTGGGTAGCTTGTTGAAGTTGTGTTCTACATGACTAAGTGTTCCAAGAAGGGAAATTGGAGCAACAATTGCTGAAATGGGTGAAACTGCAGGACGTGTAGAAGAGTGGGACACAGAGCTGATTCTTGCTCAAGCTATAGTTGTGGCTTTAAACTCAACACGCAGGTGTTGATGGTGGGTTGGCTACCAGCTAAAGGGATGAGAAATGTCACCACCCACAAGGATGCTCTCTTACCAAATTCTTCAAGGAATGTTGATGAAAAGAGGAGAAGCTGGATGTGCATTCATATCCTGCAGACTAGGAGCTTAGTGGACATGCTGCAAAAGCTACGAACTGCAGTTATGGTGAAGTGGAGGAATGGCATGGTCTGGGAGGCTTTCCACAACACCTCCCAGAAAATGTGGTGGGGATGTGGACATGGAATGATACAGACATGGCAGGCTTCTACTGCCAAACCAGCAAATGAAAGGATGAGGTGTTGGATCAGGAGGACGATTTAATTGATGGCAATGTCATCTCATTCCATGACTGAAGTCTGACGATAGGTGTGACATCAATTCTTCAAATGGTGTTTGGCTCTATAAGGGGTGATGCTTCATGCAAGAAGAGCCGGTATGCTGGAGTTGATCATGACACATCTAGGGAAATTTTATGGCTTTTCATAGGGACTTGGATCCAAGGTGCAATCCAAGCAGAGACAGAAGGCAAATTCGTCTTTGCTTGAAGCTTTCAAGCAGAGTGATTAAGTACAAACACCAAAGTGTAGAACAGAATGTGGTCAGGTTAATACTACGCCCCATATATTATTCTCATAAATAACCCTACTCTTTTATTTTGTTTAAAGATCAGATCCCATTACACAAACCTTTTTTTCCCATTCCATATAAATTTATTATCCATAAATATTAACACTTTTTTAAGAGTATAGAAATTTTTATACATGATATTATTATAAACTTTCTATTATCTATATGTTCTACCAACTCATATAGTCGTATTTGATTTTAAATGCATGATTCTTCTATCATTCTAAAATGATATTTAAGTACATAGCTAAATGTATTATTAAAGAAACTTATATGACACCATCCTAACATGCTCTAACTGATTTGCTATATAGAGATATAAATAAAACAAATATGTGCAAGGAAAATAATACTTACTCTGTAGTTTTTCCATGGAGCATGCCATTCTGGACGAGGCCATCTGCTTGGTGTCCTTTCTATCAATGCAGATGTAGATTGACGCCTAGGAAACAATAAAAATTAAAAATACATATTATTTGATACAAGGAAAACCCACTTAACATTTGAAAAAAAAAAAAAACACTAAACTGAGGAGCAGGGAAAGTAGCATATATTCAAACTTGTCAAAATTACACAGGAAAAGTTCAACCCCAGATTTTCCCTCTATAAATTCTGATTGCTTCACAGTATTTTTTTATAGAGAAGGAAGAGCAATGATTAGCATACCCATAGGTTATAGTGTGATACGAGTCAACTATTGACTTAGGAGATGGGATATGTGGCTTCAACAACATTTTTTGGTCAACTGAAACTTGAAGTTTAGAATGAAAAATATAACAGCCTAACTAAAATTACTAAAACAATCCATGAATTACTATTTTAAATATGTTCACAAATGAGAAAGCAAGTTAATGATTGTTAATTATCAGGTAGAATGACTGAATTAGATTATGATATCAAAAAAGTAAAGGATAACTGGCAGTAAAAGTTTCACAGAAAACTATAGAAATTACAAGCAAATACATTTGATAGTCCAGCTTCTCAGCTCCCATCCGTCTGGAGAGTTGGGAGCTGAAAGGTGGCTATCAGATGTACAATTCCTTAGTAGTTAGATATTGTGTCAATAGCTTAATTCAGTGTAGCAGTACGTACTCTCTGGGAGTTGTGGGAGAGTCGATTTTTCCTGTTTCTCCAGAAGAGCTGGTGTGAAATTACACCAATACCTTACCTGAACTGTCCTAAAACTTTTTTTTATGAATAAATAGCATTGTAATTTATTTGTATATGTTGATTTTTATTTGTACATGTTGATAATCATTTACATTATAATTATCACTAACATTGATATTTATTTATAATATTTATTCGTAAATGTTGATAACTATTTATATCATAATTATCCTTAACATTGATATTTATTTATAAATAAATAACATTGATATTTATTCGTAAATGTTGATAATTATTTATATTATAATTATCCTTAACGTTGATATTTATTCATATATGTTGACATTTATTTGTAAATGTTGATAATTATTTATTTTATAATTATCATTAACGTTGATATTTATTTATAAATATCATTGAATATCATCTATTTATTCATATAATGTAATTTCAAAAGATATGCATTTATTGATAATATTGATAAATAAATTAAGGTGGTAAATAAATATAGATTATAGTTAAAAATAAATAAAAAAACAAAGTACACAAATGCATAATCAATGACAATTTAGAAATTTTCATTTTTCTTTTCTTGGAGCTAAAGAGACTATCAAGCGCAGCTTTTAGCTCTCCTTGAAATCCAATGACAGTTCTTAATTCTCAACTCTCAAGCTCTGGGCGCAAAACTTGCACCACTATCAAACACACCTATAGATATCAACATAATCGTAAGGTTGAATTCCTATTTTTATATAAAAACCAAAAGATTCACAAGATTCTTTTAGAAAGGTTGCTTGTGACCTTCCCCTTGATTCAGATTAGGGTTTGACTGTGTCACCGGTAGTACAGCAAAAATTATCATGGCACAAAAATGATGTTGGGGATGTAGCAATGAAGATAGCAGTGTGGCAATAATAGATGCTGATGACATTAACATCAGAAGGTAGCCATGGAGAAGTTATCTAGTGTGCATGGAGTCATATTTGTTCCTAAAATTTTGTTGCTGTAGCATAAAAGTTATAAAGGGTTGCATTCAGGTACTGGAATATCAGTGGATGGAGAACATCTTTAATTTTGATGTTCCATTTTCCCTCAGATTATAATGATCACGTATCCACAATAACATCTTTTTCCTTCATGTTTTCCAATGATTCTAATTTATGATACTTTCTTATATACCTGATGCTTGTTACTATAATTTTGAAATAAAAACTTCAGAATTGGATTCCACCAAAAGGACCCTCAAAAATAAGGCTCAATGATTTGATCACAGCAAGTCTATTATGCATTCTGCACTCCTTTTAATCATCAATGCTTTCAATACAAGGAAAGGAAAGCCCTAGAATTTCAAATGAACAGAATATGGGCCTTAACTACATCACTTCAGGAGATGACATGACAAGGTCAATGTTTATGCAACACTTTATCTCAGATATATAATCTTCATCCAGTAAATGCAAGCAGGCAATTAAGAAAATACACAATAATGAAAAAATGGTAGAATAATATTAATCCTTATGGGAAACTAGAATTCAACCTCTCACCATCAGAATCTTTCCTTTATACTACTATCCACCAAATAACTAAATAATATGCAAATTATAAGCTAATGCTTAATAATATGCAGATTAATGCTCAATATTGCATTTTTTATGTATATCATCCCCAAGGCAATTAAACCAAAACATGAAACACCTTTATCAAATGGATAGTGACACAATTTTACAACTTGAAAAAAGAACAAATAAATGGCCAAAGATGATCACATAAAGAATAATGATACCTTTCAGAAGGACCTGCCAAAGAAACCACCGATCCGGTTCCACTCTTGTTTGGCAAATTTGTATCGTTGCTGGAAAAAATAAGCCTGTAGTTAGCAACTCAATTGGGATCAAGGCATTGACTATTGTTGTCATTTATTTACCAATAGAACATGTTTGTAACCATTCTCCAGTCAATGACGAAGAAAAACATCCACGATAAAAAGAATCTGGAACATACAAGCCTTTTGGTTGCACAGATGGAGGAAGAATGATGGCATTTTGTCCAACTTCTTTCCGAGAATCATTGGAATCTTGGATGCCTATAAGAATCATGAAAATTCAGTGACACAATTGTTAATAGTCTTTTAACTTTAAAATTGTCCATCTCTTTTCTTGGACAGAGAGCTACATCCAGATGAGTTTCAGAGGTATGAGAGGTAGAAAGTAATAGATCTAATATAGACTCATACTGTTGTACAAATGCTTGGTTCCTAGCCTAGAACAATGTTTTCACGATTGCAGCATCCAGATTTATACTCACTGGTTATATGGTGAAATAGACTCATCAAAATCAATTTACACCCAAAGGCTCTGATAATTTGAGAAAGCAAACTACTGCATCACAGTTATCAACAACAACAAAAAAGTATGGTTTTCCGATGAATTAAATATATATGTAAAGCCATACAAGATAATACCTGGCAAAGCAAGTGCATTAGAAGTAGAGGCCTGGCCACCTTCTTCTTGCTGATCGCCATCTCCACCTTGTTTACTTGTCATATGCTTTGCCGCTCCATACTCCACGTGAAGCTTTGAAATAAAAACACGGTATCAAACAGAAACCTAAGCATCACAGCAATTTTACAGCAAAGAAGCCAAAACTTCTTTCCAATACTACTGCATTTCACCAAGAAAAGAAAAATCGGGGCGAACTAGAGAAGCCTCTGACCTTGCAACTCATTCGGATTCTTTTGCTGCAAGAACGAGGAAAAAGTCGAATTAGCGGTGAGTAACGGAGTAAGAACTAAAGAACGGCAAGAATCACGAGTGATCGATACGAAACAATGAATAGTGCATAAAAAATATGGTTCAGATGGAGATGAGTAGGATGAAAGAAGGTAAAGAACCTTTCGGGGTTGGGAGGAGAGAAGTGGTCGTGAATAGGAGGAAAGAGGTCGAGCGATCGCTTGAGGGATTTGAAGCTGAGCTTCTTCAGAGACTGTGGCTCCACGGGCTCCATCGTCGACGACGACGCTGCCGGTGTCGCCGCCACGGCCGCCGGCATCTCTTCGCCACTGCGAACTCGAGCCGCAGCAGACACTGTAGGTAGCTTTGTCCGCGACGGGCGAGAGAGGCGGGGGAGGCGGAGCATCAAAGTACCGTATCAATGTAGAAGCCCGTGATTTCTATTCGGCATCGGTAACGGGTCGACCCGGATAATCCTAAGGTCCGATTGTGATCTCGAGCCGGTAGTATCCGATTGTGATGAATTGGTCCCAAGAAGAGGAGATTTTATCATTTTACGAAAGAGAGCATCAACGTTTGGAAATTTAGGCAAGAGATTTGGAAACGTTCAAAAAAAAAAAAAAAATTAGAAAAATTTGGAAAAATGAGAGAAATTAAAATTTTTAAAAAAAAAATAAGAAATTCTAAAAATTTAAAAATATTAATAAATAAAGTTAAACTTGTGTTGGAGGCAGTTTATTGCAACGTGTATAAATGTATCATGTCATAGTCCAGTATTTCTGACAGCCGAACAAGACTATGATGTGTCTTCAAGTATTATGATTTTTTCATACATTTAATAAAATATTTCCATTGAACAATTCAATTTTGAAGATTGTCAACCACCAATCACACACCTTCAAGTTTCAATCATTTCGATCATGGACACAGGAATATAGTTACTTTTGTTAGATTGTAAGGGTATGAATAAATTGGCTCAAGCTACGTAGATTGGCTAAATGGTGGAAAATCCAAGCCAGATGTGGAATTTTGTTAGAGGAATACAGTAGTGATTCAAGAAAATATAATAAATAACAAGAATATTAATGAAGTAATCCCTACATATGTTGACTAAAAAATTACATGAACAATCAATAACATATGTCCTAAAATATTCTTACTTTGCGAGAGCAAATAAGGGTGGGCAAGCAAGCGAGAGGAAGCGGTGTTAGGACAACAAGCAAGGGTAGGCAATGCAAGGGTGAGTGATGTAAGGGTAGGTGGCCGAGAGAAATTTCCAAAGCTTTCTCATCTTTGAAGTGAGGAAACTTTTTTCTTTCTCACTTAAAAGAGTTAAAAATCTAGGAAAAATAATTCTCTAAATTTCTCATAGCCACCTAACACAATAAAATAAAATAAAAAAAAAAAAAAAAAAAAAAATATCCCTAAATTTCCTTTTCTCTTACTTTCTTTCATTTTCACGTCTGCACTAATCTCACTTTAGGAGAGGAGACTCGAGGAGACTCGACCTACCAAAGAAATGTTAGGGGTCATCTTAAGGTAAATATAGAATAAGCTCCTTTTGCCATGCCAGGCCAAGTGATCTTGTGCCAGCAACCAAGCCTTGTGGAGGGACCGCCACAAAGGATAAGAACTTGTGTAGCTAGAAGAGGATTAGCAACACAACCATATAAATAGTCTTATGTAATTTGACCATAAGCCGTCATCATTTTGTGTCTTGGATGTCGTCATCTTAATACATAGGGCAAACATCACATCTTTGAAACTGTAGACCTTAAGAATCAGCTTAGAAACTTTGTGCCAACTTAATTAACCAATGTCGTGCCTTAGAATCAAAAGAGCTTCTCCATAAAAATTTTGACGCAAGTACTTTGGATTTGATTGATCACTTTGCTACGAATGTCAAGTACACTAAGAAGATGGGTGGGAAGGTTAGAAAGTACATTCCCGATTAAAGTTAATTTGCTGCCAACACCAAGGCATTTTTGGATTTCCATCTAGCAAGTTTATTCTGAAAATTCTTCATTAGGAGTATGTTGCCTCAGCCCTACCATTATGGATAGGACAACCCACATAGGTTAAAGGGAGGGAGTTGTGCCTGGAACCAATCTCCTAAAGCACCTTGTCAATTCTACTTTACGAACCATGAGAAGACACAAAGAATTCACTTTTTGATGCATTAACTCACTGCCTTGTGGAGCTCTAATAAGCTGATAAAATAGCCATGCAACCCTGGTGACTAGGCTTACCACCATTCAAGAAGAGAATGATACTGTGTCAACATGGAGAAGTCCATCGCACTCGTTGCATACAAGGAAAAACCAGGTGTAGATAGCAACCTGTTGAGGTTTTTACGAAGAAGCTCTCTCGCCAGAATGAATAAATATGGGAAGAGAGTGTCACCTT
Source organism: Cymodocea nodosa (assembly GCA_036874045.1). Lineage (NCBI taxonomy): Eukaryota > Viridiplantae > Streptophyta > Magnoliopsida > Alismatales > Cymodoceaceae > Cymodocea > Cymodocea nodosa. The sequence continues at coordinate 23,623,668 of CM072338.1, read as the reverse complement.
GTTGGAGCCCTCTCAAGTTAGAAAAGAAATCAGTGACAACATCATTAATCAAGACCGCAAAGGAGATGCTCTCGATACAAGACTTGATAAGCTTAATGCAACATTCAGAGAGGCCAAACATACTCAAAATCACGTGAAGAAGACCCCATTCAAGCTGATCATAAGCTTTTCCATGTCAAGATTGACGGCCATATCGTTACCTCGATCCCCTTAATCAATATGCTGAAAGAGTTCGTCGATCCATGCAATATATTGGCATTTAACAATGAAGGCCCATTGATTGCTGGAAATCAAACGACCGAGGAACGTTTGCGTTCAAGCATCTTGAAAATGATTTTATACCGGGCATTGCATGAACTGATTGAACAAAACTCATTGAAACTACAAGGGCTGTTAGTTTTGGAAATTAATGTCAACAAAACTACCACCAGCAAAGAACTTAGAGATGGCTTCAATAAGATAATGTCCTAGCAGCCTTGGTAGAACGAGGGGGGGAACCATGAGGGCGAGGAGCATTGCCCTTCTCCATCGATCACACAACGTCATGAATTTTCATGCACGTAGGAATGATAGCAAATGAAGTACATTCCTCGACAATAACCAAAGGAGGGAATGTTGCTGATCAGATCTGTGTCCATCATCACATGGTGCTTAGAGGTAAATAAAGAAGTAAAGTAATCCACCACTCCTAGCTTGATATCAGCTACCGACTAACACCTATCACTACTAAGCATACTCTCAAAATAATTGTTCTTACGAAATCTATTAACGATAATATAAAAAGTAATGAGAGTTGCCATTACCTTCCTTCAACTACCTGATATTAGTCCGTTGGACAAGAAAGATGTTGTGTTCACAGTCATTAAGAGCTACTAACCTAGTCTTCAGACAATTCAGGTGGTCGCCAAGATCCTCATCCAGACTACACCCGATTGTAAATTTAGTGTTTTACCTACCTTGAGATTTCATTAAAATCATTGGGAATTTGTTATTTAGTGAAATATACCAACCCCTTATTAACAAATAAGTTGTTTTCTTATGCAAACGAATCAATTCTTTACTGAGAAAACAGCAGGTCGGTTCGAGAATGTGTCCAGCCCATAAAAGATGACTTGATACAAAATTTAATTGAAATCAAAATTAATATACATACTCATGTACATATAATCCCTTGAGCAAATGCAAGTTAATCACGTGTTTACCTTGAACGTCTCCTCTGTTATGTATTATCGAAACATACAATATTCTTGCTTGCCTTACATGATAAACAAAGCTCTCGTATCATGTTACGATAAGCATGCATGTTACTTTCATGTTATCTGCACAATACAGTATGCTTTTTATGGTAATATTTTTACTCATGTTTAAATCTAATCTTACTTCCTTCAAGCTAAAATGGAAGACCGATTGAACCACTTCCATTCCCTCTGATACAAAAGGAACCACCCAATGAAAGCAAAACATGAGCATCTTAAGAGTATTTTGTGACGATGTGATCATTACCAGGAGCATCTTCAAATCATTCGTCGTTGGAAGTTCCTCCACTTTTGCCACATCAATCCCTCTCATGATACATCATTTATTGATCCCTACTAGATACCTGTTCATCATTCAAGGTGGAATTGACCAAAAACCACCCGTGAAAGCACCTTTGATCCAACTATACCTCGCACGTAAAGCTGCAGAAGTTCACTTTTTTTGGAAAGAATGTGTATGAGTACAATTTGACTTTAGGAGGTCCTTGTCCTCACCAAACAAGACATTGAACAATTTATCCTCCAAAATAATAATACCAGTAAAAAGGGTAATTCAAAAGACCGACAAGTAATTCAGAATAGTATCAAACAAAAGCTATCAGGTTCGCATTCTCCCGTAGCACCAATTCGCCAAATATCCAAGGAGTATGAACAACGAATGTAGAACCAAAACTACAACTAAGATGTCAACCAAAATAAAAAAAGTGAGGCAAAAACAAGATTAGAGCCTCTTATGTTACATTTTTTGAAGTTTGACCTCACGGTTTCACAGCCAGAAGTTGATGTGTTGTAGAAGTACTCCTTGTCTTATTTGTGTGTAGTATGTTCTACTTTTGGTATGAGTGCATCCATTTGCAAAAATTAGCTGGGATATTTCTCTACCTTCTGTCCATACTCTCGGTCGTAGTACTCAACAACCGCAGCTCCTGCTAGAGCAGCCAACGTCAGTGCCTGGGCATGAAGCCTGAAAGGAATACACAGAGAAGAAAGAAAATGAAATCAGTTAGGTGGAAGATTAGTCTCCAATACTAGGATATTTAACAATTTAGATATCTCACACGACAAATTCCCATCTAATTACACAATTCATGGCATTGTTGGCATGCTAATGGTAACTTACTAGAAGTGTTGGACAAGAATAGGGGTAGGCATCCAAACTGGTGAAGCCACTTAGTCGAACAATTTTGATAGTTTGGTTTGATTTTTTAAAGTTTATAGTTTAGTTTGACCTCAAAATATCCAAAGCTTATATATATAATTGGACTAACGATTTTAAGGTAGTCTAACTGCATTAAAATATTAAATAATTAGTAAATGTTATATTATTTATACTTAGTAAGCGATAGCTTATGTGACATAATTATATTTAGATAAAAATAAAATTAATAATAATGAAACAATAAATATATTTGAAAAAGTTAAAACATAACATCATTTGTAGACCATTTACGATGATATTTATATTATTTTACTTAAATTGCAGTGTTATTGAGATGCCATCACCTTGAGGCGACTAGGCAAAGTAAGGTGGTGGCCAAGTACCCAAATGGTAAGAAGAGGTAAATAGTTTAATGAGGTGATCACCTAGAATTGGGTCACCCAAGTTGCCTATCACCTAAATTGCTTAGATTGCTCAAGAAAAATTTCAAGCATTTAACAATTACAAAAGCCCCAATAAGCAAAACAAATAACCCTAATATTAGAACCCTTGATGACTCTCCTCACTCCCTCTTTTATCTCATGCCCAGACTCCCTATGTCCTTCTTTCTCCCTTGTCATCTATTGGCAGAAGGACCTCCAAGCATCAATGTCGCCATCAAAAGAAATCCCAAACATTGTTGAAGCCTCCTCTCCTCTTGATTGTCAACGATCCTCCTCTCCAACCTCCAATTGCACCTCTATAGTCATAGATGCTCCGACAAAGGTATTTTTTTAGATTGATTTTTTACACGAAATTTTGTCTCTAAATTTTTGTCATTTTTGACAATTTAATGATCTTTTTTTTTTGTTTATCCTCTTTAATAAGCTATTTTCATGCCAATTTTTTTATCTCATTTTTTAAAAAATGCCCATGAATACTAAATGTATATAATAACTATAACTATATACCAAATTATCAATAAGTCATTTATAGAATGATAGAGTAATAGTTATTGAAAAGTCATTTTTCCAATTTTTATCTTATTGGTGGTGATAACAATACAACAATATGTAAGAAAGTTCTTTCCAATTTTTATCTTATTGGTGGTGATAACAATACAACAATATGTAAGAAAGTTCTAAAAGATGTGTAGGATGAATTTAAGGCATATGTTGATTCAAAGGTCCTGCAAAAACTGAATTACGATACATTAAGAGGCCCCACGTCATATGATAATTGTGCTATGCTTGATGCAAACAATTGAAGTTCTTAAAGAAGTGAAAGATGCAAATGACAATGACCCAAATAAAAGTGGGCATTTGCCAAATAAAGTGCCAAAACAAGAAAGTTATCTCAGAAAGTTACAAGTGTGCAAGCCATCTCTCTCTCTCTCTCTCTCACACACACACACACATATTCCACCTCCCCCCTCCAACCCTCTCTCATATTCCCGTGATAATGAAAAAAGTGCAAAATTCTTCTACATAATTCCCTAAAAATTGACTCGTATAATAACATTGCAGGAGGAAAACTAGTATAAAACTAATCATGGAAGTATGAATTTTTTTGTTCTGGGCAAGTATAAAACTAGTGGTACACTTGGATGTCTCACTTGTAGCATACATTTTGTTCTGAAACAGTAGGATTTTCAAGCTCAACACTCTTTTTATTCACAACATTACAAATATCTAAACTAGTGAATATGTCCATAAAACGTTGGTACGTTGATACATGCATGCTCCAAAGAAGCACGGTTTCACATGCTCTGTACAAAAACACAGCTCAGGGTGAAACATACCAAATGCCACACAAATACAATACTTAACAGCATCAAAATGTAAAATAATTGCTACTCATATGTTACAACACAAACTTTTAAAAAATCAACCAGCGTGTGCGTCCAGTTAAAAGAACCGTATCACCAGTACTTTCCAATCCATTGTTAAATCATTAGAAGAGCTCCCTCCAGGACACAAAGCAGGGGGGAGGGGAGAAAGACATACCTGGCGTGGATGATCTTGACGCTGGTCTTCATGGCGGGCTGGGACCAATTGTATGCAATTGAACCCGTGACGCCGCTCAACCAAAGACACCCTTTTTGCACGCCACAAGGAAAAAAAACACGTAAGCACCGAAACAGGAAAAAAGGGAGAAACCCTAGTTCCTCACCGAAAACAAATACAAACCTCAATTGGGAGGAAATAAGATCAAAGAACCATAGTGTGAAAAATGAAACATGTGAACCAGATTTCATAGATTACCAACAGCCTTGAGCTTGTTCTGCACGATCCAGTCTCTCACGAAGTCGACGGTGCTTCCCTCATCCACCATTTTCTCGCCCTCTTCTTACCCTTCTTCTCCCTGCAACGCTGGAGGAGAAGGGAGGCGAGGAAGGTATTTAGGTTACGAAACGCAAGGGAGGCATTTATAGGCGCGCAGGCGATTCCAGCGTTATGCTATCGACCACGCAATCAACCATCGGGTTCCCACGTGCGGAACAAGGTACCATGTGGTTTGGTAATGGGTTGTTATATTAAAAAAATTATAAAAAAAAACACTGATCACAATCAGGAAAGAGTTCAAAGCACGTAATTCACGTAAAAAAATATAGAAATAAATGATAAAACATTAAGCAGCAGGAAGTCCTGGGATAGAGGAAGAATAAATAAATTTTTTTTTTTCTTCTTTCAACTAAGGCTTAAATAAGAGTCTGAAGTGTGGCGCCTACTTTAGTATTAATATTATCGGTATTTTCAATGTTGTTAACGGTAAGTCAGTCTACCTTAGTTTAATTTCACGTTTTTAATCAGATTTACCTCAAAGCCTGTAGTTTTTAACCAAAAACAAGTAAAAAAAATCGTATTAAAGAAATCACGTTATCGATGTGTGGCCATCATTGTGTAAATAGTTTTTTTTTTTTTTTTTTTTTTGTAAATATCATTTTATAAATTATGTGGTTTAATTTCTTTTCTTACGTTATAAGGATTATAAAATAGAAATTTTAAATTTAAGCCCAGATAAATATATCATCGATAAGTATCGATCAACAGATTTCCAAATCAAATTGGATCATCATGATAAATTATTAAAAATTATTTTATCGATGAAATACCAAATATATTTTAAAAAATAATTTATAAATAAACATTACAACAAACTATAATCCCATTACGTTATCGACAGTCAAATCTTCGGTTAAATTACGTAAATTTAATTTAATTTTTTACAATTTTAACAAATACTTAAATCTAAAAGTATAATCCCAGCTATACTTTAGTTTTAAATTTCTTTTATCCCTCTTCTCTTTTAGTCTGTAAAGAATCTTCCAAAATATGGACACTCAATTGGTTTCGGAAAAGATATCAACGCAATTTAAGACCATGGATGTCTTCGTTTGCGTAAAGGTTCTTGTTATTACAGTAAAAGTAATTATTTTATAATGATAATTTTAATAAATATTAACAATATTGTTATTTCTAATTAATTCACAATCGAACAATGGCAAGAATAGTTATCGTAGCGGCGACGGATTCTTAATCGATAATGTCGTGAGCATCACCACACTTGTCCGAGATGCCCAAGGAAGTTAAATGCTTCCTCTCGTAAAGAATCAATCTCAAACATAGCAAATTAGAGAAGAGAATCCAGATGGCAGTATGGATGGGTATTGAACAACAATAAGAGAAAAAGAATACAATCATTGTCATTGATTTACTTGTTTACAATTGCAACAAGTCTCGGTTATGTCGTTTCATATGCACAATATGGTTATTATCAGTGGGTGGTAGCGGGTAGCCACAAGATTAATTGCTACTATTTTTTTTTACAAATCATGACAAGGAGAAAATACAGCATGTATCTGTTTGAGATCCTTCTTTTTATGAATCATTGCGCTGGCGATTACTTGTTGACAACAATGTATGCGAAATTCAACTATATATTTACAACCTTCACAATGCACAGGTATTAAGGATGTTCTGCTAGCATCTGTTGAGTGTAAGTTGCGGGTTAGAGAGGGATCCAGCCCTGCCATTATGTGCTCAAGTATTTAAAAATTGCAATCAGAGTAAACAAAGAATAAACTTGGGGATAGGAGGTGAGTTAAAGAGAAACTTACTTTAATGAGGCCTGTTTCAGTACCACACAAGATAATGTCATTGACCGTTAGAAGACTCGTTATCTTACTGCCTGCTGATACCCTCCCTACCTTTTGCTGTTTTCCCCTCAACCAAATCTAATTGCAAAAACAACTTTTCAAGGAAACGCTAGATAGAAGAATAACACAGCAATCATGATGGTAAGTAAGAATCTACAGCTGAGAGAAAACAATCACCTGAAGAATACTTGGTGATGAGCTGCAATTTAAGTAGATGAAGTCCTCAACAACTACCATTTCCTGCACACTGATGCCTTTTTCCAAGGCTATCGAAATTTTAGGCTTATTTCGTCTTCTCCAATCCTGCATATTTTTACTGTCAAATTGAATTATGTATATTGATTTGTTACTAGCTTTAGGACGTCTAAAACAAACCTTGATATCTAACTCTTCAACATTTGCCCCTGCACTATACAGCCAGTATTTGTACACATATATTGAACTAATGGCTTTGTTTTGTAACCTCCAGATATTTGAGGGTGTCTTGATCTCCCGGTCTCGATTGTCCATTATATCAAACCCCTGCAGTAACGGAAATAAACTTATTAATAGGTTCTATAGAAAAAAATGATTATTTAAATGACCACTGGTTCAACAAACCTGAATGCTTGAATCAGCACACCCGACATACACTTTACCCCGAGTTACAGCTAAACACTTGACAGTTTTGCTCTTGCAAATAGTTTCAGTGTTCATTGACGCCCGATAGAGCTGAAAGGTAAAACCCATAAAATAAAAATCACTTTTTCATGCTCTACATAACCATTTCCATTCAACTAAAGGCATATTAGAGTCTTAGACTGATCAAGCACAGTAAGATGTAAATTGATAAACACTCTTATTCGATATGAGCCATTAAATATATGGGGATTCTAAGTTTCTAATTAAAGGGAAATCTCATTTACCTTTAGTCCTCGTCCCTGGGTAACAACAAAAATCCTATCACCGTGGGTGCTTAGTTTGTGGACTGGTTCCTTCATCTCTATTGTTTCCAAACACTCCAATTTCTTTTGTAAAATTTGCCAAACCTATGAATGGAGAAAATCTGCCATGATGCTATTTCCATCCATTAACTGATAAATGTACTTTCAAAAGGAAAAGATAACTAGCCTTAACAGAAATGTCATGATGCCAATCCTCTTCATTAGTTGATAAAAGCAATTATAAAAGGAAAAAAGTACCTTACCTTGAGAGTTTTATCTATCGATCCACTTAGGAGGCTGTCCCCAGGTTCAAAAAGTGTGAAGCAAGTAACAGGCTTCTTATGCTCCTTCACCTCATAGACAAGCTTTGCAGTTTGTCCTTTGATGTCCCAGACCTATGTTGACTCAACATTGATATTAAGCTTCACAATATGACTTAGTAACCATACTTCCTATTTTTAAACATGTGAGAGGGTGGGCATGACTGTCAAGATCAATTATATCAAAGTGCCATACAAACACCATACCTTAATTGAGCCATCTGCATAGCCCCCGTAAAGATGTCCCTTGTAGAAAACCAAAGCAGTTGCAGCTCCACTGCCAACTTTACCAGCTTCCAGGATTTGAGTATGCACACATGAGACACGCTGTTCTTGCAGAATCAATTTAAAATAGCATTAACATGAATGGCACAATTCAAAAGGTAAGTCTTCCACTAAATCTGGCCAGCCTTCTACAGAAAAATTGTATTTCATTTGATATTATTTCCCAAAATATATTATGATTCGTACAAAACTTTGTTAAAGATATTATTTTCCAGCATATAATGGAGAGATCCTCCCTATAACGATTGAAATAGAAATGGTGAGACTAGGGGAAAATTAAGGTACCACGTCACGTTCTTTATAAAATCATTTAAAAAATTATACTTACAAGCAATATATGCTACATAAGTTTTCTCTTATTTCTTCATTAGTGCTCTGAATTTATGCTTCTGTAGAAACCCTTTCCAATTCAACAAAAGAAACCACACTGCAGTCTATCATGAAGTAGTAACTTCATACACTATTACTTTTACTTACTAGCAATCAAGTTGGCAACTTTGGTATTATCAGACATATAACATATTTTTAGTACACCCACCTTTGATAAAAAAAAAATGATACAAATAGAGTAGCCAAGGAGTAATTTTGTGTGTGAACAAACCGGTTTAGTTGGAATAAAACAGTCGGTAACTTTAAGCAATTCATCAGCCATCCAAGTGACATTTGAAAGGCGTCTTAGTGACTCCCGCACACCTTCAGAGAAGTTCATTAGTTTCTGCATACCTGAGAAATATGATTGTAGAAAGTCCACATGATTATGTGAATCTTAACCTAAATTTTAAATATTATGTGATGAGAGAAACAAATAACTTTGTTATTATGAAATGAGAACATGTTGGAGGTTAATTACTGAATGAAACGTGATGTGTCTTTAGTTCTTAATTATCTACGGCTACATGATTATATCATTCATGGAATTCAATTTTGGTCCATCAATAAAAGAAAATACATTGGAGTTCAATGGAAATATTGGTCAAAGTTTAGTTAAATCATGAAAGTTCACGGTAAAGGCTTGAAACTATGAATTTCTATATGACATTTTAGAACAAACAAAAGTAATCACTAATATACGTTTAAAATTAATTAAATTTAATATTTAAGCATTTATGGCATCAAAAATATTCTTCTAAAAATACTTAAAAATACAATATTTATATGAAAAATAGAAAATTGATGTTTTCAAGGTAGACATAAAGAGAAATACATGTTCTTAAGATTAGATCTAGTGAGAAATGAATGATATAAAGGAAGATATAATGAGAAATAAATGTTTTCAAGGTAACATCTAATGAAAATATGAATGGGTCTAATTCCAAATTTACTAACATAAGCATACCTAAATATAAATAAGATTACATAAAAAAATCTAACAAAAATTAGAAAAAAAATTAGCATTTATGTAAATAGAAAAAGATGGAAACTTGAAATGTTGAAAAAGTGTGAACGGTAGTAGCAACTCCAACAAGTAGTATCAGATCTTGTAAGGCACCAGTGAAGTCCAACAAGCTGCAGGCTTGTAAGAAAACAAAAATAATAAAAGGAGGGAAGAAAAATGAGAGAAAGAAAGAAATGAGAGGTTTGGGGTATGTTCTGAACTTCTGCAGAAGAAAGACCCCACATCGGCTGATATTTTCCACATGTTAGCCAACCCGAGTTTCCACAATATAAAAAGAAATACTGAACTTCCATCAACAAAGTGTTTGATACGAAAACATTACAAACATTTTAACTGAAATCATGTTACTGCCAAAAAACAACAGATATTGTATTAATATCTATGAAAACCGACAAGTGTTGATGAAATTTTGTCAAGACATTTTTAAGTTGACTTACATGATGTCATTCCAAACAAGATAAGACTACTTCATGACAGAATATTACAATAATTTTATTATCTCTCTAAGTAAAATTCATAAAAGTAATTCATTCAAAGTCAACATAAATAGGAAAATTTTAAAAATACATGCATTACCTTTTCCAGAAGCAAAATTATAAATACAGAAGCATGCAATAACTCTTTCATCTAGATCAGATCCTGGGTGAAGAAACCGTAATATTCCACCAAGCAAAATCTCGCAGACGGTATATCTGAGGTCATTTGGATGCATAATGACCACTTCATATCCAAGCCAGGCAATAGCAACAAGACTGCCTCGTGAAATACTCTTGATGTTGCTTTCAAGTCCTTTTGCCAAGGCATCGAAGATGGGAGTCCCCATTTTTATCAAACCCTTTGCAATCTTGCTGTTCCATGTGTCTATTTCAGGTTCCTGCAGCAATTGCAATCTGACTATACAAATATAGTAAAATTTATGTTGCTAAGAGAACCTAAATCATGAAGAATATTTTGATCTAGGTGGATAAAGCTTCACAATTATAAACTACAAGGAAAAACTTGCATCACCAATAACCTGTAAGCAAGGATCACGCCAATCAATATTTCTGACCATGTTACGATCATATAAGGATGCTAAGCCTGCTTTTTTGACTAGCCATGCAGCAGTATACGGCTCCCCGGTCCATGCATAGGTTCCTCCAATATTTGAAAGAATAAATGCAGATAACGTCCTCAGACTGGAGTTGTCTTCACATGAAATTGATTCCACCAACACCTCAAGGGCTTCTTCTTTGAAAACACTCTTTCCACAAGAGTCTTCCTGCAGATATTTGTAATGAAGTGTATCCTTTGTCAAGTATTCTCCCTGAATTTGCAAGGCACTTTGGGGATAATCTACTTTGGCAAACTTGTAATAGTGCAATATAAATTCGTTTTCTTTGCTAGGTAGGCTGAATTTTGCTTAATGAAAGAGAAGAATTCACTTCATGCACTTCTAACAAGTGGATCAATTGTTCAAAATAGGAGGATGACATTTTAGCTTCACAGAAAAGAATGATAAGTCTGTTATTAACTCATAATGATAGCCCTGCGGCTATTGGGGCAGCACAAGGATGATGCAAGCGTGCCAGTCAGCTTATTTTGTAGTACTGTTCCTAAAACTGAGTTAGCACATGCTAACATACCATACTTGTAAGCAAGGAAAAGATCAATATCAAGGAAACTAACCAACATGTCTAGTTGAAGCAACAGGTTTGCAGCCAAAAGCTTATGCTCCTTCTGTGCTTGTTGAGTGCAAACCATCAGTGTGTACAGAATGTTAATACCCCCTCGTTGTCGAATCTGGTGCAGAAGAGCAATGGCTGATGACCTGGTACAAAGAAAAATACATCAACAGTATTAATTTGTTTGTTGCATGTACAGCTGCTTTCTGCCAAATGATACCATTACACAAGTGAATAAGGTCAACAGAATAAAATTGGAAATTACATGGTCTAGAAAACCATCATAAGTTGGTAATTTTTTCCCTTGATTTTAAAAACATATATACAAATTGCTCAAAGGAGCTAAGAGTTAAGACAATTAAATACCTCATCTTAACTATTTTATTTTTTATTTCTTAACAGGGATGAGGAGATTCTGTCGTGGAAAAGATAATAGAACAAGATTCTCAAAAAAGAACAGGTGAAATAAAATTAATAAATGTAGAAAACAACAAATTGGTGTTGTGTGATGTTTCTCAAAATATACCGAGAGACTGAAAACTTGCCTGCAAACCCTGACTTAAAAGATCTAAATAAGCATTGAAGTTAATAAACTTAGGAACTTGAGTGCTCCCATAATCTTCAACCAGTGCATGGAATTATTGATGATGAAGATTACACATTAAATTAATACAAGTGAAACTTGGCGGAAATCATTTGAAAGAACAAATCCTGGGACAACACAAGAAACATGATTCATCTATCAATATTAACCAACACAAAATGTAAGTGTACCTTGGCATGCGAAGAATTTCATGAAAGTATTCAAGCACAGCCAATTTGGCTTGGTTATTGTTTCTTTTCAATAGGTGAATTAATGGAACCACTGGAGTAACTTTTGATAGAAATTTCCTACAGTCTCCATTGAGGCGCATGCACCTAACAAGTATGCCTACCAAAGCAACACCTTCTTCCAAATTCTTGTTCCTTGCAATATTTACAAGTTTGGTTAAAATCTGTGGAGAGCTGATTGTGATCAGGTGCACATTATTTGTCATATTATCAAATGACGTCACTAAAATTTCAATGATAGATATTGATGCTGCTGTAGGAGATAATGGAAGTGAAATCGAGTTGTGGCTATTTGAGTTGCAAGCAGTCTCCACTAGTATTTGTAAAATTCCTAATTCTTCTATTTCTGAAGGTGTTGGCTTTAGCATATAAATGAGAATAGCAGCTTCACGTACATTAACTTGAAGAGCTCGGGCCAGACCATGTAAATGGGAAGCCCTCTTTTTAATATCTTTCAAAACTGATTTGTCCTCTGATATCAGAAGCAAAAGTATCAATACTGATGCTCTTACAAGTTTCACTTCTTTAAAAGTTGAAACTATGTCCAATAATTGATAAATAATATGTTGTTTCAATCTACAATATTTTTCATCAGATTTATCATTCAGCATTTTCCAGATGGTCATAACTTCTGAACCTGTATCCTTGTATCTGTCAAGGCCTTCAGAGAAACATAAGCTAGAAAGTGCATTTTCAAGCCTTCCCATAAACTCAACACATCTGCTATTTTCATAATCAGAGTTCATTTCACTCCAATCTTTTTCAATGCTTAAAAAGTTCAGTTTCCTCCCTGCAGGAACCAATTCAGAAAAACTGTATTCTCTTAGCAATTTGGCAGGAAAGTGGCCAATGCATCTGAGTTCATGTGCTGATGACCTTCCAGGAGGTGTTGTGTATTCCATGTAACATTTGTAAGAGGGGTACAGACGCATGTCTCTAATACCAAGGATAGATAGATTGATGTCACTTACTGAACTATGGGACTTGCCAGTAAAAAGATGATTTGTTTGAAAAGAACAAGCTTCTATATGCATTGAATATCTTGGAACTTCTGTAGTGTTTATCTCTATACATTCATGGATGCTGGGCAATACCTTCCCTGAATTCCTGCAGACAAATAAATTAAAAGGAATCTAATGCATTTTAAACCATATAACTGCTATAAAAGAAGTTAATTTAGTACCGTTACAAAAGCTAATGCCATGTTACAATAAATTATATAGATTAAGAAGAGACCTTTTGCATAGACTATGCAATGAAAAATCAGGATTTGCTGAAATTGCCATTATATTGCCTGACTTGTCCTGCATCATCACCTGGTTCAGGATAAAGTGATAAACTATAAATAAGCCTTGCTTTCTGACTCCATTATTTCATGTTGAGAAAAAACATATTGATATTGTATATAAGTCGGTATAAAAACCCCTACATGCTATATTATTTTGTAAAAGAATGGCGCCAAATCTACAATAAATGAGTTCTAACTTTTTTATTTCAATATTTCCACCCAACTATAATACTTGCCATTGTGGATAAAATTCAGTATAAAATTCCCCACAGGCACAGGCCAAGTAGTGCTTTCCTTTTTGATTGATCCATAGACCATATATCATCTATATGAATTGATCTCATTACCACTTCAACCAAAAACAATAGTGGTATTTGAATCATATCAAAGTACGCATTGCACTGCTTCTTTTCTTTAGTTAGCATATTGGCATATCACAAACTTTAATACTCAGTAAATGTGTATAAGTTGATGTTTTTTTTGAACTGTATACAAGTTGAATGATGATTTATCCACATAATTATAGATTTTAAAATTAGAATTTACATGAGGCATTTGATGACTCAGAGTTCAGAAGATTAAGATTATCACAATCATTTCAAATTGAGTAGATAAGTGATGTTCCTGTTGGTTTAAAAAATGAATATTTGAACAAAAGAGAATAGCTTCTTTATATGGACAAAATAATTGATATGGTTGATTTTCAAATAAATAAGAAGAAAAAAGAAGCTTATGTGGAATTACCAAATTACCTCGCTATCACTTTCTTCTGTTGAATCAATCTGCGAACAACAGGAATCAGTTGTATCTGACTGAGAATCTTCTAATATTTCTTGGAGACGTTTGATATCAAAACTTCCATTCTTATCTTGATAATAAACTTCATCAAACCTTCTGAAAGATGCCTCTTCCTCTAGGTCATCAAGATTTGGCAATTCCAACAACTTTGCTATTGAAGGCTTGTCTCTATCAACTGTTTCTTGATCTTTATTGTCTAGAAAAAGTTGGGGATGGGACACCACATCCTACATTAGTTTATGTCATTAAAATTTCTTTGATGGATGTTATGTATGATAAATAGATGTAGTTTAATAAATTCCTAACTAATAAAAGACCAAAAACTCTCTCAAGTTCAAAAGATACAAGTAATTTACATTGTCGTACAGGTGCATGGATTCAATTATAAGAAATTTACATCAAAAAGCCTTTCATAAAGAAAATTGACAATTTATCGTGGTACGCTACCAGAATTAGTTATCATTATCTTCTATATAGCTCACCGTTTGTTTCACTTCCTATTTAACACAGTGGTTGTATATGAACTGTTTAAGAGTGGGTGAAATTTAAATATGTTTGATATGGTCTCAACATTGCAATTGCAAATGTTATTTCCTTATGGTGCATTAAAAGTTCCCACAACATCTAGAGTTGGAAAGGAAAAATTAGGGAGTAATTTGCAGGTGACAAGTGCCTGAATAAATGATATGAAACTTGTGATTTTTATCTGATTATAATTCAAATCAGAAAGGCATCAATGATTTCCAATGAAATTCCATTAATCAATGTAGATCAATATTTAAAAGAGACTGTTAAAAAATTTTATGAACAACATGCATAAGCACATAAATCAAAATCAAAATCAACACATCAATTAAAGCAAAAATGAAGTTTTGAAATAATTTCACAATGGAAAAGTGGGATGGGACTTGCATATATATAAAGAGTCCTCTTGACTCATTACAATTGGTTTGGAGAACGATTGGTTTGAAGTTAGATGCCTTACATTTCTACATAGTATTAGAGGCAAAATGGTCTTCTAAGTCAAGTCCCCATTATCCATCTGATTTAAAAATAAGGACATTTGTAAGACTGAAAAAACGTCACAAGTGAGAGTTAAAGTAATCAAGGCAAAAGTCAAGCCCAAAGGACAGCATGATCCCATGCACGCACATGCATGTAATCGGATGGTCCTACCAAGCCAATGAGGGTGCCATCACATGCCCTACCAAGCTGTCGAAGATACTTAGGTTTTAAGGTAGTAAACACAAAAGATCCACCATTTTATAGCCATAAGGGACTAAAGAATGGTAACTCATTATTTTCATGCACAAAAATTTCCTCCAATTAATCCCTCTTTCAATATGTAATTTAAGGCCCATTTGTGCACATTTTCTAACGGGAAATGAAACAACGGGAGATCCAGGAAATAGTGTGAAATGGAAAGAAGAAGAAATGACAGGAAATGACACGAAATAAAATGATGTTTGTATACAGTAGGAAACCAAAGTAAATGATAGAAAAATTTGAGCTATTTATGCATACTAGGAAATGATATAAAATGACAAGAAATTTTTTTAAATGATTTAAATTTACCTTTATAAATTATTTTAAATATATATTATTAATATTTCTAAATTTTTAATGTATTGACTTCAAATAACTATACAAAATGTACATATAAAATAACTTTTTCATCAAAAGTAAAATTCATTAAAACTACATTGAATATATTTTTTTACATATTATCTCTTTCCCACATGGAATACATAATTCTTTCACGCATTACATCAGCTACTACTTTCCTTTGTTCCATTGAATCAGAGCATAAATCCAGAACGGGTAAATAACCAGGAAATATATTTTCGGCTAATGTTTTCGGCTCTCGCTCCTGTAGTCCTGTCGACCCACCAGCCACAGCAAATGCTCGAACAGAATGGAGTGCACATGGGCAAAGACGATTTCGTCCGCCCTTCCGCATCTCCTCCGCTTACCGCAGTAGTAGCCAGCCCCCGCCATCCTCATCAGGGCCCGAAAGGGCTCCTCCTCCAGCACGAAAGGGTCGACGACTCCTCCGCCTCTCCTTCCCGAAAGGGTACCAAACTTCTCAAACCTAAAACATGATCCCACCGATTTCGACCACATTGTCCAAGAAACCCAAAATCACGGTAATCAATATCAATTCACCTGAGCGAAGAAAGAGCACCAACCAGCCAATGCCAACCGTCAAGCCCCACCGCCTTCTTCACCACACCCTGCAGCCTGACCAGCACCGACTTCGTCCTGTTGTTCCCCATCGGTAGAGCGCGTGGCGGTAGAGTGTCCGACGAGATCGAGGCGACGAACAAGCGACAGAGCGTATGACGATCCTTTCCCTTTCGTCGATTTGTCGATTTGTCGAGCTCGAGGGAGGGAGGGAGGGTTTCTCTCGGCGGGAGGGATTCGTCGATCGAACTCGGCGGAAATGTTTTCCGTCGATTTCAGACGGGTAGAGCGACGAAATGAGTTTGTTGTAAGTTTTTATATGAAGGTAATAAGGGGAAATGTTTTCCCCTTATTTCCTTTGTGCACAAACAACAGAAATTCCGGTAAATGATTTCCTTTCCTTTCCTTTCATTTCCTTTCCTATAGTTTATGCATGCACAAACACCACCTTAGACTTGTTTATATTTAACACTCAAAGATTAGGTGTTACAATGAACTTAAACTTGATCATACTTTAGTAAATAGATCTAATTAATTCCAACAAAAACTTAATTATTAAATTGTCTAAGAGAGAAAAGGTAGAAATCTTGTCAAAAAATCTTTATAAGTCAACACGACGAAATAATTCTATAGGTGAAAAATAATAGAAAGGATAATCCAAATATGCACGCTAATACAGTTTAGGAAAACTCATATCAAAAGACTAGTCTAATAAGAAAGAGAGCTCACCCTTATATGAAGAACACACGGGTAGGCTTGTACTATCAACATAGAACTATTTAGTTCTATACCTAAATAGTCAACACCAATTTTACTTTGCTTTCTAT
Organism: Cymodocea nodosa; assembly: GCA_036874045.1. Taxonomy (NCBI): domain Eukaryota; kingdom Viridiplantae; phylum Streptophyta; class Magnoliopsida; order Alismatales; family Cymodoceaceae; genus Cymodocea; species Cymodocea nodosa. The sequence continues at coordinate 23,606,599 of CM072338.1, read as the reverse complement.
ACTGGCGTCTCCGTCAGTAGCTTACTTTAAGTGTTTGGATTCTTCTTTGGCCTTCAGGTTGGCCCCTAGGTAGGTTTTCTCTCTCATGTGAAACTCAATTTTGATATAAATTGATACAGTTTAGGAGAATTAATCCCAATATCGGTGAGGAAAAGTTCACTCCTATATCAAGACTATATGATGTTCTATACCACCAATGTAAGACTATTTAGTCTTACACTTAAATAATCTGCATCACACACTTCAAATACAATCAGCCGAGAAGAAAAGCAATCACTTCTTACCTCAGGCACTGGCCACGCACTCTCCCATTCGACAGAGCGTGAATCTTTAGCGTCTTCAAACTTCCTGTACCTGTCCATAAACAACAACTAAGGACAATAACAAAAACCTCAACCGCTCAACATCTGGGTTCATCTTCATAAAACATCATCTGACACATAAAACTTGACGACACAGGGACCAAAAATTCAGGTGGGAATTTTTCAAAACCCTAAATCCGCAGGTCGACGCCATTATTATTAACCGAGGGAATGCAACTGGTGGATGGATACTTACAGCGAAGACTGCAGCTTCCTCCTATCCCTGCCATCAAGACCAAAACCACCACAGGCGCGAAGAGAAGTCCCTTCGATCCACCTAGGAGTTTCCCCAAAGGACGCCACCTGGTAATACATCAACCAGTCCTTGTACTTTCTCGCCTGCCTTCTCATCACCTCATCAATCTCCTCCTCCTCCCCTAAATTCCACGCCCACAGACCCCCGCACAGCCCCGGCGCAAATTCCGTCCTGACATACCTCGGAGAAACCAAGAGCGCATGTAGGAAGTGCATTGCCACCTGCCAGTCGTCTCCCTGGAGCTTCCTCACCAGCGCGAGATAGAAATAGGAGCAGCACACCAGGAAGCGGTTGTCGACACCGGCGGTGGTACCGTCCTCGTCGAGGAGGGCGGGGACCTGGAGCATGCTTTCGGCGGCAGCGAGGTGGGAGAGGAGCAGGGGGCTAGATGCGTCGGCGTCGGCGGCGGACCCGACGTTATCGACGCCCCAGTAGAGGTTGGAGAGGACGGAGTGGTCGGAGAAGGAGAAGTGCGGGGCTTGGGGGTGGCGAGTAGAGGGCGCGAGCTTGGAGGCGCAGCGCTGCTGTAGGAGTTTGCGGGCCGAGGGGTCTGAGAGGAGTTGGTGGATGTGGAGGTTGATGGAGGAGACGATGGAGCGGATGGAGGTGATATCAAGCTTCCTGCGGTGATGGTGGTCGTGTTGGCGGTGGTGAGGGGAGTGCGGTGGTGTGGAAACCGAGGGTTCTGATTCCGGTTCCCGTTCCGCCATTGGTGGTGTGGAGAAAGGTCAGGATAGAGAGGACTGGGGAAGAAGAACAACACAAATAGGAGGAAGCGATGAAGATGATCAGGACGACGAGTGTGGAGGGAGAGCGGAGGAGGCTCGTGACATGACCATGAGGCGGAAGAGTCCAAATCTGACATGCCCCCACCCCCACCCCCCACACTGATCAGTGGTCACACTTCTCCATTCTCTCGATCTACACACAACACAACTGCACCAGAGAGACGATGCGCGACCGTTGGGTTAAACCCAACCCAACGGGAGGAAAGGAAACGAAGACGATGGGGGGCGGGCGGGCGGGCGGTGCGGTGCAACGCAAGTGGGCGCGGTGGAGCACCGCCGTGGCAGCGTGCCCTTCGGTCGATTGCGAGGTACGTAGGCTGCTTCCCGTCACCTCATCCCAACGGCAGTTGCACCTTCCCCGGTCACGGGCCGCCGTCCGGACCCTCCTTCACACGTATACGGCGAAAACCACGTGGCCGGAGATCGCGACGAAAGAGAAACTCCGTGCATGTGATGGAAGCGGAAAATTCAGCTTACAGGTGTAAATTTTTGGAACAGACGTCGTCCTGTCACGTGAGCCGCCCCGCCCGCCCGCCCGCCCGCACCTGCAGCCTCACTTTTACTTTTCTGAAAAAATAACGTTTATAATCAAAATTCCTGCATCACTTGATTCTCTTTCTTTATACATGTACAGACGTCGTCGATTTTGTTTCTGTGTCTGTTTTCCATAAATCAATCACTAAGTCATGTGTTTTACTTATTATAATAACACCAGAAATAAATCGCACAAATTTCGTATATCGTTGTTTCTTCTTCCTAAAAAAAGGAAATCTTTAAAACGAACGATTTTGATACAATAAATCCTTTTAAAAGATGATAACGAAATTGTGTACGATAATTTCATCAACCACAGGATTATGAAATGGAACTTCAGGTTGCAATTACTTTATTGATCACAAATATTTATTTATTTATTTATTTATTTATTATCTACTCACTCTGACACCTGTGGGTACAAAAAGACCTGTAAATTTTACATTTGCGAGCGGTTTCACTTTGCTTGAGGTAAATAGAATAATATTAGCTATTTCCTAGGGAAAAAAAAAAAAAAAAAAAACAACGATATAATTTATTACATATATCTACCTGATCCGAATCATGCAGAAATTAATTTAAAAAAATTTACCAAAGTGAAGGGGAGCCCGTGAACAAGTAGGCGCTAATAACATCGTCCGATCTCATGCACGTCTTTCATTAAACAATCTCTACCGACAAATGCAGGTTTAACTTTGACACTTTGGGAGAAGCGATTTGTATAAATTATTATTTGAGATTGATAACATCTAACCGTACAATAGCAGGAACAAGTTGTGCAGGTAAAAATAAGTTGCGTAAGTATGGAGAGTGTAGTCTGTGGTATCTGTATAAGTAAAAAAAGAAAAGTAAAGTAAAAATCATGTAAATGAAATCATATAATTTATGATCTCTAATATTTGAACTTCAACATCCTTTTCATTGAACGTGAACTTACAATGTAATTCATGAATGATACCTACATATATATATATAATTTTTATATTATTTTTTGAAAGTTATTAAGCAATTTTGGTGGCTCTTCATGTTGTTACTGCTGGTATTATAAAATTTGTTAATATCGAACTCCTTTAAGAAATTATAATAACAACAACTACAGCTATTACGGCAAAAGAAAGGTATAGGCATCTAAATCCGCCCTCAAACTAGGATGGATCTAGCTGGTTTTTCCATTATGGCAAGAAATGTAATTATAAGTTGTAATTTTATAAATGTAGATTGTGAATTTAAGTACAATTTTTTTTCAAAAGGTTTACAATATTTCAGTTTTTTTTTTTTTTTCTTCTGTTTTTGTCAGCTATAAGTTGTTTAAAAATAACTACAGGTAACTAAAAATAGCAAAAAGAAAATTATAGTTGTACCTTATAACCAGTGGCAGAACCCAAAAAATTTAACAATTAAGAGACTAAGATGTAATTAACAATCCTATGATGTAAATTAATCATGTTCAGTATATTTAATGTTAAGAATAAAAAATCTAATATATAAATAATAAATAGTTGGAAGTATTAAACCCACAGAAGAGAGGAGAAAGAACGTTTGGAAACCTAAAGAGTAGTAGCCCAAGATGTGAGTGATGCAAATTAATCATACTTAAACCAATTTTTTCAAGAGAATGGGTTAGTGGTTTTTAATGTGTACTTTGAAAATTTATGTTACCACTTATAATAAAAATAATATAATTATAAATAAATATGAAAAATAAAGATAATTTGCTTAGCTCTGATAATCAAATTATATGCTAAAATATATTAGCAAATATTCTCATAGATACATGTTTAGAGGCCATACTATATTTTGTCAAAATGCAACGACCCCTTTTAAACACTAACATTATATAAAATAGCATCAATAATATGAAATAGTGGTGGTAAAAGCAATCACATTAGTAATGTCTAAAAAATTGATGAAAAACATCCAAAAAATGGCCCAAAAATGATTTGAATTTTTTTAGACATTAATAACGTGATTTTCCTTTTCTAAATATTTATTCATATTTTTCTCTTGCTATTGATGCTATTTTTTTTTTAGTGTTGGTGACAAAATACAAAGCTGCCATATATATATATATATAAGGAAAAACTATCCTCTGTATATAATAGCATACTTAATAATATAAGATATTTTGATTTTTTTTCTTGGTGTGTGTGTTGGGGGGGCGGGCAAGGGACTTCAGCATTGTAATTATAAATTTCTAACCCAAAACTCAACCTTTTTAAGAAAAAAAAAAAAAAAAAAACTAGAGTTATAAAACTCTAGACTTCCTTTTTTTGACCTCTTTTAATCGTAGATTTTCCTTTTGTAATTTTATTTGATCCTTCTATTTTGACATGAAAGAAATAATAAAAATTTTAAACATCATCTTACTAAGAAGATTTGCAAAAAAAGTCTAATCTAATTGAAATATTCATGTCATGAAAATTTTGGAGACACAAATAAACAGAACATTGGATGCCACCAATATTGATGTAGATAAACTTATTGTCCACAGGCAAGGAAATAAAGTAAAAAGAGAGTACATCAACTAATTGATTTTGTTTCATCCTTTGTTTCTATCGTGAACTTTGACCTTTTTGTTTTTTTTGTTGTATGTTTAAATTCTAAATTTTGTGCTGTTTCTTTCGAAAGTTTTCTACCTGTTATTATATCTACCACATTGCTGAAACAAAAACAAGAGTACCAGAAATGAAATTTATCGCTGTGATTGTAGCCGGACCACATGTTCATCACCATGGCTGGAGGACGTTAAACACGAGTAAACTAGCGAAGTGACGCATGGAAGAAGATTGACAGTGAAGACTTTCAAAAAACCGAATTAAAAACTCATCGTCTCCTTATTTCACGAGTACAAACTTTGTTTGACCACGTGGTCCTTCGACAACCAGTAATTAAGTAAGAAGAAGAAGAAGAAAAAGAAAAAGAAAAATCTCCTTGGAAACCCACCACCACGAGTCATGTTCCATCTGTCGTCCAAATCCTTCATATTATTATCGAAGGATTAGAGTAAAGATAGCCGTTAAGCTCTAGTTTAATAAGAACCTGTCCTTCCTCTTGGCACTCATCCAAGCAAAGGGCCGAACCCGTTGCTGTTAAGGAAGGTGGTTGGCACCCACTGCAATATTAATGTCGAAACTTCCAAGAACCCATCGCCATCTTGCCTTGTCTTCTACTCGGTCTTACGCTTTGCTGCGTTGTGCCACAGATCACTTAATCTTATCCTTCACATGTGCAGGCAGTTCTCTAGGCAAGCATTCCGGAGAGACGAGAGGGATGGACCAGCGTCGTCGGCCGTAGAAATCATCGTTTGACTCCTTGTGCTTCTTCTTCAAGCAATCATTCTGCATACATACACTATTGAAGTGAAAGAGGAGAGGGAAAATAAGTGGTATGTTGCTAGACTTGTTTTCCGCCACATGGACGGCATGCAATCATTCTGCTCATGTTGGTCACGGCGGTGCAGGTCCCACGCTGGATACCTCGCCCCATGTAGTTCCAAACCTAAAAGAGATTCTAGCAGGCAAACATATGACATAAATGTACCCTATATCCAGCATAAACAGAATAGGACATTTTTGTTTTCCCAATAAACGATTTTATGAGATGATGCTGTCGGTGACAAATTGTCATTGAATAACATACCTCCATTAAGATGGGACCGTTGGTGTTTGAAATCCTTGTCTAAATCCACGGTATAATCCAATGACAGATAAGGAATACAACAAAGTGCAAGAGAAATAACACAATAATTCCAAGCATATGAAACTTTCATATTGTAGGGGTTATGTTCTGTGCGTGTAGCAAATGTAGGGTTTCGGTCAAGACGACATTGATCTGTGTATATAAATATTACATACACATTTTATTTCAAGGCGTATAAGAAGATTTCATAAATTGACACCAGAATATGCATTTCGAGAATGTGCAGTGCAAGGCGTAAATTTTGATTTTTACGTAAGCATCACATATTTATCTATGTCGCAGTATACGACTACTACAAAAATCAGAATAAAGCATAAGAGGGGATTAATGCATATATTAACCACACGATAATTCAATGTATCCACCCATAGTATTCCTAACCCTGTAATTTTATACGGCAGGGGTCGTTGTACAGACCCTCGCGAAGTGACGACGAGTAATCTCCAAACAATTTGCTGCTAGGCGGATGCATATCAAAAAGGTAGGAAACAGTCAATGATGTCCGCATGGGTCTTACCATGCCAACTGTATCTGAGAGTACACCAAAAATTGATTCATCGATGGGGAATGACTTGGTCAGGTAGAAGAAGCACTCTCTAGCCAACCTTTCCACCTACAATTCATCAGAACACGGGACAACAAGAGATTCATCAACTCCATATGAAATTTTATGTAACTGAAAAGCATCGTTGATTAACATTGATCTTAATTTATGCAATGCACATGATTCTTTGGTCCCCTGGAAGTTGATTTGTTAGAAATGGAATTACTAAAGTCATTCCCGAGATATACCTGTAGCCGGGAAAATATCATATTATTCATAACTATAATTACTCGACGACGACTTAAGTTGTCCGCCAAAGTTCTGACTGCAAGACATTCAAAAAAATGCTTCAGATGATCACGATGCACTTCTGCTCCAGTGTCCTCAAAATCACCAATCCATAAAGCACACTGCACTCTCATCCAGGGAATAAAACTTTCTTTTGGGGTTTCAATGATTGAAAACCAGTCCTGATCCACATATAGCTCAGTGAAACCAACAGACGATGAAAACTTTTCAAAAACATATGATCGAGGTCTGGTAACAAATATCTTGGTTGGATCAAGATGTTCTGAGATCTTCAATGTGAAGTGAAGATTCTTATCATTCAATATAAGAACGTAACCATCGACAGTTTCAGATAGCAGCTGTGGGAGAGAATCGGGACAGATGGCATCTTCTGGCTGACAAACATTGGCAATGCTAGATGATGTAAGGTAGGGTCCATGATCATGTGAAAAGAAACATGAATCCCCATAGCGACAACCCTGTTAATGTCATAAAAATAGGTTATGACATGATAATGGGAAAATTGTGTATAACAATGTCCACTACAAATCCTGCTTGGGTCACAATTGAAGAGAAATTTTCTGTTGGAGTTTTACTTCTTTTTTATTCCAACAGCTTCCATCTTTAACTTCTCCACCATTAAGATAACTAAACCGATTCATATAAACAAATTCCTCAAGGCCTTTGCATAGAAAATTAGAATTCTTTAAAAATAGAATTCATTTCGACTGTCCTTACAAGCCAAGCGAGTGTAACACTGATTTCTAATTATCAGAGTCTAAGAATTCACAGTCTGAATGCAGGATGGCAACGGTAGCTCCATGGTTGATTAGAATGATTGGTAACAAGAAGCAACATCAATTCGATACTTCAATGTTGAAGGGTCACAAAGTGAAAACTGTATAGATGACAATCAACTCCCACATCACGGTATTAATATTTTTGGAAATGCCACAAACACAAGGACACTACATATTTATAGCCTAATAATGAAATGCTAATTATACACTGAAGCAAGTAAAAGGAAAAATAAACGAGCAATCCATTTAAACCAAAAGCGATGTGCTAGAGACACAATAAAATATACCTGTAGTGTTAAGAAGAACTTGCATTGAGGTTTTTTGGCTTGAAAGGAATGAGAGAAGAAACATTGATCACCTCTGTTGCATAAACCAAGGACATAAAACTTACAAATCTCAACTGTGGGGTTACTTGTACCATAAGTAATTGTTTCATCCATATCCTTGTGGGCGTCCACATCACATAGCACCCTTATCTGTAAAAACTAATTAGAAAAGGAAAGGCCAAACTGGAAAAAGAAGTTAGTTGGAAAAATTTTATGCAGTGTGCACCTCTTTGACTACATTTGCCAGATTATTTGCAATATTGGTTGCTTGGAAGTCATTTGTAGAAACAAATGGTAAAGATAGGCATTTTCTCCTTTCACCATCTGTCTCATGATTCTCATTGATCTCATCCACATGAACCGGCTCAGATTGTATTAAGCAAGTGTGTCTAAATTCATAATGATCGTAATAATGGGGCATACCATCTGTTTTGTGCAGAAACTTCGGTCTGAAGCGATGTATTGTGCTAATTGCTTCATTATCTACAGAAAAAACATAATAACGTTGACTTGCCGTAACATGATTAATTACAAAAAGCTATAGGTCTATTGTGCTGCTACATACATATCTCAAAAATATTATTTACTGCCGTTGGCACAAGGTTATGCATGTAACACCATTCTTCCTCAAGCTTAGTTATCAGTGACAGTGAAAATGTTGGTTCGCCAACCTTGACCATCTGTTTTAGTTGTTCCAAGCGATGTTTATCCTTTAAGCAAGTAAATTGACATCAGTTATCAATTAGAATAAATAAATTCAAACTTTTTAAATATGGTGTTCCACTATGGGAACCAAAAAAATTTGAAATTAAGTGTGGCTATGTAATGAAACAGTACGAAACTCTCAAATTTAGGACAAAGCATGCCCCAAACAACACAATCTTTCCTACTAAATTTATACAAGGAACTCCACATAACCAAAAATCATAAAGATAAAAATAGCTATCAATTTCCTAATTTAACAGACAGAATTATACCTCGGCAAATCAATGTTTACTCATTTTTTAATTCTTTTCTTTTGTATACCCACGCCTTTGCTTTCAGAAGGAAGAGATGGGGGTTAACACAAGAAAAAATAATAATAATATGTAACATTATCCTTTCAAAAGTGAATAGCATGGCTAAGAGTGGTCAAAAGTAAATGCAGTTGTCCATGAGAACAAATAAGTTTTAAGTCCGACCATATGGTTGCTCACAACAAATGAAACATGATTTCTTCCAAACAATACATCTGGATTCATCAAATGGCATATCCAATGCTTTTTGTAAAAAGCATTCATCCAAGATTCGGTTAGGATATGCTGAGAAGTGAGAGCCACGTAGCACAGTGTTGAGGCACCAGCTTCACCATAATAGAAAAGTGAAAACCAAAAGGCAAGCTGTGGATATTTCTTTTAATTAATGCAAATATATAATTATTTCCCATGTTTCAAGGTATAATCACTTACGGTTTACAAGATCAAAATGTTGATAGTGGTGCCATGGATTTAGGATTCATAAATAGGTTAGTAAGCAATACTTTTTATCTTTAATGTATTATTTTGTTGCTTCTTTAATTCTTTTCATAGACAACCAAGTTTTTTTTTATTAATAATGTTGTCAGTTCTGAAAATAGAAAACAATATTAATCATTATTAAAAGTAAGAAGTAGATTATTAAATGATATTGAATAAAATATTTTTTCAAGAAGAATATTGAAAAAACATATTCATAATTAATTAATAATAAATGCATATGTTTAAGAATTGTCAAAAAAATCCAGTTTAAACAATTACTGAAATTGCAAAAGCACATTCTAGTTCATTTATTGATTTATTAAATGACAACATCATCACCGGTTAAACCACTTTGAACAAGTCAATGGTTTTCTAGTATAATGTTTGATTCAATTTCGAAAAGCTTAATTTGCACACCTTATACTCATTCCTCATATCAGCTAATAGATATTTTAACTGTTGAAATATAGGCATCTAATTCAAAACCAATTGATTATTAGTAGAGGGTCCTTTTCTATCTTACTTCATATTTTTATTTTATTTTTCTCTAAGATAGACTATTTATTTCAACACATTCCCTCAATTGTGGTCTTCTTTAGGTCCTACAAGTGTCTTTTTATCAAATAGATATATGGACCTATTAGAAATTTTCTACTCTAACACTATTTTGAAATGCAAACATCCAACTTAAATTCAATTGATTATAAGTGAAAAGATTTTTTTTTCTACATTAGCACAGATTTTATTTTTGGTTTTCCCTATGTAAGACTATTTATTCCAACACACACCCTCACTTGTGGCATTCTTTTGTTGTGAAGACGAGATAGCAGAAGTGTAAATTGATTCAATGGCTAAAAATAAACCTTTATTTATAAAAGTTACATAATGATAGGACATGCATGACAAGTAATGTAGGATGAAACCTATAAGAAATCCTAACCCTGAGATCTAAAAGAATCCATCTATGCATACTCTAACACTCCCCTTCAAACTAGATTATAAGATATCCTAGTAGTTTGGATATAACAAACTCAAATATAACAATAAAGAAAACAAATATAAACACAAAAGTTTGTGTGCGTGTGTGTTGTATTTATGTCAAATAGAAATCAAAATACCAAAAAATGTTGAATCCCCCAATCCACCTTGTCTCGTAACTGAATCCAAAAAAATATTCAAATATATTAGATTGCAACTATTGTGCACAAAATTTTCAACCATAAAAATTGTGTGCTGGTTGCCAAAAAGCCACAACAGTACAGCCAGATAAAAACCTATTTTCTTCAAGAATGCCTAGTAAATCCTCAAGTAATAATCTGGTATCATGTACATACGACATAAAAATCAAAGAAGTTGCACAAATCCAAATCAAGACATTATCATGAATATTTGTCTGAGTCTCTTTTTTTTATTATAAATCTCTGATCTATTTATGAGGTGGGGACCCATACAATCAAAAAGAATACAAGGGAGGGACTAGACATCACCCTTGAGAAAAACATCAACTACATGCAACCCCTAGATTAACTCTAATGCTAGCTTGGTGGTTAGCTACCCAAGTGATAAGGATATCAATTGAGTAAGGAAGATTAACGTGTGACTAATAACCCTCATCAACTTATGCTCCAAGGCCTCTTTGGCTAAGGCATCTGCAATCTCATTAGATTCTCTGAAGATGCGATGGAAAAACTTCACTTAACTTTTGAGGTCATGTAGCTGGTCTCAAAGGGAATGAGCTTGCCAACAAGAGTAGTTTTCTCTCAAAATCATTTGGATAGCCTACTTTGAGTCAGATTTGACAATAACAGTTCTAAGATCCACCCTCATGTCCTTACAAAATTTATTGTCGCCAAGAATCACCTTAAATTCAACAGTGATAGGTAATAGGTTTTGATAGAAGCTAGAGAATGCCATGACCACATTTGCCTATTCATCCCTAACAAGGTTGTCACCACCAATTAGAAAAGAGGTAGAGGAAGTATTTAGCGTACCACTCCCATGAGCCCCACCTTGTTTGGGCACATTTAGTGTTCAATTTTGGTAAAATTTTCCAATCTCATGTAGACGTAAAAGTAGGTAAATTAGCATTATGAATAATCTTCCTGATCTCTATAAAAGCACTACAAAGAATGTTGCCCTTTTTTGACCTTATCTCGATTGTACACCTTTCCTTTCAGATCTCTCCTAACACCACAACAATTTGTACAAGTTGTGAGAGGTGCTTTGTGTGTTATGCATTACCCACTTATGCTAGCACAAACACAAGAAATGGAGGAAAAAAAATTCTTACCATTTCCTTTCCCCTCATTTTTCCCTATTTTCCAGTTGCATAAACTCCCACTATAAGTCTAAAACTCAAACAAATATCTATAGCCTAATCCAATCTTGTGCAGACCATTTTATTCCGACCCAGTAATATTGATTGTTGTTAATCTGATTAATTTCTTCATTGTATTTTTTAACACTTTCTTAGTTTTAAAGTCTATTCTAGTCAATTGTAACAAACTCCTTAATTTCCATATATAAAGTTGTATGCTTGTGCACTTTAGAATATCAAGACTTCTTTTTCACCATCATTGCTCTATGTGTTCTATCCCTTGTGCAACGTAGATTTGAGATAGTGGGTTGACAAAGGATGCTGCTCCATTTTTGGTCCACATGTGGTCGGTCACCAAAGATCAATTGATACCACATAGAAATCATAGAAGTTGCAAAAATCCAAATCAAGATAGTATGTAGAAGGCATTTTTCCATGTCATCGAGACACAAGTCATGACCATAACTTTACAAAGTTCACTTAGTAAAGTTTTGGACTTGGAACTTTAAATATCCACGTTTCATTCATATTTTCTACTTTAAATATCCACATTTCATAACTTTACAAAGTTCACTTAGTAAAGTTTTGCACTTGGAACTTCAAATATCCACGTTTCATTCATATTTTCTACTCTTAGGTTGCTTGGTGCTCTAAATGTGCATATTTAACAGATGAAAGGGCCATACAATATCTAAAATTTTTTTAACATATGGAATCAATGAACTAGAAACTTAATAACAAGAAACTAAATGGAAGGACCACATCAAACTTACTGAATTATTGGAAAGAACAATCTTAAACTAAAAGATTTACTTTATTCAATGATTTGTATTAGACAATGAAGTCAAAATTCAAGAAACTATATGGTCAAAATTTAGAAAATTGTCACATCAAGTCCCAGGAACAAGAGTCAAGCTTAATTGCCAACAAGAGCATCAAGAAAATTATGTTGCAGTTTGTGGCAAATATAGGCTTGCAGGTGAAGTTTATGAATTTATGACAAATACTATCATAGAACATAGAAGGTAGCTCAAGGAAATAAATTTTTAAAATTCATTAAAATATATGATATAGTAACAATCTAAATGAACAGGTAATGAAGGAATTAACCTTGAAAACACACTCCCAAAATTGAAAGGCAAAAAGGTTTCCCATCAACATATTTTCCTTTTTCCCAATGACCATGATATCTTCAAAATAGCTACTCAAATATTCTGCAAACTACAAAAAAATGTGGTGGTCAGATTAGGTAAATGATAATTGCTTCAAAGCAGCAATCATGAATGCCTAATACCAAATATTGCTGGCCAAAAGGTTGAAGTATTGGCTGAGGCTGGATATCCATTAGAATAGAGATGATAATTCCTTCACGAAGCAAACCAATCTCTCCAAATTTGAGCAAAAGAAGTGAAGCATCAAAAGTTAGAGGCAGATTATCAAGTAATCGACCATAGAATGTTGGTGTATACCGATCCCTATGAGAGGGTCGTTTCTCCAAAGCACAGATATGAACAAGCAACTTAAGTGCCTCTTCAACAACTTCAGGTTGTGGTGGATCCATAAGCTTTTGCAATAAGACTTTATGAAGATCAAACATTCCGATATATTAGATGTATCATGGATTATATATAAGATATATTTTAATTTCAAAAACTTAAAGTGAAATTCTATAATTTCAAACATGAATTTTCAATGTTGTATCATTATGTGTATCTAAAAGTCCTATATCAAGCCTATTTCCAGAAAAATAGATTATAATATTAGAAATATGTAACTGAAATAATTGATGCCAACTATGAAATAATATTTCTATGCCAAAGAAAGTGAAGTTGATTCATGGTGGTGAAGCTATCTGAATTGGGCTCCACCAGTTTGAAGACAATGTCAGATCTTGGGCAGAAAAACTTTTTCCTCGGCACCACTGCAATCCAATGCGAAGGCCACCACCACTAATGATGGGGTTTGGTGACCATCCAAGAAGACACCAAATGTAGAAAGTCTTGGGGTCATTAATGGCAGTCCAATATCAGTCGGGATGGACACAAACCATTCCATATCAGAAAGTGGTAATAAGGAATCATAGAGAAGGAAATGGAGCAAATTTGGTTATGGTTGAAGATTTTGTAGCTGAAAAGATTCAAACAGTATCTCCAAAAGGATTCCACTGATCCATTTCAAATATGGAAGCTATTAGGATGCCAGACAAAGAAACTCTCTTCAAATTCCAAGAATAAAGGCTCTATCCCGGCCAATGGATCAACTGGGCTGTTGAATCTGCTGGAATGTGGGAATGAGTTTTCTGCTGGGCCATGAGTTACAAAAACTCAAGATTGGCATGATCAGGTTGGACCCAATGAAGTTAGGCTTCTTTTTCCTCTGTCTGGGCAGAAGTCACAAGCTGTACTCACCATTCAACCCTCTATCGCTAGATGATGAAGATTGTAACATGCAGTCTTGAGCAATGCAACTGGTGCTGGACAGAGCCAAGTCAGTGGATATTGATTCTCACCTCCTTAAAGCATGCAAGGGTAATTCGGAAACATCTTGTTGTGTAGGGCGATTGGAAAACTGCAAATGGTTGATTGCTACATTGGTGATCATTCCGATCTAGTCAAATTCCAAAGCTTGATGGATGGTTGGATCTAGGTAGCAACAACAATATATGGACCAATGAGTTCAGTCAATAAACACAAATTATTAGAAGAGATGGATTTTCTGAGATCTACTTGATCAGTTCCTCTGAACATTTTTGGAGATTTTAATAGGGTAAGACCACCAAAGGAGAAATCATCATCAGGTCATGTCCTCAACGAGGAGATGAGGAACTTTTTTGCTTGGCTCGAATAGCAAGAGCTACTTTATCTCCCTGTGAAGAATCTTCACCACACTTGGTCCAATTTCCAGAGTGACTATTCAATCTAGGATTGATAGAGTTCTGGTGGATGGATCGTGGGAAGCTCAGCACCCTTTGGTAAAAGTGAGTGGTCTACATTGTGTTCGTTCAAACCATATCCCATGGATCATTGACACTTGTGGCAACACCTTCTGCATAACAACCTTGCTAAGAGTCAACATCTTCCATTGCTCATGTCCCACAGTTCAAACCATGTGGAATTACTTGGACTACTGATGTGTGTGGATCACCAATTAATGACCTTGCTAAGATATTAGAGTGGAAAGAAGAGAACAAGTGGAAGAGAATGAAGAACAAAACAACTCTATTGGAGAAATTTCAGCATCGAGCAAGACAAAACCTTGATAAACAAAGAGTGGGAGGAAAGATTGGAGGCCAAGCATGAGCTGGGTCGAATTTATGAAGATAAGAGGCATGGAGACTGAGATCACAGGAGCTGTGGCTTAAGAGTGGCGACAAAAACACCTCTTCTTTCACAAATGTGCCAATGCCAGAACGCAAATAAATACTTTCTCAAGGCTGAACATCAATGGTGATTTGTTAGAAGACACAGACATGGAAAAGGGTGTAACTGTTTTCCACAGAAATTTATTTCAACAATACAAAGGATGGCATCCAAAGTAGAGACCAACTGTGCTACTGCAACAAAATTTGCAAGAATAAGATTTGCTCAACACCCCCTTTAGAAGAGATTAAGCATGCAATTTTTGACAAGGACAGTGATAAAACGTCTACTCCAGATGGTTTTACAGATGGCTACTTAAAGCATTTCTACCACCTTATAAGGTCTAATTTGGAATAATGTTTCAGAATATTTGGAAGAAATTCCAGTATCCATGTGATTAACAATTTCTTTATCTTCCTGAAGCCTAAAGTTATTGGTGCTGAGTATGTCAGGGATTTCCACCTATTAGCTTGATGAATATAAGCATGAAGATCTTCAAAAAAGTACTCCCAGATAGGCTGATTCAAGTCGTCAAGAAACTTCTTTTTCCTGTGCAGATGGCCTTTATACAGGAATGCAGTCTACTGGAAGGCATTGTTGTGGCACAAGAATCAGTAATGGACTATCATCTGAGAAGGAAAGATGGTCTTCTTTGTAAGGTTAACTTTAAGAAAGCTTTTGGTAACATATATCGGAAGTTTTTAGAGGATTGCCTTCATGCTTACAGTTTTCTTGATTGCTGGATTGATTGAATTTTGAACCTATCATCGCATCTACTTCCATAGTTACTAATTCTAAATCTTACAGAAGATTCTCATTTCATAAAGGCATTCATCAAGGTGATCCTCTCTCACCTTTACTCTTTGATTTGAAGGTTAATGTGTTAGTTGTGATGTGCAAACTAGCCATGTAGGACAGGTGGCTCCAAGGGTGGACAATTGTCAAGAAACAAGTGAACATCCCTATTCTCCAGTATGCAAACAACACTTTGTTTTTTGTTGGAGATTAGCCAGCTCAGATTCATTGTCTCAAATTTCTATTATGACTCTTCAAGATGATATCAGGCCTGACTATTAATTTCTTAAAAAGTTTGGTTTGTGGCATCCACATGCTACAAGAAGACATCAATTTCAGGGCTCAGGTCTTCATTGTAAAGTGGAAAATTTTCCTTTGAAATACTTGGGCCTTCCTCTATCTTATCGAAAGCCAAAGATTGAGGATTGGAACTACCTCAATGATTTCTTCAATAGAAAGCTTGAAGGCTGGTAGGGACAGTTTTTGAGTTTAGGGAGCCAAACTGTTCTTAAATCTGTTTTTGGCAGCCTGCATATCTTTCACATGTCCTCCATCAAGCTACCACAAGGCATGGTGCATGTTCCTAAAATGAAATACCAACATTGGTTGTGGAGTGGATCCGAAGCTAAGAAAGCACACTTACTTGATTTAGGAATCAGTCTGTCAACATTTTGAGTATGGGGATTTAGGCATCCCCTCCTTGAATGAGTTGAACAACTCCCTTCTTTGTAAGTGGTGAGGGAAATGGAGGACTCCTTATGTGCTAAAGTCCTCACCACCCGAAAATACTTGCCGGAAATGCAATCTGGGTTTAAGTCTGATAATACTGTTAGATCTGCCAATTTTCTCATTTCTGGAAGCCTATTTGGAGTCTGAAAGACTTTGTTGATGAGCATGTGTTTATTAAAGTGAATAGTGGGAGGAAGACTAAATTCTAGACAGATAAATGCCTTGACCAAAGAAAGCTAGCTGTGGATTTCCCCAAGTTATATGCACTTACACTACAGCCTAAAGCCAATTTCAGAGACATTGTGATTGGTAACTGTCTGAATGTTTGCTCGGGGCTCAAGATTAGGAGACCCCTGAAGGATGATGAGCTTCTCAAGCTACTAGATTTACTCCAATTGCTACCTATTGACTGCTGTTTCCAGGAAAATGGCACAGATGCTTTCAGCTGAGGAAGAGATGGAGGCACTAATTTCTATACTAGGAAGTGTTAAACTATTATGCTGCAGAGAGGAAGACCTAGATAACCAGCTTTCAAGCTAGCGTGGAAAAGTAAAACCCCCTTGGAGATTAAGGCATTTATGTGGCCACTCATGCACGGAAGACTGACAACAAAGGCATATCGTAGAAAATGGGCTGGATCTGATAATCTTTCCTGACCTCTTAACCATAGAAAGTGAGCTTCCCTCTTTGAAATCCAACACAAAACTGATGTTGGATATTGTGGCAAGGGAAATCTTGCATTAAAAAAAAGGAACAAAAGATACAAAAACACTAGAGGTGTTGGAGAACTTGCATTAAAACAAATGTCTATTTCATTTTACCTTTAGGGTCACTGATGGCTTTAGATTCTGCACAACAAATCATAAGCACTTGCTGCCGCAATGATAATCTCAATATTGCTGGGAATTCATGATCATCCAAACTATTATAAAATGACCTAGAAACCAATCGATAAATGAAGCCATCACAAGTTCGTCCTGTCCTTCCTTTGCGTTGATCAGCCTAAACCAGAATTAGGGAATGAGAATAGGGTTTGAGTACTAGAAGAAACTAACAAAATCAGTTCCTAACCTGAGATTTTGACACCCATACTAGCTTTACAGCATCACTGTTTCTATTACGGTCCCAAAATACTTGCAGAGATCTACAAGAATCAATTACATATGCCACCCCAGGTATTGTGACAGATGATTCTGCAATATTTGTGGCTAATATTACCTGCAATGGATGATTTACAGTAAAAAGACAATAAATTGGAGAAATTATTGAGAAAGAAATCAAGGTTAAAAGAAAAAATGTGAATGAAATTTAACACTTGAAAATATATTGAAATTTGTAAATTCTATAACTGATACCTTGCGGTGAGATTTCCATATCTCCAAGGCTGAGAGAGCATGCTCAGTGTCAATACTACGATGAAGAATGTGAACTTTAAAAAAGGTCAAATGTGATTTCAGAAGAATCCATTGCTGCTCCAATGACTGGTATGTTGGAAGAAAAACTAAAATACTCTTCCTAATATCTGATTCATTCTCATGGATATGCAAAATCAATTTATGGATAAGTTTATGTTCTTCATCACTCATGTGAGCATCAGAAGTAGAGCCAAAAGCAGAAGAATACTTAGCAGAAGATCCCAGTTCAGTGCCTAAAATTTGATCTATCTGTTATACAAATACTTCAAAATCAGGCTAAACATAAGTGTCAGTCAGAATAGAGATTCAAAGGGGAAATGACAAATCATAGTGACAGATGAGAATTGGTGTAACAAGACAGATATGGTATGTTAAGAAGACATAAAATCGCATAGGTTTCAAACAAAGCCAGGATATGTGGTGTCAAAAGTAAAAGCTGATAAGAGACCACAGAATTAACAATGTTAGACCATACAACATCAAGATCCTCAAATGTAAATAGATAGTTAAAAATAAATCTAGTTGATGAATAGATATCGTCTGTACACTAATTCTTGATAAAATAATGAATGGCAATTTAGCGTAAATTATTGCTAAAGCTTAAAAAACATAGTAAATTATATTGAAAGCTAAAAAATATTTTAAATGAGGATGTGAACATCACAAAGAAACATTTCATAGAAAACTCTTACATGCAAAATTTAGGTAACAGTATAAAAGATATAAATTGTAGTTATTTTATAAGAATTAGTAGTTTGAAGGTAAAAGAAGTTGTTTCAAAAATGAAATTTGAGAAAAATATTAGACCAAATGGTATTCTTAATCAAGAAGATGACAATATTTCCACTCAGCAATCTTATTATATTGAGAGATAGATAGGCAAATAGTTTGATGAATAATCTCATGATCTGTACATAAAGACTAAACTTCACTTTGCAAGAACTCTAAAGCATTATGAATGCGAAAAATTTTAAAAGTAGTAGCAAACTAATTTTGAATTTCATTGAAAAAAGTACAAATAACATCAAAAATATTTTTCCTATCTTTAAGCAAGTACACTCAAAACACTCTGGAAAATTTATTCATGAATACAATATGGTAATAATAACCAGAAATAGACAACAAACACAAATGACCCCAAACATCACAAGTGAACTTTTAACAAAGTGGAAGATGAAGATAACTAGCAACTTTTATAGATAGCATAAAAGTGTTTCCCTAAAATACAAGACTGACAAGTAACAGTAGAGACTATAATCTAATGAAGCGCAACTCAAATTTTACAAAGCAAAATGTGCCTAAGCCAATGATGTCATAAAAGAAAAAAATAACCAAAGATTGTAACAAAAGCTAGCCTTTGAGGGATATCATCCTTTGCTAACACATAGACTTCATTGAAATGATCATCACTCAAACCAATTTTCCTCCTCATATGCAAATCTTAAAAAATATAGTAAAAAAAAAAGATGACAAAACAATAAAGTTATTTAGTGATGACTTTAATAGATAAAATATTGACAAGAAAATCAAGTATATATAATACTTTATCAATATTAAGTTGGAAGTAGGTGTAATGCTACATTTATCACAAACTATGCAACTCTGATTGTCTACTAAAGCAATCAATTGAAAATTAGATAGTTCAAAAAGATGAGTGAAAAAGATTTTTAGTCTTAGATGTATATTGGAAAGCATCAAAATTAATAATCCAAAAGTATTCTAAGGCTAAAGTAGAAAAAGTTATACCAAAAAAGTAGGCATGAGTAGCATTGGATATGGGATTCTGATTGGCCTTCATGATAATATATTTGTCGTAATCGCTTTAAGAGATCATGATAGTTTTCGATGCTAATAGTCCTTCCATGGCAAAAGTAAACTAAGTGACCTATGTTATAAGAGTGGGAGGATAACTTGGTTGATCAAACTTAGCCCAACACTTATCAGAAAGATGTCCATGTTGACCATAGTGCTTGCAAGACATGTGTGGCTTACCTTCTAAGCATTCACATCCATTGAATGATGATCTTCCTCTTCCTCTAGAGTCACTTGTTGCTGAGAAAAGGGTAAACAAGTCAAGCAAAGCAACAGAAGTTGTTGGAGTAACGCAAAGTGCCCAATTAAGACTTGTTTGTAGTGGCAGAATAAAATCCGCACCCAAAATTTGTCCTTAAATCTATGCAACCACTTTTGGATTCAATCCAACAAGGAATATTGTGACCCCTAACTCCTTGTGATACCATTGCAACGTTATAAGATCTATGATGAGCAGTTGGTAGGTGTCTAACTCATCAAGCAACAAACGAATAACACTATAATAGTTGTGAATGGATCAATCTCCTTGCCAATTAGAAAATAGCTACTCATAAACTTCACAGATATGCACAATATTATTCTCGTTCATGTACGTTGCTTGAAGAGTCTCCCAAATATACTTTGGCAGACAAACATAGGATATACTCCATGTAATATTCTCATCCATGCTTGCGATTATCCATCCAATTACTACATAGTCAGCAACATGTCAAGTACAGTACCTCACAACCTTTAGATCTGACAAGTCTTTACTTCAATGTTACTCCATGTATGCTACTAGGAAGTTTTGAAAAGTATTAGCCCACAGATGGTAATTTGTTAGTATGAACTCCACTCCAATTGTAGTAGGCTTGGACATCCAATCATCCTTCATCACCTTCATTGAGAGAATCAAATAGGAGGACGATCATTGATTATTGATTGCTATAAAGAGATCACCAATTGTCGATCAACTTAAGGCAAGGTTTCTGACAATGACAATGGATCCCCTAATGCTTTGATACCATGTTAAAGGAAAAGCATTTGTCTTATTATCCTAATTACAATATATACATCCAAATGAGTCTATTGAGCCTAATACATAAATACACTCTAACATCAATAAAAAAAGGAATAATGATGAGAAGGTATGCAATCAGATGGTCATGATATTCATAAAGGTAATATTTTTTAAGTACATAGAATCTATAATAAATGACAACGAAAAAATTATAAAAGATATTACTTATAGGATTAAAGTAAGGTAGATGAAGTGAGAAATACTTTAAATGTTATGTGGTAGAGAATACCCTTAAAATAAAAAAGAAAATTTTATAAAACTATTATTCGCTCAATTATACTTTATAACTTAGAATATTGAACTATAAAACAATACCATGTTCAAAAAAAATCAATGTTGCTAAGATGCATACACTTATACTTTAAAATTATAAGAAGAGAAAGTAAGGAATTTCCAATAAACATAGGTTTATACCAAGGGTTCTAAGTCCAAATCTATTCATCTTGATTATGGATGAAATAACTAAGAAAATTCAAAGAGAAATACCCTAGTGTATGCTATTTGCTGATAAAATTATTATAATTGATGAAAATAAGGTAGGAATTAGTTTTAAATTAGAATTATGAAAAGATACCTTACAGTCCAGAGGATTTAGATTAACAAAAACAAGAATAGTGATGAAAGCATACAACTAAATAGTCATGAGATTCATAAAAGTAAAATTTTTAAATACTTCAAATCTATAATAAGTAGTAATAGAAAAATTACAGAAGATATTATTCATAGGATTAAAGTAAGGTGAATAAAGTAAAAAAATATTCTAAAGTATTAAGTGATAGGATGATTACCTTAAAATTCATCTAGCTATACTTATAGTTTAGAATATTAGACTATAAAGCATTAACATATGCAAAAAATTCAAATTAGTATTGCAGAGATACAAATGCTTAAATGAATGAATAGTAATATTACAAGATATAAGCTAAAAAATAACTTTATTAGTAATAGAGTAGGAGTTGCACCAATTTACAATAGGAGAAAATTGGCTTAAGTGGATGAATTAAACAAATGCATGAGTTAGGAGAGAAGCATTAATTGATGTAGAAGAAAATAAAAGAAGTAGAGGAAAGTTTAAAACTACTTGGTTAAGAATTGTAAGAAAATATTTAAATTTATATGATTTAATCAAATATTTGATCATAGATAGAAATACAAAGAAGGAAAGGATTCATGTAGTCAATCCAACAAAAAAGAATGACTATAATGAAGAATAAATATAAACATCTACCTGGTCAATATACAAAAGTTTTCGCTGAAAAATAGTTTGTTTAGGGGCAAGTGGAATTGCAAGCACTTCTACTCTTTCACCTCTGCCAAGGTCCTTGAAGTAGTCTCTGTATCTTGAAATATTTGCTGTGGCAGACATCAATACCACCCTATTATAATTTTTCAAAAATACTAGTTACGTAAATAAAGCCAATTGTATTATATAAGACACATAAAAAAATGGATTATATACAAGCACTAGGATCAACTGGAACTTTTAAGGGAAAAATGCATGAAATCAGCTACCAACCTCATGTCATGATTTTTCAACATGAATTGTTTCACAAATGCAAGAACAAGATCGGACTCAACAGATCTTTCATGAACTTCGTCAAGAATTATAACTTTATACTTGAGTGCTGCCAAACCTCTGTCACGCATTTGCTCCAACAGTACTCCAGCAGTTTTGAAAACAATTTTCGAGCTGTGAACAAAATGTGATAAACACTTGTCTCATGCAAATGTTTGTATTTGTGGTAAAAATAATCAAAAGAAATGAAAATTCTTGTAGATAGTGAAGATACTTGAAGAACCAAAGTGAAATCTGTACAATAATTGCCACCTAAATAAGGAAGGTACCTGGGCGAGGTGACATTAGAATGCCCAATATGATATCCAACTTCATCTCCCACCCCACAGTTACGAGCCTTTGCAACCATTCTGGCAATTGTTACAACAGCAAATCTTCTAGGTTGTGTGCATAAAACAGGTTGAATATTTTCTTCAAGGAGAAACTGCGGGACTTGTGAGCTTTTGCCTTGGAAGTGAAGGAAGGGTGAATGACATTGTGAGAATGAGTGCTGAAAATAAATGAAAGCTGAAAAGCCCCTTAAATCTGTTCATAATTACGTTTGTGACTATTACATTAACATAAGTCATTTTTTTAAAATATTTATCATTATCAATAGACAGCATCATGATTTCATTGTTGAATATGACTGGTAGGGTAAATTCTTATGTAATTTTTTGTCAAAACCTTGTCACATTGTGAAAGCAGAACTCTGTATGCCCGAAACCGCATTACATGTATGTACTATTGTACTTGATTTCAGGTGGTTAACAAGAAAATTCCATGACCTACAATGATCCTCTAGTTAAACACAGTAAACTTTTCAATGCACTTCTTGACTAAGAGTCAAAGGCATAAAGACTTTCACGTCATTGCTATAATTAAAATTGTTTTGAGATTTTTAACTCAATCACATACAACCGCTATCGCGTAAAGTTCGTATCAAAATTGTATCGTCAGATTGAAAAGGAAACAATAATGGGCAAGTACATTGCTATTGTAGTCATCGTCCAACGCATTAAAAATGGGCATAAAAACTTAAGGATGCAATAGAGAAGCATCGAAGCAAGCAAACAACACAAATGAAAACCGGTTCGGAAAAATACGTTAGCACAAACAGCTCAAAGAGTAAAAAGAATCAAAGCAGAAATACCACATCCCGTGTCTCCGACGATGAGGGTGACACGATTTTCCTTGATCTTCTCCACGATCCTCTCCCTGAGCGCCATTACAGGAAGCGGTGGCCGGGACGGAGGGACGGAGTCGGCAGTGGCGCACGAGGACTCATAGCCGTCTTGAGCCGCCTCTGAATTAACTAACTCCGCCATTGCAGCGGACGGAGCGCGCCGTCCGGAAGCGGGAGGGGGAGGTTTCCAGAAGTGTGGAGAAGGCGAGGCTGACGAGAGGAGTGTATGTATCTTATAGTTACAGTTCTGTCTGCTCTGGGGTGGTTTAATGGTTCGGCCCTTTCGTATTCTCCCGTGGGAGATTGCCTCGGAATACAATAAAAATAAATAAATAAATACACGCCCAGGAGTCAATGCTTAAGCAGTCAACATGGAGATTCCAATTCCTGGACTAAAAAAGAAATAATAAATAAATATCTTGTTTCCTAATAATACCGATAGAAAGTCGCGTGATCGAAGAACCAGGAAAAATATCAAATATGCTAAAAAGAGTTTATGCACTTAGTAGAAAATGTTAAAAGAAAAAATAATAATAATAAATTTATCATTTTTTTTGATGTTTGTGTATTAAATGATTTTTTATTATTTTTTCTTAATATATAAGAAAAATTTTCTTTTACTTTCTGATATTTTGATATTTGAAATTGATGGAAAATAGAGAAAAAAAAATATAACTTATCATAAAATATATTGATAACATGTAATTTTGATATAGAAATTATTTATGTCTTTAATAGATGAAAATTGATATTACGAAAGATACGTAGAATATTAAAGATGTATAAAATATATTTTATGTTGTAACAATTATCACAAATGATTCTATATTATATTATCTATAATAAATTTTATTATTTTATATCTTGTAGATAAATATAAAAATTATTTAATTTATTAATTTTAATATTTTTATTTTATAAATAAACATATATATTTTATATTCTATGATTTTTTATCATTTTCTGTGTATAAACATATATATTTCAAATTTTATTATTTTCTATTCTATATACAAATATCTTATTCTTCTTTTTATTATTTTCTATGATATTTTATTATTTTCTTTTCTTTATTTTTAATACACAAACACTTCTTAAATTTATTGTCTAAAAAATAAACGATAAAATCTATCCTAACAAAGGTGTGAAAAATCACCTGCATGTGAGAAATATTTATTTCTTAAAATGGACATGTGAATAATAAAAGAACGACACGTTGATGTCGTACCAACTCAACTCAGTTGATATGTATAAGTTAATATTGTACTCATTGGTTTTGTATTTTTCATATGATGATAATAATATTATTTGAATTCAAATTTAAGATTTTACTATTTTGTTATGGAAATGTTTCTTTCCATTTAACAAAGAAAAATTTAAGGAATACATATTACGAACTAAACCATTCAAAGTTTCTCTTTATCAATATCCGAGGTATGTTTACCGGTGTAATTTTCAAATTCCAAGGCTCGGATCTAAAATTCTTCAATTTTGTTAGTCTTCTACGTAGACTTCAAGCAAAATTTATTTCATTTCAACCTATTTTTAAAAATATATAAATTATGGTAATTGACGTTGTTGCGGAGATCACGCATGACAATAATTTATCAAGTAATATCATCAATTTGTTGGAAAATTTCCCTATTTTAAAATAATTACATACGTGAGAGTAATTCTTAACGGATAATGCATATATGTTGTGTATTACGCATATTATGCTTATATTATTGTTGTAGATTTAAGTTGAAAATGCATATAATTTGTTACTTATTCGACCCATCAAATTGCGTTATCTTTGATTTCATGTTACTTAGATCGATCTCGTGACAATGGTGGCGCAAACGAGAAAAGTGTAGTAAAATCCATAATCCTAAAAGAGATGCATGGATGACTCATCTGTTTGGATCGTTTGGGGTTTTGGACAGTAGATCATTTTAGATGATTAACTTTTTCTATATTTGTTATGTTTGTAATCACTATTATTTATAACCATAAGGGAAATAAACTTCCTCTACCACTATCATGTATAAGAGTTTCTGTAGTAGTTAAGTATTTTATTATCGTTATCATGTTATCTACATGTTTTAATATATTCTATTCTTCTAATCATAGTTATACTTTTAAATAAACAATTGAATGTTTATTTTAATTATTTTATTATATTTTTCCTTCAAAGTATTCTACAAAGTAAAAATAGTAATGTAATTTTCAAAACATTTAAGCAAACTATCCTTCATAAACAAAAGATTTTTTGCCTTTTTATCTTTAATTTTTCACTTTTTAGCATTTTTAATTTCCACTTGAGAAGTATTTTCAGATAATTTTGGAAGACTAATTTTTATAACATATTCTATGTTACCAAATTCTAAGGCATTTTTAATTTTTCAATATCATATTTCATAATTTATCATATTTAATTTATCTATCTAACTTGATTGTAAACATCTTGGTAGTCATATCTATATCTATAATTGAAACCAATTTTCCAATTTCAACAATCAATTAGTTTTAAACAAAAAACAATTTTGAAAAAATAGGTAATTTTTAAAATTTAAATTTCAAAACTATTTAAATTCAAATTTCAAATTTCAAAAAATATTTAAATTCAAATTACAAAAATTTCTTTTAACTAATTAAAGCATGTAATTTCTAAACATGTAATTTAAATAATAACTAATAAAATTAACAATTAAAAAAGAATTTACATAAATTTTTTTAAAAAATTTCCAATATAATATATTATATTGTAATATTTTATCAAAAAAAAGAATATCAAAAATTCCTAACCAAATCACCCAAAGGTGAAAAAGATCGAAGGTTCGTACACAGTGCGACGATTGGGCAAACTAGTGTAGGCGCATTGTTGAGCAGAAGTGCATGTAAGTAGGAGGCAATGTCGGGTGGTGCGAAAGCGGCACACATAATCATGTGCAAAATGTGGAAGAGGTGCACAGAGGCATGCGAAATGCACGGGCGACAATGTGTGGAAGCGGAGTGCGCTCAAGTGTGGGCAAAAGTGCTTGCAGGAGACGACGGTTGTGCACGTGAGGGATGGTAGAGATTGTGACGTCAGGCGAAGTGTGCACGCAAGGTTAGACATCATGCATGTGCATGGAGCGGCAACACTAGGTAGCAAAGGAGTATGCACAGATGAGCGGCGAGATTAGGCATCATGCATGTCTGTGGAGTGGCAATGCTAGGTAGCAAAGGAGTGCACACGGACGAGTAGAGACATGCGTGAGGTGCAAGCGAAGTGTGTGGTATGACAGACGATAGTGTAGGCAATGAAGGTGCAACTTATCTCTAATATCATTATTAGATCATTCTAAGTAATTAACTTTTTGCACCTTTATCATGTTTATAATCATTCTTATTTATAATTACAAAGAAAAATAAACTTCCTCCGTCATCTCTGAATTTGAATTGAAACTTGGTAATTTTTTTGACATAAGGTTTACAACACAGGAGATGAATCCTTCGGACTTCGGAGCAACGAATGAAATCCGACCCGACTAGAAAACGTTTTAGTCACCCCCCCCCCCCCCCCCCCCAATTCCGCTCCTCTCGAATGTGCGAGAACGGGAACGATCGGGTGCGGCGATGAATCCTTCGGCGTTCCAACCGCAGCCGCAACCGGCGTATCACCAGCCTACCTCCATCGAGGACGTACGAACCCTATGGATCGGGAACCTGCAGTACTGGGTTGACGAATCCTATCTCAGCGGCTGCTTCGCGCACACCGGGGAGGTACACTTTCTCGTCGCGAATCCTTCATTCCTTTTTTTTTAGGGTTTATCCGATGAAGGGAGAATATCAGTTGCGCTTATTTTGATAAGGATGCTCTTGATTCATCGTTACAAAATTGATAAATGAAGAATCATGTGACAGTCTTGGGTAGGTAAACCTCCATCCCCACAAGCAACTGCCGAGGAAAGCCAACTAGATTATGTGAACCTAGACGTTAGTTTGTAAATTTAACCAGCACGGGACTATTGGCTCCACAAAATACTACGCGAAAATTGTAAAGTGATAAAGGGATAATATTGCTGTAGGCAGCTGTAGGTGCCGTATATCTCTCCTGTAAATGCGTACAGAATAGAAGTGACCATATAGATGTTATAATTATATGACCATAAAAATATGATAAAATTTTAAATTAAATAAGTATCGATCCCTGTTGTAAATGGATTACAAATGGTTAATTACTGCTTATTTTCAACTATTGATTTTCAATTATAAAACTATTAATAAATAGAACTCGGATTAAGATCAAATTATAATCCATGGTAGATTATACTATGGATTAATTATCTACATAATTATTTTTTATCATTAAAAATAAAATATGCAGAAAATGTAGGCACTTACAGGAAAAATTCCTGTAGGCGGCCACAGGAACATTCCTGCTAAGTGATAAAAGAGTTTTGGAGGGGAAAAATATAAACCATCATAAAGTGATTCCTGAGATTGGTTGCCATGGAATACTCTTTTCCTAATAGGCTAATGTTGGTGTTTTGGACTGATATCTGTGTTTGACTGGCTATTATGCAAGGCATCCTCATTAATCATTTTGCTGAAGCATGCTGGAATCATTGTTAACATTAATGAAGTATGTTTTAAAATATCCACTTCGTTGATATTAGTTCTGCTTCTCCTTTGCACGAAAGCTGTTACATCACTTTGTAATCTCCACATTGTCATTGTCACTTCTATGAAATCTGATGTTGTATTCTAGCATTTTCATTGTCAAAAATATTCACATTGTGCTACCGGCAATGTGCAAATTCTGGAAAACTGGTTCCTTGAACAAAATCTAGAAAACCCGATCCTTAAATTCTATAAAAGAAAATAGAGAAAAAAAGACATTTGAAGAAGTGTCATTTGATTCCCATCTTTCAATTAAGATCTTCTGACCAACCTAAAATAATTATTTTTGCAGTGTTCAACATGGGAAAAAAAAGTTTTAAATATGTTCGATGTTTCTTCAATATCATTATGTCATATGCTTATTATTTTCAAGTACCAAAGTAGTCAAGGTGGAACGTAATGTCAAGGCAACGCCCCTTTAAAATGCTTGCTGTGAGGGGGAGATAATAGCTTGATTGGAGCAATTTATCAAAATACAATTGATCAAGCATATCTGGGAAATGGAAGTTATGTTTTAATCTTCTGTTAGCTTCTTTTCAGTAAAATCTGGTCAATATGTGTCTGCTACATTTCTAACATTTCCGAAGATATATTAATTTATTATTTATTGGCAAAATGCACTCTACACATTCCTACTTTATCGGTAAAATACTCTACTATGGGGGTCTGAGCACTGAAGGGACTTGAGTTTGTTCCTTAGCCATCAGAAATAGCTTACTTTTTTAATCAATTTGAGTACTGATCTAGAAATTTTAATTCAATTTATCAAGAGAATCATATTTCAGACTGTAACATTTGCAATATTTTTATTCTTCATGTGGCTCATGGAATTTTGATAAAAGTCAAATTATTAAAGTTATGCACTTTATGGTCGTGCTCTATCTTTTCTGTTGCTTATTTTTACATGTAAACTTTCTTTTGTTTAGGAAAACTGACTGTGTTAGCAAATCATGCTTGTAAATTTATGGTTTTAAAAATTTATTTTTTTTGTGGACAATAGGTTGTTTCAATAAAAATTATACGCAACAAAATAACTGGTCTCCCTGAAGGTTATGGGTTTGTGGAGTTTGTTTCCCATGCAGCAGCAGAGAGAATTCTGCAAACATACAATGGGACACCAATGCCAGGGACTGAACAGATGTTTAGACTGAACTGGGCCTCATTTGGTCTTGGAGAAAGACGGCTTGATGCTGGTCCAGAACACTCTATCTTTGTTGGTGATTTAGCCCCTGATGTGACAGACTACTTATTGCAGGAAACTTTTCGTGTTCAATATCCATCTGTCAGAGGTGCCAAGGTTGTAACTGATCCCAGTACTGGGCTCTCAAAAGGTTATGGATTTGTTAAATTTTCTGATGAGAGTGAAAAAAACCGTGCAATGAGTGAAATGAATGGAGTGTATTGCTCAAGCAGGCCCATGCGTATTAATGCCGCTACACCAAAAAAGGCTCCTGGACCTCAGCAACTTTACCCAGCTTCCAAAGGTTCTTTCTTTCTTTAAATGACAAAGTTTTTGTGAATAACAAGAATATTGCAATATTTTTTATTTGACTAGAACTTGAAAAAAAAGTCTATTGTCACTGATGCACTTTTGCGGCAGTCACCAAATTGCCACTAATATACTTGCGTCTGCTGGTAAATATTTTATAACTTCGAGAATTCATATACATTTAGATATTTCTAAGTTTTCCTAGGGATGCAAAAAAAAAATGTTGAACTAATTATTGTCAAAGAGTGATTTTGAGCATTTATGTACTTGTTCTTATCCTCTTGCAAATAAAATTATTGGAACAGGGAATTCCTGTTGGTTCATTCTATTTCTTGGGCCATTTGAAAGGAAACCTAACAAGATACCTTTTAAGAACATAAGAATGCATGCCGTATGCTGCATGCAAATTACGTAGCTATACTGATACTCAGAATTATAGATCAATTATTACATTTCACAAGAAAATTGTTGTATTGGTACAAGATTCATAAGAAATGGTCTGATCTCCACTCACGTTTTCCTTTTTCTATGCTTGCTCATTGAGACACCTTATAGAATAAGGAAGAAGAGTGCAAGCGAGAGAGAGAGAGAGAGAGAGAGATGATTGCTCATAGGAACTACTTTTTTTGGAGGATGCTTTATTTTGATAAGACGAGATGTGATTCATAGATACCTGTTAGATCTAAATGTAACATTAATTATTAAAACTGTTATTTTAGAGGCTGTGGTATATAGAATAAATGTTGGTTTTTGGTATATAGATACCTGTTTGACTTGAAGAAGGTTTATTCTTTTTGGTGGTGGTTTTAAACCTTTTTTGAAAACACTGTTGAAATAAAGCTGATCTAAGCCTTGTCTAAACCTCCATTATATGATTATAATTATCTGGTGTTTCATTTCAGCTGTTGTTCCAGCGTCAACCAATGCTTTACTGCAGTTGCAGCCTGTTTTGCCGGACAATGATGTCACAAACACAACAGTGAGTCTATGCATGAGTTTTCTCTTATTTGACATTTCTCCTTGCTATACTTATTATTAAACAATCTCTGCAGATATTTGTTGGTGGACTAGATCCAAACGTCACAGAGGATGAATTGAAGCACATATTTGGACAATTTGGCGATCTTATGTATGTGCAGATACCACATGGAAAAGGATGTGGCTTTGTGCAGTTTGCAACTAGGTGTGTCTTGTTATATTTCTGAATCACATTTTTTATCTAATTAAGTTAGTGTGCATAAATAGTTATATTAGATCTATCATTCACTGCATAAGTTTTTCTTCTTTTCAATCATAATACAGGTATAAAGGCATTTAGAGCATTAATATGTTTTTATCTTGAAGCTTGATGATTCTATTCTATTCTGCAATCTCTCTCATGCAACTTTATTTTAAGAATGGAGAACTTTTACTTTGTTAATACTGATTTTACATTATCTCAAATTTCATTGATTTTCTTGTAAATTCCTTTGGAATTCTCCATGCAACATATGATTATCTTGTTGTTTCCATTCATTGTGTTGCTTTTCAGACCAGCTGCAGAAGAAGCAATACAACGGGTACATGGAATGATGATAGGTCAACAAATGGTCTGCCTCTCATGGAGTAGAAACCCTGCAAGCAAGCAGGTTAGAACATGAAATATGTGCTAATTTTCGTGATGATAGACAGGCTTTGTGGGAAAGGTCTTTTCTTCTTAATCAAAATAATTTCCATTCCATTTGATATGTTACCAAAAAATTACATTTTAAAAGGATTGATCTAGAGAAAATTGTGCTAAAAATTTACCATGAGGAAAGGCTATTGTAGAACTGAGAAAGATTGTGCCAAGGCATGTGAAATCTAGGTCTATCTTGATTTTGAGGTTGTATTTGTTGTATATGTAATTACATATCACAATTGAAGTTGGTTGCCATACATCCCGTTTTACTTTTTTATAAATTTGAATTTTCTTCTTAAGCAATTGAGAAATTTCGTCTTTGCAGGACCAGACAAATGTCTGGGGTCAACAAGCAGATCCTAATGCATGGAGTGGTTACTATGGCTATGGGCAAGGTTATGATCCCTACACTAGTGGTGTTCAGGATCCTTCAGCATATGCTTATGGTGCATATACTGCATATGGGCAATATCCTCAGGCAAGGATCATACCATTGTTATTTGGATTACATTGTTTTGCTTTATACATGGTTTGTTTGGCTGCTTATCATTTCTTCATGTATTTTCACTATGTTAAATTGGTATCTATATTTTTCCTTATGAATCTCTTTTTGCTTCATATAGTAATGCACTAAATATACGACTCTATGATCATGAAACAATCATCTCCAACGGCTGTATACTTATTTCATATCTAGCTCTCATTGCACCTCTCTCATTAGCTTTGGCTTGCTACTCTATGATTCTGTTTTTTCCGTAAGAATCTCTTTTTGCTTTATATTGTGATGAACTAATGCTATGAGTCTATGACCATGAAAGAATCTTAGTTTCATATCTAGCTCTTATTGCACCTGTCTCCCATTAGCTCTGGCTTGCTACTTTATGATTCTCTATTTTGCTTCCAAGGCCGGGGCTGCAAAAGTTCAATTTTTTTTAAGCCATGTGGGTGTTGGCTAATAAGTAATGACTAAGAATGCAAACAATCCAACCCATAGATACCCATATCATATTTAGAGTAGATACTCGTATCCATGTATTAGTTGATAGAAATGTCTTTTTACAGATAGAGACCTACACTTCTAT
Organism: Cymodocea nodosa; assembly: GCA_036874045.1. Lineage (NCBI taxonomy): Eukaryota > Viridiplantae > Streptophyta > Magnoliopsida > Alismatales > Cymodoceaceae > Cymodocea > Cymodocea nodosa. Next base: position 23,574,400 of record CM072338.1, on the reverse strand, counting down.
TAAAATTCCTATATTTTTCTGATTAATTATGTAAATTAAAATTATTATATTGAAATTCTTCTATTAGCATGTATACATCCATGTTTTGGTGTTTATATGTATTTAGTTACACCTGTATCATGTAATTCATGCATCCATTGTTGGCTACATATGGTGGAAGAGAATGTTTTGGTGTTTATATGCACCCATTGTATCATGTATTGCCAGTGCAAATTTCAATGCCATTTTTTTTACCAAACTGAGCAATGATCTTGGTGACAGAGGCTACTCTTTTCGTTCATCTGTGTCCAGAGGAGTCTCCAGAACATTTTGAGTATCCTTTTGGCTCATGAAATACTTCTCATTGTATTGCTTGGAAAATCCTCAATGCTAATGTAAAATTGCTTGAATGTATCATATGTAGTTCTATGAGTCCGTATTTGTTATACTGGAATATCTCATTTTTTAGTGTAGACCATTATAATGTTTTGGGCACTCGATGTGTGATAATGTCTCCCTTTTGTTGGTTATTTTTGACTCTTATCGTTCTCTTAGGTCGATAGCACTGTTGAAACGGCAGCAACCACTGCATCAGTTTCAGTTCCGGAGCAGGAGCCTTATGATCCCTTGGCCATACCTGATGCCAACAAGTTAGTGTATTCATTATTTGGCATAGCCTTCTATCTTTAACGAGCAATTTGGTGTTGATGAAATCCCATTATTTGCCTTCTTCCAGGTTAAATGCCAATTACCTTGCTGTTAATGAAGGGTCCATGACGGGGAGGCCCTTGTGGCTGAGGACTTCAGCCACGATTGTTTAAATCCCTTTTATCTTTCTGGTTGATTTCCGGAGGACATCCTGAAGTCTTGCGTCATTTTGACGTGTGATCTTATAACTAGTTCACATTCTCATCCGGATTGTTCTTTTTTATTATTATACATTTTGGATGTTTTATTACCACATTTTAGATATATATATATTATGTCGTTCATTTTTCCCTTCCCTATATCTTACTTTATTTGTTTTGTTTTAACTTTTCTGAATTTTTTTTATCATTAGGTTTTCGGTTGTTGAGGAATAGATGTTCGGTGCAAAAGCATCGGACGTTTACTTTATCAGGCAAATGTATGGTGCAAAGGGGCAAATGCCTCCTTTTATTTTTATTTTTATTTTGTTTCAGCCAACCCTTGTCCCTTAACTTCGACAACATTAACAGAGATTTGATCATTTTTGATATATATATATATATATATTTAGAGAGAGAGAGAGAGATAGAGATCATACATCGTAAAAATAATGTGAATTTTTTTACAGTATTGATTGTATAATTTATAGAATTTTGTAAAAAGTCCGCAAGGGTCCAAGTCCCCCCCCTCCCCATGTTTGACTCCCCTAAAATCGCCCCTGATTGCGCTTGACATTGTTCTTCCAAAAAAATAAATTTGGCAATTTAAGATGATCGGCGTCAGTCGCACAAAGAGGAATCGTGCATCAGAACCTATCTGGGTTACATATGAATTTGATTATTTTTCTATTAAAACACGGAGATCTTTCATCTCCCTCTTCTTCCATGGCACATGGAGTCACGTGAACGGAGAAGACAAAGTCTCGTTGGAAGAGACAAGGCAGGTAAGTTTGTCTCTTCAGATTCTTCTGCAACAAAATTTTCTACACTGAAAAGGGCTTCTTCCTTTTTGTTCAATTGAGCGTGATCGTTCCCACCTCCTCCTCCCACAAGCATAGCTTCAAAATCATTTCTAGCTAGTTAAGTTAATTATAACATGTGAAATAAATCACTTGTGAAGATGTTTTAGACTTTTGGCAACACCCTTCCTTTACCCCCATCATACTTCCAGTTTTCCATTCTTATCTCTCCGCCTACAAAAGAGAAAAAATATCTTATTTCTCGGTCTACGGGAGCGCAAATTTTTTAAGAAATATTCACTTCTCTCTTAGCTGTTATTTTTCTAAATTTTATGTTTCTTATGGATTTTTGATGTTTTCTTTAATTTAATTTTTATATTTAAAAACCCTAAAAAATGAAAGAACTCAAAGAAAAAATAGAAAATATCTAAAAAACGAAAAAAAAAAAAAACTGAAAACCTGATAAAAAAGAAAATTTCCTCCGTGTTCTGGATTAAGCGCCGGACTTCAAACCCTCTCGAAAGAAAGATCGCTGTCACATTAGCAACAAAAAATCGTGGTTAATGAACTATTCTAATCGGCCCACAAGCCCCATTTATTCACTCTGTGATAAGAATATATATATATAATATTCATGGTACAGATTTTTCCTTTACCACTCCCTGTCTCCCGTCGGCTCTTCAACTTCCTTCCACATTTCGATCGATCGAGAGAGAGAGGTGTCAGTGCTCGCAATGGAGGAGGCGAGAGGAGGGCGAGGGGCGCCACACGGAGTCCTGCTGGCGGTGGTAGTGGGAGTGGTGGTGGCCGGGCCGTTCATCCTCGGTGACCAGGGCCAGGCCATAATGGAGGCGATACCCGAGCTGCTCAGCCCCGCCGGTCTCCTGCTGCTACCCCTAATCCTCATCCTGCTCATCCGCTTCCTCTCCTCCGACCGCAGCAACGTCCTGTCCGACATCTTCGCCGGATCTCCAGATTCCATCCACCGTGTCGGAGGGTCCCCCGTCGGCATCGCTCTTGTGCTGCTTCTACTCATCGTTCTCCTCTACTACCGCGTCTCCCTCTTCGGTAACGACGACTCCGGCGATTAGGAGGGTGGGGCTTGGGCTTCCCATCTTGCCCTTGAGGTGTTTCGCTCTCAATGTGTTTTGGTATGAGGGTATAACTGGAAAAGTCGTTTTGTAATAGTAGTGCTTTTATGTTATCTATCATCCACTTTTGAAATGAAATGGAGATTTGTTTTATGGAATTAGTTTGGAAAATTAGAAAACAGATTAATATCTAAGTGAATCCTTTACTTGTCAATTATTTTTAAATTAAATATTCATTTCAACCTGTTTAAATATATGATCTCAAATATATGATCATATTAATTATATATATGATCTCCCCTGTTTAAAACTGTTAATTTAAATATGGAATTAGCTCACAAGTATATGATCTCTCACCAGAGCATGTTCACGGCCTGGGAGGCGTAAGATCTGATCTGTCAATAGTTCCACTTCTCCTGTATATGAATTTGCACGGGACGGGAGGAAGGCATAAAGGCTCATCCTAGCTCCTCTCCTCGGTCAATTGAAGTTAAAGTTGACAGACGAGTGAATCCTTGCATTCTATTGGTTCTCTAGTATCAGAGTCTTGTATGCTTTCTTGCTTGGGGCATCATTAGTAAGGAATGAAGCCTTTCTTCCTCGCAATTCCTAATGAAATAGATGTAGCAGTGGCTTGTCGGAAATCCAGAGTTTTCACTTGATCGAAGATGTGTGATGTATATGACATTCCAAAGTAATCTATTAATCTGCTAATAAGTCGTTTTATGATAGTTCCATCTATCTGTATCAGAATAAAAAAGATCGAAGCACATCTACATTATGAAACATACTCATAAATCTGAAAAAAGCTGCACGTGAAACAGTCAAATAAAGATTTGAAATTAATTGTAAAACTTAGTGACGTAGACAAAAATTGGAGTGGCCTCTTACTGCTGACCCATATGATAAGATTAAGATATTAATTGTGGTTATTATAGTAAAATATTTATTTACTTTGACTTACTAAAAGATAAATTGTCAACAATATCTATCATCAAAAACCAATATTTTGGCAAAAATTTTCAAGTTCAATTGTTCCTAACCCATATTTCAATCATTTGCATATTTTGGCATATTTCAAACATATTTCTCTTTTATGAAGTTCACAGAGATCAAAAGCACCTTCAATTCTACAAGATTGGCATCAAATAAGATGAGACGTAAAAGAAATTTGCTAATAAATATGTTATAGCTACTGCAACACCAACTAGAAGATAATAAATATTAAGCATTCCTTAAAAGCTGCCAGTTCTATCATGTTTCGGCATCAGAATCAAGTGATCAGTCTCTTTCTTACTGACTGAAGTACATCCACTGGAAGATTCTTTCCAACGGCGTTTTCATCAGCGGAGGTCCTTACCTGAGGCAAGCTCATGGTATGGATGGATGGTGTCGGTACTTTTCCGTTGAATTCTTTCATCACCGAACGAGCTGTTTCTTTTGCAGCCACGTCTGCTACTGCACACGTAAATTTCTTACCGATTCCAAGTTTTTCAGAAACTTCACCATAAACCTTACACCTGTTCCCAGAGAGGATTGGTGAAAAGGATGAATCTGTTCTTCTCATAGTGAATACCGCTTGGCTGACAGTCGATCTGGCCTTTGCTGCTTCATACTTTTGCATGTCATAGATGAGCTCTTTTTGGAGCTGCTTTTCAGCAATTAATATGTCCTCTATCTCATTCTTGTAGTCCTTGAGTAGGACACAAAGACACTCCATCAGACAACCAGTTAGTGGACTGTTTTTACTTTCCAACAGTCGCTTGAGCTCAATGAAAATTGGGACAGCATGCTGAATGAGGTTCTTCTTGGATACTTCAGTAACCGCCCTTCCCCTTGCAGCCGAAAGAGCTCCACTGTCTCCATCTTCCTCTTCCATATCTGCTGCATGTGTTCCGCGGGCAGGTTGGATCCGCATTTCCTTGCATGATAGGATTTCTAAAGAATCCTGCAAGTAGTGGAGATTAATTCTTAGCACCCATACAAAAATCATATTGGAGATGGACAATCGTTAAATCACAGATCGATCAATTTAATTTAGATAATCAGTGTATTGCCCAAATGATTGATGCAAGTACTGATTGTAATAGAGAAAATAATATACTGTTACCCAAAGCATAAATGGAATTCAGCATTAAAGACTCGTATTGACAAGCTAATACAGAAAAAAGAAAAAATAGAACAAAATAAATGTCAACAAACATTTTTTGCAACTAAACAAACACTGTAAAATGTTGAAACCACACAATTGGATAGCATGAACCAGTTGAGACTGCAAAATATCATGTAAATATGGTATTGAACGTTAAAACTTGATGGAAGTTGTTCTTTCCAAAAAAAAACATAATAGAAGTTGGAGAATGCACGTATTTATTATCACTACAAGAAATAAATGCTCCTCCCTAAAGAAATGGAGGTTGGTTCTCATATTAATTGTAGAGACAAAAAATGTGGTGAAAGTAGATTGCTCATTAACTAAGACAGATCATTTACATATAAAAATTACACAAGGATGACAAACACAACACAAACAATGCGAAACTATCATCTATTACTCAAAACACAATATATAACCCTAATATTCTAATACTTCCCTTCATGTTCGGACATCTAAGATATTCTTGTAATGAACTTAAATATAACAATAAAGAATAAACATGAATAACCACAATAGATACAAACAGATAAGTTGTAGTAATAACAACAATTGTCAGGTAAAAACAATATACAAGCATGAACAATCGACCAATTTCTTTGATCTTACAGGTCAGTACGAACATCAATCAATTGACTCATATTCAAAAAGCTCAACAGTTAACCACAGGCTTAGTAAATAATCCTCATCACCTAAACAACACTCACTAAGAAAATACAAATATCGATCAACTTCCTCTTCATCCATTGTTTGCAACCCAATGGGTGCTGCCAATAGTGATGGTGAAAAGGAACATGACAGAACAAGACATCTTAAAAATGGACTTCCCCTTTATCTTCTTTTTCTTCATTTTTCTTGGGCAGATCCTTTTAAAAAAACTCACATGCTTCATAATCCCTTCATTTTCATCTTCTACGTCCATTGTTTGTGTCACCGGTATTTCGATTGTCCGATGACAAAGCCTTGGCGACAACTCACCAACAAGTGGTTAGGGCTGTAATGAGAACAGGATGGAAGATCAATGGTGGAAGAATAGTTGAAACAAGTTGGTAGAGTAGATTCCTCCCAAAGAATGATAAAACCTACTTTTTTTAATATCTTGTTGGGAAGAGAAGATCTTTATTTATAGGGGTGTGATTGATTACACTTATTACAACTTAATAAACCCAATTGCCAACAAATTTGGCCAACTTGGGGTTGGATACTAAATTAAGTGAATAAAAATCACAAATCATGGCAAATTGCTATCTTGGGTGATTTTATTTCTAGTTTTTCCAATCTTCCCTTCTATGTTGTTGTCACCTCTATGATCTTCGGTAATAACTTCCCCTGCCACGAGTTGCAACTCATCCTTGAGATGCAAGTCCAAGAACCCTGAAAGGAGTTTTGGGTAGTCTTCCCACGTGGCCTCCTCTATGTTTTGGCCCTTCCATTGCATAAGAAATTGAGTGGTTGAACGATTGTTCTTCTTGATCAAGTGGCATTGCAACAATTGGATTGGTTCTTGTGGAGTACTCTAATATTGTAGTGGTAATGATGTTGAAACGTTGACTAAGGTCTTCCCATACTAAGGTCGGAGTTAAGAGATGCAAAAGGTGGGGTGGATCTTTACTATCAAAGGTAGGAGGAGACGGTAAACAACTTCATCGATGCAATCAACAATTTGCTATGACCCAAAGTAACATGGTTGTAGTTTACTATCATGGTGGTCTCTTGTCGAAGTTTGATGATATGACTATAATTTGATGTAAACCTAACTTCCCACCTCAAAAGATTTATCCTGTCGTCCCTTGTCAATGAATTATTTCATGTGATTCTTGGCACGATAAAGATTGTCCTTGAAAGATTGGAGCATGGTGTCTTGTACATGTAACTGTTGAGTTACAACCTCTGTCTTCACAGTACTAAGAACATAAGTCAAGAGTGTTGGCAGTGAAAAACCATAAATAACATCAAAGGGTGAACGCCCAATGATAGAATGTGTTTGGGCATTGTAGCAATACTCCGCCCAGGGAATCCACTCAAACCATGATGTCAGTGAAGTGTGACAGAAGCACCGAAGATAGGTTTTTAGACATTGGTTGAGTGCTTTGATTTGGCTGTCCATTTGTGGATGGTACGCCAAACTCATTTTCAAGTTGATGTACTTTTGCATGAAGATTTCTTTCCAAAACTAGCTAGTGAAGATGGCGTTGCGATTGCTTACGATGGAAGTTGGCACCCCATGTAGCTTTATGATGTTGCTAATGAGAATGTTAGCTATTGACAACACGGTAAAAGGGTGCTTTAATAGCATGAAGTGGGCATCTTTTGTTAAGCGATTGACAATTACAAAGATGATAGTATAGCCCTTTAACAAAGGTAAACTAGTGATGAAATCCATTGAAATTTCATACCATGGCAATTACAATGTAGATAGTGGCTATAGAAGTCCTACTAGTTTGAGGTGATCTAATTTACACTATTAGCAAATTTCACAGTTCCTCACATATTCCTTGACTTCGTTAGTGATGCCTCTCCAAAAAAAATTTCTTCAAACTAAGGCCAAGGTTCATTCATAACCAATGTGGCCCCTCAATCGTGTATTATGTAACTCTTTGATGATACGTTAAGTTAGATAAGTGTTGTATTGCAGAAGAACACGTTCCTTTTTAAAAATAATGCCATGCTTGAGAGTATATTTATGCTTGTCTAGGTGACCCTCTAATAGATCCTATAGATGTTCCTTAAAAAATTCATTAGTCTCATAAGCAAATTGGATATCTTTGTACTAATCAACTTGTGGTCCCAAAATAGCATAACTTTCCAAGAGAGGTGTGATGCAAGACGAGGAGTCAACAATTATGTTGGTTTGTCCCTTCTTATACTCCATGCAAAAATTGTAACCTATGAATTTGTATAGCCAATGATATTGGGTGTCGATGTGCATCCATTGTTCCAGTAGATGTTTAAGACTCTCTTGGTCCGTCCAAATCACAAAAAGAGCACCCAACAAGTAATTTCGCCATTTATGGATAGTAATAGTGATCGCTTCCATTTCTTTCCTGTAGATGAGCATGTTGCACTTCTGTCCTTTGAATGGTTTACTTAGGAATGCCACCGAATAGTTGTTTTGCATGAGTACTACTCTCATGCCTTCATTGCATGCATCGCACTCTACAATAAAAGGTTGATTAAAGTTGAGAAGAATTAGTACTGACACATTGATTAACGATGATTTAAGCCTATTGAACGTCGTTTGCACTTCAGGACTCCACTAGACTTCTTGAGCATGTTGAACAAAGGCAAGGCAATCATGCCACAATTAGTGATGAACTTCCAAGAATAACCAATGAGTCCCAAGAATCCCTGTAGTTCTCTAATTGATTTTGGTGAAGGATATTGTCAAATAGCTAAAATCTTTTTGTCCTCCACAACTACCCTATTGTGTAATATGACATGGTCAAGATATTGTATTCATCGTATGCTAAATATAAATTTCTTCAGCCAAGCCTTTAATTGACATTTTGTCATTGTTTGCAGAATTGTTGCAATATGCATGAGATGCTCTTCCCAATTTTTGCTATAAATCAAAATGTTGTCAAAAAATATCGACATAAATTTTCAAATATTGTTTGAAAATATCATTCATGAGTGCTTGGAAAGTTAGGGTGTGTTGGTAAGGCCAAATGACATTGCCAAGACTCAAAGTGGCAATTATGTGTTTTGAAAGCCATCTTGTGAACATCTACTTCCGTCATACACACTTGGTGGTGACTCGAGCGTAAATCCAATTTTGAGAAAAATTGGATGCCTCTTAACTTATCTAGTAGATCATCAATCAAAGGGATAGGATACTTATCTTTGATGATTTAATTGTTAAAGTGGCGATAATCATGCACATACACCACTGTCCTGATTTCTTCCGAACTAGTAGCACTGATGCAACATAAGGACTTTTGTTGTGTCGGATCAATCCTTCCTTTATCAAGCATTCCAAGTTATCTTCTATAATCTGTTTTTGCTGAGGTGAGTGGCAATATGGTCAACACATTATTGGTTGGTTGTTCAGATAGAGGGGAATGCAATGATCATGATTCCTTGGTGGTGTAAGCATCAATGGTTCATTGAACTCCCCAGAAAACACCTTCAAGATTTGGGCCAAATCCAAAGGTACAAGCTTAAGCATGTTGGTGCCTTCGACGTCTCCATTTTCTTGCATAACAATCATAAATACCTCTTGGGCCTAAGATAGGAGTTTGACATAGGTGACTCCATCTCTTTTAAGGTGAAGTTTGACATTGAATACCTCGTAAATGGCATCATTGTTCGCCATAAGTGAAGTCCAATGTCTTGGTTGGAAAGTCTCACGTCACACGTCCCAAACATTCGAGCCACTCTATCCCCATGACCTAATCATAAGTGCCCAAAGGAATGACATAAAAATCAAAGCACATGGTGATATCCTGCATCTAGACCGTGATGCCCTTGCACAAGCCTAGGTAGGGCATTGCATCGCCGTTTGCCACCTTAATAGAGAGTCTATCAGATGTGGTGACCATCCATTCGATATGTAGAATAAATTCTTGAGACAAGAAATTGTTGGTGCTCCTAGTGTCAATCAAAATGAAGGCTTGCATACCGCTCACTAATTCATATAACTACAATGTTTTGGTTGCCACACGACCATTAAGGGCATGTAAAGAGATCTCGACTTCAATATCATCACAACCCTTCGAAACTTCTTCGACCTCTTCTTCTCATTTAACGAGCTGAACCAAAAAGGCTTCTCCCCTTTTATAGTAATGGCCCTACAACCATCGTTCATCACAATTGAAGCATAGGCTCCATTGTTTGCATTATTCCATCTCCTCTGATGAGAGTTGTCAAACTGGTGGTTGACATCCCAAAGAGGGGTTTCAAGGAGATGGTGCTAGAAGCACCAAGGGTTAAGGACTTGTGGGAACTTCTTTCCTCTCAATTGGGCTGTGATTGCAATATTATTGCTCCTTTGCCTTTAGGTTCTAAAAAATGGTGAGCTCCATGGCATCCCTTACTAATTGAGGGCAAAGTGACCACACAACATACTACAAGGTGCCTTTCAAGCCACTTAAGTATAGGCTCAACTTCTTCTCCTTCAAATTGTGCACTTGATTGTTGAGCCTCTTAAAGCTCTGATGGTAGTCATCGAGGTTGCCATCTTATCTTAGCTTTACTAAGGCACCCATGGTATCCTCTAAAACAAGCGATTACAACCTCTACTAGTTGCTCCCAAGTCATCTCCTCTTGATTGGACATGAACCAGTACCATTCAAGGATAGGACCATCGAAGTGGTACACAACCATTGTCGTCCTTTGCTCTAACACCATATTATAGAAGCAAAATTATTTTTCCACTTTATAGGTCCATGTTGAAGGGTTCTAACCTCCATCGAACATGGGGAGCTTCACCATTGATATTCTTGGCCACAAACTTCCTCCCTCTTTGGTGCGAGACAACGTTTCTTCTTGTCTCTTATAGCCTTGGGGTAGTGGTGATCTCATTGATGAGTGCAACCGTTGGTTGAGCTTCGCAATCTCACCCCTTATACATTAAGACATGCCTAACAATTCTTGTTGGAAGTTCCAACGATTTGTCTCCATTTCATCACCCAATGCAGTTAGCCCATCTTTGAATGAATCCATCGTCCTTTCCAATTTGGGAGGCTTTGATACTAGTTTGTCATTGATATTTCGTCACCATTTCAGACAATTCGTTTCCATTTCAAGCTTTGATACTAGTTTGCCAAAGCTTCCGACGATTCGTCTCCATTTCATCACCCAATGCAGTTAGCCCATCTTTGAATGAATCCATCATCCTTTCCAATTTGGGAGGCTTTGATACTAGTTTGTCATTGATATTTCAATCGTCCAATGATGAAGCTTTGGCAACAACTTGCCGACAAGTGGTTAGGGCTGTAATGAGAATGGGATGAAAAGATCAATGGTGGAAGAATAGTTGAAACAAGTCGGTAGAATAGATTCCTCTCAAAGAAGGATAAAACCTACTTTTCTGATACCTTGTCAGAAGGACGAGATCTTTATTTATAGGAGTGTGATTGATCACACATATTACAACTCAATAAACCCAATTGTCGACAAGTTCAATCAACTTGGGGTTGGATACTAAATTAAGTGAATAAAAATCACAAATCATGGCAAATTGCTATCTTGGGTGATTCTGTTACCAATTTCACCAATCTTTCATTCCATGTCATTGTCACTTCTATGATCTTCGATAATAATTTGCAACCCAATGAGTACTGACAATAGTAGTGAAAAGGAGTGAGCATTGGACCTTTGTTCAACATAGACAAAGAGCATGTCATGTTGAAATTAGACTTGACTAAGGAGCCCTTGTTGCAAAAAGGAGGCTTGAGTTGTCTTGCTTAATAAACAAAACAAGAGGAGATTAGATCCAACACTTCTACATCGTAAGTTAGGGAAAAGAACATTCAAACCACTAGAAAACCTTAGGTTTAGAGGGTAAGGAGTTCCTGATGCTGCTTAAACAAGAAAAAAGGCACGGAGGCTTCTTGCGACAATGGAGAGGGTCATTGGCAATAATAGATGAGGTATCAAAGGTTGTCAATGGTCGTAAGATACAATTTGGATCTGTCATCACCACCATAACCAAGTAGTGACAACTAGAAATTTTCTTCTCTTTAGTTCTCTAGAAAACATAAGTTTTGATACCATGCAATCTAGACATCTAACTTAAATTCAAATGATGATAAGTGAGGAGATCTTTATATTAATCTATATTTTATCTTAAATTTTGTTCATGTGAGATTATTCACCCAATTTCCCTCAATTGTATTTGTTAGGTCCTACAAATGCCTTTTATTAAGTAGAGATATATATAGGCTCACTTCAATATTCTCTGCTTTGACACCTTTTGGAGACAAAAATAGGAAGTGGGTTGTCCATTGACCATGAGAAAACCTCTACATAAAGGTTACACAAGGATGAGAAATACATCACAAGCAATATGGGACTATTACCCACAGCACGATATACATGACCCTAACATTGAAAATTCATCATTATCCAAATCAGACTTCAAACTTACCTGCAATACACATTGTGCAGTGACGTCATCAAGATTAAGCAAACCATCAGAGGCAGCAGCTAATATTTCAGCACACAGTTTTGCAGAAGTAGCTAAAAGTTGTTCTGGAACCATTTGTTTCAGCAAAGAAACATAAATATGCATTCTTTTTGCACGAGATATGTCATCACTGCCCCTGCAGAACAAAAAAACTGATACAACGAGTATTGAACTTACTATAAGCACATGACACATCATTTTAGAGTAAGGGAACTATATCAGGGGTTACCTAAGTGAAAAAAGCTGGGATCCAGTTTTGGAGTTTTCATTGTGTCCAGAATGTGCTCGGCAATCATTCAGAACGAAAATGGTCTCCACAAAACTGTTGTATGCAAGAAGAGGGGCCTTGACTACAGATGAATTCCAACATCAAAATAAAATTTCTTGTAAAATAACATTTCAACACATGAAGCTAAAGGCTTTACCTTTTAGAATATTGCCAAAAAGGAAATCAGCTAGATGCTTGATTTTCTTGGACTCGTCAACTAGCGGCAAGAGAAATCGTAAGAAGAGCACTCCTTTCCACTTTACATAATCCCTCTACATAAAAGTATTTCCCAATTGCATTAGCATCCGAACATGAGTGTTCTACAACATGGACAAAAATCATGCGACAAACTCAAGTTATATCAAAAAAACATGGCAAAAATTAATAAGAAAACAAACCTGTAATAATCTTGATAGTAAGACAAATGTCTGCCTTCTTATGATTTCACAGGGATCCCGAAGTAAATTAGCAATTTTAGGAATGTAACTGTAAAATTTCAAGAATAAACATGACAAAAGATGGATCACAAAGGCATACATTAATCATATAAATCCAGAGAGGCATTTATTACAGTTTCCAGTCCACTTGGTGGTAAATTAAGTACATTTGCTTCAATACTAAGGTATCAATAAATAGGCATTATAGATCTTGCTTCAATCATTTAAATTTCGAAAAGAATTATGAACTTCGTTTTGGAAATCATATTTAAATATACATTAGGAAATTTTCAGCCAGGTCAATCATAAGCAACTATAGATTGACAGACATACCATTCAACATAATAGAAATAATTTTCTTAATAGTACCTTCAACTTATATTATGATACCCAATAACTAAGTTTGCTATCACACCTATGCCATATTGATACCACACTTTTATTTTATTTTTTTCTTTAAAAAAAAAGTCAGATGGATCAGGGATCAATTGATATTGTACTTCCTCGTATTAGCTATGATTTAAGTGATCATTGCATATTTTTATTATCTATATCCATATTTTGTTAGCTATGATTTGCAAATAAAAAACTAATTAGTATTTTAGAATAAATCATGAATGTTTCTTGCAATTAAGATGCATGTATGTTGTGTTGCATATTTTTATGTATCTATTTATTAGTTAACAACATACCATAATTAATATTTAATTTTATTGTTGCTTGTGTTTGCTTATTATCTTTATGAAAAGTCTCATAATCAATATATCCGTATCCATGCCACATACTCATGTCATTAGAAGTAATACTCAACTCATATCCATGTCATTTAATTTGAAAATATAAGATAACCTACATTTGGACATGATAATCATACCCATATATACACCAAGAATCCATGTATATTTGGTTGTTAAAATACATTAAAAGAGAAAAAAATTAATATTTAAATATATGTAGATATTAATGTGCATCCATAATTAATATTATAATGTTAATCTTACTAAATTTTATTATTTTATAATTTCAATATTATTTATGCAGTAAAAAAATACATATATATATGTAAATTACATTTAATAATAATAACCTGAGTCATAACCCCACTATGCAAGGTTGGCCACATGAACTTTTTCTTTCATGTATTTTTATCTAAATCTTTGATTAAATAACATAAATTTAAATTTTTCTCATAATTTTCTACTAAGTAATTTTAACTTTTTTTTAATGCTCATGTGGGTGCCTTGATGAAGTATGCAGCTTAAGAAAAAATAAATTTTTTTAAATGTGTAAAATGGAATTAAAAGTTCACAAAAAATAACGATGGCAAAAAATTTGAGTTCTACTCACTTCATGAATCTCAATCGTTACCAAATCTTTTAAAAGGATCAAAATATACCAAACAATCAGCATTACATATGACTTTCAACTTGAGGCAAGAGATTTTCCTAAAAAGTGTAAAATAATAGTCTTTACATACGATAACAATGCAAATTATAATCCCACTACATGAAGTCAATCACATAAATCTTTTTCTTCTATATATTTCTATCTATGGTTAAATTTTTGGATAAATTACATAAATACCAATTTTTTCTTATATTTCCTAACAAGTAGTTTTAGACCTTCAAAAATATTAGTCTTTACATAAACTATATTTTTTAAAACAATATAATACACTAAGCAAAGGAATTGTAGTAACATAGACTTCTCTGGTAACCAAACATGATGGTTAAAACCTTACCAGTCAACTAAAGCAGTGTGTCGGACACAAAAGTCAACCATTACCAACAAGATATTGTTCCTCAGTGCTGCAGAGTCACTATTCTCAAGCTCCTAGTCACCGTTTGAGAAAAAAAAAGATTATTTTAGAAACCTAAACTCAATTCAGAAAGGTACATTTTGTCATCTATACCTGGACAAATAATGGTATATAATGTTTAGCTAACTTTCCATCTACTAGGCAAATCTTCCCCATTGTCACCCAAGATTGAATATATAATGAAGAAACTGTCTCTTTCATTGGAGCAACAAATCCAGCTAGTCTTTTTGATTTTGATTCAGGACTTCCACTTGTCATTAAAGTGTGCAATAATGGGATAATATCCTTAACATCTGCAGAAGGGCAAATTAAAACCAGTGTCCCAACAGTGAAAACTGCAGTAAAAGCTTGTGATGTTGACTTAGATTCCACAATCACATTCTTCTCTTTCTTCTTCCCATTTTGAGGTGTTGTAAAACAGGTGGGACCACTAGCATCAGAAAGTTTTGACATGTAGCTCTCAAGAATTTTAAGAGCTTTAGCAAGCAACTGATGCACCCATTTGGCCACAATAGTCTCGCCCTCCTCAGGATTCATGGCCTTCTGCTTGCATAAGGTCCTAAGAGCCTTCACGTGAGCATCAACCTATGATCATTTCCAAATAGAAACCAAAAATAATTGTTAAAAAGCAGAAAGTCTAAGCCAATGACTTTTCTTGCAACTGATACAGTACAAAAAAGTCACTTGAATGAATTCAAGGCATAAAATTATTCAAACTCTTAAAGAAAAAAATTATTAACATCCTAAAAACATAATATAAAAAAGCAGTCCATGCATGATTTATATATCTAGTATGTATGCACAATAGCAATCCTAAGATGCAATCCAATACAGCTCCTGGTAAATGATAATTTTTAGGTAGAGGAGAGAACAATTCCTATAAATCGATTCAAGAAATGCTAATAAAAAAGATAAATAATCTATTCAAGTAAATAGACTTTGATAAATGATTTTTTACTGGTACATATAGGTGATATTTTCACTGCTTGCATGAATAGCAATTCTGACCTAAAAGAAGCATGGGAAATGGATCTTTTTCCTTAAAAAAGGGAAAAGAAAACTACATGTTTATTCTGGAAGCATCAGATTGGTTGATGTTATCCCACACCACCCTTGAGATACCTTTTTTCTACTTTGGATACTTAAATGAGTTGATTTAATGACACTTAGTTTAAACAAAATATTTATAGCAATTAACTCTGCAACTGAACATAACAAAAACCTTTCACTATAATATTTGTACATGCAAGCAAGAAAATCATTCTGCATAGACATGATCATGTTATTGGCATCAGTGATAAAAAAAAGCAGTATAACCTATCACCAATCTAGTGGTGGGTAATGGGATTAAGGTTAGGTTTTGGTGAGGTTAGTGAAATGGCGATGATTAGCCAATCATTTCCAATGTAACTTCCCATTCCATCTCCCACCCCAAAAAGTATAGGTGAGTGCTATGAATGCTCCATGGCAAAGATAGTATGAGATGCTTGTCTCGGAAGGAATTTGAATGACATGGAGTACATTGACCTCCTTAAATTACCATCGTTCATGATCATGAATCCTTTTTTATCTATAGATTTGCAGTCTAGGTTTGGAGATGAAGCAAGGATGGAGATGTTTTCAGTGAAGTCTCCTTCCACATCGTGGCTTTTGATGGTGTTTGTTTGAAATCTTGGGAGTTTTTATGATCAAGTTGCAAATTAATCAAAGCACAGCTTTTTCCTTTGCAAATTGGGTATCAAGTACGCACAGAACCTAAACTGCAGAAGGGGGATTCTATCCAGCCAGTTGATGCTACTTCTATTTTGTGCATGAGGAGAGTGTTTGGCACCTATTCTTTGGGTGTCATACACATTAAATCATTGACATGGAAACTTTTCAGATTGTATGGAGGTAAAAAAAAAAAAGGCCTGGACAGAGCAAAAAGGAAACTCTTGCTTACTACATGCCATTTTGGTGGAGATGATGGTTTCTGTGATGTAGCTCAGAACGAGTATTATTTCAAAACCATAGTCCTAGATAGTATGTTGGAGTGGACGAGGTCACAACAGGCGATTAAGATTAATGTGCCTGTGCTGACTTGGTACAACAAACACTTAGTCTCACATTGAGCTCCTCTTTGTTGTTTTTCCTTTATTTTTCTTTGGTCTTTGATTTTTACTTTCTTTTCTGGACTTCTTTCCCTGAAGTCCTTTTGATTCTTAGGTTTGTATTTTCAGCCTCCCTACAGCTTTGTGAGGGCCACCTTGTCTCTCATTTTTAATAGATTTCTTTCTGTTGCTGCTCCAAAAAAAAAAAACTGTACACGCATCAATCAATTGCAAAACTGGATGAGATTCTTTCTTGATGAAACACAAATTTAAGTGGCTACAGCTTACAATGAAAGATTCAGTATATAAACCTAATCCTTTATCCTATACTATGGAAAGAAAATGCATGAGAGGTAATGTACAAATGAACTTGTGAGAAGAGAGATAAGGGCACATAAAGACCGTAGTTACCTCAATTAAAGGCATATTAAAGCCCTCGACCCGCTTCAGTAAATTGTGGGCCAGATCTGCAGCAGGCTCTGGAGGCAACTCGGTAGAAACATTAGAAATTATTTGCAATAAGGAAATGAGGTCTGTGGCCCAAGAAACAGAGTCGAATTCTATATCATTAGCCATTTCACGAATGCCATCGGTGTTTGTTTTGTCGAGAAGCTTCCAATGATGGTGGAGGAACTTCCAACTGATTGCTTTTGGTACAAAAGTTGACAGCTCCGAAAGAAGCAGCCAAGCACCAGAAGGAGCAGTCCACTTTTCTAATGGCATTGAATTACTCAACCATTCTGACTCTGAGGATGTGATGATGTTTTGAAGTGATGAGGCAACAGCGGGCTTCAGTTTATTCTTCTTCCCAAGGCTAGTGCATATCTTTTTGACATACACTGCCATATCTCCATGGCACATCTCTTTCATCAGAGCCAAAAGCTCATCTGGAATACGCACTGCAGTGCTCCCAATTCTAAATATCCAATCTAAAACCAATTCAAGAAATATGTTTTCGCATTCCTCTTGGATGCTGGTTTCATTGTCCATGATCAAAGGTAAGACTGCATGAAGCCATTCAGAGATCACTTTGCCGTCCAGAAACTTCTTGAAAGCCTGAGAAAATACGAAAAGTGACAAGAATAAATATACAACGGAGAAAAGTTTAAAATATAGTATGGAGTAAAGAGTACCTTGGACAGAGCCCACAGAGCAGCTCTCCGAATGCTGACTAGTGGATCGGAGCAAGCATGTCCCATCATCTTCAGAACTGAGCCATCAATAGGACCACCAATTATTTCTGTTGATTTTGCAATGAGAACAAGGGCAGCCTTCCTTACCGCAGCTTTGTCATCTCTACATCTCTTCCTTAGGAGATCGTTGAAAGTTAAGTCTCCCAATCCCATCACCTTTTTCAGGCACAAGTTTTTCTTCGTATCCTTTGACAAATGCTCTACAACCAGAGCAGTATTCGTCAAAGCTCTAGCACGAATTCCTGCTACACTATCAGAGCAACGTTGTATCAGTGCTTGAAGACATCTCATACCCCATCTTTCCTCTACGCCATCCCCATCCTTTCTCAAATCTCCCAAATCAAATGGATCAGGCAATGTTGTTATAAGTGCCAAATTCAAATCAACTGCCAACAGTCTTGATGATGCTTTCCCATGACACATCTTGACAACATACCTCACAAAACCAATCTGGTCGTCATGGTCCATTGCTTTCACAATCTCCAAAATAGAGTCCACAGCGCATGCTCTTGGTTCGGACTTCTCTGGGGCGTTCATGGCAAGATACCTTGGAAAGTATGTCACCGCTTTCTGGATCGCCCCATTCTCCTTTCCCATTGGCATGATCCTACCTATCACAAACTGACGAGCATCGGCCCGTAGAGTAGACTTTGTTTGCGACAAAACCACCTTTGTTAAGGATCTCATCACCTCAGCGGACGTGAGTGTCTGGTCACCATGCTCGGGCTTCGATACAACCGCATAGAATATCCTAAAACACATATCAGGCACGCAGAGATGCTGCCCAATCTTGCTGTCGACAATTGCCACCACCGTCTCCACCAAAGATTTCACACCATCAGGTGTCCGATCAAGCCGCACACGCGAGAGCGCCAGCTCAAAAAGTTTAAGAATTTCCACCAACAGACCAACCAAATCCCCTCTTTCCTCTCCAGCACCAACCGCACAATCCCTCCTCCCCCCATCCCGGCGTTTTCTCTTCCTGATATTATCCCTCTGTTTCACATTTCTCTTCCACGACACCGATGATCCCCGATCCATGGAAGATGCCCCATCAGCCTGCTGCTGCGGTTTCGTTGACCGACGGAGCGATCCAAGGAGGGCGAAGAACGTGACGGGATCGAAGAGGGTATAAACCGGAGAAGTCGGAGCCAATATAATGGAAAGATAGAGCTTTGAAGCGACAAGAGAGAGACGGGAAGAACCGGATTCCATTGCTGAGGAGATGGACCCAATTAGAGCTGAAGCATGGAGCTTTCTGGCGGAAAGACTGTTCCATACGTCCCCACCGTCGCCGGCGTCGAACAGGGATTGGAGGGAGGCGATAGAAGTTTCCGAAAGGGGGTTTTTCGGTCCTTGGTCGTGTTGAAGCTCCAGCTCCGCCAGGACTCCGTCGAGGGCCTCGTCTTCCCCATCCATTTCTGGTTTCTTCGCCCTCACTTGATTTGGAATTTGTTTCCCGCCCAAAGCAGCGATTAGGCTTTATCTCACTTGATCTGGAATTTTTTTCCCGCCCAAAGCATCGAGTAGGTTTATGTTCACCGGTGAGGAGCAAATGGTAACTGTCACCATTTTCCTTATCGGGATATCTACAGATCGAACGGCTGAGGATACGGGGATGAGGCGGTTAGCATCTTGCCTCTCTTTTTTGTCATTTTTCGTACGTATTTATAGTTCTTTCTGAAAAGAGAGGTGGACGATTGAATCGGCCCATGGCGGCAACCGACGGGAGGGCAGAGCACATGCTGCTATCGACGTAGATTTCTGAACCATGGCGTGGAGGCGTCAGGCTCGGACGTCGGATCGCTGATCTTCTCGTTCTCGGTGAGGGTGCGTCGAAGGTTGCCGTCTGGCACACGTTGCTCTTCAACGTCGAGATCGGGAGCTTGAATAGGGAGTTGTGGTGGAAGGTTTGCGATTAGGTAAGCTACGACATGGTCACCGTGTCGTCTTCCCTCACCGTACTGTTATTTACAATCTCCGTTTATTTCATATCGAGGCCGAGATCAATCTATGTCATCGATTTTGCTTGCTCCGACGAGCTCAAGGTTAGAACGTGTCTGTTCTTTTGGAAGTCTTATTTTTAGAACTCATATGCTTTTCTCTTCTATGCTGATGATATTTTGGTTGCGTTTAGATTTAGGGCATTTGGATCCAGCAATGTCGCTAGCTGTTTGAGATATTATCTTGCTTTAGAAGTTTTCCTTCGTTAGAAAAAAAATCTGAGTAGTTTTTTTGTGGATGGTGATTGTGAAAGAGCAAGAAACCACTATTCGAATGACGTCTAACATAAATTGGCATGAAAACTAGCGAACCTTTTTGCAATGAAATAAAAAAGAACGATGTCCATCATCCCAACATTGAAAGACGATGTAGAACTATCAAGATTTTCATTGCTTATTACATTCACATGACCTTAATGCGAACAGAAAGTGAAATTTCGATTTTCACGCATGACAGGGTAGAGAATCGCCTCTATTGCCTGTGCCTCTCCACTATCATAACAGTGCATCGGGCATGATGTGCACAGAAGTCGCTCACACTACCCAGAAGAACCCTGCAAGGAAGGTACAAGTTGATTGTCTTTAATTGTTCCAAATAAAACAAGCCAATTAATCATGAAGTCGTGTTGGTTTCATGTGTTTTGATGCTACATGTTATAAGGTATTAAAAATACCTTTTAATAGCACTATAACCATGACTACCCAACACCAATATAGCAGCATTGTACTCTTGTAATGCATCACATAGAACACCTCTGACGTCGCCGACCACCACCTCAATCTGAACATCGTTCACTTGCAGGTTATTTATAAAAATGAAAGGGACAACAGCATGTAAGCCTACCATATTGTATCACATTGATCTATGTGCACTCCTGTCTCCTGAAAGGAGATTATAATTCAGGAACTTTTCCAAGATTAAAAAAACACATCAAGAACGGTGTTTGGAAACAAAAGGACCTGTTTGTTTGGGAGAATTTGGTTTTTAGTTTTGTTGTTGTGGTTGGAAAAAAGGCTCATGTTCTTCTTGTGTTATCTGTAGTATTGATTTTTGTGTCACTTGACAAAGTGTAAAAAGATCAAATGTGTTGGTAAAATAAACATGATGAAATATTATTAAAAAGAATGTTTGGTGGTTTAAAACCCACCAAACATACAGGCCTTTTTTATACTGAAGAAACTGAAGTTGCAGAAACTCCACGAGAACGGCAAGCATGTACGCGACATTGCTCACATTGTCGAAGGGCATGAGCCGAAAGATGGAGAAGTACGTACCGATTTGCTTCGTTCGGAATATATCCTTGGTCTTCCTGGTAACTACGTTGGCAACCGCCCTCAGATCAGATTCCACAACATGCACTACTCCTGCAGCCCCTGTTTGTTCAACATCAACAGATGAAATGCATTTCTTCACCGATAAAGAACCAAGGGAAAACACGGCCTGATCCACTACCAGGCCCGATGGAAGGCGCAGGCTTGGTCCGACGAGCTTGGAGATCGACAGGGGGTACTAGCAAAGAAGTGCTGCAGCATCCACTCGAAGTAGCTGTGCTCCCCGTTGTCTATCCCCAGGAGCATCACCGGTTTCTCGCCCTTCATGGGATCGGAAGAAGAACCGAACCCTCGTTACCACTCGGGAGCTCTGGAGGAGTTGAACCGCCAAGAAGTGAACAATTAAACCAGCAACAATTTTTCGTTATTGTCCGTATGTTTTCGAGAAGTAGAAGAACACCGGCCGGAAGAAGTCCTGCGCCAGATGAACGGAGAAATCTACGCGTGCGAAGTACCGTGCAATCCTCACCGTAAAATGAACGTCTCGTCCGTCTGATGATCGCGGGCACCATAACGGAAAGCTCAGACCGCGACATTTTTCTGTGTTTTCAATTTCATCAACGCTCTTACGTATTTTTCTTCTTCTATTTACCTCCGTTAGATTTACAAATTATTATACTCTTATACACACACACACGCACGTCACATTTCATATTCTATTATATATATACCAACATATTATATATACTTAATGTACTATGAATTACATAAGCATAGAATGTAAAAATGAAACATGCATTTTTGCTAGTGATTTAATGTTTACGGACCAACGATTTTTAAAAAAAAAAAAAAAATTAACATTGAAAAATAGATCTCTTATAAAGGTATTTACAAAAATAAATCTCTTTACCGTAGAGCATGCAAAGCTCCTCATCTCAAATATCAAACACTAGTTTTTAAATTTCTATCTAGAACCTGATATCAGTAACGTCAAAGTTATAACTTTACAACTTGATTAACTCTTAAATTATCCAATAACAACAAAAAGTTCTTTATCACCACGTTAACTAAAACTTGAAAATTAAACTTTCCATCAGAATTAACAGCATGAATGCCAAAAAAAAGGGTGGAGTTCAGGTATAAAAAACTAATCTCATTTTATTTACCAAAAAAGGCAGCATGACTGTCGAAGTCCACCGTCGATTTTAAGTTTAAAAAAAACGTGGTATTCAATGTTAGATGTTCAATTATTCTAGTTATAATAACTAGTTTTATTTATGAAATAATGTTTTTAAAAAATTCGACCTTACCTCCCAACATAAGCGAGGTAGGGCATCCATTACAAAAGCAACTTGTGACTTCATGAGTGCAGCTTCCCGTTCCATCGTTTCCCACGAACTTGTCGATTCATTCCATTTCCCTTCTTTCCTCGGTTCGCTCTAGGGTTTTTGATTCGCTCTGCGTCCTACCGTTCTACGTGCAAGATGAGGTCAGTTTTCGCCTCCGATCTTCTTCACCACTACTCCTGTCATGGTGTGCTCGTCCCATCATCAGCGTTTCATCCTTTGCGTTCCTTTTCCCCGTTCTTATATTATCCGTACATGTTGTTCGATGTTTTTCCGCGTCAATCGGCTCCTTGACGCCGTTCCTTTTGTTTCCGTCTACGAGCTCTTTTGAGAATTTCGGGTCGGGCTCCCTGCCTGTATGCTACGAAGTGGAACTCACGGTTTGTGTAGGGTTTTGCTGAGTTCGAAGAGGTTATGATAATTCCAACTAGGAAGAAAAAAAAAACTTGTTTTCTTCATTTTTCTGCGAGAAAAATGGCATCATTTTCGAAGCCATAAACTTCACAGGTTGTATTGAATGATTCCTATTAGTGGAGATTATGTCATTTTTATGTGATTGATTACAAAATGTGGGAGCTCTGAGAGTCACTTCCTGCACAGCGTTCGAAGGTGATGTGCTGAAACTGGTTGGAGCTTAAAGCCGTAGTTGAACCAAGACTTTTCTCCCTTTTAACTGCCATTTTCAGCATAAACCTTTTTATGGTTTATTATGTTTCCTTTCAAGAAAGTGTTGGGTGATTAATTCATAAAGAGTTTACCAATACTTTTTGTCACATTTTTCTGGGTTCATTTTTTGATCACCCGGCTATATGTTTCTGTTATTGAATACAATTGAAGGCAACCGCATCATCAAAAAAAATGAAGACAACAAATGAGAATGATTTACCTTATATTTGTAAGCTGCATTGATGGTTAAAGCAGTTTATGGTTATAACATTCAATTAGTATGAATTAATCATGCCTTGTACTTGAGTTTCAATTTTTCTGGTATTAAATTTATTTAATTTGTGAGTTGGTTAAGAATAATATTTGTCCATCGTCCTTAAACCGCGTCACTTGTACCTTACACAGTTATACAAGTTTTTCTAAGATCAGTATTTAAATTTTCTTTTCAAAGTGAATTTTCAACTTAACCTTCGTTACATTTCAAAACTAATTCAGAAGTATGAACCATTAAACATCATAATCAATCAAATTGGATGATCTTTTGTATTAGATGCTTTTAACTTAATGGCCGTTCATATCCATATGCTTGTCTCCTTGGGAGATCATTGTGTACAGAAAATTGTGTGATGCGACCTTTTCCCTTGCAATGATGGACATTTCAACCGGTACTGTTCCAATTTTTTCTGTAAGTTTACAATGCCAACAAAGAATAAAAAAACCAATCATCAGCACCTTAAATCCAACTGTGGCTTTTATGACTGACTTCAAACTTAAATAATCACCCTTGATGTCCATCTATCTTTTGATTGGCTCTGCCAAGTTGGCTCAATATAGATGTGGAATACACAATGAAGAGTTCTCTGTTACAAAAGAAATTTCTGTTTGCATTTTTGGTTTAATTTCCTGACAAAATATTTATTCCTTAAATTGCAGCCGTCATCCTGAGGTTAAGTGGGCTCAAAGGGTGGATAAGGTTTTCATTACCATCCAATTACCAGATTCCAGGAATACTAATGTCAATGTTGAACCTGATGGTGTATTGACATTTTCTGCAAAGGCTGGAGCAGAAAACAATCTCTATGAACTTAATCTGGAACTTTATGAAAAGGTCAATGTTGAGGTTAGTTATTTGTTTAAAATGTGATCTTTTTCCTAGAATAGCCAATCATTTTTTTGTAACTCGTGATGCTTTCTATCAGGAAAGCAAAATAAATAAAGGAGCTCGAAGCATATTTTGTGTCATAGAAAAAGCTGAAAAGGAGTGGTGGAAGAAGCTGCTCCGTGGTGATGCGAAGGCACCCCACTACATTAAAGTTGACTGGGACAAATGGGTGGATGAAGATGATGACAATGGTTTATTTTCTGTCCTCTGCTTGGCAATCTTAGCTCTACATGTTTTTGCTCATATGAAGTCTCTTTGGGAGGTTTGATAAACTTGGAATGGCACAAAGTTTATTAGCATGGTCTTGTCCAAGGATGACATGCAAAAATTAAGAGATGGTCTAAAAACTTGGATCCAAGTTCTAAACTTCTGAAGCAGCATTCTATCACTAATTTAGCAGAAACAACAAGCAGTCATAATTTTTATTTGTAATTTCTTGGACTATAATTTCTCATATTTTAGTATATTTTCCTTTAAAAAATGCTGGTAAATGTCGAAGATGCTAAACTACTATGGACCAATTTTATAGGTTTCATGTAGAGGGACTATACATAAATTATAGGACATGATTGTGTTTAGCATCTGATCTTTCATATCTGTAGGCAAAGATTCTAGTTAGTTAATGTTTTTGGGCTATGTATAAATTTTCAGATATTATGCTAATGTAATTTAAATCTTTTTTCAGTTTGATTAAAAAGTTTTTAATTTTGTTGAAAATTAATTGTTGTTTCAGGTCCAGCCGATTTAGACATGAATGGAATGGATTTCTCGGTATGTATATCTTGATTATTTAAAGAGATTGTGATTTGGCATCTTTTTGTATAACATATATCTTATGTCTTATCTAGTTCAATAAAATTCCTGCGGTCCTGTCTTTAGTATTATCATGTATATTTTCTCTGAAATACTTACCTTCCGCTCCTAGAAATTCGGTGGTATGGAAGGCATGGATGGGATGGCAGGTGGAGATGATTTTGAAGATAGCGATGATGAAGGTATATTTCATGCATGCATGTATTCAAATTTCAAACTTATACTCGATCGTCAAAAGGGAATGAAAGTTCTAGTCCATGTATATTATTTTATAAATCCCTAAGTCTAGTATGAAACCACCTGTTGGAACCGTATCACAATGAAGGCCTATAAAATTTAATTTTCATGCATTCACAGCCTCACAAACTGTATGACATATACGGTCTTGTAGTCTTAGGTTGCTTCAGTCACCTTGCCTTCACAGCCTTGTACAATATTGCCCTCTTACATTACTGAGAGTTTTGTATCTAATTTGTTTGCAGAGGAAGTAATCAACAACAATACTGAAGCTGTTGAAGATGCAGATGGAGCCAATATGACTGCAGCGGTTCCCACGAAAGGAGAAAATGGAAACGCAGCGACTGCAAGCACTTGAAAGGCATTTACCAAAGTGGGGGCTGATATTCTAATGGCCATTTCTCGTTGAGTAGTTAGGCCACAAGGTAATTCATTTTGAATCAGTGTTCCGCAAGATATTTTACTTGCACATCTTTCTGAGCTTCAAACATTGGATGGTAAATGTTGTTGTCATGTCTGAATTCTGTGCCTACTGATCATCCATGCATTTATCATAAAAGGATAATTCTAGAGAAAGAACGTATTAAGATGTTTTTTTTTTGTTCGGCATTCACAGTCGCACATGATATGTTCTGGATACTGGATCGTGTCCTCTGGTAGATCCTACTTCTTCTCACTTTTAAGTGCACTAGCTGACTAGTGCAGAATGATTCTCAAATAAAATAATTAAAGAAGGTATTATCTCAAAAACATGAAGATAATTCATTATTCTGGTTGGCATTGCGGCTTTTTTTTTGTTGCGTCATGCTACAATTGAAGGGCATGTTTCGCAAAGAATTTCAGGGTTGAGAATGTTTCTTATTGTCTTTTGCTAATTAATTTTGTGTGGCAACGAAATTTGACAGTCTTTGTATCGAAGCCGACAACGATTAACCAATGGTTGCTTGCTTGCCCGTATCCATAAGCAGTGAACAATGCCCAGCATAACCAATATTTGGGGTTGTCCAATATTTCATTTACAAAACAAGCATAGCCAATATTTAAAAAATTAGAAAAATGCCATCCTTGGCAACAAACAATTCCCCTTTCGTCTATATAAAAGCCATTTACGTAACATAACAAGAGCAGCAAACCCCCCAAGATTTAGTTATTTGAATTTGGTATCGTAATGCAATTGCCATAAAACTTATTTGCAACAAAAAGATTTTTACCACGAAAATCAGCCATAAAAACTTGTGTAAAACGGTTGGAGACGGGATGGCATGCATGAAATGTGATCGCAATGAAACGGGATGTTAAGTCTGGCAAGAAATAGTTCAATGGCTGCGTTTTCCTAAATTGGAAGAAAAAGATATTATGCAACGCAATTTATATAATTAAGATCGGAAAAAATGGTAAAGATCAGAAGCCCCTGCTAAACATTGCATGAGACAATACGCTAACATCGCGCAAACAGGTTCGTTCTCCAGATACGTTTCACATTGCTCACCTCAAGAAAAAGGAAAAACTAGCAGAGGGTAAAAGCCACCACACCATTCGTTTTGCCGTGCAACTTTCAGCCACGACCACGCCCTCCACCTGCATTAGCCGTCAAAAAACAAGCCGGGATTGAACAAAAGAGTCAAGCCAAATATATTCTACCGATCACTACATGACTTGAACAAAATAATTAAGAGGCATGGGCATTATTATGCCTACCATCTGCATTTTTTAGATTTGTTTGTAGAACTGTAAACCTTAATGTATTAAAATTATGTAATATTGAAAATATTTGTTTTTCTTATGATTAAAAATATTGAAATCCGATTAATTTTAAGGTCTAACTGATTATAATTCTATATGAAATGCATTGCACACCTTGATTACATAATGATATTTGGTTTATTATAATTACAAGTGTTGAAGTCTTTGATTACATGAAACTAGACAACTTGAATGATGAAATCTTACTTACTATTGTATTTACATGCCTTTACTTGATTACAAAAAATTACAATCTGATCAAGTAACATAAATTATTTGTGTTGCATGTAATGTTACAATCAATCACACATTTTCCTCAAAAAATGTTATAATAAACCAAATAGACTCTAAACCTATTCCAATAATTTAACTAGGGGTAAGGGGAAAACAAAAACATCTAAATTGATTTGTACAGGAAAGTCTAAATGGAAATCCTATGCATATATAGTCCAATACCTCTTCCCATGCTTCCTCTACCACCTTGTCCACCCCTTCCACGACCACCTCCCATACTTTTTCCAGCATCATCCTGCCCACGACCCATGCCTTTAGCAGCCCTGCTACCGCCTTCCTCTCTACCCCTTCCTCTTCCACGGCCAACACCTGGAGGTTTCCTATCTGAAGAAGATAAAACAAAAAAAAAGGCACCTTGGTTAGGGAATTATATGGTATCATTAGATAACTATGGTTTCTTAATACAGTTAGATATAAGTCACAACATATCATGCATAACAAATGGCAAATCCATTGCATATGGCTTCCACAACAAGGGGCACAGGGGTAAGGATCCATTGGCATGTGACCTCATCCCATGTGAAGAGAGACTGTTTCTAAGATTCAAACAGTCATAACCTCTGAATCATAATAAGAAAACTTTGCATACGAGTGCATCAAGCTTTAAGTTTTGTTAGGAAACTATATGATATTATTAGACAACCATAGCTGTTTAATACACTTAGGTAGAGTTCACAAAATATCAAGCACAACAAATGGCAAACACATTGTATAAGGCTTCCATCACATGAGATACTGATTCACAGAAGGATCCATTAGTATCCCCATCTCACATATAGTGACTGAGACTATTTCTAGGATTAAAACTAAGTCATAACCTCCAATTTATAATAAAGCAACCTCGTTTACAGATAAATCAAGGCTTCAAGCATGTTCTCCATTGAAATATGCAGAATAACACATGATGATCTTCCGAATAATTAGAATAACAAAAGCAGTAGAAAACAAACAAGACCAACAACTCAAGCCACAAAACTGACTGTTGTGTTTGCTAGTCACCCTCTTGATAAATGCTTTAGTTTTCTGAAAATGAAGAAACTTTGCAGACATAAAACGAGACATATTAACAACAATGATTAACAAATTGCTGATCTCTGTTTAGCTAAGGGAAAATATTACTAGTTACATGTCAAGTGGCATTCAAACCCAAAGTCTAGAAAAGGGCCAACGGATAGGAATAGTAAGGTGTCTGACCCAATTAATTGAATGACAAATTGAGTGACCAGACTGATTTCACAGTGAAATTTACTCTTGAATAAGCTATCCAAGGTCCAAAAATAAATCAGAATCAATTAGACAAGAGAATGATTAGTGGATACACTGCAAGCAATCACTAATTGGTCTTATATCTTAATTGATTTAAAGATATATGTATGTGTGTGTGTATCTATCGATATTTTTTAAAGGTGTTTATTAGATAATTTTTATAAATATGTATGTGTGTAACCATTAACCTACAAAAATTGGTAATTTTAACATTTTCATTAGATAATCTATCAACATTTATATAATGTATAAAATCTACTTATATTGTCTGATTAATTTAACTATAAGTTTTTATAAAACAAGTTTTAAGTATTTAAATCAATGGACATGGAGGATCATCATTGATGGATATTGCATATGACATGATCAATTTGATGTGGAAAATCAACTTCTTGGATAATCTATCGATACTAAGCATTGTTTCATACAAAGAACATTAGTAGTGGCTTGTTTGTGCACTCACAATTCATTTTCTGCACTTCATTTTATATACAGGGAAGTAAAGGAATTGATTTCCTTCACTAGTTACTTGCACAAACACTGAGAATTTGAATGGTCAAAGAGAATTGAATTCCCTCAGATTCAATTCCAGTGAATTCATTGTGCACAAACCCCCCTAGATGTAATTTAGGAGCCAACTGCTGCATAACACCAAAAATACCTGTACGAGACTTGGTTGTTTCTTCCTGAACCTTATCGATAACCTGGAGAAGGAAAAAAAGGAGCAACTATCAGGTCTACAAAGTACCATTGAAAGTGTAGCACAAAGTGACAATAAAATGTGCTAATGCTTGACTCCGAAACATAGACTAAAAGAACAATTATTCCTATTAAATAGTTTATATACAGAATCCAAACTCAAAAGACAATTAACAATAATCAATCAATGCTTATATATTACTCTGGCGTCAACCAAATAATGCCTTCCTTTAATCTATTCTCATCCATCACTGAATCTTCTATTTACTTACA
The DNA here is from genome assembly GCA_036874045.1 of Cymodocea nodosa. NCBI lineage: Eukaryota > Viridiplantae > Streptophyta > Magnoliopsida > Alismatales > Cymodoceaceae > Cymodocea > Cymodocea nodosa. The sequence goes on along the minus strand of CM072338.1, from coordinate 23,544,820 downwards.
TGATTTTAAATCTTTTAAGCTATTTCTAAACAAGTAATTTTTGCTCTTTTCTCTCTTTTAATTTCAATTAGATTAATTAATTCTCCATTCCTTACATGTACATTTTCATGCCTTATGTTCATATGACAAGCAATTTTCTATAATGTTATCTTCAGTTGATACCAATCCTACTTTATTGACAATCATTCATTGACCTTAACATTTGCATATATATATGTTGCACTAACTTTTTACATATGTTCATGTTTAAAAACAACACTCTATGTTGTAAAGTAAAGCTAAGTAAATACAGATCCTGCAAAAAAATTCTATTAATTTTAGAGGTTTTCTTTTGTCACAAAACACTGCAAATACATTTATCTGCTTCATGCAATTTACTTTGATTTTGCACCTAGCATCTTTTGTAATTTCTCCAATGTAACTTATTATAGATTCTAAATATTTAAAATTCTTTAAGGAATCTCCTAACCATCTAATTTTATACTTCCATCATTGTTCCTATCATACCGTACACTCCATGTGCAGTCTTAGTCGTACTTAGCCTAATTTCTTTAGTTCAAGGTATCTCTCTAGAGCTTCAATTTAGAAATAAATGTTATGTTATTTTCAGCAACTAAGATTGTCATTAACAGAGAACATACACTAAGATATTTCTCTGTGAAGGTAAAGACGATTTAAATCAGAAAATATATTGAAAGAAATTAAGATGATAAAATGCAAGCACAAACTAAATGACATTAAATATTTAATATATCATTTTGTAAATAACCTGCACATATCAATGTCAATGCTGACATGGCAGGTTGATATTCTACCATCTTTGCTTTTAGCTCCAAGAATTTAAATTTTGTAACTCCAGAGATAAAAAAATAATGGAATCATATTGCATTACAGTGATTGTACTTTTGAATTACAATGAATGTTGTGTGGATTTAATTTGTCAATCCCATTTTTTATCACAGTAGTGGACCAGTCATCCATTTATTTGACTTGTAAGCCATATCTTTCCTCATAGGCATATTCTTAATATCTCTGATCCTGTTTCCCAGTATACACGCCATGTTCATGTAAAAAAACAAGTAGAGAGCTTAAACAGAAACTACTGCAGGATACAAAGCAAGTATGATATATAAAGGATTCATTAATCAACCAAAATTTTAAGCAACAAATTTTCATCAGAAAAATAAAGGCCTTGATTTAGTAGACAAAGGCCTATATGTTGAACACAATATTTGCCACTTAAAAAAACCAAGAGATAGCACATAGGTAGTCATGCACAACATATAGAGAATATACTCAGATGACCATCACTATTCAGATGCAAGTCAAAAGCAGAATATATTTTACAAAGAAAACAGAAAAATTAACTGAGAGATTATTCATCAACAATGACTTCACGAAACGGTGAAATGATAAAACAGTGTTTCATCATAAAAAGGTAAAGGTCTGAAACACAAAGAAATTAACCCACATCCTTTTACAAATATGTATTAAATTGATTAAATTAGACTGGATGATTTGTAAACAAATCATAAATTTTGTCATAATTGATCAGAAAATACTTGTACTAAAAATGTCTGCTAGAAAATCCAAGACACGGATCTCACAATGCAGAACATTTAATACAATAATAAGGACACTGGTCAGCAAATAACCCATCTCAATGTTATCGTCAGAGTATAATACACCTCAACTGAGCCCTCTACCATGAACCATCAGCAACCTAACAGAAATTTTTAGTGAAAATATCTCTGCTAGAGAAGCACAACTGATGAATCCTATAAGAGGGCACTCAGGAGCATATCAATGTCTGATTTGGCTAATAATGCATCATTCCAGACTTCCAGCTTCTGATGTGGAACTTTAAATTTCATGAACAAGTACCATGCTTCTTACAAAAAACCCAAGCAAAAACAAGATCCAACACTACTCGTTATAACGGAATTTTTGTGAATGTCAATATTGAAGTAAAATTCCATGCAACTAATAAAGTTTTTTTAGCAACGATCTATGAAATAAAGTCACTTCTACTTAGCTAAAGGGAAGAATGTTGAACTCATGTGGCCAATTCTATGTAATATTTTCTTGTGGATCCATCTGTGAGGGCGTAATCTTGAAGCAAGAAGGTATAATTACTACGAATTTTACACATAATAAACTACGAAGATATACATACAAATGACATTATATACATGTCATTTGTACATGGTGGTTACATATAAAATTGTATGGTGCAACAAATTCCAAGTTGGTCATGGATGCTCCCACGGTTTAATCAATGCATTACGCGGAAATTAGTCCAAACCAAATAGAAATAAAGATGATTCCCGGTTACATACCTCATCAGGAACACGGAGGTACTTTATCGTGTTCCCGCGAATATAACACTCCGGCATTCTCCAAAATCTGTCCCCATCCTACAGTAGAATCCAAACAAACTCACTTCTCAACCCTACCGAAGCAAAGAATCCGATAAACAAAAAACCCAAATAGATAAAAATGACAAAACCAGAAACAAAGGATGCTATGGGATGTACCTTGGACGTGCAGATCACCTCACGGAGGTGGATGTTCATCCAAGTGTCACAGTTGACCAGGTGACCGTTGTACGTCTCCCCATTCTTGAGTTCCACCAACTGCGTTTTTCACAAAAGAAAAGACCATCAAAAAATCCTCATAAAAATTGAAAAGGCAAATGGATCGTAACAGACAGACTCCTCACCATGGGGTGCCCTTGCGCCGTCTTCAGTAAAGAAAGAGGAAGCTGCAAGAGAAAGAGGAGGCAAGGAATGATGTTATAATCAGATCAGCCACGAAAGGGAACAAAACATGACGAGGACAAGGGAGAAGACACTTCATCACCATCTTCTCGGTCTATGGAATTCAGACGCATAAACCCTAGATTTCCAGGTGTCACAGGGTGCCGGGAAGAAGATTCCGATCGCAAACCCTAATAAATAACTTTCTAGAAAATCGAATTCTTCAAGATAGCAAAGAGAGAGCGAGAGCGGGTGTGCGTGGGATTAAAGACAGAAGAAGTGGTGCGAGATTTTGATTTTACAGGAGAAATCGAGAGTTCTCCTCCGACAACCGCTCCGAATAGCGTTCTTGTGTTGACTCCGGATCCGCATAAGGCCCATATGGTAAAGCTGAACCCGATTTACAGGACTCCGGGTCCGAAGTAGAAGTTTTGATTCTACGCTTTTACACCTGATGAAGACTGACTCCTTTGAAGGCAGTAACGATGAATCAAACCAAACAATTTGAACCAAAAATATTTAAACTAAAATTTTGAAATACTAAGAAAAGAAAGTCGAACTTTCTCTCGCACAATACGTTGTACATTCGGCCTTTTTCATATATATAATAGAAATACTAGATTCTATTTTTTAAAAACATTACTATAGGGTTCTTTTTGTGATATACATGAATAACTTCTTTTTAATTTTTTTTAACCATTCGTATCAACTGCAAACGTCTATAGGGTTCTTCTTGCACCATCTTCTTCTAGCCAAAAATATTTCTTCCTACCCAAAAAATGTAAGCACAGCTGCCACTGATGTCCTCCATTCATTCCAGCTTCTTCTTCTTCTTCTTCTTCTTCGTCTTCTTCGTCTTCTGCCATTCATTCTTTTTGGGTGGCAGTCTTCATTCTGAGTTCTCATCCTCTTCATCCAAAGCTCTCTCTCTCTCTCTCCATTCCTTAATTTGTGTTCGTTTGGCGTCATGTGGAAAGAGAACCAGAGATTCCTTCACTGTTAAAGCTGGGAGAGGTTTGCACGTTCTTCCAAGTCATTCCTTCCACCTGGACGTAAACCGCGAGAGCAGCGACGACTGCGACCAAATTAAGGAGTTCGACGTGCGATGGACCACCGGTGGACACGCGACGACGATCGACCGATCGAAGATGACATGTTTTGGAGTCGTTCGTCGAGAGTAGCGTCTGGTGAGGGGAAGCATGCAGTGAGTCGTTCGTCGGGCGTATTATCTGTCTGTCAAAAATGTTGACATTTTCGAGCTGTAATCTTATAAAACTTTGAAGGATAACTTTGCTGAATAAAAAGAGAGAATCTGTAAATTAAGCAGCAACCACTTGCTCCGGTCTCTCTATTTTTCTTCTTTTTCTCTAGCTTGTCTTGGCATCTTCACTTAAAGAATTTTTGTCATTTAAAAAAATGATAAATTTTGAAGTTAAATAACGACATTTAAATAAGTCCATTTGTACACGTTGAAAAGTTTAAAAATAAAATAAACAAAAAATTTAGAATAATAAAAAATGGAAAGTTTAGAATCTCAAAAAAAACTAAGGTATTTATGCATGTAACAAAAAGTCAAGAAAATTAATATTCTCATAACTATTTATACCTAACAGAATGTTCAGAATTGGATTATTTTTATTTTCAATCAAAGTATTTCAATAATTATCTATTGTTACTTTCATTTCTTTTTATTGTTACTTATTTATTTATCCATTTGAAATGATTTAAAACTAAAGTTCATTCTACATAGCTATTATTATCAATAATGACATAAACAATACTTATAGAAATAAAGTTCTCAACATAAATATCAATTCTCAAATATCTATTTTAACATGACAATAATACAAAAATCATTACATATGAAATAATTTAAAACAAATGTTCATCCCACATAATTGTCTTAATGACATCACACATTTTATTTGTTATTTCTTTCTTTTGTTCTTGCATCATTTTTAAAGTACTATCTATTTGTGAATGCTCTTCTTTGTGTGTGTATTATCCACATAACCATTACATTTGTGAATGTCCTTCTTCTAAAGTTGTGTTCTTTAACTTTTTTAATGGTAATGCTACTTGACTGTTTCAGTCTAAGTGAAGCCTGGTTGCAAAATTTAGAAGGCACGATAGTATAATAATCAGTACAATAGGTTATTTGAACAAATGACTAACGTACACCTTATAATGAAAAGAAAAGCTAATACTATCTTGTCATCAGGTATAATACAACTACCTACAAAAAAGTAAGTGTTACATTTTTGTTTAATTTCCTGCAAAACAGAATCATGTGATCCAAACTATACTTTTGTTATATAACATTACCATGAGATTACATCAAAATCTACACCAACATAACTCAGATGGACCCAATAAATTTCAGAGAGAAAAGCAAATTTATATATTCATGGTAAATACACAGATTGGTAGGTAACAATGATTCCAGAAAAATGAAATCTCGAGAATTTGCTTTTGCAAGATAATTACCAACATTATTAGATAAGAGAAGAAGGCTTAAAGTTCAAGTCCAGATGAAAAAATTACGAACATCAGAAAAAGTGTAAGAAATTCTTTCAAAAAACTGATAGCAGCACTTAAACTTATTTTCTTAGAATAATAACAGTCAATATTACCAGATTGGTGGTTTCCTGGATGACCATATTCTAGATAATTAAATAACTATAAACAAATAATTTTCAAATAGAAACATTAGTTAATAATCACACTTATTCAATGTTAGATAGGAATCTCATGGTAATAATTTTGGATCAAATAGAAACATTATTCTGTTTGAGATTTCTTCCAATGATGGCACCATGCTAAAAGATATTTGCTCAATCATTTAGAGAGATTGTCTGGACATTTTTCAACAATTAGAACACTCACCAAGATTTTCTGTTCATGTTGAACAGATTATCAATTTTTTTTTTATTGGGTGAATTTATAGAAGGGAAGGACCAAAACTGGTCGCTAGTTAATTTAGGTGGTCCTTTTATAGCAAAATCTCTTCCTCTAATCAAATCTCTAATGAGTGTTGTGAAGTCCGTGTCTATTATATGAAGCAGCTGATAATTGTGGTAGTGTTTCTCTTCTAGGCAAAATTTTTTTGAAATACAGCAATCAACAAAAGTATTTGGAAATTACATCCACACCAAAAAATATTGTAAAACTACAGTACTAATCATCGTCTAGGCTACTAAGAAGGTATAACTCAATGATTTTTACATCAGTAAAATCAGTGAAATCTCGATGAATCTTTACTAGTACATCAGCGACAATCTATGATTTTTCATGGTTTTTACCAGTACATCAGTGAAATCACAATGAAGAGTACTACTAATTTCATGATTTTTAGGGTACCTCAAGGTCGTGGAGCTTCGGAGGGAGTGTCGGAGAGAATGGAGGCAAGGTCGACACAAATCTAACCACCAGGAGCTTTCGACATTTCGAGCTTCTGAGGGAGAATCAAAGGGGCATCCAAGTCACCAGCCTTGGAGAGAAGGGAGACAGGGTCAGTTGCGGTCGATGCTACCGCGACCGAGTGGAGGTCGATGGAGCACTCGGTCGCGGTAGCATCGATGGAGGTCCAGGTCGAAGGTGAGGTCAATTTCTTAAGATTTCGAAGTGTAGGACGAGAACCCAAGGAAATCCAATCATTTTATACTAACATTTTCGAAAATAACAAAAATTTAATAGAAAATGATAGAATTTTAAATATGTGTGTTTATACATAAAATAGAAAATAATAAATAATTAAAAAATAATATATATATATATATATATATATATATTATAAAATAAAAAATATTAAAATTGATAAATAAAATATTTTTTATATTTATTTATAAGATATAAAATAACAAAATTTATTATAGATAATATAAGATAAAGTCATTTGTGATAATAGTTACAATATAAAATATATTTGATATATCTTTATTATTATGCATATCTCTTGTAACATTAATTTTCATATACTAAAGATAAATAATTTTTATATCAAAATTATATATTGTTAATATATTTTATAATAATTCACATTAGATTAAAAAATAAAAGAAAATTTTTCTTATATACCAAGAGAAAATGACAAAATTTTTTAAAAACTCATTTTATGCACAAATATCTAGAGAATATTAGAAAAAATTTTGTCATTTTCATTTCTGATACTTTCCATCATTTTCTATGCGTAAAAACAATCCTTAAGATTCTAAAAGATGCAAATTTATTTTCTAGACTTCACTTGTTCTTCACTTTCTAGAATTACAAGAGGCACAAACCTCTCTTACAAGACAAAAAGTTTTTAAAAATATTTTAAACTTTCCTTAACATAAATATTAAGGTTTTTAAATTTTTTCTTCTTTCAACTTTGAAAAATTCTTACATAAAGTCTATAAAGTAATATGATTTTCAATAAATAAAAATAAGATTTAACATTGATAATTTATGCACTTGTATTTAATTTAAACATTTTTAATAATATTAATATTTTATTTTAAAAATAAAATGTATGATTCACTTTTTTTAAAAATTTCTATAACATATATAAATAATTTTCTTTCTTATCTTTCTATACTTTTTGTTTTACTTTCTCTCTTTTCTCATTTTCCATCTTTTACAAACAGACCTTCACATTTCAACTTAACTGCACTAACAATACTGAAGAAAACTACATATATTACCATATAAAGTAAGGTAACAATATTTTTAAAAAATATAGTATAAAAAAAATAAAATCCACATCAGAAATTCCCAAACTCGCACGCCCACACCACTACACCCTTTTACGCATTTTGGAGGGGTATTTTCGAAAAATACGAAGTTGGTTCTATCGAACTACATGAGACAACCGAATATAAAATGATTCGATCTTTGGAGGGGTACATTATATTATATTATATTATATTATATTATATTATATTATATTATGTTACAGACGTCAATGGCGACGGTAGAAATTTGTCCGATATCAAGAGATTCGATCGTTGATACGACGCTTCCAGTGTCCACTGAGAGAAGCTTGAGTTGCGACCAGTCGACAGCGACGTCATTAGTTTTTTATCGCGATGTTGTCTTAATATTTATAATTACAGTTAGTTTAACAACTCTGTAGTTAAATAATCTTGTTATTAGATCGAAGTTGATTTGATCACGAAAACTTACAGTTGGATGTCAACAATGAGTAGGTTGATTTCGTTGTCGGATTGACGTTGCAGAAGATAATAATTAATTAGTCATTTGGTTCTCTTCCCTTGTATGTATTTTTGATTATCTGGTTTTTAAGTTGTACTTGTAAACTTCTCTTTAGTAATGATTGCATAGTTGAAGCTTTTTATATATCTAATTTATTTTTCTACTACATTATCAAAAAAAAAAAAACACCGGCATCGTAAGTCAAGTAATAAGGGTTTGACATAATTTTTTTTACAGATTAAAATAAGTTGATAGATAAAATATCATATCAATTATATACGAAGAGTAAGAGTCATGGAACAATAAGAAGAGTGGCACATCTAACGAAAGGGCAAGCACACAATAGGAGTCCCAAGAAACGACTAATAATTAAGCCCAGAAATATCAAACAGGAAATTCATTACTAAATATAATCAAGATATATTGCGTGGACATCTTCTTCTTTTTTTTTTTGTTGAGGGCTAAAAACTCTCGTCAAGACGACTTGTTTTCTCTTTTGGTATTTGTATTATTGGTATAAAAAAGTAGTTTTTAAAAGTATTAATTGTGTTTAGTAAAAAATATTTGATGATTTAAAAACCACCAAAAAAAGCAAGCCTTTGATTCATATTTATTAATATATAGATATTGGAAGTATTATATTTTTTTTATCGTTAGATATGTTTTTTAAGGACATTGTTAGACGTGTAAATCAAATTCTAAGTGATGAGTTTGACAAAAATTGTGTGATTCATATTTTAATTAAGAATTAACTCCTAACGAAAACATACTCACAGGTCAAATTAAAATAATTGGTAGATATCATTATTTTGATAAATTTAGCTTTATATTTATCAAAATCCAAATCGAATTACAAGTATTATTTAGTTGAAATTTTTATTTAATAAAGTTATAACATGGTTACATAAAATCATACGTACAATCTTAATCTAATTCCTTTGCTTATTATGAATTCAAAAGCAGTAGTTCTTGGCGACGTCCATCGTCTCGGCTCTCGCTACGTATCGTCGTGTCTCTTTCGGTATGGACAACTATGGTTGGTCAGTCTGGCGTACAAATGTGGGCACAGATCTGCCGATGAAGGAGAGCCGTGAGTTTTCTTTCTCCGCACATGCATATGTCGGAACGAGGAATCAAGATCGAATTTTCACGATCCAGGAAGCAGAAGCATTTACATAGATATGGTGGACGAGATTAAACTAAAAGACCCAAGCGGGCATGCACGCTAACTACTCGTAGAAATTAAAGAAAAAAGCAGATTAACACAGACGGTGGTTTTTGATTTTCTTGGTGCAGAAGAGAAAGGACGGCCCCATACGAGAGCGAGAACGAACGAGAAGCGAAGAGGAATAGAACCGAAAACGGATCAGGAATGATTCATCAGTGGGAAGCGACGGCGGTAACATCTGGAGAGGTGCCGTTACCGCAGACGGGAGGGGGACCGAAAGCCTTGGCGATCCTCTCGGTTGGCAAGGGAGGGAGGTAAACAGCGACGGAATACCCCTTCGCCCGGCCGTAGTTCACAACCCCGTTGTACTTCTCCGACCAGTACGCCGCGGTGGGTACGACGATCTGCGCCAGCTGGGGGAACAACGGGAGCTTGTTGAGCGACCGCCACGCCGAGACGACATAGCGCTTGGCCACGGGCTCGTACTTGACGTAGATCGTCATCGCCGTCGGCTCGAGCTTCGTAACAGTTCTTTTTGTTAGTCCCGTGGCGGTTCCCACCACGCCGGCATGGTAGACCTCGTCAACCACCGATTTAGCCATCCCGGGCGCCTCTTGAGCGATCGCGCATGCCCGGCGCAACAGTGCCGGCGTGTGGCGGTCTAACTCGATCAAAGAGTAATCCACCTGTCGGCAAGACGACGACATGATTAGCGACCGAGTGGGTCCCACGTAAAGAGGTGTCACTTTCAGGGCCAGGAAAATGATTTCCAGAGATCTTTATCTGAGGAGGAGAGATCTGACCTTACGGTCGACGAACTTGAGAAGCTCGTAGGGTAAACCATGGAACTTCGCGTATACGGGGCCGACGACGGTCCTGACGACGCCCTCGACCGACTGGACGCCGGGCTTCAGGGGGCCGGATCTGGCCTTTGCGAAATCGTAGAGCCGGGAGAAGCAGATCAAGGTCTGAATAGCCGTGGCCTGCACCAGTCCCAAATACTTGAGCTCCTCCTCTCGCTCCCGCACAACCTCAGCCTGCCAAACAACAAAAGACAACTCAGTTCGATTCCAATAAACAGATCCATGGAATTCGGGGGCGCTGGGAGAAGATCGTCGATCGTATAGTATCGCCCACCGTGTCGGATCGCGGTAGTCGCTCCACTTCGGGCGTGTTATCTGCCATGTTAACCGGCGAGCGAGAGAGCGGAGTGTCCGAGGAGTGAGGGTTGTGCTGGGGGGAAGCGAACGAAGACAGACACCACGCAGGGTTGATGAGAAAGGCAGGGGGGCTTTATTAATAAGGCAGACGGGAGGGGGGGGGGGGGGGGCGAGAATGGGAATCTCGTTGGCGTCGTCGGATGGCGTGAGGATTGGACGGTCCAGATAAGGCCACATGTAACACGTGTCAACGTCTCTTTGCCCGATAGGCCGGTGTGGGCGTCGTGGTTCAGCGCTGCCGCCTACTTTTTTTCCCTTCTCGACTCACGTTCCATCGTGGGCTTGATTTTGATGATGAGAGTCCGCTTCAACAATACCAGACCCGGCCCGAGAATCCATTTCGTCGCGCTATATCTATTCTTTTATTTTTTTTAAAATAATGGTAGTTTTAAAAAATTTTCTGCGCCAATAAAACATTCATCACATCTTCTTGTAAAATATGCTACAGACTGTGCAGCCATGATGATCTTCATCTTCACCGAGAACAAGTTTTGACGTCCCTGTTTTTAATTAATTAAATTATTCTAATTAACTTTCAGTGACATGAAGCTCTTGAACATCACGAATAAACCGGTCATTACCTGAGAATAGCGAATTTTTCAAACCGCAGTAGATTCGGCCCATTTACATTAAAAATAAAAATTTCTGTTTATATAGTTTAATTTTATATCACTTTAAATCCAATCAGTATTTTAGTAATTTTATAAAAAGACTCGGTCAGATAAAAACATAAAATCGTATGTTTTTAATTTCCTTCGACCTTCGAAAGACTTCGTGTGAATTGCGGAGGCAAAAAGAAAAACTAGGGTAAGAAGTGTTGTGAAAGTCTATCTTGGAACCTTTCCTTTTAAGATAAAGAAACATTTGAAGTTTCATGCTTGTTTGAGTGATCCAAGTGTTTCATATTTACTAACGCTCGCGTCAGTCCTTTATTTAAGTTAGGTTTAAGTAACAAAAAAATATATTATATAATTTTTTCTCAAGAGCATATTTTATATTTTTATAACACGCGTCCAATATTTTTCATCTTTTCTACTTTTATGCTTTTACACTTTTTTACTTTCTTCTATTTTCCACCATGCATTTCACCTCTCCCACCAATATTCTCTTTTTCTTTTTTACCTTTAATTTGCTAAATTTAGACTAACATATACAAAATTTTTAAATTACGGCTGCCTTCGAATACGAATCTAATAGAAGAAACATTTTGTAAAATCTTAACACTACATCTAAAGCTACCATACAAAGTTAATTTAAATATTTTCTTAATTGTCCCAATTTTAAAATCAAATTTAGTACTACAAGAAAAAATTATGTAAAACCATGAAAATCAATCTAAATCAAACTTTTTTCAAATATAATTTTTTTATAAAAATAAACTACAAAATACCATACAAATTCAACACGATTTAATTTAAAATCAATCTTTCTGAATAAACTTTTAAGACCATGTCAAGAATCGACAAAATTAGTATTCAAAATCCTACCAATAGATAGCCTAAATCTCAATCCGACATCTCATCTCTGCACTTCAAAAAAAGCATAAATGCACAGAATCATTCAAAAGACAGGTTCTTAACACAATTGTTGCTAAGGAAACCACCACAACCAACGACGAAGCTATAGAAATACAATGATATCGCACAACGATATTTTCCAAGAAGAGAGTAGAAGGAATGCAGATATATCTCGACATAAGAAGCACGTGAGTAAACCCTCCAAAGGTTTAACAAATTATACGTAAGATAATAATGGACGATATGAGCAAACCATACAAAAAGATTTTTCGACTATTATCGAAGAAGGAACTGAAAAAAGCTTTAATTAACATATGTTGAATTTCAGTGATAATTGCAATGCATTTTGTACACGTACAAAATTTTCACCATCGTAAAATAAAAAGAAATAACACAAGCTAAACGATAAATAATGCATTATTACAATGTCACATTGGTACAATAATTACTGCAAATGAAAATTCAAAAGCATTCCTGTCGTCATTGACCAATTCACCACCCAATGCAGAGCAGCAATCAAGTGAAGCTTCTCAGGAAACTTTCCTACTGAAAAAACTAATTTCGCCACGTTACCGCCTGTATCATCAATTTACGATACCATACAAACATGGAAAAAAATCGTTTCATATGCCACTCGTGTATTTCAACTAATGCAACCAAATGCGACCACACGAATGCCATGAACTTCACTGTCAGCATGTGCAGAGGAAGGTCGATACCGTATTTAAAAATACAAGAATGCCCATCAAATCAGTCTCCTGGTTCACAACTTTCCTTTTTTATTGCAATCCCTCTTGGCTTACAAATTAAGAGCGGCGTCTGGACTCTCAGACATTGGTAGAATTATGCCAGGACTGTCTTGAGGTTGAAGAGAAAGATCCTGCAAAGAGGAAATTCAAGATACAAGGATGTATTAAGAAGTACCACGGGTTTTATCTCAGAAGCCTAAAGTAATCACTGCCATGGAGTAACTTTATATAGATCTCCATGCTTATCCTAGTCATAAATTTCTGCTGGTATGCCGGAAAGAAAAAGAGAAAGCGAGGCCTTTGATTTTGTAGCAATAATGCAGTCGTAACTTCTTGATCAATCAATACATTGATCCCACCAAGGATCAACGACACCAAGCCCCCACCAATCCTATTCTTTACAAAATTCAGTTGCACCATGTAATTCTAAATGTTTCCACATTTCTAATCAAATAATTTCTATAATTCCTCTGCCTCTTCATTTTCTGCTAAATTTATAAGAATCTTTAATGGACACGATCAAATTATAAAATACAATTCCCTTATATCAATCAGTGCAATTTCTACTCTATTTTGGATGAAGTAATTTCAGCATTATCTAACATTCATATCTTTCCTACACTCTATACATAATCATGTGATCATGTTTTAACCAAGAATTCAAATGTTAATATTGCATCAAAGATTGATCCCTAGGAAAAAGAAAACATGTTGAGAATTGAGAACCATATCAGTTAAAACACAATACTTTTGTGGAAATGACCAAAAAACTTGAAATTCAAGAATAAGATAAAACAAGTTATGATAAATATATAAATAAATCTTAGATAAATTTTCTAGGCAATTATCATGTATAAAATGCCAATTATATACAAATATAATAATCACATGTATGACTACTCTTAAATCATGTATAACTAAGAGAAACCTTATAATGATAAATGATTATAATAACAATGGAATTATATAAAAATTAATTCCATGTTGAATGTCTATTCCCTTTCACATAAAGGGGAGTTGTCCCCTTCACAAGAAGGGAAATATTTTGTCAAAATTTAATATTTTTGAGAAAATTATAAATTTATGATTTGAGTAAATTATAAATTTTTATTTCGATAATGTAGTTAATATATTTTTAAAAAACTCACATGATTAATTTAAAAAATAGGAAATAAAGTTTGTGAGCATATAAATATAATACATAAGCAGAGGAATGTTATTCAAAGCAAACATTCCATCTTTTTTATGTAATTTTTTATTCATTTTTTCCTCCACTCTTCCCTCATTTTTTTATTCTTTTTTCTTTCCTTTCTCTATAATCTTCATAATTAAAAATTTTATCAATTATAACACTTTAGTGGAAATAAATTATTATTATTATACTGTAGTTAATATATTTTTTAAAATCTCCTATGGAATAATTAAAAAATAGAAAATAAAGTTTGTGAGAATAAGAAGAATGTTATTCATAAGCAAACAGAATTTTTTTTTAAATTTAAAATAATATCAAAAATATTATTTTTTAAATACTTTCACCATTTTTTAAATATATTTTTTTATGTAATAAATTTTCCATTTTTTTTCTTTTCTCTCCCATTTTCCTTTTTGCGTTCGCTCCTTTTTTTCATTTCTTCCCTTTTTCACGTGTCACCCTATCCCACCTTTTTCAATGCTCCCTCTACACCCTCTTGAAAACCCCAATCCCATTGAGTTTTGAATTTTCAAGGGTGGGTAAAGTGTGAAATCTAAGGTATAACCTGCGATGGTTGGAGAAGAAGCTTTGGTAGAGCCTTCAACAATCAACCCTTTCGCATAAAACCCTTGGTCAGTGAAGGCTTTGTAGGCGTAGAGAACCCATCGACCGATCCTTTTTTCCAATAGTTCAAAAAATACGTTAGATCAAATGATCTTTTGTCGTATTCTCAAGAATACATGGGGTATCAAGATCTGCCAAAAGTAAAATCGAGGCAGACGGCGAAATTTTGCCAATCCATCTCGATTTTTAAATCCATGGTTTTAACCCAACAAGCTATGTTATGAAATATAGTTGAGTGATAGATATCTTGTATAATTTTTTCTATACATTTCAGATTATTCTTTTATCAGATAACACTTGAGAAGCATTTACCCATGTCATAAAACTTACTTTAAGTCTACAGTGTTTTATATACGTTCTTCATTGTTGCTCATTATATAGATACAAACTAACTAAAACTCTTTCTGTTAAAAATTGCAAGAAGATCCAATTGTAAATCCTCATTATCCAATTCGTGAAATCTAAGGTATAATTAAAAAACTTCATGAACCACCTGATACTATATAAATTATTTACTTCTTTTATTATTTTTGGCTATTTTTATTCCACCTATAAGTTTCTTCACCTAGTGATTCTATACATTTAGGTTTTCGTAAGGTTTCTTTAACAATACTTCCGGTACAAGTATGATCATGACTGTCCATAGTTCATTTATTTCACTAAATTCACATTTTGGTGTGGAAAAATAAATGAAGAAAAAAGCTTATTTTGGAATCTCAGGGTAATAAAAAGAGTATTATGGAAACAAAAGCAGGTGGCTGAGGCAAAGTCATTCAAGGAATTACATATCAATTCTTGTTAACCAACATAAAGAGAAACTCAGTGAATGAGATTTTCATCAAAGTAAGATCTGGGAAGGGTCCAATTACACCTAAACATAAGTGCTCTTAATGAAATTATTAGAATTCAAACAGACGATCTCCATGTCACAATGAAGTAACCTTACGGTTGCAACAAAGTTCACCCTAGCCGACATATGGAATTTGATTCAAAGATACCATATTTACCTAAAACTTCCAAATCCTGAGCACTAGACATTACCTGTGGTTGTGCAAGTAGCTGTGGCTGTTGATCCTGTTGAGCCAGTGTGTACGTTTGTGGCTGAGACATCCTATAGTAAGGCTCTTTTAGCTCGAGTTTTCCAGAAGATGTCTGCAGTAAGCCTCCTTGTTCAGCACCAGGACCCCACATTTTAGCTTACAATGATAAAAGAGTGTCAAAATTAGTTGCCTTTCAACACAATAGGAAAACAAACGAGAAGAAAGAGATTTCTTACATGACATTGTCAAGTAAATTGTATAACTTTGCGCATTATGAGCCACCATATGAAGTCGCCCAGTAATTTCCTGACCAGCCATTACATAGATGGGCTGCTGAAGTACGCATCGTATCTGGTACCAATGGGTTGTGGGGAAACCAGGTGCAGTGGTAAGCCATCTTTGTACAGAACTGCACAACATACTTTCTTGTTATGCTTTACAAAAATTAAACCAATGTGTACAGTAAAGAAATGTTGAACTGCATAAAGTTGGAAAAGTAGAGAAGTGGGCAGGCTAATCCCCCAGGAGAAATAGGATGATTACTGAAGAACCTTACGTGGGATGTCAACAACCATCAAATGAGCAGATGTGATTGTTAGTTACCACCTCTAGTGTCGTGCACATATTATCCACATCATTAACATAGATAGTAAGAGAGGATATCTGATTCGTATATTAACCATATACAATATGATCTGCTTCTGCATAGTGCGGTAGATAGTTGTCAGTTACATGCAAACACTAACCTGCACTTCAACGATTTTTTATACCACTCCAGTTATAACCATCCCATTTTCTCTCTATTTTCTGGATGCCTGGGCGGGTAACTTGTGTCACCCAGCACGTAAAGGGTATTAGTACAGGTGGTCCAACAGACTCAACAATCAACCTGCTTGCATTAAGGCACATATTCAATAGATTAGACTACCTTCTTACAGTGTCATCAAGGAAAACATGCAAGCTGATGAAATATCAAGTGAATGAATTCCAAAGATGATGCCTAGGTGAGCATCTAAGGAGGGGTTTGTGCTTACAAGAAACCAGGGAAAGAGAACATTAGAAAAAGTTTCCCAAGGTTTCTTGTGTTTATGCATTATGAAAACCTTAGAAAATCTTTTCCCAAGATTTCCCAAGATGTTCATTTCGATCTCCCAACCTCCCCCTCCCTTGATTTGAAACATGGGGAAACCTACAGACATTACCCACCCTCAATCCTAACCCTCCCTCCACACGTGTTGCCCGCCCGCCCACCCACACTTGCCTGCTTGCACGTGTTGCTCAATCAACTTCCTCCTTTTGTCGCATCGCCTGCCCAGACTTGCCCACCTACTTCACGTCGCCCACCTACATGCATCGTCCAGTCAACCAATCCATATTAACCTGAGGTGAAAATGGCTGGCCCAAGTTGTCCTCCCCTAGTCTGAGGAAGTTCTAGTCAAGCTCCCACTGACATCACCGATGTTCCATAGGTTGTCCTGGTTGTTGATGTTCACATTCAACGTCAACATTGCCATTTGATCATGAGTCGCATGTTTGTTGGTCTACAACAACCACATCGATGTCGAAGCGCCCATGCTCCCACTGGCACCAACACCAATTTGCACCCCTTGCAGTATTATCTTGTTTGACAAACCTTTGATGGGCTCCAACCTAGTGAACATTGACGAGGTAGGGCTGCTCGCAACCACACCCATCTATGCTGCATTCTGCAGCAGTGCTGTCATCGACATGTGTGTTGATTGGTCATTCTCGTGGGTGTTGTGAGTAGTGCTTGAGGAGTAGATCATCGGAGCTAGGCTCCTTTTCATCTACATCATCTTTGGGAACCCCATTGAGCTCCCAGATTCAAGCAGATCCACTCCACCGCTCGTCGATGGGACGTTGATCTAGCCAAAATATGCCTGATTCAGTGCCGCCTGGTAGTCCATCTAGAGTGAAAAATTTGAGAATTTCTAGTCTTGCACTTCTCCGCCATGTGGTGTTTACTGCACAAACATGTTTGGGATCAAGCACTGATCATGATTAAGTCCCATGATCTGACTACCCCTTAGAGCTTCGCCAATATCCATGGCCATGGCGGCCAAAACGATTGACGTCAAGACTCTCATGCTCTCCTCCATGAGCACTGATCATGATAATAATGGTAAATTTATATAATTTTTTTAGTAAATATATTAAATCAAATCTAATTAATATATATTATATTATTTAAAATATTACTTTTAAGTTGTCCTATTATTTACTATTTAAAAAATTTATTATAAATTGTATTTCTCATTTTCTGTCATTTTATTTCCTAATGTGCATAAATAGATTAGAATTTTTGATCATTTCTTATCTTTTTTTGACGTACACAAATACTCAAATTTTCCTATCATTTCTCAAGTTTTTCATTTCCCAACATTTTCAACAATTTCCGTCGTTTCCTTTTCCGATAAGAATTGTACACAAACACCCCTACTTTCACCTTTTGCTCACCCCTAACACCCCATTTCATAAAACAAGGCAAGAACGTGTTAATTGAGTGAACCAGTACTTATGATCTAATTTGTTTCAATGAAATATAAAAAACGGGAAACAGGTCAGGGGCTTTGCATCAATTTTCTAGGTTTTCCCCCTTTGACAGCTTCCCCTAACCACCTTCTCAAGTCCTCCCCTCCCTGGATGGGATAAAGACGGTGCAAGGATGCAGTGGACAGCAGTCCAGCAGAATTCGGAAGATGTACAGGCTCAAGCGAATTACAGGATTTGGGCAGGTGGCCCTGTTTCACGTGATCCAAAATTTCCTCCTTCAGTGCATGCATCCAGATCACTTTCTACTTCTATTCAATCATTTTCATGTAGATCTATGTTTCTGATTTCAGTTTTCACCTTTTTTATTACATGTTTATTTTGTTATGATTTTTAAGCAAAATTCTTATCTAGATGCAGGCTTCAATAACACAATTTTTTGGGTTTTCCGAATTGACTTTTTACTAAATTTCACATATATTTATCAATTATGTATTCTATTGTTATTTGTTACATAGATGCATGTTACTAACTTGCTAGAGAAATTCATAGGTACAAAAATTCAAAAAATAACATAAATGCATGCATCTCACTAAAGTGTTGACATGCAACACAAAGTGAAATATGGATATATTATATTATTTATTTTTAAAAATTTGAAAGAGCAAAAAAATTGATTTCACCTTAAGAATCAATTTACATTTATTACTTAAAAATTATTTTTCCATAACCATGATGGATAATGTCTCTTTTGTCACTCTCAAAAACATGAACTCCAATACTATGAGAAGACAAGAATTGGAGCAAAATAGATGTTACGATGGACTACCAGATGGTGAGCAATGTAGGACGCCTATTACATAACACTAACAAATATCAAGATCCAAAAACTGATAGGAGGATTATACAACTGAAGATTCGTCACACATGTCAAATAGACAAGACATTTTTATCCACCTTTCCCAATTATCAAATATAGATTCTATTTCTATTGCAAGTGGCCCTTATTGTATCTGGAGAGAGGATTGCACAAGCTTCCTTACAAATTCTTCTCGATAAAGCCCATTATGTAATCTTCTATTAACTTCTTAGCCCTTAGTGCCACTACCACAAAGCTATTATATTCTGGAACATTAGTGTCCACAGAGGCGATTCCTACACAACACCTACGTGCCAATTTAAATATTTAATTTCTCAAGTATATATTATATATATTTATCTGATAATAATAATTATATGTATACTTTTAGCTTTATTATTTTCTACGCAACATTAAAATACATAAATAACCAAAGATAACATCAAAATACAAAATATAAAAGAGGCCTATATGTGTAGATGCCTACACACGTGTAGGCACTAAATAGTTAAATGAAAATCATGAGAGGGTAAAGGGTGAGATGAGGGGACAGCTGATCTCAACTGTCCATTGTCGATGCCTACACCCATTTAGGTTTAGGCACCAACATTTTCCATTTTTTGAATATCATAATACTAATTTGTATATTTCAATAATATATATAAATTCATATTTCAATCAATATGTACCTTTCAGTAGCATTTCATCAAAAAAATATGTTTAAATTTTTGCAAAGAAAAATATTTAAAATCTAAAAAACATATATTTAATTAAATGGACTTGATAGAAGATCCACTTAATTAAGACCAATATTGTGACTACTCTCAATCAATATGTACCTTTTGATATATCTTTGATCTGGTCTAGACCAATATTTTGTCTATTGATGTTAACTTTTTTGTCTCAAGTATATTTTCATGTTAACGGTAAAACCCTTCGAGTGAGCACATCTGCCTCATCCTACGAAAGATGAAACTCCATCAGACATCCCTGAGATCTTCCTTCTGGTCTAAACAAATATTGTGTCTAATAATGTTATCCTTTCTGACGCAAGTTTACTTTGATATTAATGGTAAAACCTTTGAAGTTAGCCCATCTCCACCATCCTACAAAAGACAACACTCCATATACAGACTTCCCTGTAGTAATTTAATCACATGAGAATCAATCTCTGCATGTATATCACCATTAACAGACACAACAATCACATCATATTTATGAAAGACCTTCACCTGTAGATTCAACAAACCACAATTACAAGAATATTCTTAATGGTGCAAAATCTTTATCTCGAGAACTCGAATATGTATACGGCAAACATATGTCAATTCATATCTGACCCATTTTTATGATTCCACTTCTGATTAGAACTTCATAGCGTGCAATAACAGAGAAGAAGGGATCAATAGAAAACCTTCATGTAGAAAAATTGCAGCAAAGAATAAAACCAAAAGGAACACTACATAGCGTATAAGGCAACCTAAATTGACATAAGGGAGAAAATCGAAAGATAAAGAACATAATCAGTTTCACAACATTTTTTATAGGATTAAGAAGGAAAGACATAAATTGCTACATTTAGGAATTGATGACCATTTAGCAAGCCGTGTATACTACATAGAATGGCATAAAAAAGGTTCAGGTATTTCATGCAATACCTTCCATTAAATAGTACATCAAACCAACATGCCAACCCATGGACTCGTGCCCCAACAGAAGCTTTGAAATGAAGAGGGATGTCAATATCATAAAGCTCCTCCTCCTGAAAATTGAAGGAAAAATTGATAATCATTGTATTGACAACCATCTTTCAAACATTTACTCTTTCGATTATTGATAAATAAAAATAAAGAATACAATATATGTTCGAAGAGTGGAAAAAATACCATGTGAAACAAGTTTAAGGGGGACAAATTCCATCACAATTTTATATTTATCATCATCAAAAACAACGGAGAAATTGCTGTATTTCTATAGATAAAAATCAAATTACGTTAATAATTTTATATTGGTGTTCTATTAGGAATATGATTAGATTATGTTCAGATTTAAGAATACTTTTGTTATTTATAATTTTTTGAATTGAAATTTTCAGTGTTGGGAAAATTTTTGAATGACAGTCTCAATATATTTATTATACCCAGCTGATTGGATTATTTCCTTTATTTGATGAAAAAGTTTATGAATCAAAAGGAATCTGAATTTTACGAAATCATCTGACCTCGGCAGTCTTTTTCATTCATCTACACTCACAATTCATCTCTACAGTCTTAAGCACCCTCATCGCTTACTTGTAGATAAAGCATGCCCGAGTTTTTTAGCCAAGACTCCTTACCATGTTTTGACATTTAATGGAGTCTAAATTAGAGAGGCCAAGATTATTTAGATGAGAATCTTTCTCATGAAGGTCAAATTCTTTGTAGCAACTATGATCAATGAATGAAGTATCAATATCATATGAAGGATCAATCCTCTAGAAAAAAGAAATGTGTTAAGGATTGAGAATTGTATGAGTGAAAACAAGATAAGTCTGTGAAAACAGCCAAAAAAACTTCAAATTTTAACTTAAAATTGAAGGATAAGTTAAAACAAGCTATAATAAGTATATAAAAACACTAAGATAAATTTTCAAAGCAACTATCATGCATAAAATGCCAATTAAATTGAGATATGGTAGCCACATGTATGACAAAAAAACTTAAATCATGTAGAAATAACAAAAAAAGTACATATTGACAAATGATTTAAAATATAATCAAATCATACTAAAATATTCAAATATTTTGGAACATCTTGTAAGGCCATAGCCTTGTCCTTGTTGCACCAAATATTGTTGAAACATCTAGTTTTTGTGTGCCATAACCAATACGATACTTTATAACCCACCAGTAATATTTTGAATCAAGTATGCATACAAGATATACCATTTTTGAGAAATGATGAAGTATTGTGATGTTAAGTTCTTTTGGGGAATGAGGTTGCCATAGAGTGGTTTGTCAATCTTGTCTTTATACTAGTTGTTCTCTTAATAGTAGGGAAGGATTATATGCTCCATAATTGGATCCCATATCTCCAACATCATGTTGACTTGAAGCATAATAGCTTGATAATGATTCATGTGATGATGACAAATTTTTCCATGCACCATCAAAGTAGCAATCAGATAAGTCATTTGATCCTTTGTAGGAACTATACATGTAAGGCTCTTGACTCTAAGGCTGAGGTTGAAAATCAAGATCATTCATAGAAAACTCCCAAACTATGGACAAAAATGAATTGGATTCTCCTCTTGTTGTCTCTTGCTATGCGTCAGCACTAATTCCCATTATTTTCCTTGTGTAATTGTGATAAGTTAGGCATAATGATGTATTTGGGTTAGGTAGATCCATTTACATAAATGACTTGTGTATTTATATTCCTCTACATGAATGAAACCCTAACTCTCCTTTTTCCCATATTCCACCATCTTCCATCGAAGTAACTCTAATCTTCTTCACAAAGTAACCTTAATGTTTACATGGTATCAGAGTTTTAGGATTAACCTACCTTCCACATTTCTCCTTCTCTCTACTCTATTTCTTTTTCTCTCACTTGGTTGTCCAATGAACTTTTCAACATTGATGTCTATCTTCTTTGACACTGGCAAGCATCCAATGAAGACCTCCTCCTCTTGGCAACCTAGGTGGTCGCAAATGCAAACATGTGGCTAGTCAATCTGCACAAGAATGAGTGGAAACAAAAAGTTGTAGAATCTACCTTAGTTGTCAACCTACGTGGAGTAGGTTGTTAAATTTGTGATGGCATTGGCATTCCTGATCTTTAAAAGCTCTAACAATGCATTGGTGGAGGACGTCGACCATAGATTTGTAAACGTTAAGTGTCTTGCGCTTAACAATGATCCATTTAAGGATCCATCTAAGGATCCATCTATCTCTTTCCCCTATATATATATATATGTAGTTGTGGGTTATAGAAATATACACTGATTTTGAAGATTGAATTCTTCATCTTCTTCTTCAATTTGGTATCAGAGCGTACCTTCACCTCAGCTCCCACTCCAGCTTAGCCCAGCTGTGCTGCTCGTAGTCGAGCGTTCGTGTAGATGTCTCCTCTTCCACATGGTCATCCTCCCCGCAAACATGTCCAATGTCATCCCTCCCACACCTGCCTTCCACATGGGCATCCTCCCCACAGACATGTGTGTGCGTCCCCGCAGACGTGCCCGTGTCCAGCCTACAACGGGCCTCCCTCTCCTACAGGCGTGTCCATCTCCCGCAAGGTCCTTCCTTTTGCACATTTTGATCCTCCAACAGAAGTATGTGGGCCCTCTTCCTCTTCACT
Organism: Cymodocea nodosa; assembly: GCA_036874045.1. NCBI lineage: Eukaryota > Viridiplantae > Streptophyta > Magnoliopsida > Alismatales > Cymodoceaceae > Cymodocea > Cymodocea nodosa. The sequence continues at coordinate 23,521,647 of CM072338.1, read as the reverse complement.
TATGTTCCAACACTGATGCAGTAGCTCCCTTGGACAAATGCAACACATAGGCCTTCTAGTGAAAATTGTGTGATAACTCCCTAAGACTAATGCAGTAGTGGCTCATCTTTCCATCTTGTTTGCTCCAAGGTCTACTTGGTCCATTGCAAATCTTATTTCAATCAGATTGATTTATTGTCATGATTAACTCCTCCGTGCCTCGTAATGATCTTCTGGTTCGTAGCTTTCTAGAAATTTCCCAAAAGCTAAACGGGTCAAACTACATCCTCTGGATGCAGAATTTTGAAAATGTTGTCATTGTTTTTCATCAAAAACATCACCTCTATTAGCCTCCTCCTAACGTGAAGGATTCATAGTATAGAGATTGATTGGTTGATAATGCAGCCATTATCACTTGGATGACGTCAAGCATGGATGATTCTGTTGCCAATGGAGCGTCCATGCTTCGGCCCGCCAAAGTACTTTGGGATACTCTTCGTCACATTTATGGTCATGACAAAAACATATCGAAGACATTCTCAGTTTATGAGAATCTCCTTCAACTTCGACAAGGAGACCACTCTATTCAACAATTATTCAGTACACTTCGTGGATTAATGAATGAATTAAATGTGTATCAGCCGCCCACTTTTGATGTTCGCACTTTTCAATGCTATAGAGAAGAACTTGTAGTAGTTGTCTTCCTCGTTGCCCTTCATCCAAATATCGCTTCTCAGATTCGTGGCTCCATCCTTAATGTTGAGCATATGCCAAACTTAGATGAGGCCTTTGGAAAAGCCTTACAGGTAGCCACTGGATCTTCTGGGGTGTCTACACCTGATTCTTCTACCTTAATTGCTTCACGTGATTGTGGTGCTCATGGAGATAGACAACGACCCAAATGCCAGTAGTGTGACAAACTAGATCACAGGTCAGAGAAATGCTGGGAGAAGTTCCCACATCTGAAGCCTCTGGTCCTACCCCTTCCTCCTCGTCTACCACAGTTAGCCTATCTCAAGAAGAATATGATCGTCTAATACAGGGACAAGGACACTCTTTGACAGCCATGTTTGCTCAAGCCCTACCTTGTCATTTAAGTATAGTCTTCTACTACCTTGGTTGCTTCTAGAGATGATTCTTGGGTTATAGACTCTGAAGTTAGCACCCATGTTTCAGGTACATCCACTCTCTTTGAAAAACTTTCTGTCCTTCCTGACAAAACCTCCATTACTATAGCTAGTGGTCATTTATGTCCTGTATCTGATTAGAGGGAGATACAAGTCTCTTCACAGATACAACTAAATGACGTTCTTTATGTTCCAGAGTTCTCTTTTAACCTTTTGTCCATCAGCATCATTACTGTTTAATTACAATGTTTTGTAACCTTTTTCCCTTTTCATGTAATTTTTCAAAACCTTCAGATGGGGAAGAGGATTGATTTGGGATGTAAGTCTCTATCTGAAGCATATGTACTAGTTCGTGATCGTATTCCTCGAGAGCTGGTGACTAGTCTTGTTGGTTCTGATTCCTCCTTGTGGCATTGTCGGCTTGGACATCCATCTCATCAGAAGATGTGTCAAGCCCTACCTTGGCTCTCTTCCTTCTTTTCAATGTGAGTCTTGTCAGCTTGGTAAGCATCACCATGTTACCTTTAAGTGTTTATGTCTTATTTCATCTACTAGTATGTTCGATGTTGTTCACTGTGATATCTGAGGCCCTAATCGTGTTGTCTTATGGTGGGCACAAATATTACATTGTTTTTGTGGATGATCATTCTTGTGTTTCGTGGACTTGTTAAAGTCCCAAAAGGATGTTATTGATGTACTCGGAAAATTCTTCGCTAAAATAAAAAATCAGTTTTTTGTCTTTTCAAAAATTTTACATACAGACAATGCTCTTGAGTTTCTACATCATGAATTTCAGAATGTTTGTGCATCTTTTGACATCATTCATCAAACCACTTGTCCCCACACCTCTCAATAAAATGGTGTAACTGAGCGCAAGCATTGTCACATCTTGGACATGCTCGTACTCTTATGGTTCACATTCATATTTCTCATTATCTGTAAGTTGATGTTGTTCTTACTTTTGTTTTTTTGATCAATCACATGCCTTCTATCCCTTTGAGAGGTGTTTTTCCCCTTAGTCGTATTTATCCCGAAAAAGACCTCTTTCCCATTTTGCTAAAAAACTTTGGTTGTGTGGCTTTTGTTCATGACCACACACCAAGCCTTGACAAGTTGTCTCCCCGTGCTATCAAATGTGCCTTTGTTGGGTACTCTTGTACTTAAAAGAGATATTGTCTCATTCAACCACCAATCAAACGCTATTATGTCTCCATGTATGTCACCTTTTTCAAATCATAGTCATTTTCATGATACTTCCCACTTGCCATCTTATTCGTCTATCACTTCTGATCCTTCATTTCTTGATATTCCTTTGTCTTGTGATGTCACATCTTCTATAGAGGAATCATACCACACCGAAGGTAGTTAGTCGAACATTCTACAAGTTTACTGTCGACGATCACGCATTCCCCAGGTGGTGGACACTCCATCCTCTGATCCGACTATTGACTCCTCTACCCCCATGATATCACCTCCTACCACCTCTCTAAATAAAGAGGATCTTCCTATTGCCTTGCGCACAAAAACTCACTCTTGTACCTACCATCCTCTTTCTCATGTTGTTTCCTATGCTAGCTTTCTTCCTAATTCTCGTGCCTTTACCCTTGCCATTATTGACAAGTCTCTACCCAAGGATTATCAGGAAGCTCTTCAAGTACCTCATTGGAAGACTACTATAGATGAGGAGATCTGTACTCTTCTCTCACATGGTACGTGGGATCTAGTTCTACATCCTTTTGAAGCAAATGTAGTTTCTTGTCGATGGGTGTTCACTATCAAGCGTAAACTTGATGGCACTGTTGATCATTACAAGACACATCGGTTGCTTGTGGCTTTACTCAAGAGTATGGGGTTGACTATTTAGAGACTCTCTCTAATGGCATGCCTTGATTTTATCTGGGTTCTATCCTTGGTTGTAAATTTTTCCTGGCATCTTGTGTAGCTTGATGTCAAAAACACCTTCTTGTATGGTGACCTTGATGAGCAAGTTTACATGAAGCAACCTCCTGGTTATGTTGCTCAGGGGGAGATGCAGGTGTGTGATCTTCACAAGGTCATCTATGGTCTCAAACAAAGCTTTAAGGCTTGGTTCGAGACCTTTTGCAGAGTTATGTGGGATGATGGTTTTCATAGTTGTAGGGTTGACTACTCCATCTTCATCAAGCACACCTCTCATGGTATTGTTATTCTTATTGTGTATGTAGATGACATGTTAACTGGAAGCAATGTTCAAGGTATTGAAGATACCAAACTCTTTCTCCGTAGACACTTCGCCACAAAGGATATGAGAACTCCTCAGTACTTCCTAGGTATTGAATTTGTTTATTCTGATGGAACTTTATCTTTATCTCAAAGGAAGTATTCTCTAGATCTTCTTAAAGAGACAGGGCATGAGGGGTGCAAGACAAAAGATACACCTATCAAGCAAACTCACTCCTTGTAGGACACTGAGTCTCCCATTTTCGATGATCCAAGTTGATACATGAGACTTGTTAGCAAGCTTATTTATCAGACCTGACATCTCTTACATTATTAATCTCTTTAGTTAGTTTATGCATTCACCTAGAGAGGTCCATTGGTGAGGTGTTCTTCGCATGTTAGCATACATTAAACAAACTCCTGACAAAGGACTTCTATATAAAAAACATGGTCATACTAATATTGAAGGCTACTCAGATGCAAGTTATGTTAAAGATAGGATTAACAGGAAATCTACATCTGGCTTCTTGACCTATGTCGGGGGCAATCTTGTCACGTGGAGGAGCAAGAAATAGAATGTGATTGCAAAATCCAATGCTGAGGTTGAATACAAAAGTATGTCCAACACCTCTGTAGAGCTAATTTGGTTAAAGACCTTGTTGTTTGAGCTAAGAGTTAACAGTTGTGGCTTAATGCCAATGTATTATGACAATCAAGCTACTATACATATTGCTGTCAATCTAATGTTTCATAAAAAGACCAAACATGTAAAAGTAGATTGTCATTTCATCCGCAATAATGTTCAAAAGCAAATCATATCCACTCCTTATATCAAGTCTGAAGATTAGGTTGTAGATATTCTCACCAAAAGACTGAATGCTAATGTTTTTAGGAAGCTTTGTAATAAGTTGGACATATATGATATGTATGCTCCAACTTAAGGGAGAGTATTAAGTGTCTTGTGCTTAACAATGATCCATTTAAGATCCATCTAAAGATCCATCTGTCTCTTTCCCATATATATATATATATATGTAGTTGTGGGTTATGGAAATATACATTGATTTTGAAGATTGAATTCTTCTTCTTCTTCTTCTCCAACTGTAAGCATCATGTGGTTCAATTGCAAACTAGTTTTAGCATCAATAGAGGACATCATCAGCAATAGCATGCTCCCCAAGGGTGTTGAAGTCTATGGACATCTAGCTTGGTTGACAGGGAGAGTCACAATTGGACAGAGGATTGAAAAAAAAAAAAAAAAATCGTGAAGTGTTTAGCTTGTCAACAATTGAAATGAGGACAACTATTGTTGGGGGGAAAATATGGCACAAACAATTACTCTTTGTCAACTATGTGAAACATTTGAAAAATTGAATGATTCAAACTACCAAATGTAGTCCTAAAGTTTCCTTACTTTTGTTGCTACTCAAAGAAAGCTCAAACATTTGACTCAATGTTGAATTGAAACTACTTAAGAGGAAGGGTGAACTTACGAATTACCCTTTTTTTTCTTAAAACTTTAATACAATCGAATAATACATTAAAATAATTTTCACACAATTTATAATAGATCTTCTAACTTAGGTACGTCCATTGCTTAAGTTCCACTTAAGATTTCAATATGCACCTAGAATTTTTGGTTTACTCCACAACTCAATGTTACGCTTTATCTTCCTTGACTTAATATAAGCTATAGTCTAAAGATAAACATCATAAACTAATAAAGTACTAACTCTATTAAGTTCACCTGAATGCCATGAACTAACAAAACATTGACTCCGTTAAGTTTACCTGAATATCACAAGTCAACAAAGTACAATACTCATTATGTTCGTATAGACACTACGAATACACCAATCTTCAATGTTTAAACATCATGAACTAATGAAATTACTTTTTTGTTATGTTCATCCTCCACCAACAACTTTCAATGGAATAGGTTTTCAAAAACTATGTTAAGCTTAATAGAAAAACTCAAAGTTAAAAACATACACTTAGAAATCGTTTTTCTCAAAATAATTGAAGTTCAATTGAGTTGGAAAGTTTTCTCTAAATCTTTTGTAGTCTTCAAGTTTTCCAAGGATTGATTTCACAAAACTCATAATTAGACACTCCTACATAGTTGCTTCAGTGGTGTTTCTCATAGTTTCGTGGTAGTGTTTTTTCACCTTAACTTTAACCATGTATTTATAACCATGTAACAATGTACATGATTAACTACATATTTAACCACGATCTCCAATTCTTCAACTACGATTATGAAAAACGTGGGTTAATCATTTCTTTTCCATGATCTTCGAAAAGTTTGTTTTAATTTGCATTTAAACTACACATCCATTTTTATTCATTGTTATCTTTTGACTTAGTCAACTTTAACCCTTGCATATTGCCTTGTTAGATTGTTCATGTGATGTGTATGTAAACTCAATGGAGCTAATTTGCAAACAAATTTTATGTAAACAAATTTATATAAAGTTATACCAATAAAGTTTAATGAGTAATATAACTTGTATTCGTGGAGTTTGTACAAACATGACAACTTACTTTGTTACACTTAGATTTATCTTATTTCCATTATAAGAAGATGAACTAACTTCGTTAAGTTTACATAAACAATACAAGTACACATCTAAATACAAAAGATAAGTACAATGAACTAACTTCATTAAGTTTACATAAACACCACGAACACCTCATAAAGTTTACAAATATAAACACAACAAACTAACTTCGTTGAACTTACGTAAACATTACGAATGATCATGGAGCTCCATTGAGTTTACATACACATCATGTGAAGTTTACATAAACATTATAGATTTATTTCATTAAGTTTACACTTATGAAATTTAAACATGCAATTCTACTTTAGACTTCCTAAACTATAGTTTAAAGAAATAAGTAATTAAATACATAAATCATCATCAACACAAAAATACAATATGTAACACTTAGCCAACACCAGATACCAAGGTTGCAAGCTATGAGGATTGTTACATTGATGATGTTGTTATTGTAACCTTGTTGGAGAATAGTATGGAAAACAAAATAGCTAGAGTGATGATGCTTAAACCTGTGAAAAAAATATGGGATACATTACATCAAATGCATGTCCATGAAAACAATATTGTTCATGTCGACAAAATTTATGAGTAGATCTTTTCATTACATATGGTTGGACAATTTGTACAAGACTACCTTGGTATTATGTATGCCTTGTTTGAAGAATTAGAAGTCCAATTGATTACCACTAATGTTGTCAAGTTAAAATAATACATGAATGACTTACAAGTTGCAAATTTTTTGGTGGGCCTTCCTCCAGAATTATCTTCTCAAGTTCAAGGATAGATATTAAGGGGTGATACTACTTCTCTTGGGTTTTAGGAATTTCAAAGGTGGGACCTCAGACTAAACCTATTGCTATAAGTTCCCTTAGTCAAGGAAATCACCCTAATCAAAGAGGTGGTGGTAGCTTTCAAGGAAGAAAAATTGAAAATAAAAGATAGGTCTCATATCTTCATCATGAAAAAATAAATCATCAATCGAACAAGTGTTGGAAGATGTATGAGAAATCAAGGGACAGGTTAACATATGCTTGTGCAATAACTAATTCAGATACTTCTAGTGATACAATTACTCTATCTATTAGACTTGTGTTTACACAATCTTTAGGAGTTACCATTATGTAAGCTAACTATGAGTACTTCATATGATTATAGGTTGTAGACTCTTCATCTACCACGATAGTTGTTACATCTACTTTAAATATGGGAATAACCATACTAGCTCGAGAAGATAACCCTCGGATTATAGACTCAAGAACCTCTCAACATATGATAGGTAGTTACACCCTTTTCCATCACATTTATCACTTACCCATCTTCATGGTGTTACAATTGCTGATAGTTGATCTTGTCAAATTACTAATAGAGACATTATTCATGCTACCTCCAGAATTCAACTTGATTATATCTTTTATGTTCTTTAACTTTTTCTAAACCTTTTGTCCATTAGTGTTATTATCGTCCAACTTTCTTACTCAATAACTTTTGTTTTCCTTTCATTAAGATCTATGAACAAAGAAGAGAATTAGTTAGGGCTATAAGTTGAGTATTAAGGTGTAATCCTAATTTGTGATACACCTTCCAATGGATTGGTTGCTTTATTGTCCTCAACAAATTCCAACTCCTCCATCCTCTAGCATCTTCATCTTGGTCATCCCTCCTTTTGACAAGTGTTACCATGGATTTCTCTTTCCCATTTTGAGTGTAAATCATGTCAACTAGGGAACCACCACAAGTCCACAATTCATTATATTCAACTTGCTACCAATAGTTATTCCTTTAACTTAGTTCATTGTGATGTTTAAGGTCTTAATCATATTATGTTTGTTACTAAGCATTGATATTATATAGGGTTGATTTTTTTTAAATCTCTTGGATCTCCCTATTGAAGAATTGTCAAAATGTTTTATCTGTAATTCAAAACTTTATTTTTAAAATTAAAAATCAATTTTTTGTTACTTCAAAAAGTTTACATACTAACAATGCTCTAGAATTTATGAGTAATCTCTTTTAAAGTTTTTGTGTTTCTATTGATATTATTTATCAGACTACTTACCCTTGCACATTCCAACAAAATAGAATTACTAAGTGAAAACATAAGCAGATACTTGACATGGTTCACACCTTATTTTTTCAAATGAAAGTCTCTAAATATCTTTAATCTGATGCTATGCTTACAATTACCTATCTTGTCAATTGGATGTCATTTGCTCATCTTGGTGTGAAAACCCTCTTTCGTCATCTTTGTCTTGACAAGGAACTCTTTGCCCTTACTCCACATGTGTTTGGGTGTGAGGTTTTTATCCAAAATCTTACTCCTAAGTTAGATAAGTTAGCTGCTAGGGTGATTAAATATATATTTGTGGAGTATTCTAGAACTTAAAAGAGATACAATGTTGTCATACTCCAATCAAGAGATACATTGTGTCAGCTAATGTCATCTTTTTTGAGTCTCAAACATAATTCTTTAACTTGCCTAATAGTTCTAACGATATTGTTCTTCCTCTTCTTGTACTAGACCTTGAGCCTCTTTCTGGCCAACCTAGTGGTAATGAGGTCATTTCTCTAAGATGAGCATGACACTAAGGATACTACTTCTAAGACAATTGTTACAACTCATCCATTGTAAGTATATCAGCAACAAGGTTGTTCTACTACTCTCATAGCTGATCTAGTTGTTTCTCCTAATGTAAATCCTTCCTTAGACCCATCCACTAATGATTTGCCTATTGCACTTCAAAAAGGTATTTACTCTATACCCAACATCAAATTTCTAATTTTGCTACACTTTTGTCTTGACCCTATCTTCTGATTCTTTACCAAAGACTTATTAAGAGGTATTACAATTCTCATTTTAGAAAGTAATTATAGATGATGAAATAGATGCACTCAATTCTCGTGATAGTTGTAAAGTAGCTATGAATGAAGAAATAGATGCATTCAGTTTGCATGGTACTTTGAAGTTGGTATTTTGTCCTGTTGGGGCAAACATAATCAGTTGCAAATGGGTTTTTACTATAAGTCAAATAATATCATTGATAGATACAAAACTTGGTGCCATGTAATTTCACTCAAACATATAGGATTAATTACACAAAGACATTCTCCTCTATTGTGCGTCTTAACTCTATTCGGATGCTTGTCTCTATTGTAGTCAACAATGATGACAACTTCATCAGTTAGATGTTAAGAATGTTTTCTTCTATGAAGACTTATCTAAAAAAGTCTATATAGAGCAATCACCTAAATATGTTGTTCAAGAGGAGCCTTGTGTTTGCAGATTAAAGAATACCATATATGGGTTGGCACAAAGTCTATAGGCATGATTTGAGAAGTTTAACTAGGTTGTAATAAGTACTGGTTTTTGTAGATATGTCATGGATCACTCTATTTTTCTAAAGAGAACAACTAATGGATGTATTTTCGTAGTTGTTTATATGGATGATATCTTTCTTACAAAGAGCGACACTATGGGGATTACAAAAACCAAAGCTTATCTTCAGTCTCACCTTGACATAAAGGATATAGGGAAATCATGTTATTTTTTTGGTATTGGATTTGCATATTTTGTTGGTAAAATAGTCTTGTCATGAAGGAAGTATACCTTAGACTTATCGTCTAAAGTTGGTTGTCTTAAGTGTAAACCTAAGAATACTCCCATTGAGCAAAATCACCCTTTTGGGATAAAGAATCAAAACTATTTATTGATCTAGAATAATATAGGCAATTGGTTAGGAAACTTATATATTTGACAGTTACAGAGACTAGATATAGTATATACAATTGGCTTGTTAAACCAAGAGAAGTACATTAGATTGGGGCTCAACATGTGCTTGCTAATTTCAAACATATACTAAGGAAAGGACTAATCTATAAGGCCAATGGACATCATTAGATTGAAGTCTTTTCTAATTCTAACTATACAAGGGACAAAGGTGATAAAAATCTACTCTAGTTACAACACCTATGTTAAAGGTAATTTAGTCACATGACACAACAAAAAATAGAATGAGATGTCAAGATCAAATGCAAAAAGAAAAATGCAAATCCATGGCAAAAACTGCTTGTAAGATTATGTAGTTTCACGCACTTCTAACAAAATTTGCTGTTTAGGTTTAGGAGTTTATGTCTATGTATTGTGATAATCAAGTGACAATATGCATTACTCAAAATGAAATGTTTCATAAAAAGACAAAACATATTGAAATAGATTGTCAATACATCTAAGATCATACAGTAAAAAAGATTATTTGTACTCCATTTACACCCTCTTAAGAGAAGTTAGTCGATATTCTTACAAAAGGGTCAAGTACTAATGTTTTTTATTACCTTTGTAACAAGTTGGGAATAATTGATATATCTTGGTCCAATTTGAGCGGGAGTGTGGTAAGTTAGGCATGATCATGTATTTGGGTCAAGCAAATAGATCTAAGATCCATTTACATATATGACTTGTGTAGTTACATTCCTCTATATGAATGAAACTCTAACTCTCCTTTTTTCCCATACTCCACCATCTTCCATCCAAAGTAACCCCTAATCTTCCTCATAAAGTAACCCAAATCTTTATAGTAATGATTCATAATCATGTCTACAAGATAGTCAATCTCTATAATCCTAATCTTTAGTGGCATAGGTGAGAGCTCTTCTCCTGTAAATAGACTAAGTAGCTTTTGACTTTTAAACCAAGGAATATTACTATCACTACCATCACCACTAGTGTCATCACCACCATCATTGTCATTATCACCATCATCAAGAAACTACGTAGGATCACCATCAAAGTCTATACTTAACTCTAAGTTTGAACTTCTTCTAACACCACAAGATTGTAAAGAGGAACTCATTAATGGCAACACCTAACAGCTCAGCAATATGTTAGTATGACCATCGACCATCCTTATCAAGAATTAGCTTATAATTCTCTTCTATTCTACAATAAGATCTTCATTGTTCAAATTTCTATAAATGAAAGTGCCATCAATTAAATCCAACTTATCGTTGTCTTTTCCACTAGTTATATGCCTCAAACGAAAACACATGTTACACTAAACGAAAGCCAAATCATTCAACCTCTAAGCTCTTAATATGTTTCTTCTCTTTGTGCAGATCAAGTTAAATGCACTCCATATTTTTCACAACCAGAAAAAGAGGTACCCTGAAAAAATACTTTGATTGCAATTGTCCTCAAACTAGGAGTGTTTGTCCCATGGATCACCCATCATTCAGATCAAAAAACAAAAATAAAACTAGATATTAGAAATTTAGTAATGTCTATTAAAAAAGCACAACACTTCAAATAATGATTGTAATCACTGCTCAAAAGTAAGTACCTAATGAGAGCTATAGTCTTTATGGTATGAATGACTCCAGGGTGTACAATAAGAACATATTGTCAAACATTTTCATGAAACCGATTTTGCATAACAATCTTCCCTATTATAGTCGACAACAACAAAACCTTCAAACAAATTCCTCCGCTTGAGAAATGTTATTTAAGAGGGATGAATGAGATGATTTATCTCCCTTAGTGGTTAATTTGTTGTTTGATGATTTATGTTTAATGTTGCTTAACTTTTACCTTTATCAATGAAAATGACTTTATTGTTCTTGAATTTTAATACCTAACTCAAAACTATTAATTATACATATTTAATGCCCTACACCTAAGGCCAACCACTTGTGCCTTGGCAAACTACAACAACCTTGAAAAACATATACTTTTAAATTGTAAATTTTGAACTATAGATTATTCTTGAGTTTTGAAAATAAATAAAACTTAATATTTTAACATATGGCGATGGCCTAGATGGCAACAACAGTTGAAAGGAGCACTGATTGGTAGTTCCCCACATTTTGTGTTTTTAATATACAATAATATAGTATATCTTTAACATATTACATCTCTAACAATTATATTTATAACAAAGATGCCTAAAAACCATTTTATTTTGTTATCAATAATATAAAAATATAATTGAAGTAAATAAGAATCTTAAGAAAACTTGTATATTTTAATCACTGAAATAACGTTTGCAATTTTCACATCTCATTTATTGATTTTCCTAGATGCAAATTACATGAGCAGCATCATATAGTGTTGCCTAGATTAAACAAATAAATAAGAGTAAATAAAGAAAAAAATCACCTACCATAGAAACTTCAAGATAAGTGTTTCTAATTGTTAGGTTTAATATCCTAGATAGGTCAAGGTCATTACTAACAATGTCAAAGCACGAACTAATTTAATCCAACATATAAGGAGTAGGAACCACCACCAGCAGAAAATGTTAAAATTGCACATCTTGATGAGGATGTCACACATTGGAATAGAGCAAGATTATACAACAATAAAACAATACCTTAATCTCGCTAATGTGCAGTCAGCAATAGTGAAAAAATATGGCATCCCAAATTTTGTCTCATATTAAATATCTGAGTGGCTTCAAATAAAGACTACGATCAAGTGTTTTACAAGGTTACCAAGAGTACGTTCAGATGTTAAGGTCAAAACGGTTGTTAATAGACTCAACCCGATCTTATCGAAACAAAAAAATTTGTTCCGTTAATCAACCCACCAAGGGTCGTGGGTTGGAACCCTGAGTACAAGGATAATTCCTCAACTACATGTTTTAGACGTGATTATCAAATATAAGGTCATTCTGAGCAGGTTGAGGTGGTTATAACACAAGTGTTTCACAAGTAGAGCAACAGAACTCATGTCAAAAAAATATATGATAATCATGCCTTACAAATAATATAATAGCCTGCCTTCAAATACATTTTAAAAAGTTAAGAACAGCATATCAAATTAAAGATATAATCCTTGTAAGTACCTGACAGACTGGTAAACCTTCTACATCAACTTCTTTCTGTAAAAAATTATCTAATAACAAAATTAATAAACACGCATGACCGAGCTTATGCTAGGCCAAGGAAGGTATACTGAAACACCGATTGAGGTAGACAAGGGTAATATTTCATTTGAGCTAAGAGTTAAAAAATTGACAACCAATTCCTACTCACATTAACCAGGTGCGAGTTAAATCAAAAGTAGATCATAGTTCCTATGCAGAAATCTAGAAATGATAGGTTTGATTCCAAGGTCTAATCCATGAAATCTGCATGAACAGAATCCAATAAAATAAAATGGTACAAAACTAGAACACTAAATATGATTATTTTTCTGGTGTAAGATATCACAGAACCAAAAAGACAAGAAATTATTAATGTGAGTCCATACCATACAGCTTGCAAAACCCAGAATGCCCAATGAAGAATAAACTAGAGACAAGATTGGGCATAAAAAATAAAAGTTCAATGCCACAAAAAGCTACTGCATCACAAGATCTACCTTAATGCAAGTGAAATCCAATGTGTGAAATATTGCAGGTGATACCAGGAGTCTTGGATCAAATGCATCCACCACTGGCTGCAAGAGAAAAATGCAATCACAATCTTGCAACAAATTCAAGTAAATCACAGATTGAAAAGGCAACTTAAGAAATGTGGCATATAAAATAATATGAACTTAAAAAAACAGTCTTGATGCTCTTCTCTTTTACTCCGTGCAAGTAGAACTGGTTCTACATTCTACACGAGAAATCAGAAAATATGCCAAGAGAAAGGAAGCATCAAACAGGAGCATGAGGAAATCAATTAAAACCAGTAGGTAGATCCCCCTGTTCAAGTTTTCATTCATGATGAAACACTTTAGAATCATACAACTAATGTACAAGAACTTTCACAAACAAGGAAATTAATTTCAATTTCGCATCAAACTACAGTAGGTTGAAAAGCTGGCAGATGTCAGAAAATTTTCATTATGTCAATCATGTCACTAGAAAAATAGTGAGGAAAATTAACTTTCATTGAAAATAAACCTTGTCAATTTGACAAATCAAAAAACCAAAAGGTGTTAATTAAATTTCATCAAAATTTGTCAATGATTAATTTCATGTTCACAAGTCACTTGATACAAACTAACAAAACAAAACATTTTATCCCTTAGGGGGGTTTGTGCCTCCTAGAATTCTAGGAAATAGAGGAAAAGGAATGTCTGAAAAATAATAAATGCATATGTGCCTCCTGGAATCATGGAAAATTTTTGAAAATCTTTCTTTCATATAAAAGGGCAAGAATTCCTAGGATTCTCACCCCTCTCCCTTGGAATCCCAACAAATGCACGAACCCACAACTGCAAAAGCTCCCGACTATGACCTATGAAGTCCCTTCCCTCCCAACTATGACCTACGAAGCCCCTTCTCTCTTGACTGACAGAAGTTCTCGACTGTAACCCACAAAGTCTCTTCTCTCCCGACCAATCAAAGCTCCCAACTATGACCTGACAAAAGCCCCTTCTCTCTTGGATTTCTCCCATCATTGTCAACTATCCGAGAAAAGCAGCCTGCAACATCCACAACCCAATAGAAGCCTCCTCTCTCCCTTCTCTTCAAAATCGATGATGTGACAGAGAAGCATTTGAAGCTCCCGGTTCTCACTGCAACAAAAGCCTTCGATTCCCATGACAATGCGCCCAATGCAACATTCACAACCCAATAGAAGCCCGTTTTGTCTTGGTTGGATTTCTCTTGTCATCGTTAGCTATCCAATTTGATTCTATACTGAAATTTTGGTGAATGTTTGATAAAAGTTTTATATTTTCATAGGTTGTCAAAGTTTTTGGTTAGAAACAATAGTATTGGTTATCCTTTGATGTCTTGTTGTGAATGGTTGAATGTTTACGTTTAATACAGCAACTCTTGATGCTATTTCAATCTGTAATCTGAATTTTTACTGTGTTTTTGTGTATAGACATAGTTAGAAGTTGATTTGGGTTTATTTTGGTAGTTTTCATTTGATTTTTTTGGTAGATAGACTTAGAGAATCAAGCTCCCATTTCATCTTTACAATACAGTTTTACAGCAGGTTTTTCAATAGATTAGGTGATTTTTTCATTAAACAAAGCTTTAGAAAAATTACAATTCTTGCTCTGATATGTCCATCTTTGCCTTATGAATTTTTAGGGATTTTCAGAAGGGTTTAAAGTGATGTTTGATAGCAATTTTGTCACAGCTGCAGTTTGAGACAGTTTCATATATCAGTATGTATTTGGTGAATCTACTCTTGTTGTATTGTACAGTTGCTATGTCATGATGGCCTTTTGTAGTGAAATCCCTTTTCATCAAGGAAACCCACTTGATCCCAAGTTGTAGAAATCTCCTTTGGAGGAACAACCATCATGATGGAACTTTTGTATCTTTTTAGTCAATAGAGTAAACTAAAATAGGCATATAGACATAGGTAGAAGGAATTAATTTTTCTAGATATAAAATATTTGGGGTTGGGTTTTGAGAAGTGGATGTAGTATTAGTGATAAGTTGAAGAACAAATAAAATTTTTGTTAAACAATAATTGTAAAATAGTGTCTGTTACAGTTTTATTCTGGTTTTTGAATTTTAAAAATTCGAATTATAGTCGTTTTGGTGCTTCTGGCTAGTGGTTTTATATATTCCTACCATAAATTCTGAACTTTTCATTTCTAACAATTCAAAACTTTTTGTTTCTTTCATTTTTGAACTTTTTGACATGCACAAATGAACCCTTAAGGTGTCGTACTATTGGGATTTTCAGTGGAACTCATAAATTTTAGACGAAGGGAGGTTGTTTCAAATGGCAATTGTAACAATTAAAGGGGAAAATAACCAACAAGCATTGACGAATTCAAAAATTTCTCAAGAAAAAGGAGGGATGAATCCATTATGATTAAGGAAACATCTTAATGTATTACAGTCTCTCCAAAGAATACAAGAAACTAGATAGAATGGTAAAAACAGGAAACACCGAGAAAAAAATCAAAGATGCCAAAAAAACACATCCTAAATTCCCTAAGCAAGTTCTGCACCAAGACCACCTCCTTGAGAAAACTCTACAGCTGAAGTAGGCACACTGCTCAAAATGATGTCGTTTTGAGCAAAGCCATTTACTCCAGTAAATAGCATGAGAGACAATGCGCTTGATCTGTCTCTCCAAAAGTTTCAGTTTATTAAAGGAACCTTCAAAGTGGATTTCAAAACTAAATATAAGTAAATCTATAACTTACAAAAAATAACCAAGATAGGAATAAATATAAGTAAAAAGGTACAAGAATTAAAGAAAAATCTGTAGCACATCTCTCAAGCAATGTGGTTCAGATAGAATTCTAGGCACCACGTGTTATATGCTGCTGTGCATTTTAAATCTTTTATTTCGAGATGGATAATTTGTTGAATCCAGGTAATAGATTGAACAAAGATCCATCACATTACCAGTTGCTTTTAAGG
The DNA here is from genome assembly GCA_036874045.1 of Cymodocea nodosa. Classification (NCBI taxonomy): domain Eukaryota; kingdom Viridiplantae; phylum Streptophyta; class Magnoliopsida; order Alismatales; family Cymodoceaceae; genus Cymodocea; species Cymodocea nodosa. The sequence goes on along the minus strand of CM072338.1, from coordinate 23,505,456 downwards.
ATTTTTACCTAGATTTTTATAGTAAGCAATTTGTTTTAATGAATGAGTTGTTAACTTTTCTTTACAAGTTAATTTGTCACTGTTTTTTATAACGTTTACTTTGTTGATAGTTAAAATATTCTATTCTACATATTTATAAAATATTGGGTGTTTTCCTAGGTTTAGAACAGGTATATTAATGCATCATACTATTAAAAAATGTTTTGATTCATAAAAGTATAAATATAACTCAGAAAATAAATTATTTGACTAATTTTGGGTGGCCAATCACCGTATAAAGCTACTTAGCTAGGCATTTTATACCCAGCCTTTGAAAAATATCTAGATCCTAATCAGATATGAAGCACCTACAACTTCTCCAAAATCACATAGTAATGTTTATATGATTTTTGGTGTATCATAAGTACTCAAAATTGATTTTTATTTTTACTTTTTGCAAACATTTAACATATCCTACAACATTTTTATAATTTTTCATTACACATTTTGTTGATAAAATTGTGTATCAAAACTTGTTCTTCATAATTTACATTATGTTAGTACATCCGTACAAGCAATTAACATCCAATTTTGTAGTATTATGCATGTATTTAGCAAGTTCTACAATATTATTATGATTTTTTATTATGCATTTTATTGGAAAAATCCGCATACCATGCCTTCATATTTTAATAAATTTGCATTGTACATCGTGACAAGATGCATGTGTGTGTTCATGGACTCAAATCTATCTCCATAGCACGTCAGTTCCTTATCATCTTTGTCATCAACTAACAAAAAAAAGCAGCATTGTCACTTAGGAATATATGCACACTCCTAGAGTTACAAAATACTTAACTTCCATTTCAGTGTTTTTTCTGTGATAGCAGCTTTTTGTATCCCGTGACTGGCATTAAACCATCTAGTTCTTATCACTAGCACATTATCCAAGCATTCAGAAGGAAAATGCTATCAAACTAAAGCAACAAAGGATGCTTGAGACAAACCTGTGAAAAGTATCCCTGGAAAGCAGATCCATGCAAGGGATTGAGATCAACACCAAAATAGTTCTGCTGTTGCCAAAAGAGAGCCTGCACAAAAGCAGAAGTATGTCCCAGGCTTACAGTGGTCTTCGAGACTTCTAGAAGTCAACATAATTACTAATTAGTTGACTGGTAAAGTCCCACGACAAGTAGCTATTTAAAAATATTAGCAAGTAGCTCATCAAAAGATTAACATTATTTAACAAGATAAACTACTGGACATGCATGGTGACAACCCTAATTGAAGGCAGTTAGCTCATCACAATTATACATCCAAAGCTCCTAAAAGGACCTAACCTCTAAGGCAAGATTAGTGTCACAACCCATTTACGCATGCCAACATCAATGTTTCAAAACATGTGAAAAGGACACAACATGGATTGCATCAACACAGGCATTTGAATGGGCTTGTAATGAAAAAATGGGACAAAGCATAAAAATTGTAAAATAAATATTTAATCAACATCCATAGCAATCATAAGCTATATAATAAAAGCAATCCTTAAATTTGTAACAATATAAATATAAAAGTGGAAAGTCAATGTCTATCCATAACATGACTGTAATGTTCAAATACAAAAATATGTTAAGATTTAAAGAAAAAAATAACTAAATCTTATGTCAAGATTTATACAGAAAATCTCATTGTAGTAACAAAAAAATACTTAGAAAAGAATTTAATAACTAAGAAATAAGAATAAAAACGGAGAAAAAGTAACTTTGTTAGAATAAAAGGGGAAGGAGAAATCACCTTAACAGTCATTGGAAGGAGCACATCTGTACACGAGTCATCGTTGTTTGTACAGTAGCCATTGCCATCGTCAACATTGTACACAACCCTACACAGGAGTCATTGCCATTCGTTGTTCAATCTGGAGGAGTCATTGTCATCACTCTCTGTTTGTGTTGGACCATCATCAGCACAGCTAAGTTGGCCTCTTGTGTTCATTACTAGGAGATTAAGGTTCACATAAGTCGTGACTGCGGGAGCAACGTTTTATGCATTTTTTTTTTTAATATATTAAATCTTTATATTTTAAGTTAAATAATCCACCTATATTAACAAAGGATCCACCGTTTTTTAAACCATTACATAGACATGTCAAGCTCCAAAAACGTCCATGTAAATGTATTACATGGCTATGTCAGCCTAAGTACACAGAATCTGTGTAACAAACCATCTTTATCCAAAACGAAACAACACCATGATTTGCATGGCCATGTCAACTGTGTTTTGAAACAATGGCCATCATTTACTTATTGATGGGAATCCCAAGAATAAATGGCAAAAATTTTCATTGTGTCATTCACAAAATCTACACCTGGCCAATGAAAAGCCTCTCTTTTGGGGCAGAGCCCCATAAGATCATCACGATGCCATAACTACCAAGCAAAATATTACACTTTGAAAGAGACCCAACTTCTCCAAACAAACTTTAATTCTGTGTGACACAACTTCTGCCGTATGCCACATTTGCGAATGGGAATCTACAGACATAAAGGACAAAATAGAAGTGTCCAAGAGAGAAAAAGACCAAAGTAACTTCCCCAACCATAAACATCCTATAAAATCCCTAATAGGGAATCAACCAGAAATGGAAGAGCTAATAGGGAATCAACCACCCATAAATTAATTACCCAAGAAACTAACACCATTGCCATTACCCACCATTAATCTAGTCACACTCCTAACAGCTTCATCCCTCCAAGATGCCTCTCCATAGAAGACCCTCATCAACTACCTCATATCTCTACTGCTAGACGACCCCATAAACCATTTCACCTTAATTATATCCAACCAATGACAAGACTGTAACTCATAAAACTTCTAAAGCCATTTTCTCAACAAAAGTCAGATTCAAAGAACTGATCCTACATAGGCCAAGACCACTATCAACTTTCAGCTGACAAATCTTACTCCAAGCCACCAAATGAAGGCCAGAGGAGCTATCCTTTCTCCTGCCTTTCCAAATGAACCACCCCTGGGTATGTTCAAGACAATTGGCAACTAATATCAAAATTCTGAATAGTGAAAAAAATGAATAGGTATATTTAATAAGATCGATGAAATCAAAGTAAGCTTACCACCAAAGGAGAGCAACCTACCTGCCAAACCAAATAAACCCTACTAAAATCTATTAACAAAAGATACCAATCTCTGTCCTTTAATCTCCTAACCGACAAAGGAAGTCGAAGATATTTGAAAAGAAAGATCTCTATTTTACAATCCATGAATCTGGCTGCAAATTGTATCTCTACCTCTGAAAGTGTAATGCTAATCACTGCAAGTTGACCCTAAGGCCAGATAAAACCCCAAACCACTTGCGGCTCCCCCTATCATACTAGCACATACACTCAAAAACCTCTGCCACCAACCTAAACAAAAACAGAGATAATGAGTCACCCTACGATTGTCCACTACCACAACCAAATCCACCTATGAGATAACCATTGACTAACATGGAGAAAAAAGTTAGAGTTCACAAAATAGTCAATCCAGTTTCACCATTTGGTGCCAAGACCCACATAGAGATGGAAGCTGAGCTCACACCAAGGCACCATTTTCAAAAAAATAACAATTTTATGTTTTACTATTTAGGTCATATATTAGTAAATGTAATTTATGCATGGCCGTACAAACATACATACATGACATCAATAAATTAAAGCAAGACTAACATCAAAAATTCATAATTTTGATAATAAGCATGCATTAACATTTAAATATATCAAAAGCATCACATTTTTCTTTTTTCGTAAATCTTATTTCAAAATAATTAAAAATAATATAAATAAGAAAACTACAATATAATATCAAAAAAAGGAATTTTCCACCTACGCACTTGCCATAATAAGTATGATCCAAATGGTCAACACATTGGATGTAAAGCCTCATGCATTGGGTATGCCCTTTTGTTTCACATATTGTAGATCCTTTCACCTATTTACTCATTTCAATATTTGTATATTCATACAACAACAATAATCCAAGTCATAATTCCATTATGTAACATGGGGTCTTTGTATCTTAATATATCCTGCCATACGCCATGCACTCCTTTGCCATGCTACCACCTTATCAATTACTGAACCTGATATGTTAACAAGTTTTCAGAGGAAATTTTGTTTCACCATTTGAAATTTAGAGTACCCTGTGAAATTTTTACACATGTTTCATATATATATGTAACAAAGAAGCATCTTACATCACTTGCAAAAAACAAAAGGTACTTTTACTTCAAAATGTCCATTTAGGTACACAGGTCTTAATTTCAAAGCGTACCTTGTTTGCAATTTCAACAAATAAATATTCATCACTGAAGGGTGCCATGTGTATCCTACACAATTAGAAATGCTAAGCAGTAAGATCAGAAAGGAAGTGGCACTCGATAGCAAGAAGAAAAGTAAGTGCAAGACAACATCTTGAAAAATGCATCCATGCAAAAGGAAACAGAACTATAGTTATTTTTATCAAGGAAACACAAACCCATTCAGCAAATACAAAATGTACCTGAGCAGGTTGCTTAGACCTAAGTACCTAACATATTTATTTTATGTATGCAAGTAGCCAATAATCTATACATTATAGGACATATAAGAGGCTATTAGTGCAAAAATCAGGGTACCGAGGTCAGATTCCATACATGCATCAGACAGCAGATCAAAAGCAGCACCAATTTGTTGAACCATCATCAAATTTAGTGGATATTTCCAAAAAATACAAACCAATGTTTTTGAACTGTAAGAAATCAAGGCATTAATTAAAAGGACAAAACCTACAAATGTAAAACCACAAGTGAACCAACAACTGGTCCAGAAACCAAAAAACAAACATCAGAGGTGGCCACCTAGGGAAACAAAACAGACCCCAACAAAGGAGCTGAGAGACAGACCCAACCACCAGAACCAGCCTAAAGACACCACATAAAACACAGCCATCCTCTCGGGGCCTTGTCCAAGCCAACTTGACCTGCCACATCCGGGCCCAGCAGATCAGCACCTCCACAAACTGCTCCTACAAGATGGGGAAGGATGAAGCAACACCTTGGAAAATCCTCTTGTTCCTCTCTGGCCGTTTGAACCACCACCTAGTAGAAGTAGGGGCCAAATCTTATTCTTTCATCACAGGAAAGAGGGAACCCGGCCCCGAACCCTCCAGAAAGTTGTAATCCTCCCCAAGTGTAACCAGAAGGGACCAACTAATGAGTCCCACCATATCATGACATCTGAGAAAAAAGGTGCCTAAGGGACTCCACCTTTGAACAACAAAAGAAAAATCTGCTAGCCGAGTGATCCTTCCCACCACAGCACAGTCTCAGTCCAAATTACCTCTTGTGTCAGTAACCAACAAAAGAATTGACCTTTCATAGGGGCAAGAGTTTGAGACATGACTAGCAAACTACATCAGAATATCTTCAAAATGGACAATGTGAAAAAGGGAAACCACCAAGAACAGATCATCTCAGCTTCATTGCCAATTAAATGTGTAAGTAGTTGAACTTAGAAGCTTTGAACTAGTAAAGTACAACAAAAAAAATAACGGAAAAAAAAAAAACAGAAAGAAAATTTCAGAAAATTATAGAAAGTGAGAAAAAAAAATTACAGAAAGTTAACAAAAATATAGGTATTTGTGTACACTAAGGAACGTAACAGAAAACAACATAATATGAATTTAATAAAATACAACTATTCAACACATAAGTAACGGATACATAAGTAACATGTTTTCTAATTTAAGTAGAACAACATCAATCAATGCCTTAATTTTAATATGTGAGGTTGGCTAACAAAAATCCTTTCTGATTTAAGTACATTAATGCAATCTTACAAACCATATGAAAAACCAAACATATAAGCCAATAACAAAGCTAGTGAATAAGTGCGTCAATATGCCAATTGCAATAATTAAACGTTGCTGTAAGTTCTTAACAAATAGTAAGATGTAAAGAAAAACACAAACACATGAAGACTAAGTGACAAAGAAACAGATAAAATTCATAATGTGATAAAAACAAAGAAATACAATATAAATTTAAAATGCAATTATTTTAAAAAATGCAGATCCGGTTACCAAAATTTTGGTCAAAGGCTTTGGAGGCTGTAATGAGTATGATTACTTGACAAATTGAAAGCATGCCCCTCCACCATGAACAACCATTCAAGAATAGGAAAAAAAAAGCATTTTGCATGATTGCATGGATTTACTACACTTCAAGATTAGTGTATCAGTAACAGATTGTTGAATTCAGGGACACCAAGACCTTCAAATATTCTATGGATAATCCTTTACAAAACAACCAATGCCAAGAAACCACAATGTCACATTGGCGAAATAAATCCCCTGCCTCACTCTCCATTTATTTTTATCCATCACTATATTCTCTACTACACCAACTAATCTAAAATTTCTCACTATTTCTAACCACGTAACTCAATCTTCCTCTCTTACTTCTTAGATTCACCTAAATTTATCAATCCATTGTGTGTTATTGGTACACCCTTAAGTCATCAATGGGCAACAATGTTCTGAATAAAGAAAAGTTTTGGTATAGAGTTAGAGTAGGCAATGCGTTTAATGCATTTTTAAAAAACAAAAAAAGCAAAAGAATCAGCAGTGACCTGAATCAAAATGGGAAAAATCATAATATTCAGCTTTAAAGGATTAATTTCTCATCCGATCTCACCAAGTTACTGTAGATCCAATTGGTAGAAATCATACTTATCAATGTGTCAAGGAACACAAGCGTTAAGCATAGGATGCCTAGGAACCTAGTTGGTGTAAAAAAAATTGATTAATAGCATTCACCAACGAAAAAGATGACTAAAATAAAACAATTACCTTCCAATTGTTGGAAACATCTTCCCATTAGAATCAAGAAATCGATCTCTTGCAATGATATAGGACTCCAACATTCTTTCATTGATCAATAATGTTCCTATCGATCAAAATAAAAAAAATTGTGGGACACAAGTAATAATGGCAAACAATATCACCATGCAAGGAAGTTTTCAACCAAGAATAATGTATGGAAAAGTGATAAAAAAAAGGTCAACAAAACAATGACAAATTTGAAAGAAAAAAAAAACATGAACAGGAATAAACAATAAGTTTGGATCAATGAGGAAAAAAGTAAAAAGATGGTACTACGTTACTGTCTATAACAAAGACAAAGAGCAAAGTACAAACCCTATAAAAATGAAAACCATTTAAAACAATTTAAAATGCAAAAACGCAAAGATGGCAAAGGCAAGATGAATATGGCATAAAAGTAAATATACATGCATAAGATTTAAGGGGGAAAAACCTGAATGAGAATACGACAGAAAAATCAATTGCAAGTTATAGCTAGGTCTAGAGGGAAGTTGTGAGCATGACGTTCATGCATTACTTCCATACCAAGATTAGTGTGGTTGATGATACCAGCCCAAATAGAAGCCAGATAACAAATAGCCTACTATACAAGGAAACTTGTTCTACTGAAGAACACATGAGGTGTCCTCATGTAAGTAATTGTTCAAGAATTAATCATTTGAGGATAGTTTGGTGATTTGGCTGAGTTTATTCATATAACCATGATGATATTATTAAAAATAGAGTTTATGCAGGTAACCATACTCTTATTCAAATAAATGATGACTACATGTCAGGAAGGTATGCCTATCTAGTTGGTACTATATCATCTAATTTGTGAATTATGATAAGAACAAGGAGAGAAAGAACTGCATTTATTACAGCATGGCAATTTTAAAACTAGCTAGAAGTAGATAAATAAAAACCAAAAAAAATAGTATATCAAATTCTGCTTCAGCATTTTAAGCGATTCTCAAGTTTAATTTTGGTATGGTAGTGGGACCTACATTGTTACAAAGTGCATTGAAACATAGTTCAATCAAAAATGTGTAATTATGTGATAATATGGTCTTTAAGTAATTCTCCTAGCATTTGTCTTAATCTTTGAGGGGGTTTGTACACAGTAGAAAGTAATGAAAACAAACAGAAAAAAAAAAAAAAGGTAAAACAAAATATAAGATGTTTGTGTGCAACAGAAAATAAAGGAAAATTTAATAAACTTTCTACTCCAACTTTTCTAGAAAGATTTTTATTCATACCTCTTTTTTAATCCTAAGAGATATGAAAAAATTGGAAAGTGACGACTCATCTTTGTCATATGTTAAGGAGACGTTTTCTTTCAATTTCCACATTGATCATATGTTATCATTATAAATCATAAAAATCATATTTTATCATCTTTTATCATAAAAATCATATTTTATCGTCATAAAAATCACCAATTATCATCTTTTATCTTAAAAATCATATTTTATCATCATAAATCATAAAAATCATATTTCATCATCTTTTATCATAAAAATTATATTTTATCATCATAAATCATAAACATCATATTTTATTACTTTCTATTACACTCCTAACAGTGTACAAACATCCATTATTTCTGTTGAGTTTCTAAAACTTTCTTTCTATTCTTTTCCATTACTTTCTACATACACAAAGAGGTCATATGTTGCAATCTTTGTCACTATGCTATCTCCTTAGCTTTCAACCAAAAACCATTTTATCCCCTCTCTCCTCCTCTATTAGTCTTCTTGATTCTTCTAACTTGTCTATTCTTTCAATCATTTCAATAGCTTGCTTCTTCTTCTGTCATGACCTAGGAGGGGTTTGTGTACATGGAAAATATAGGAAAATCTTCAGAAATGAAATCACCGAAAAAGATTTCCCAAGGTTGGAGGTGTTTGTGCACATAGGAAATCATGGAAAAAGATTTCCCCCTCTTCCAAATCCTAACCCCTACAAAAGCTTGAGAGATCCTCGAAAACCATTGCACCCCTATTCCCACAAAGCCTTCAACCACTTCCTCCTTTTAACACATCACCCATTGATTCTTCCGTCAAAGGGGACTCCTATCATGGGAGAGACATGAGAGATGCCTTGGGGACCGTGCAAGCTTAGTTCGCATACAAGCTCATGAGGTCCATTAACGATCATCACTATTGTAGGGTCGTCATGATCGATGGTCAATCTTTGGGTAAAGAGCCATCATGAGCTTCCATTCCCATGATCATCCATCTACCCAAGTTAGCATCCGTAAAGATTCTTCTCGACAATCAATTCACAAAGGATAAATTGTCACTAGCCTCTCCCTTCTCTGTGCGGTGAGCTTTCATTGGGTGGAGTCAGCTACATGATGAAGTGGAAGAGAAAGGGAAGGAAAGGGGTGTCGAGTGGAAGGAGGGAGAATGAAAAGAAAAAAAAAAGGGAAAATAATAAAAGAACATAAAAAGAAAAAGAAAATTAACAAGAGGGAAAAAAGAGAAAAAACAAGAATATTAGATATTTATTCAAAATAATATCTTTCAAAAAATCATTTACAATATTAAAATATTAGCACAAATTACAAATAATTTATCAAATATTAATTAAATTATACTTTAAAAAATCATAAAAATGGTAAATTTAAAAATTCATAAATAATATCATTTTATATTATTTTAACTTATTATTTAATATTTTAAAAATTATAAAAAATGCATTTCCTATCATTTCCTTTTGTGCACAAACACCTCAAAATTCCTGTCATTTCCCAACGTACACAAACGGTCAAATTTTCCTATCATTTCCCACTATTTTCATTTCCTATCATTTCATTTTTCAACGTGAAACGTGCACAAACACCTCCCTAGAATTGAATTCCTTTCTCAAATCCAGATTATAGGGTTTTACCATTCTATTCTTTCAATTGTTGGGAACCATATGTAAAACACATTGTTCACATCTCTTAAGCTTCCCAACTAGCCAAAGACAAGCAGTACCCATTAGTGGTTTCCATGCCTAAGGCTTTCACCACTTTTCAACAGAACACTTCTTCACAAGGCCACTTGATTTCAAATCTAAAAGGCCCAACTCTAAATCTCTATCCACAGTCAACAAAGAGCCACAAATGCTCATTATGTGCCTTGGGAAGACTCTTCAAGGCACCTAACCATATTAAAATCACTCAACATGACCCAATACATTTGAAAACTTTAGCTAGTTCCTTTAGAAAAGCCTCTTTTAAGCTACCATTCAAAGTCATCATCTATCCTTACAATTCATTTGAAGGACAACTAAACATGAGAAGTCCCCAATAATGTTGTTGATCAATATGAATCTACTACTATTCAACATTATCAATATTCCCCAAGAATATCAAATAGCTTCTTTATAAACGCAAAGTTCCACAAGTCCACTCCCAACACGATGAAAGAAACCCATAGAAAACCTTTAAACCTTAGTTTTTTGAATCCTCAAAACGAAAACTATATTCTCCCAAACTAGACACCCAATGTAACTCTACCTCAACTCATCATTGCATCCCTTGAAGTTCCACATCATTATATTCAACTTCATCATGGATAACTACTGACATGCCCCTTGCAATCCTACCAACATTAAAACAAAGGCCTTTGTATGCCCCTAAAGGTCCACCTTGGTCAATAGTGCCCTTTCATTAACTTCCCACCCCAACCAAACAAAAACCTTCATTCTCACCCCAAACGGTTAAAAGACAAATTGAGGCCAACCTCCCCTCCATTATTAGCAAAAATATGCAAAAACTCCATAGTGAACCCATCTCCCTTATAACAACAAATATCAATCTCCATTGATTGTCCGATCTAATCTTCCATCACGTCAACAAACTTTGCAACCTCCATAGCTCCATTGTCTTCAAGAACAATCATCAAAGGAGACAACCACCTCAACCTTAATTTGTTCCTCTAACTCAAACGAACCTAAATCATGCCCCCACTCTCATGCTAGGAGAAAATCCCTTGCAATTAACTACAAGAGATTGGGGACCATGTGTGTGTGTGTGTGTGTAATGTATACTTTTAGCTTTATTATTTTGTAAATAGCATTGTAGTACAAGATAACATCAAAATATAAAATCTAATAATATTAATGTGTATATTTCAAATATATATTATATATTCCATTAATTATGAATATTTTGGTGATATTCCATTAAAAATTATATATCTAAGTTTTCTTACAATGAAAACCTTTATATATAAAATTAAAAAATCCAATAAAAGATTTATCAAACTAAGACAAAGCAAGGCAGGTAGTGAAAATTTGACCAAATGAAGCATAGGTGCCTATGCCCCAAGCTTAACAAGCATAGTGATGAGCACCTTGCCCACAAGGAGGGGAAGGGAAGGTGGGCAAACAAGTTATTGACTTGAAGATCCCTGTAATCTTATGGGCTATTTGGTGCCATCACAACAATATTATTTTCCATGAACCTTGACAATTCTTTACAAAGTAGTTCATGCCATGGGCACCTTTCTCTCAAAATGGAATGAGGTTTATTTAACATAATGTAGTTGTATTTTTTTTCTTTTTCTTTTTTATAATGTTACTTTAGATTTTTCTTATTAGTATTGATAAAAATCACCCTACCTTTTCTTCAACAAATGTGTTAAACAATTGTGAAATTTAAAAACCAGATTTTAAATATTTAAAATACACCAAAAAAATCATCCAAACATTATTACATGAGTTAAGCAAGGCTGGATTAAAAAAGGCTAGAATGCCTAGCCTATTAGTAGGGTAGGCAACTTAATAACCATGATAATTGCAACACCAACCAATCCATGGAAGCTTCCATAGGCCTACTTGAGCACGAAAAATCCATCTAACCACCCCTAATACAAAAGCTTCTAAGTAAAGGCTAGTAAACTAGGTCTCCTAAAGAGTGACCAAACTAGCACCATGACCCCTAATCAAATTCCCAATGTATCTCTATTTGTTGCTTTTGTTGCAGCCTTAAATGTTAAATGACAAGATCTTCATTTGATAGGAGTTGCAACACCTCCATCTTGCTCATCCAAACTTCCCACTCCCTCCAAAAGTTATTCACAAGATCCTAAAGATATAACTCCATCAAAGCCACCCACCTCATGATCTATTTGTGAGACCAATCATAATCCCCAACTCACAAAAAGGATTAAAAGATGGGTAAAATCCACCTAAGTCCCCAATGTTTTAGGGTGAAAGAGGTAACTAGTTAAATGGGCAAACAAAGACTATGATCAACTTTCATATTAAACATTTAGACAATTTTTGGGTTCAAGCCTTCAAGATCAGAATATGTCAATTGAATCTAAGTTATTGCAAACTAAAATGATACAACAATAACTTATGTTATAATCTCATTATGTGAGGTCAACCATATGAATCATTTTCTTTCTTATATTTCTATTTATGATCAAATCTTCAATTAAATTACATAAATTTAAATCTTTTCCCACAATTCCAAACCAAGTAATTTTAGCCTTTCTACCACTTCTTTTAATTTCTTTGACACTAATTAATTCTCCTCTCCTAGCTAGTGCATCATTTGGCCTCCTAATGATATAACTAAACCACCTAAGTCACTTATCAACTTGCAACTCCAACTCTATTTCTGATAAAATCATTTGTTTTACCTTATCACTTATAGTATTACCATTAATTCATTTAAGCATTCACATGTCTATAACACCAACTTTTTGTACATCATCATGTATTACAACCCAACATTCTAAACCGTAAAATTAAGCAAATAGCAATTTAATAGAACGTTCCTTTTAATTTTATGAATTTGAAACTGAAGAATTTTTTATGAACAATGTGCATATAAGATCATGTCCCCAAAACAATGGGCATATGAGTCATTCAAGTTGTTATATTGACAATTGTAACTAAAAGCGATCAGGGGAATGCTAGATAAGGAATTAATCAACTAATGCTAGGTAGATAATTGAATATTTCCTAGCTGGTAGCAAATTTCTTCACTCAATTCTTGCTTGGGAAGATCAAATGAATCGAAAAAAGTGAAATATTTGTTAGGGAGTCAATTGTAAAATATTACAAAAAGAAATGATGAAACCATGATCTACTTATTTTTCTTCAACAATTGATGATTTTTTCTTTGATGTCATTTGAAAAACAATGAAATTTGCTTTAGTGGCAAGCTCAATATAAAGATATTGAAATTATCTCCTTATTAGCAAAGTGTTTATCTATCAAAATTTTTCCTTGTTTTTGTTTTTTCATCAATAAAAGAGTGGCTTACTCTAAGCCTAAACTGGCTAAATTCCATCATCTATGTTTCCCATACATGCACACCACAAAGGCAAAACATCAAGGATTGAAGCATCCACCAAAGATACTAATATGACCCAAAGAAATAAATACATGAGAAAGTAAAGGCAGCATCCACAACTCAAATTGTAATATTATTAAAATGTTTTCTAGCAAACAATAGATGACATTCAAAATTATACAATGTTATTTTGTAACCATGATGGCCATTGTTGTGAAGTATCTCTGCTCAAGCTTTTTTATTAAGCTATGAAGCATTCAAAATGAGCATTTACTCATTAAGACAAATCAAACAGTTAGAGTTCATCTTTTCTAATCATGACTTTCAAGTCTATCATCAGCTTAGGAAATTGTACGGTTGCACTTCTTTTATAACTTAAGAAAATAAATTGTTTGCAGGATCATAGTTTCACACAAAAAGAGAATCAGACTTTACTCTTTGGTATGCACGTGTAAATATAGTGACCATACCCATTGGCTCAGATATCAGAATGTCTGCTTTCTGGGGCAAGATTACATCTTCAATCTTACCTTTAACAATCTACAACCAATTATGACATCAACAAGTAAATACACAACCAGTGATAGATTTTTAAAAAAAAAATGAATTCAAAAATTAGCACACCGTTATTATCTCTCGTAGTGATGGATTTCCATCAACTAACTTTTGTGCATATTCTGCCATTTCAGACGCCTCAACAGCATAAACATGTCTAGCACCAGCCTTCATAAAAAAATTAATCTCTTGATAATACAAAAGAGATATTTGTGCCCCAACTAATGAGCAGAGATAAATAAGCATGTCAATTGCACCACAAAGAACAAAACAACAACCAATATAATAGCTTGTGATTCCTACAGCAAATCCCTGTTGCAACAAAAAAACAACCAGACCAAAACAAAAAAAATAGAGTTTCATATACTCTAATATAAGCATGATAGGAACCTGTGCAGCAAATAATGAAAGAATCCCACTTCCAGCACCAACATCAACCACAACACGATCATGAAAATCAACATGGTTCTCCATAATAGCAGCATAATAAGTTCCTGGTACACAAGGTGCTTTGTCATACTTGTGCCATTAGATGTATCAAGCAATTATGCAACAAAACAACAAATTTTGTAAAGATAAGCAACCAGCAGATGGTCATTGTGACACCAATCCAACAATAATCTCTTTACAAAACTGCAACAAAAATCAATGTCATAATCTAGCCATGTAAGTTTGACCACATGAATTTTTCCTTTTATCTATTCTTTTTTCTATAATTCACTAAATCTTCTGTTAAATTATGTTATTTTAAATCTTTTTAACTATTTATAACCAAGTAATTTTTTATCTTCCTGTACCTCTTTTAGTTTCAACTAAATCAAATAATTCTCCTTCCTTACGAATAAGTATATGATTTTCTATGGATATAGCCAAACCATCTAAGATGTCATTTATTTAATCCTAAATTGATGCAATACCAACTCTATTTTCAATGAAATCATTTCTTGACTTATCAAACAATAATTCAAAGGTCACTCCCAAAAGCAACTTATCATTACAACTATATATCACAAACCTGTTCTCACATAATCCTGGAGCATATTCTGCTGATGCAACAGCTGACCATAGTAATGGAAGTACATTTTGGCAGATGATGCTTCTATTTTATCATCAAATTTGCTTCTGGGAACTGTAGCTGGTCCATTCTCTAGAAGATTGCCTGGAAAAAAAAGAAGCAAGTTAAACTGTTCAAGAAATATATTTAATATTCGTTATCAATACCATAACTAAGGTACTAGCTCAATAATTCAATATTAGTTTCTATTGAAAAAATCAATCCATTTGTACCAACATCAGGCATTCCCAAAGCATTGATTTTTGTTTGATGACTACATACCATGGACCCTCAGAACCCTGATTATTTCTAAATTACCATGCAAAAGGAGGGGGGGAGTGGGGGGTCAAACAGCCAGGTTCTAGGAGATGTTGATATTCAAATGTTAGCAAAAATGAGGCGATAACTTGTAGATCCAAACCACTACAATAAGAAACTCTACAAGTACTAAAATATTTATTGTCAAAATAGATTATTGGAGCATACCGATCAAAAAATGCCCATTTTTTAAAGAACTTTTTTCATTGATCCATATAATGTCCATTTTTCAAAACCCTGCCAATAGGTGGGGAGTGGGGACCACATAAACCTACAGTGTACCATATCCACGTACTGCAAGGGCTTACCATTAGGTAAAATTAAAAACAGAACCTGGAAAGAAAAATACAAAATACAACTATAATAAAAATCCCTCTAACAGAAATCTAAAAGAAGAAAAAAAATCAACTGAAACAGAAATGATCGGGCATTTTCTGATCACTTCCATTTTTATTTTTAAAATTTAAATTCCTTTTTTTTAGATTGGATTTGTAATATGGACTTCCATCCTAGTTGAATTTTTATATATTTTCTCTTCTTTTTTCTATTTTATTCAACCAACGGCAAAGAACATTGCATAAGATGTCCCTTCCAGCAATGCACTACAAGAGAACAATGCAATGTAGTTCTGACAGCCCCCACATTTTGGGGACCTCTGTCAAAAGTCCTATTATAAGTTTTTTTTGATGTATCTGAATCAAAAAACATATTAGTTAAAGATTTAGCCCAAATATAACGGCCATTGTGTCCCAATGTCCAAAGCAAAGCCTGTCACCATGGAACCTTGGCACCACAATATAGCATCAAGTTCTACAACGATAATTTTTTCTAAGATCTTCTATGTGATGATTTTCAAATACAACCTTTGAACTTTTTTAAACTAAACCGTTTGGTGTTCATTTATACAAGAAACAAAACTGCAGCATTCTTTGATGTGATTTTTACTTTATATGTATGCAGCAATGCCCTAGACTCTAGCTTTTTCTGAATGTCAGCAATAAAACCTATTAAAACTTGTAAAAAAGAGGGACTTACGTGAGCCATAGGCAGGCTAAAGTAAAACATACCCTAGACTCTACTTTTTTGGATTTTCTATATTGATGTTGACACATGTTTTGCATCTAATGTCTACAAATAATTCCTGGAACCATTCCAGAAGGTTACAAGACAATATCCTTCAATTTGAGAATATTCCCACAACCTCTACATCAACTTTCTTATGTAGAAAACTTTGTTACAGAAACAACCACTTGTGATTGTGTTGGTGGGGTACCTATTATTGTTACGATAGGATTTAGATAGATTCTGACCTCCAATAAAATATGGAACCAACAAAAACACAAGCATTTGAATTAGGTGACTTGAGTAGCTATCGTCACCACAATAAATTACAATAAAATTGTATATCAAAACAGACACAAATACATAAAAATTTTAATGCTCAATAAGTTGATTATCACATATATGCAGCAATTAGTTGTGGACAACATACCAGAAAGCACACCTGTTTTTGTGCTTCTACATTGCTGAAATGCATCATGGAAGGAATCCCTTTCATCTTTCTTTCCAAATACAATGGTTATTGCTCTTGAAAACGATGTCTAGGTAGAAGGAAAAAACATGTGTTTCAGATATTTTATTACACTGGAGGCATATACTCTATAGGCATATATGTTGTTGAATTCCCAAGTTAAAGCGACAAATATGGCAATGTATATATGGGATTTGTGAATACTGGTATGAATGGTAAATTGGTGATCAAGCATTTGAATACTCAACTGAAGGTTCTCATTGCCTAACTCTCACATGCTTCAGTTACCAGTTTAAGTTCATGTTTAATGGTCTTTGTTAATGATTTCTAAGAATCCAAGAATAAGCCAATTTGAACTATTGGAGAAAAAGGCTTCTTGTGGTGATTATACATAAATTGATGTATTTCACATGTTTATTAAGGCAGACTGCAAGCAGCACGAGCTGTGGCTGGACATGCACACACCTCCCATTATTTTGTTATAAACAGATCTTTGCTGGATTAGGCACATCAAATCTAGCAAGGATCCATATATGTTTAAGTGCTAAGATTTATTAAAAGATGAAAAATGATGTTTTTCATATGTTCAAATATTAAAAGTGTCTAATGTTATGATGTAAATATTACAGCATTTTATTGTTCTCTTGTTATTTCATATGTATTTCAATGCTATTTAGGTTTGAGTTATAAATGCATATACCCATGCATACATTGCACTTAATATACAACGCAACAATTCAAGTTGTAATCCTACTACGTGAGGTCAGTCACATAAATCCTTTTCTTCTATGCATTTTTATCTATGGTCAGATCTTCAATTAAATTACATAAATTTAAATCTTTTTCCACATTTCCTAACCAAGTAATTTTAGGTATATCTCTATTTCTTTTAGTTTTTTCTGTACTAATTAATTCTCCTCTTTTAACTAGTACATCCTTTAGCCTCATAAAGATATGACTAAACCAACTAGGCCAATTTTCTCTTAACTTCAATTGATGCAACTCCTACTCTGTTCCTAATATGGTCATTTTTTAACTTACCCCTTATGGTATCACCACTTATCCATCTAAACACTCACATCTTCAAAATACTAACTTTTTGCATATGATCATGTTTTACAACCCAGCATTCTAGAAAATAAAATATAGCTAGGTGAACAACTGGTTATACGTTGCCCTTAATGATAAATAACATAAATGATGTAAACATAGAAAGATATTTTTTTAAATCTTTAAACGGTGCCTACGTGATTACACCTTAGCGTGCATCTTACGCGATATTCCAAATCAATGTATTTGGCAACGTAGTATCCATCGGCATACCTCTACTTCACCGTCTCCTATTTCCGAGCCTTCGCTTACACAAAGTGACTCGACCGGACCAATCTTGAAGAGCTGAAAGACCACAAAAACGCACTTGAAGCACAAGCATTCCAAATCAAATCATCTTTCCCTCGACCACCGACACTCATATCTGGGAATACCACCTGTGCATTGCGAGGATCCATACGTATAACACGATCAGCAGCGATCCTAGCGCCACCGCCATCTCCTCTGTGCAGACACAGCTGCGAGATACCAGCCTCATCAACGGCGAAACGAGCAGTGGCGGAGTACCGCTCCACCACCGAAGACGACACGTAACCAACGGATACGCCCGGGAACTCAAACTTCACCGGCACCGTCTCGATAGAGGTCTCCATATCTCCCCCTCTCCTCCACGAGGGGTTACTGACTAGGTGTCTTTGGAGCTAGGGTTTGTGGGAGGAGTGGATGGAAGATGCTGAAGAGCGCGAAAGGGAATGGCAAAGATAGCCGCCAAGGCAATCGAACTCGTCCACGAATATTATGGTTGTGGCAAGAGGGTTTTATTGTCAGAATATATATAATGGTCGTGTGGGAGGCTAAAAAGTAACTTCTTGGCTCTGTGGCGGAAAAGCGCGAGATTTGAAGGTGCGATTTGAACCGATGGATTGCAATCATAAGGTCGGAAAGAACAAGAGATGGTGCGAAGACGATGGTAAGTGAGAGCGTAATGGGTATTTAAATAATTACGAGAGTTTTACTCTTCGTTCACCGTTAAATTTTCTAAATCTTGATTATCAATCCATGAATTATAAATTTTCATTGTAACTCATCAGCGTAGTATGATGATTGAGCAGTGTTGGAGATTTCTCTTTATTCTATCAATTGAGACTTAAGTCGAGGATAACTTTGGTATGTAATGATGTTTTCAGTGCATGGTAAAAGTGACGAAGGGAGGGTTTATCTTATTCAAATAATCTTTAATCAAATTTGAATCAATTGTGACAATCATTAGCTTTTGCTCGGCTTAACTCCATTTGGTTTGGTTTGGTTTGGTTTGTTTGCAGCACGGAGTTAGAATCTATCTATATAAATGTAAATGTTTGATGAGTTTCAATGGTTGAAGACATTGGAGTGACGAGTTATTTCGTCGAGGGCAATGTGTCATATATTGCGTCGCAATGCACAGATTTTACAAAATTTGGTATTTTTCTATTAATTCGTTGTGATTATTCCATCGATTCGCCGATCACAAATGGATGCTTCAAAACACTGGCATTAGACATGTATGCTGCTACAATTAGTTAGGTTAGATCGCCTTCAACTTAACACATCAATAAAATGCACGGTAGAAAATGTTACGAGCATTAATCTTTAATGTTAAATTTTTACAGAACACTTACGTAAATATAGTTGATCTCTTATAAAACTCTTATACTTACTTATTTTCGTTATTCTTACCTATTAAAAAAATGTTATAAATTATATAATTCATATTTATAAATCATATAATCTTATAAACTATTTTTATTAATTGATATTATAAGCCACGTAATCTATTTTAACTCGTACTTAAATTTTATTTCGCCACTTATTTTTCCATGAATCACATAAATAATGTATTAAAATTGTTGGATGCGGATCATTAATGGAAGCCCACGTAACGACCACCGACCCATCAAAAAGGAGTTTCGATGAAGAGCGGCGTGGGAGAAAATGGAAGGCGAAGATGGGTACGAAGAGGAAGAGAGGCGTCGGGTGTTGGACGCGGTGTTCGGATACTCCACGCCTGACTGCGACAACGGCGGCAACGACGAGTCTCCTCCCGCCGGAATCCTCCGACAGGTACACGCTTCTTCGCCAAGTACTCGGCCTCTCACCATTCCCTTGTTCTTATCTGATCAGTCACTCGTACAACGGTGGTTTCAGGGAGAAGGAAGGCGTGCTTGGGAAAGAGTAGAGGAGATCAAGGGGTTGTGGATGTGCAGGGAGTTCCTCAATCCGGACCAGCAGTCTTGGCTGCTTTCTTCTATCGATAAGGGTAGCATCTCTAAACATTTATACGAATTTGAAATTTAGTGGCAACGATCAAAGTTGTTTGCAAGTGTTTTATTCATTGACAACGGGCAGTACCTACTTACCAGTAGAGCAAGTGTCTTTTGCTACGTGTGATATTGTTTGTGAAGAACCTTCTCAATGGTTAGAAACGAGCTCGACATGTTAACACTTCTCGGTGAGAAACATTCGTAGAATATTAGAAATTGTCAGCAACCCAATATTCACTTAAGAGAAGGAAAATGTTGCATTTTAATGAAATTAGGCTTCCATAGGTTCGTACAATGATCTCTGACCTGCATGGCTGTTTTTCCTAGTCAATCATCTGATTGCTTGGATACCTAAGATTTCACAATCCACAAAACTGCATCAATGAACACATGAGATTGCCTGTTCTTGTTGATTTGATTTTATGGTTTAATCCAGTCTCAAATGCACGTTCTGTTAGTCTAATTGGTGAATAAAATTATGTAATCCACTCGAAACATCTAGCCGTTTTTCTCTAAGCCCTGAAGAATGGTGTTGTTCCACAAGTTTGCATGTGGATATTTAATTTGATCGTTGCTGCTTGCTCATGTTTACAGAAAAAATGTGATTCATTGTATACTTGATGCCCCCTCTCGTTCTAGAGGGGTTTTTCTTGGTCAACCATCTTAGGTTCACATATCAATCGTTAGCAAAAACTCTGGGCACACCTGTGATCAATTATTACTTATTCATCAACTTAATTCAAGCAATGGTTCTGCACAAGAGTTTTTGGTAATTTTCCCTCTGCATAAATTTAGTTGCCTTAGTGAGCGAGAACTTTATTGTCTTTTTCCTTGCATTTTATTTTTTTCATCATATAACATGCTTTGATTTTTTTTTCCCACCTTTGTATCTGAATGATTAGTTGTCAATGATTGTATGAGATCTAGATCGACAGGACTCAAACTGATTGTACAGTTGCAAGATTAGAATGATTAAATTATCAAATCTAAACTTTAAATAATTACTTAATTAAAATATAACAGCTCAATCTGTTATGATTAACTTGTTGCTTATCCATTTAAAGCCATGCCCATCCTACTCACCAATTAACTCATTGGGTTAGGCCCAAGTTAATCTTGCACTGTTTCTCGATATAACATGACCTGTCAAAGTTCATAGAGGGCTGATCATAAAAAATTCCCATTTCTCTTGTCAAACTTTGTGACCGTTGCCAAATAATTCTCACAAAATGTGGCACAATATGTTTTTAATGCATGAAAGTCATTGTTGAATGATGAGAATTTCCTACCGCACAATGTCAAACAAAAAAATCCATAAGAAAAAAGACACCTAGGTGACAAGATTTTTCAATTTATTTTTTGACATGTGATATGTTATGTTTACGCCTTAATATATATATATATATTCTGTTTGATATTATTATTGGTGGCAATACTCACCATAGTATTTTATAATTATTTAACAAGGTAGTTCCTTTTTACGAAATTTTGTAGACCCACAAGGTGAAATTAAGACTTTCTCACAGTTCTTTTTTGATTTACCTTTCCAGAGGGATGGTTCTGTGATTCTTCTCATAATCAGGTAAAATGTATATCTTTTCCCTTCAGCATATATCTTGTCAAGGGGTTTTCCTTCAACGTACTGGTCAAGTACATTTTCCTCAAGTGGCCATTCATAATCCAGAACACGAGAATCAAAGTACTCGTGACAATGGATAGGTCCTAAACTGAAAGGGTGGTTGCTTCTGTTTGTTTTTGAAGACACTTTGAGCAAATTCGGTAGATGAGAATTTGACTAATATTATTCACAGTGTAGACTGAAAATGTTTACAAAGCCAGTGTCTTTAGATGCATATTTTAAGAACTAGAAGAGTGAAGCAGAGTTGAAAACACATTAATACTAGTCTGATATTGCTGTTCACGGGACAGATAACTTGTAAATAGAAACATCCAGATGAAGAAAAGTAATAAACTAATCTGGAATCTGTGACATAACCTACTGCTTTATGTGACACAGTGAACTGCACAACACAAAGTAGGAGAGAATAAGAGGAAGCTGAAAGAATATTTAGAAGCAGGAAATAAGTTTCGAAAGAATGAACAGAGTTTCGGAGGAGGAATAGTAAAAGCCTTTATTATTTTCCTTTTTTTTCCGATACATCTAACTGAATGGATCATATTCTGAGGAGGTTAAAGATTATACCGTTAGGAGATGAAAACCAATTGGTGTAAAGGAAACTAAAAAAAGTAGAGGAAAACTTAAAGTTACTTGGTTAAGAATTGTGAGAAAATATTTAAATTTATGTAATTTAATCAAAAAATCAATTATAAATAGAAATACATTAAAAAAATATTTATATGATGAATCTCACGTAGTGAGATTATAGTTGAAATTGTTATTGTTGTTGTTGTACATTTGACTGAATGGGAAACATGCAAGCCTCCATATAAGCACTTAAAAATATCCATTTATATGAGTTGTGCAAGCAAAAATTTCTGTTTATTTTTTGACTGTTTAGTAATTAACCAACTGTTTAACCTCCCAAAAAGGCTGTTACACCCATCTTGAACTTGAACATGCTATATGCAATATCTCGTACTGTCATACATGGCCAAGCAACCCAACTTTTGCAAGTCTGATCTAATGGAAAAAACTCTCATCTAGCATATATGGATATGGCTCCTATTGCATGTCAAGATGTGAATCTGATGGCGCTTAGATAGTACAAGGGAAAGAGCGTTGTCATTGCTTCCATCACCAATGACTCAGCCGTTGGCATTCCCAAACACATCCTAATGTGTGATTATTATTGGCATACATGGAATTTAAAATTTGACAATTGGTCTACTACAATTTGCTTAATGATATAGAGGATATTTTTCTAGAAATAATTTATTATTTGAGTTAGCAGAATGATCACGAAATTTATTTCTACAATACCACCTCAATTTCTTTACGTTGGTGCTGCACTATCTTTGAAAACAAATTATAAGAATCAGTTATATCTTTTGGTAAATTCAGGCCATGAGATTTGGTGATCTTCCTAAATGGGCAACCATGCTTTCGGGTCAAATCTTCAACTCATGTTTCAGTGATATCATCATTCAATCACACGGTGAACCAAGTGAAGTTGGAGAAAGTTTGGATGACCTTCCCTTGCCTATGGATTTGTTGTGTAGAGAACCACTCTTTGATCAGCTTATAGCAAATGTGTATGAACCAGGTGAGGTGCGATTCTTCCTTTCATCTTTCTATCATTCAATTAACAATATGCGATTTTGTATGTAGCCAGGAATTTTATTTATTTTTGTCGATCACTTTGCTTGATCCTCAGTTCATCATTTCTCATGTGGACTCTGTTTATGTAACTATCTCAGCAGTCGAAATCTTCATTATTCATAAAAAGCAAGTTATTGATGCAAATTGCTAAACTACAATTGTCCTTTATGGCCTTCTGGTAAAAACATTGTGTCTTACTCAGATCACATTTGGAATTCTGTAAAGCTAAATAATGTGCACTTCAAAGTTTTTTATTCAATGATATAATAAACTTAGAGATTGTATGAAAAATTAGTGGTTTTTATCAGAAGTTTCATATTCGTTGAGCTGATATTGAATTTGCTTTATTGCTGGAGATTAACGCAGCATGTATTTCTGATTTGGTGTAATGGCAAGACGGCTGTTGGCATCTGATCAGTAATTTTTCCAAGAGCTGGTGTACTACTGTGATTTTCATTTTCAACAATTAAAGTAGTAATCTAGTTCTTAGACCCAGTTCGTAGTCCAAAATAGCACGAAGGTTTTATTTGTTGCAATTACATCACCACCACAACTGATTAGTCTTCCAAATTTGAAGTTTTTACATTCTTTTTTTTATGGAATTTCTTTTTTCTCCTTAAAGTTTGCAGATGGCTTGGATAAGAAAAAATACCATGACTGTAGGATAACTTGTCTAAATTATTCTTATTTTCCACCAGACTCATGGATCATTCTTGTTTTACGTCCAGGGTATCTGTGCTCACGTGGACTTGCTGCGTTTTGAGGACGGCATTGCTATTATCTCACTCCAGTCGTCGTGCGTGATGCATTTCACTCGTGTAGATGATGGACGGGGTGATTGTTCCCTGAAGGTCCCCGTGTTTTTGGCACCTGGTACTCTCATCCTGATGTCCGGTGACGCCCGGTATCTTTGGAAGCATGAGATAAATCGGAAACCAGGTTTTCAAGAGTGGAATGGGATGGAAATCACCCAACACCGAAGGACTTCCGTCACTCTCAGGAAACTCTGCCAACGTACTCCCGATTCTGAAGATTGCTAGCCCTTTTTTATGCTAAAGAAACCGAAGAGAAGTGCTCATCCTTCTTTTTGTGGAAAACTTTTATCAAAGGTAGATGTGGTTTTGTTAAACACACTTGCCTTGTTTTTTATGATGGTAGTGTTTTTGTTTGATTTATATTTAAAGTTTCTTATTCCATAACGTAATAGGAGTGATTATGTTATCTTATTACTGAAACATACATCTTATTTTTATTGTGATGAAATGACATTATACAAGTCAATAAATTTAATTGCTTGAGCAATATCATTATTTGACGGGATTTCTGCTAGTTCCTAATGTGTTGGTGTGCAATGTGTTTCCTCACAAAAGATTAGTAGTATTTAATTAGTTTCATTTTCTCAAAAGCTTCTGTTTATAGAACGAAATTGCGGCATAACAAACCAAGAAGGTTTATATATTATAATAGACGAAAATTTTGAGATCTATCAAATCCTCTTATAAGGATTTTGTTTGTTATGATAATTGCAATTATAAATTCCATCATAGGCGCGTTTGAAGTTTTTGAATGAATGACTGAGACTAGGAAGTCATTACTGCATGTCTGCATGTGATAAACTACATTTATTTTATTTATGAAAAATACAAAAATAAATCTAATTTTTTAGTAAAGTCAATGAGTTGGATCATTTTTCACACCTAATTTTATAATCAAATCATCGAAATATTCCAAGGGTCATTAAAAAGGCCCAAATAGGATGTACCAAAACTTGAAGTTTTTTTTTTTATATTCATTATCCAAGTGGTCGAAATTCGTTATAAAAGGTCGATTTTCCCCTTTTTTTATCTGAATATATATTTTTTGACTTAATTTTTTTGTTGTAAGTTGTAAAATGTAAGTTACAATTACAATTTTTAAAATTTTTTTTTCTTCAAAATCTAGTTTTCGTTCTTGTTATCACTCAATTCGAAGTTATGCAACAAAAAAAAAACGAAAGTTGTAAAAAAATTGTAATTGTAATTTGCAATTAAAAATTCAACTCAAAAACTTCTTTATTAAAAAAAATGAAAAATTCGACCACATTATCTTCAAATTGACATACGGATACGTACTTGTGCGTACATCAATTATTATTGATTATATTTTTGTCATTTCATTTAAAATCTCGAAGGAAGGAAAAGAAATCTGACGTTTATATATAAAGAAAAATGAGGTAAAAAATCTAATCACGAAACTATACAAAGCCCGTGAGCTCTCTTCTTTTTCCGTAGCACATCCCCTGCACTTTGTTTGTAAGATAGATTAATCCCGTAATCTTTAATATAAAAAAATTAATTAGATTCAATATTTCAATACATTATTTGGGTTTTATTAAAACGTTATATTCAATTTAGTTTTACAGATAAAAATAAAATAATTGAAATTTAAATATTCTCAGATTATATCATCCGTGTAAATATTGTGTTTATTTATTTTTTAATAAGTTAGAACTACGTGTGAGGTGGTGGACCATTGTCCGAATAAATCAAAAGAATAAGTGCGGTTTTTAGGGCACCAATCCGTATCTATCTGCACTTCTTTCTCCGTCGACCGGTGGCGCCGGCGTCGTTACTGATACTTCTCCTCCGGCTTCCGCGCTACAGATCCACGAGGCGACAGTGGTTGGAAATTATGTCACCTACGCTTTGTGTTTTTCCTGTTGATCATTATGTTGTTGTGATGTTCGCGATCGTTTTTCTAACTGTTGGAAACTTGTTTTGATTTATTGTTTGGGTTGGAACTGTGATGAACGTCTAAGAACGTATGGAAAACTTTAGAAGGGTGGGAATCCTTCGTAGCTGGTGGGGATTAAAAATATGAGTTCGGTGGAGGGAAGCGTCTGTGGAAGTTGGAGATATGGTAAGGAGGAGGAGGCATGACGAGAAGGCGAGGCAGTGAGCAAAGGTATGGTTACTCGTGGAGATGGAAAACGGAACCATTGAGGATAGGGAAAAGTAAAAAACTGCTACCGGTGAGAGTGGTAATTACGTTAGTAGCAAGGAGGGCATGGAGACACCGAGTAGGAGGACAATGATGTGATCGTGGGAAGAATGAGCTTAGGATGTGTAAACATCTCCATTCATTAACAGTCAATGTATGTTTGGCGCGAGGTGGCAAGCAAAAGATGATTATCACACTACGGCCAAACCGGTGAAGAGTAGTTCAAGATTGGAAGAAGATAATGTAGCATGTTGGTAGCATAATATTGGAGGTCCAAGAAGGTCAAACTTTCTTGGTCTTTGGGATGTTAAAGATTTGGGAGAAGGGATAAGGGATGATGGAGAACTGAAAAATAGAAACAGGATTTTGAGGGGCATCTAGGGTAGAGAAAATGATAGATGGAATCATAATCCAAGAGAACCCATCTAGGAGGGATGTATGGTTACTGGAGAAGCGTGTGTGGCAGGAATGGCTAGAGGATGAGGGCTGAGAAGAAGTGGGGACATGGAAGAGTAGGAACTAGGAAGGTCTATGATGGCTGGAGATTTGGATTGCTGCGTGGAGGATATGGTGGAGGTCCAGGAAGTTTCATTCTCAAGGAGGACAAGGAGGAGATTTTACTTTTGGATCAAGATCGTTTGGGTGTAGGGTTTGTGGGGAGTATTGGACTTGGATAAAATTGATTTCATTAGAGAGATGGTCCAAACTTTATTATCTGCTCAATTGAAATTTCTTTTTTTAATATCACATGAAAAATTTCCGCTTTTCATAAGTGGAACAAGAATATGAGAATAAACTGCAACATGTTAGATATTTTGTATCTGAAATAATGGAGAGTTATCATAGGTATTGTTTCTTTAAGCTCCTGCTGTGTATTCTATTATCTGCATATGTAATTGCTGTTGTATATTCTACTTGATATTTGTGCTATGGAATCAAGGTCATGTAATTTCGTTTTTAAGTATATCTTTACTTAGATCCATCGAAAACTTATCAAATTATTGGTGTTCCATTAAACATTACTTGCATGCCATTGAAAAAATGTTTTTCGATGACATATAAGTAGCATTTGATTGCATGCAAGCAAAATGTTAAATTCACAATGGCATGCAAGCTAATGCTCCTTTAATTAATAATGGGTTGTATTATTTTGCATGATCTATCCTTTGAGCACTGCCATTCAGAAAGCATCTATGACCTTTTGCGTCATTGTTACGAACTCATGATTTCTTGCCTTACCTGTTACTGTTTGTGTAGTCTTATGTTATTTTTCCATACTTGTCCTACTCCCAAGTCTCAAGTCCCACTGAGGTGGTATTAGGAAAGGATTGCACTGTTGGCCTGTGGTATTGGGAAGAAGACACAACTTCACTGCCATCCACTTCTTGAGAAGCTTAAAATGATTCAAGAAACATCTTTTCCAAGTTGTAAAAACACAAAAGATCAAAAACTAAATAGGTCAGCCTCCATCTTTGTTATGTAAAAATCTATGATTAATGTGAAGTGTCCTACTCTTCCTTGAAGATATTTTATTAGGAAAATTCTATGTTACCTAATAAATTCTCTCACATAAACACAACTACCATTAGGTAGTTGTGATTGTTTATTTATGATCACAAGTTCTACCATACACGTGCTTACGTGGATGACAAGATTGAAAAGTAATGTAACCCACAAAAAATAACACCCATATGGATGTCATAGACACAATTATCTTGTTATGATCTAACATAATACTCCTTTGAACTTTAAATGGCACCAAGATACCTAAGAGATAGTGTCTTGCTTCGCTTGTTTGGGCCTCTCCTACCATCCTCAACCAAAATTGGGCTATTCTTTGGTGATCATGTCCTTAGGAAATTTCTTCATTATTGGTAGTTGTTTTGTTATTAGACCGGTGGATTCAAATTTTCTCTCAAAATTGCTAGAAAATAGGTACTTGAGGCTTGACTTTTTTGTGATGTATTTACTATTTCATAAAGATGTACTTATTCGGAAAAGTAATAGTCCATCCAATGTCAATCATCTTCTTACAGAGTAGGTTCTCTTTTCAGTTGGTTCATGAAGCATGGCTGATGAAAATCAAAATGACAATCCTATTGATCCTGCAACTGTCTTTGTGAAACGGAAACGTGGTCGACCACGAAAGGATGTTGTTCCTGGATCAGAATCTGTAAGGAGAAGGCCATATCGTAGGGCTGAACATTCTGTTCAGTTTGGTGATATATCAGTTGGCCAGACGGTGTCTGGTGTTCTAGATGGCAAGTTTGATGCTGGGTATATGATTACTGTCAAGGCAGGGAGCTCAGGGACTGTCTTGACTGGTGTTGTATTTGAGCAAGGTCGATCTGTACCTATTTCTCCAGCAAATGATGTTGCACCTAATGTCGAGATGCTGAAAAGGGTGGAGGTCCCTATTCCAAACAGCAGATGCCAGGGTCAGTCCATACCGAAGAGGGATAATGTTGTCATGCGTTCAATGGAATCATCCATAAGACCAATGCCTGAAGATTTGAATTTGAAGCATCCACCTGATCCATCCAGTGTCTCCAACAATGCATCTGAGGCTATTGTGCATTCTGGTCTCACTCTCACAACTCCTTCCAGCGTCTCAATCCATGGCATTGATAGTTGGACTCAGATCAACCAGAATGAATTAAGTGCACCAAAACCTTTGATATCTGAACCTACGGAAATCAAGGCAACTGTGACACCAGACAAAGAGTTTGTGCACTCAGAAGGTACAACTAAAATCTCTCCTATAGACACCCTTCCATTGGCTTCTGAGCCTACGAACATGAGCAGCCTCACTCTCACAACTCCTTCCAGTGTCTCAATCCAAGGCTTTGACGGTCAGACTCAGATCAACCAGAATGCAGTAAGTGCACCAGAACCTTCAGTCTCTGAACCTACGGAAATCAAGGCAACTGTGACATCAGACAAAGAGCTTGTGCAATCTGAAGGTACAATTAAAAACTCTGCTATGGACACCCTTCCATCGGCTTCTGAGCCTATGAACACGAGGAGCCTTACTCTCACAACTCTATCCAGTGTCTCAATCCATGACTTTGACAGTCCGACTCAGATCGATCAGAATGTAAGTGCACCAAAACCTTCAGTCTCTGAACCTATGGAAATCAAGGCAACTGTGACATCAGACGAAGTGCTTATGCATTCAAAAGGTACAATTGAAAACCCTCCCATGGACTCCCTTCCATCGGCTTCTGAGCCTATGGACATAAGGACTATTGAGATACGGAATGATAAGATCACTGAAACACCAAACGATGATCGCACAAAAGAACTGTTACCCGATCCTGCAGTCACACCTCAAGTGCTCATTCATGATCCAGAACCTGAGAGTCAAAGTACCCGTGACTTGCTAGGGGGAAAGGCTGGTTATTTGGAGACGGTCGAACCCTCGGCCGAGTCATCTGGTGATAAGCATGCTGAGTATTATTTATCCGCAAATTTATCTACTGAAGTAAGATCACCCAAGGACACTGATCTGATTTCCCAAGGTTTGGATACACAGTCTAAACCAACGATCCAGAGCCAGCTGCCAGTGTTGGATCTCCAGACTTTCCCTTCTGTGCAGGCTTCTGAGCAGCTTGACAGTGGTGGCATTCCATCTTCTGGTGACAGACAGCCAACCGATGCCACAGAATCTTCCAAGGATGTAGAATTCCAGGCAGCAGCCGGAGATAGGGTCTAAGATAATCTAGTAAGAGATCAAGTTCTTGAAGTTGGGAGGTTGGGAATAGATGCCAAAGAAGAAAATTTTGAAGTTCGGCTTTTGCTTCTGCAATCTTCAGTACAGCCTATTTGCCCTTATGGCATTTTGTTAGCTATATAAACCAAGTCAACCACAAGCTTCAATCTAATTCTTGATGTTACCAAAAATCCCAAGTAATCTTTCTTGATTGAACACCATATTTCACAATGGATTGACTTAAATAGTGTTGCATTTCTAACCAGTTTCATCACCATTCACAGAATCTTTATTGGTGTTGTCCGTCTGTATACCGTACAGATCTTTGACGTGGTGAAACAGATTGCAATGGTTTTTTTATTCATCTGAATCTGAATATTTCAGTTACTTCTTACTAGTTATATTTACCGACCGTCATTTATAAACTTCTCAAAAGAGCCGTGAGAATTGTCATCAACTCCCATAGTAAACCTTTTTATTTGTCTTTTAAAGTTTTCACATCCTTCTTTTTTCCTTGCGAGTGATCAATTATGCCTGGACGTGAATGCGTCGATCACTTGGATGTTCTATTTAGAAATCAACATATCCTATGATACCAACTGGTTCAACTCTCTGAACTAACCTCTAAATAAAATATTATTTAGATGCAAATCAAATTGTGAGGAATTCGAATTCATCTACTAACCAATATTTTCAAACTACAAAACCATTTATTCAAAAACGAAAAGAAATTTAAAAATCGCGTTCATTCCCAAATAAGCTATTTTTCGTCAAACAAACAATAAATAAGCTATAGATGATGATCTCTGGGATTGAAAACGGGTACTGAAAACGAGTGCACTCTCGTCTCTCGAGGATTGTGGGTGATGACTTGCAGTTGAAGAATCCAGTCTGGATTGAAAACGAGTGCTGAACGACTATTCTTCGTCCAAAATTATTAGTCTTCAGCAAGTCTAAATTAATCCAATTACGTAAAGACGGAGTAAAATGAAAAACCCAGGCTGAACCTTTTTCAAAAGGGCGGAAGATTATGATCATTGATGGGACTTAAACCGCACAGTATGATTTCAATATTGTATATTTGAATCCAAATAAAAATTCCCACTATCATAAAAAATACCTAATAAATTAATAATCTCCTACTTAACAAACCCTATTAAATCCTTAATGGTGGTACTCGAAACAATGTTAGCAACGACCACATATGAGCAAACAGATGAGGCACGCAGCCTTTACACGAAATCGTACGTTCTCTCTAATTCACCAGAGTTCATTACATTCGAAGAGTTTCTATTTTCACGTCTAATTCCTTGAACATATTGTGAAATTTTAAATGATTAAAAAAGTTCATAAAATAAAATTCAACAATCTATATCCTCCCTAATTTTGAATAATTGAACAGAAGGATCTCAATTTTTCTTTTGCATGTTACCGTGTAAAAGCCAAATTAATTAAATGTTTTGTGACCGATCACCAAAGTGCAAATAAAATTCAGAGACGGAAGGCTCGATTAATAGACATGAGTGCGGCTTTCTATTCAGATAAGTTTGTAGTTGAAGATTGCAAGGAAAGAAACCCAGGCCAGACACGGCTTGACAAGGTCGGCGGCGATCGGATTCACCTTCCCGAAGCTCCGACTGCATCCCAATAAGGAGAGCAGCAGCAGGGAGCAGACGCCGAGGCCGACCTTCATTGCTGCCACTCTGAACACCAGAGGTGGCCACAGCAACCCGAGGAGGAGCTGCGCGAGGTAGAGTGGCAAGGTGGCCGGCTGGCGGCGGAACCCGCCTTCGGCCCACACGAGCCACGCGGCGAGTCCCATGAGGGACGTGGTGGAGAGGGATGCCATGTGGACCACCCACCTTGGTGGGTGCCAGAACGGCTTGGGGTCGGTGGGGTAGGCCCGGGCGGAGCCGCCGCAGAGGAAGGCAGTCGCCACGGTGAGACTCAGAGGGATGGTCATCGCGACGGCAAGCGACCGGAGTCCTCGCCTTGCCATCGCCATTCGCTTGTCTCTCCTCATGGTGGGTATTGCCGTCGTCGTACGTTCTTGGTGCTAGCTAACGGTTGGCCCGTCCTTCCTTGGACATCCTCTGCCTTGGATTGTCGGATTCCATGGAAGATGATAAAGATGGTCGGAGTGCTGGCGGAGGGGAAGGGGAGATGGTGAGAGCAGGAGAGGCGGTGGTGGTGGTGGAATGAATACTCTTAGCCGTTGGAAAACCGTTCCGATGCGTTTGTGGTACGCACACGTGGGTGATTTGGATATGCCTTTTTTTTTTCTACAACGTGAAGGAAGTAATTTTTCTGGTGGTGTCATTTATTTTTTATTTAAAATATAAATATAATTATATTATTTGTGATATAATTTATACATGACCTAAATCAAGATTAAATTCTATACGAGTACGAACGTAGCAAACAATATAGAAATATAACCACCGATCGTTTTGACCCGTTGCAGTGCACAATGTACCTGGCGGCATCTCATTCATTTCCACAACTTTTCTTTTCTTTTTTTTGTTATGATGGTATTTTTAAAATTTTCATGATAAAAAAATGTTGTTTGCCGTTGTTTTTATTAATTAAATTATCACAGCTATTTAATTCTCAAGCTACCATACAATCAAAAAAGTTCACGCAAATACAATCTGATTAGTTAAAATCAATCTGGAAGTAATTGGCTGCCCATTCCAGTATGAATTGCATTCACATGAACCTCTACCTTACATTACAGAAACCTATCAAGTAAACATTTAAATGTTGTTCCTATGATAAAAGAAGATTCTGAGTGTTGTTTATGCCTTTTCAAGTAGAGACCACTATTTACTAATCCAGCCAGCTTTCCAACTAATATAGCATAATCTTAGTCTTCAGAGATTGTAAAATAAAGAGTTGGATTGACATTGTAAAGAATACAAATTTAATATTATCATATTGAATTCAAGAAATCTTGCTGTAAACACCTACCCATGATTAATTGAGTTGTTATTGGTTAACAAAAGGAAAGTAGGTAGCCATCAAAGTCAACCTTTCATTAATTGGAAACAGGAGGAAGAGTCCATAAACCTGCACATGAATATCACAAGCTAAAGCATCCGGTCTCCCTCCAAACGCTGCAAAAAAAGTTAGATTAGGAACTTGAGAACAACACCACAACTACTACTTTTCACCATCCATTTTCCTTGTGGGAACAAGTATGCAAGAGGAGGCATGCAGAAAAATCAAACCATACAATCTTCTAAGTAATCCTTCAAGGAAAGTCATTAGTCATATAAAAATTGAGTTAATATCAATCAAATTCCATCGCCAACTGTGGGAAATTTGATTTGGAGGGAGTTCACACCACCCAGAATAAATGGTATTGATTGTTTTGACATCACGGGTTCAACCAAGCGTAAAATCTTCCCTTCCCTGATTTTTTCTTCTCTTAAATCGTCACACAGCTCAAGTAGACTATAGATAATTACCATTGTGGGCAAAATAATCTGAATACGAACCCATCATGACTATCGATTGAACTGAAAAACCTAGTAAAGACCATAGATCTGGACTACGATCTGCCCATAAAAAATTAAGAGGTAAATAAGCTTTATCAAATTCGTATTGCAGCAGATGTTTAATTGTTCAATACAGTACCTAAAAAAAAAAATGCAATATGACACCGAACGTTATACCCACACAACAATTTCTTTAATTCTCTGTATACGGATAAGAGTATTCATCACCTCAGCTCCAGCAAACGCCAATCTTTCCCAACCCAAGCTCGGAGAAGGTGAAGTAGCGGGAGGAGGCAGAGAGCTAGATTTAGGACCTGCACCTCGCGATTCTGCTGCAACCACGGGAGTAGGGGTTGGCCTGGGCCCCAGGCCGGCAGTTGTAGTAGGAGGCGCCCTTGACAGAGCAGGGAGTGCTGCCTCTCTTCAGAGACTGGTAGCTGATGTACCTGGAGGTGGCGAGGATCCTCCTGCTGACCTCCGAGTCCATCAAGAGCTCCCCGTCGTCCACGGAAAGGCAGTCCCCGATGCTTCCCTGGCATCCGGACCTGGACGAGATCCATCCGAAGGACTGATCCACCACGCCCGCCTCGGCGTTGGAAACGAGGGAAGCCGCCACCAGAGCTGCGAGGAGCGTTCCCATTAGCGCGGTGGTGGTTGGCTGGGCCATTGTGGTTGTGTAGGGGGTGGCGGCGAAGATGGCTGGTCGAGGGATGGATGCTCAAAGCGCGTGCCATATCTTATAATGTGGCGATTGGTGGAAGATGGACCTTGTTTTTGCTATCATTTACGATAATGCCACGAGACCCTATAGCTGGCCTTTGCGAGCGCAACCGCGTAACAATTTCTTTATTGCTTGTGAGGTTCGTCGGAAGCGAGTGGGGAATTGTTTGCTTGTTTTTTTTTCGAGGATAAACTTTTTGATTGAATTCGGTTTTTTTAATAAATAAAATAAAATATCTCGATGCTTCATGTGATTCATGACTTTTTTGTTGTTGAAAAATATCACTTGTGTACGTATTAATTCAAACTCATAGACGGTGCGGTGTCCTTGAGTACTCCACACAAGGGCCACGTCACAAGACCAAAGTCCTGCAAGTTCTTGCTATTTATTACGATGGTTGATCATAACCATCGGTAAGAAAGAAAGAAGCACAGCTTTAGTTTCTAGCATAATCGTAAGGAGGAGGAGCAGCACCGCCACCGCCACCGCCGGGCAGGGCGCTGCAGAATCCATGGATGAGGCTTCCGAACCAGGGGTTCAAGGGCACGAAGGGGAAGATGAGCGAGACGCAGCCGAGCCCGATGCCCTCGAACACGGTGCAGCAGTCGGCGCCCACGCCGGTCACGTTCCCGGTGATGAAGGAGACGAGGATGTTGCTAGCGCAGTCGGGGACTCGCTGCAGTGCCTCGCAACATTGCTTGACGGCCGGAGTCTGCAGCACCACCGGCGGCAGCAGGTCGAAGTATGGTATTGGAAGGTTGACATCCAGCTTCTCCGCGGTAGCCGATGCCAGCACGCACGTCAGTGTCAGGAGGAGTGCGAACGGCGCCGGCGGCGTCACCGGTCGCCCCAGCCGTGGTGGTGTTTCTCTTGCCATGCTTATAATTAATTGTGTTGCGGCTGAGATATATGGAGGTATACGTACGTAAATGTGCTCGAGATACCACTTGCGCTTTTGTCCGCCCTGCTTGATTTATATATGCAGACCGGGTTTTATAAGTTCCTGTTCGAGTAATTAATTTGAAATAACTGTTATGTCACCAGCGTTTTTATTTTTTAAGAAATCGAGATCGAAATTATTTGTTTGTCCAGCGTTTTTGGTGAAAATAGTTAATTTTACAGGACACCAAACTTTCGTCATTTTTCTCACGATAACAGTAGAATAAAAAATTTATTTCTTGTAAAATAAGAAAAGAACACTTATGTATATAATTAAACAGCTTTGATATAAGTTATTTGACCAGCTAGCGTTTATTGATCTTGATCAATTTATGACACCATGCACCGGGACTTGTGGTAACGTTTTCTTGAAGGGAATAATTTTCCAATGTCATCGTAAAAGAATTATTTACCAAAGAAATGATGGCTTTTTTATGGAACACCAAATGTTTAAGGTGTTATTGTTGTAAATATTTTGTGTTGTATGCATGAATGGACGTAATTACATGTATTTTAATCGACACATAAATTATATTATCATCACAAGTATTATCCAATATAAATTACATTATCACACTCTTATAAGGTATAAAACAAAGAGACGTTACCGAATATTATACTCTTACAAATATTATAAGCTAACTTGCATTTACGAAAGGTATAAACCTCCGAAGCGGTTAAGATAATCCTCGTTACGGTTTTTTACTAATAAATTGGACAATTTATTTTTCAAGATGATGATTTTTACATTAATCAGAATTCGAATTTTAATGAAAACAATTAATTTTAATTAATGCTCTTTGTCAATTGATCAACTATTATAGTCGGTTAATTAAAAAATAAAACCGATCTGTATTTGCAAGGAAACGCAGAGATTTTGTAGTTCCAGTAGAATTAACCAGAGAACTTGAGACAGTTGTATAGTAACTACGATTTTCGTAGTTTTTTATCAAAATTTAAATTTGGATGAATGTAAAATTATTACCATAAAAAATTACAGAGTTTGAAATGGTAAAAGTTGATTAAAGCGAGAGAATCACAAAGAGACATGATAATCATTAACAACAATGGATAGCAATTAACACACTCGGTCTTCGTTTCTTTTATGAAGATTAGAAAGAAAAATATTTAGATTCAAGTAAAGGCGAATAGTCGAAAGACAATATAAACGTCAAAAAAAAAAAACAATAAATCATAAATTTGAGGGTTTTCTTTTTAACAATTGAAAGAAGTGTTTAGTTTTAGGTGGCTAAGATTTACAAAAAAAATGTGAATACAGGATGGATCATAGTCCCTTCAGGAGTAAAACACTCTCTTGGGAGTGAAATTTTTGCTCACTATTCATATGGCGTTAGTGTGCAAAATTAGTATACATGGCTAACATTAAGATTAAATGTACGAAAAATCAAAATTTATTAGATCACTATTAAAATTTTAATTGACGACATGAGGTGGAAGCATGAAGCACCAAGATGTATGTCAATATTAAAATTGCACTCCTGCATTAATATTGTTAGTAGCTCTTCCCAGTCATCGGGAAAAAAGAATAAAATGCATATTGCCAGAATTTTGTTCGTATAAGGTTCTAACAAATAGCATGAGATATGCATATGCTACCATGCTCTGGGTTGGATCTTCCTTTATCACCAACTTGGTTTCCGGTGAACTCGTTTCATCTTTCTAATTTGCTAAGCAAGGTATCAATAGGAGGCAGCTCTTTGACAATTTGTTCCCAGTCGGGCATGCCCTGCAAAGACAGCAAGCATAAAATGACAAAAAGAAACATGCGCACAAGCTAAGTATATAAAGCTC
Organism: Cymodocea nodosa; assembly: GCA_036874045.1. NCBI lineage: Eukaryota > Viridiplantae > Streptophyta > Magnoliopsida > Alismatales > Cymodoceaceae > Cymodocea > Cymodocea nodosa. The sequence goes on along the minus strand of CM072338.1, from coordinate 23,468,531 downwards.
TTAATGCCAACAACATGATAATTGATCATTTACCTTATTACAAGGAATGGGATGATGAGTTTAAACTCATGCAAAAATATTACCATAATCAAATAAAAGTATATAAAGCTCCGAAAGTCACACGTCAGAATAATTTTCTATGTATAGATTAGTTGCACGGTACCTACGATTTGCCAATTGAGGACCTTATGAAAAATGATCCCAACCACTGGCCGACCAATATAGATCTTATGAAAAATGATCCCAACCACTAGCCAACCAATGTAGAGCTTCGGGAGAGTTCCAACCTTTCATGATTCTATTCGCTAAAGAATAATATGCTCAAGTATTTATAAGCGAATAAATTTCCACGGGGAACTATTTTCGGACGATCGATCAGATCTTAGGATGCAGAGTTTGCCAATATGATCTGTCAGTTCTAGATGAGAACAATGAAATTAATCTGTGTCTAAAGTGGGGAAGAAACTCATCATGTTGCATTTTAGCCCATGCAGGGAAATGCCTTACGGAAATTATTACTTTAAGGTTGATGATTAATAATGGAACAGCCATGCAGAAAATTCACCAAGTTTATAAAAATGTTAATAACAATACAAAGGGTAGTCGAGAATCGAATCTCTTATTTAGGCTCTAAGTTCGTGCAAGATAACCAAGTAAGCCGACTGGCACACAAACTTGTATGTTTCTTCAACACTTTCATTTTACTGCTCTATGGATGTAGCACAAAGAGCACAATTCTTTTTCTTTCCAAGAACATAATGATAATGAAGGATGACAATAAATGACATAATTAAATCATAAATGTATAACAATAAATGCAGTATCTTAACAAATATTATGAAACAACATTTTCATGGAAAGACATTAACTGGTCTAGAGAATCATAACATTGCAGGCCCAAAAGTCTGTGTTTTACATTTAAAATCACTTTCAACTTCTTATCCTAAAGAAACATGTACCATTATAATCTACCATTTAACACTTACTCTTCCAGATCTTCGGACACGACCATCAAGTCGTAGTATAATATACACATCATCACCAGGGTTGACACCTTCTGCCTTTTGTTGATCAAGAATCCACCTGCAAAATTCATTTTGTTGAACACAAAGGAAATTATGGGGAGAAGAAACGATAATACAATAAAATTTTATTCATGAACTTGCTAAAGTAGCCAAATAATGACAATAATTTTGGAAAACAAAAATTTTATCTTGAAAAGATGGTACATCCATTTAGTACTTGAAATTTAACATGGTAATATAATTCTTGCAGAATATAGAAAATCAAAGCTTTAATAACCTCAACCGCGACTACATCCATCAGTACAAGGATGTTAAAATGGTATTATAATTCTAGTAAATTCCACAGATTATGGCTTTAATCACTTAACTTTGTGCAGTATGCTTTGAGTGCATTTGTGTACTAAAAATAAATGTACAATGCAGTCTCTTTGAAAATAATTGTATGCCAGGTTTAAAAGATTTGTGAGCAATACCCTAAGAAATACACAAGTATGCAAAATAAAGAACTTAAGCAGAAATCCCTCCTTAGATGGAATTGAGTTATATGCAAAAAGTTTAGAATTTAGGGTTTAACAAATGTTTCAGCAAAGGTACACAATGGAAATCTATGCAGAAGGTTTCAACATAAGCTGTGATTTATTCATGTTTATCAACTTGAATAAATCAAAAGAACACATTTCTTATGCATTAGGCAGTAAATAAGCTGACTATAGATCCTACAAATCAACAATTGCTTATGAGCACTATATGAATATAAAAAAATGTTGAACTCAAAATCTATTTTTATTGTTGTATCGGATGGAAATTGTTTCAATGTTTACCATTTTGTTTCTGGGCTTAGCTGCAATTTGAAGGACCATGACATCAGATGTGTCTTGTCTAAAACTTAATAAAATAACTTTTTTTGGTAAAGATTTTGTCCAAAGTATTTCTATTTGCCAAAGGCCAAAACCTTCCCCAGGTTCCAACGTTAACAATGATGTCTCCGGACAGCACACATTCTGACAACCCTACAAAAGCAGATTTAAGGTACGAATGATGCAGCAATTACCTTTCCCATTCATCTGTTGATAAAGTCTCAGCTTTGAATCGCACTTCTGCTTTAAGGCGAGACCTTGAAGCTATAGATTGAGTTCGTTTATCAAAATCTTCCTGTCACATCATTGCAAACATCAAATATTAGGTTATTATAGCTTGTGCCAGTGCTTTAGCAAATGAAGTGGATGGGAAGAAAATGATTAAACATAAACGTCCAACACCAAATGGAATAGGTTTGAATGGGCAATAATAAATGATTACACAAAACTAGGATGTAAAAAGGAAAAAAATGACTTGTCTTCCTATAGCATGTTTACATAATGCACCTTTTAAGCATCTGAAACCATGAACTTACTCCAATAGAAGGAAGAGATGCTGCAGGTCTCGTGGTGACACCAAAGCCCTTTTTCTCAAGGGTGTTTTTTCTAACATCACCCCAGATAATAGGAATCAAAAGCACACCTCTTTGAAGAAGTTCTGTTCGGAACCTCTCTGCTTTCTGAATAGCTCTAGAAACAGTCTCCTTGTTTCCAGCCAAAATAACCTAGGCACACCACTTAAACCATAATCAGAAAACAGTAGAGACTAGAGAGAGAGAGTCAGCAAAAAATTTAATGGAACTCATTAAAGGGGAAGGCAGGCATATCATCTACTAACATTAGCTAATCAAAATTCATTTCTCTGATATGAGGAAAGGAATGACACTAACTGGCCTAGTGGTGTCTCTAAGCTGTACTAGTTCAACAACCCGATTAGTTGAAAGGCGCAAAGGAAGCCTTGACAGAGTTTCATTGCGAGTTATTTGTGAAATTTGCTCCTCTTCTTTCTTATTCTCCCAGATAAATAATGCCACGAGAGCTATGATACCTGCAGAATGCTGATTCAGAATCTTGATTAATTTCAAAGCAACAGAAGCCCTCAAATGAAACTGAAAATCTCATTCTAAATTGCAGTATCTGAAAATTTAGGAGTGGAAAAATGGGTGAAGGGTCGTAAAGGGTTAGCCTGGGTTTATGACAGGGTTTATGACATGACATGAACTAATTTATTAAATTTTTAGTATCTTATATAGATTGATATGACATAATTAGCATAAATATAACATTTAAAACTCAAAAATACATCCAATTCATGATTGAAGTCAAAGCTAAATCAAAGTTTTTTTTGAAGAAGAAAACATAAATTAAAGATTATGTTCCTCAAGTTGATATAGTGTTTAATATCCAGAAAGTTTTTTACAATCCAGAAATAAAATAAAGACAGGAATTGAAAGACCTTTAACTTCCACAAAGTATGGCACACATAACACTACAATCCAAGTCAGAAAATCAATTGTCAAAGGAGATTTTTGAAGACTAGAGCAAGAAATAGGAAATGTATAGACATCTCAACAAATGTATAGATATTGTTTGTAATGGTTTTCAACCTAGAAATTCTATTGACTATAATTAAAATATCACAAAGATGCAATAAGCTAGTGCACAAACGTGTTGCAAACTAGCTTGGTTTACACTTTCTGATATACCTCCAATATTGATTCCAGCATTAATGAGAGTCTCCTGGATGTCAGGAGCACCTTCCCCACCACTAATTGCACGGATGAGCCTTGGAATTGTAAAAAATGTTGAAATTCCTGCTGCTGCAGTAAATGCTGCATAGAAGAATCTCCTTATACCACGAAATGGTGCCTGAACTTCACTAATGAGCTTGAGATCTCTCCTGAAACCATACCCAACATCCTCACCACCCAGGCTAGCCTATCATGTTGACAAATTAGAAAACATCACATCAGACATTTTACAAGACAAATTGACAAAATTGAAAAGGTATTAGACCTATAACTAAAAAGAAGTTGAAAAGATCCACCTCTTCTTGCAGTTCTTTGAATTCCTGTAAAGCTCTAAAGGAAGCCAAATCAGGGTCATTAAGAATGGTGCTAAATTTAAGATCATAATCCCTCAAGGCTGTCTGCAGACATTCTGCAGTTTTCTTTCCTTCCCCTCTATCATAAAGAGAAAAAAACAAAAAGAAACTACTTTTTACCGAAAATTTGTAAAGATGGTGACTTTCATAGCTGACAAGTAATTTTGGCTAGTTGGCATTGTTGCAAGCATAGCACACAATATTAATAAAAATTTCAGAACTTCCCTGATATCTAATATCTACTATTTTTGTACAAAGCAAAAAATCAGTAATCTTCCTTCACTTTTTTTATAGCTTTACGCTATTCCAACATCTAACAAATACTCTTTGTAGCAACCATCTAGTGTTACTTTCACTAAAGTCACAGAACATCAACCATAGTTGCAACCATTGGTTTTTAATAAGATTATAATTGAAAATCTCGGAAAAACAAAACATGATAGATAAAGTGCATTATCTTATTTCTGATGGAGGGGGTCACAAATGAAGGGAATGGACAAATCACAAGAAGATAAAATCTCACCGAAAGACAAGATCTTTCAAAGTTATAAACGACCATACACTGCCTTATGTAGGATCAACTCGCCAACTACCAGATTAGGACAAGGATTGGAGTCTATTCCCTTGTCCTGATTAGCTTTCAATAAATTCTCATTGAAAGATCATATTTTTGAAAGTTACAATCCATCATACAATGTTATGTTGTTAACCTTTGGAATATTTGTTTGAAACATAATAACAACTATTTACTTGTCAGTAGATATAAGGGGTACATATGAGGCACCCACCAATGTGTGGTTTTAGGATGGTCTAATTAAACAATGCCTTACCTTTATAGATGAGGAAATGATTTCCTTGAACCCATGACATCTACATCACAATGGAGTAGCCTTGTCATTGTGTCAAGGATTTTCCTTATTGTTAGTAGCTTGCGAAAAGAATTGCAACTAATAAATTGACACTCAATTCCTAGCGTGAAGTAAATATCTGAGAATAACATGTTGGCATGCTAAATGTTTTCTTAAGACTTAAGAAGTCAAGACTTTATGAAGTATGAAGTAGCAATAATGTTTCACAACAAATTATTGCAAGTAAAAATTGAATACACCCAATAAAGAAACACTGCATTTCATGCTTCTATAAAAAGTACCATTGCTAACACTTACCTGTACGCATGACAGCATGCCTTGTTATATAATGCAGCTTGAGTTTCCACTGGATTTGGTTCCAAAAGGAGTGCTTTTTCAAATTGTGTAAGTGCATCTTTTACCTGAACATCCACAAGCATAGACAAACAGACACAAAGAGTCAGGCCATCCCACAAAAACAACAGTCCTTTTTCACCATACCATAGATGAAAACATTCATAAGGGGATTTTTTTTCAGTAATGCCTACATGGTACACACCAATAACAAAAAAAAAAAGTATACGTTCAGCAGTTATCAGTCTCAACCATCCAAATGCCGTAAGTTCTATGTGTTGGAAAATAAGAATTTTTCAAAAATTGGGAGGTTTTTATTTTTTTTGCTAAACAAAAAGTTCATGAATATTATTTCAAAGAAATATTGTCGGTTTGTCACAAATTTGCTTCAAGAAACTCATTATTGAAGCAAAGTTGAACAAACTTAATGCAACGATATAGAAGTGCTTTTCTATAAAACATACTTTTGAATGCACAACAAAAAAGATGGTTTCTAGTTGTGTAAAATGGAAGTTCCATAACATGCATGCCTTTGAAGAACAAATAAGTTAATGCGGAAATATGGAAATGTTTTATTACTACTGATTGAGGAAAAAAGACAGTTTATCACCATGTAAATGCTATATTTGCCCTACGTTGGAAAAATACGTTCTTTAGACTTGTGTAAACTGTAAGTCTAAAAAAGCCTTGGTTATATTAGAAAAACTTAAAATTTCAGCCCGTCATCGCCATAGATCATATCACATATTGGTGTCATCAAACTAATGGACGAATAGAACTCTGCTCAATTCCAACCAAGGCTGTCAACATGTAACAGCCAAGTGTCATTCTGTTGTGCGCATCTACCTTACCAGCACATACCGAGATGGATAACTAAAAGCACAAGTTGTATATCATCCATAACAATTTCATAAAATCGGAGAAAGAATGAGAAGTAAACATGAAGTGAAAACACTAATTAGTGCTTAGTAATTACCCTCCCCTTTGAGAACAGGGAGAGTCCCAATTTGACACATGACTCTGCCGTCTCATCGATCGCCTGCTCGGACGAGGGCGGCGAAGACGATGAGGAGGACGAGGACGCCACAAGAAGGAGCCGCGCCCTTCGAATCGACGAAAGGGTCTTGCCGTCACGTCGGAGCCGCGAGCAAGAGAGAAGCGGGAGACAGTTGTGGTGGAGCGCGACCGGCACCGTCGTTGCCGGATGACATCCCACGGCCTCGTGCCATCTGCTTCTTCTTCCCGGAAGAACTGGAGAATCGAGCAAACCGCAGCCCATCGTGCACACGCAGCGCACTCCTCCGCCCTCCTCTTCGGCTCTTCCTGAAGATGGGCCGTTATCCGCAATATCCACTGCTGCAATGAAACCCAGTCTCGAAATTTTATCTTGACCAATGGAAAATATTCGCGGATTTGATTATGTAGTACCGATGATATGATTACAATCTATTTTTGTATAAAAAAGGTTGATTTCAGTCATTGAAAATATTACCAACGCAGCACAATTGGTCATAAATATACATGTACATATGCAGGGAAGATCAATCTCATTCATTCCATGCAAATCTAACGGTCTGGAACAATTTTGGGGTTTGCCGTAATCTGGCTTTGTTTTTTTATAGACGATAGTTGTAAATGTAGCAGTTCTTTTTGTAGCTCTACGATTTCTGTAGGTCTGTCGTAATAAATGCAATATGGTCTTATTAACTGTAATATAGTATTCAAAATATATATATTTATATATGAAACTTAATTTGATTTTCATCTATATATATGTATATGTAATGGTAGTATTCCTGGAAAAGTTATTGCAGCTAGTTTTATATATACTATACTTTATGAACGAAATCTATATTTGAATTTAATCAAAAATATTACCAGTGTAAAAAAAGATAAAATTGAAAGGAAGTTTGAACGGGGATATGAAATAGAGAGTTTACATACCGCGTGTAAATAGAGTTGTAGATTTTTTTTTTAAAAAAAAAACATCCATAGAATGACACAGTGTCTCATCAGAGGTAAACGCAGCACAACTTCCTTGTTTGATGAACCTAATGTTTTCAGTTGTCAAACACACTGAATGTAAATGATAAGAGATCAACCTATGTAATGTAATTGATCTTCACCGTATTTGAAAGAACGAAACTTAAGGTTGAAATAAGTAAAAACATTATCGTTATAAAAAAACAATAACAAGTGGTCTCCTTATAACTTGCACAAAAATCTGAACACTTACAGTAGTTCCCCATCAACTTGAGATGAAAATACAGCATGAAATAGCTTTGCGCTTATTTTCATAAGTCACAATTTCGAAGCACAACAACAGGATCCCAAACTGAATCATGTACATTTTCATGATCCAATTTTACGTTTCGCACCCTCCAATGTGTTCTTCAGCAGCATCGCAACAGTCATTGGACCAACACCTCCTGGCACTGGTGTCAGCCATCCGGCCACTTTACTTGCTTCATTGAAGTCCACATCACCGACAAGTCTATAGCCTGTTTTCCTACTTGGATCATCAACTGCATTTGTCCCCACATCAATAACAGCGGCACCAGGTTTAATCCATTCACCTTTGATCTGTAAGATACAATTAGCGTATCATTTCGTTCATTTTGGTACATCAGAAATGTCTATAAAATATACAAGTTACAGTGATACACTCAGAGAAAGTAGTTGAGAATAAAATGCCTACATATTGATGATAAAAGAGAGGTGACCTACTAAATATTATCGTGCTACTGTTCTATTCACATAACTATATATTTTATTGCTTTTTTTGACATTGGTAATCCTTTTTTTTGGATTTAAATCAAGAACTTTCTTCCCTAATAGGTTTTCTAAGGTGTGGAAAGACTAACTACATTTATATACATATTTGATTACATTGAGAATGAAGAAAAGATACGTCACATAAGCAAAAATCATTTTATTTTAATTTTAAGTGAATGACAGGAACATCAAATCAATAATTTTCATAAGACTCTAGATGTTAATTTAGTAACAATCTCATATAATTTTTTCTCCTACATTATGATTGTGAGTTAGACGGCAAATCTCAATGTAAATTATGATGTTATTCCACTGACTTAGAAGGCACATTTAAATCCTAAGAGATGACTATATAAAATTAGATCCTCAAACTCTACAGTGTTGAAGCCTAATGTAATAGATTTGCCTCAGTTATATTGAGAGAGACAAGAAATTGATTTAATATGAATATTAGAGTTGATTAAGAAAGTAATTGTTTTTGATATTCTCAAACAATTCAAGTCTTTCTACTTATTAAGGAAAGATATTGTAACCAATTCATGAGTATCGATAGCAATTTAATGAGAATTTTCATGGTTCAAAAAAAAACTCATGAGTCTTTTTTTTTGAGAAAATTAAAAAAAAGTATGTACCATCATTCAATTTTGTTTTTAAAAGCAATAATGTCCTCTTTCTTTCTACATTCATATAGATTATTCTCCTAGACACCACTATACCATGATGTCTAGACTTTCTCTCTAATTTCTAGTTGAAGTTAAATAAACATTTAGTGATATAATGGTTAAATGCGACCATATGATATCACAACATCTATATAAAGATGCAGTGAAATTTTGATTTTCACATTCAAGATTACCATCATTGGTTGACCAGCTGCAGCAATAAGTATATCCGCTTCACGGGTAATACTTTCTGATTCCTTCGTACGTGAATGGACAATTGTTACGGTTGCATCTGCTTTGAGGAGCAGCAAAGCCACAGGCAATCCAACTATATTACTACGGCCAACTACAACAGCCCGCTTGCCTTTTGTACTTATGCCACTCCTTGATAAAAGTTCAAGGCATCCCTGTATATAAATATAGTGTTCCTTAGTATTTATTGAGTTATAAAATATCATTTTCCATTATGAAGTTTGATATGAAATGACATATTGGTACCTTTGGAGTGCAAGGGATAAATAACGGTTCCGCCCCTTTCATAGCAAGCTTTCCAATATTCAGTGGATGAAATCCATCGACATCCTTTTCAATACTGATTTCATTTAATATCCTCTCCTCATTTATGTGCTTTGGAAGGGGAAGTTGAACCAAGATTCCTATCATAAAAGACTGGTAAGATATAGAACCACAATTGCCGGAATTCGGGAGAATTGTCTTTTGCCAAAGAGAGGTACATAGCAAGGAATGACCATCACTATAACACTATATGTGACAATGAGACGACCTAATCATAGGAGTGTGCAACCATTTACATTTGAAAATTGTCATGTTTCTCAATTTAATATTGCAAATATTTGAAAACTAAAATCGTAGCTAAATTAAATTTGAAATCTCATTACTAACAATTTTCAACATCAAGCCATACAACAACTAAACTACCCAATATCTAGACTTCCGGCAAAATAAGCACTTAAAAACAAAAAGGGGGAAACACTGTCGGTTGACTAAGGAAAGCTGAAACATTTCGGCAAAAAAACACACACACATACTGCAAAGAACAAATAGAAATCCTCACCGTGTACGTCTGGGTCGGCATTCAGCTGATGGACCTTCCCGATGAGGTCCTGCTCGGAGACATCCTCAGGAAGATCGAAATGGAAGGACCTGATCCCCACCTCCGCGCACGCCTTCCTCTTCATCGAAACGTAGGTCTGGGAGTCCTTCCGCGTGCCCACAATCACAACCGCCAGCCCCGGTACCTTGTTGTACGTTTCCGACAGGATTCGAACCTCGTCGGCGATCTCTTTTCGGATCGTTTGAGCTATGGCCTTGCCATCGATGATCTTCGCCATTGACAACACCAGACGCAGAGAGAGAGGCAGAGGTATATGATCTGGGGTACGGTATTCTCAGTTTGGACTTGTCGGAGGAGTCGTGGTGATCGGTATCGTGGGATTTTTCATAACACCCCTCGTATTATCTGGAATAACATTTTAATATTTTTTATAAAGTTAATATTTTTCCTTAATTTTCAAATCTTGATTCCTACGAGTTTCAAACTTAAAATTAAAGAAATGTTAGAAGACTACCCTTTCATCCTAATACACAATATTATGTATCTTATCCTAATATTTTTGCTAGGATCTTTTTAAAAATTTGAGTTGTTTTTGAAATAAACATATAAAAGAAATCTACAAAATATATAAATACATAAAAATATTAAGTAAAAGAAGAAAAGAAAATTCAAAAGATACACAACTGCTTGATTTATTTGGTTAGTATCTCTATTTTGCATGCTGGCAAAAATTTCGATATAATATTTGAATGGAAATGCAATTTCTCCGGTTAGTTAGAAGAGCTACGGACTGCTTGATAATGATTTTTTCTAAATGTTAAACTTTTTTAGGCATGTTCAGTTTAAAAAAATTGTTTGGGTTTTGGTCTTTTAAATTCAAGTGACTTGAGCATAACCAGAATGCAAAGTTAGAAGAATACTTGCAAAGGATCCCAAGAAACAAGCATGAAAATAACGACTTTCTCCCTCAATATATCAATCAGAATACAATAAATGATACATGAATTTAATAAATGAGAATGTTTGAGGACAGCAGAAATACCAATACTAATGACAGCAGAATACAAAAGTGACAACGGCCATACCTCTTTCTTTTCCGTAGAATACACACCATCACCATTGAAGGACATATTTCTTTACCATAACATTGACAAGCGACAAGTGTTGTCTTGCAATCTCAATCCTCGCAACATCTTGTTTTCGCTTCTGCTGATTCCTCCAGAAGAAGAACGTGGCTTTTCACCTTGCGTTTGTCTCTCCTGTGAACAGCCCACGTTTCCTCAATATCTGGACTCTCCCACTTCATAACACATGTAATGCATGAGCCCTAACCTGATGATAGTGTTAGCCAAGAAACTTGCAATCACAGAGATATTCCAGCAAAATGATTGTAAAAACAGAGGTGGATTTTTAGATTTTAGCTAGTCCTGAAAATTAGATACGGCCAATCCAATGGCAAGAAGAAAATCCAACAAAAGAACGTAAACTTTTAAGCAGATAGCATTGGCAATTGCACTTCCCAAGAAGAAATGCCGGAGAAGTCGCACTTCCTCGTTAATACCAAAGATGATCGAATTGAGGTCTGTTTGTGGTTTTCTGAAAAAGTTTTTATCGAACATGGTGTGAAGTAGTTTTCTTGGGTTTGAGTAGAGAAAAAAAAATCATGCGACACAAAAAAACATAACCTTAGATTTGAATACTGGTGGTATTTTTGCACATACTTGAATTCAAGTTTTTGCATGCACTTGAATACAAAATCTTCTTTCTTCACAGACTTTATGAGAGGATTAAATTACCAATTATACTATTTGTAGTAGGTAATATGAATTGAACTGTAATATGTGGTTTTTCCAGCGGTATACCTTTCACTTTTACCAATAGTCATTACATGAGCATGAACCATCTATAAATCCATGGAACCTGTTATTATCTCTAACAATAATTTCTCGCTGTGTGATTTTCGACATGAGTTTTATAGCAGTGTGGCAGTCTCTACACACTCGTAGATTTTTCACAACTCGAATAGGTTCACCCTGTGGCAAGCTTATAAGACCGAATGCAATGGCAAGCTTTTCACTGTGTTGTCCGAGAGAATGCTCCTTTTCCTCCTCTTCTATGTCAAACAATACTACCTCTGTAGATGGCATGTATCCAAATACTTTCAGTTTCTGCTCAAGCTCATCAAGCTTCAGATATATTTTCTCACTGGATGGGTGAGAACGATCTCCCACGACGAACTCATGGACCAGGCCATTCACTTCAATCCAACTACAACCAGGGATCTTTTGTACCATCTTTTCTTTCATCATTAGTCTAAGTTGTGCAGAATCCTCCCATCTGCCAACTGACGAGTACAGGTTTGACAAAAGGACATAATTTCCTGAATTTTGGGGTTCTAGCACAATTAGCTGCCTTAATACATGTTCTGCAAGATGGGTATCACGATATGTTCTACAACCACTGAGGAGAGAGCCCCAGATAACGGCATTAGCCTCCATTGGCATTTGTTTGATAAACTGATGAGCTTCTTCTAACAAGCCTGCCCGGCCTAGCATGTCAACCATACATCCATAATGCTCTACCCTGGGAATCAATGAGTAAACCTTGCTCATGCTGTCAAAATACTGACGCCCATCATCAACTAAACCAGTATGAGCGCAACTACACAGAAGACCTATAAAAGTGTTCCCACTTGGTAGTATCCCCAACTGTTCTATTTGAGCAAAAAGTGCAAAGGACAGTCGGCCATGACCATTCATTGCAAGTCCAGATATCATTGCATTCCAAACCACAATATCTCTCTCACGCATTGCCTCAAAAATCGCCCATGCTCTAGAAAGGCTCCCGCATTTTACATACATGTCAATCAATGCTGTGCCCAAAACTGGGTTATAAAGAAATTCATCTCTTCCAACTAAACAACTCACTTTGACACCATAGTCCAAAGCTCCTAGCTTTGCACAAGCCGAAAGAACTCCAACCACGGTATAGCAATCGGGATGCATACTTTCCTCCTGCATCCGTGAGAACAGTGTCAATGCCTCCTTCGGAAGACCATTCGAAGCATACCCTGTAACCATGGTGTTCCAGGTTATCTCATCCCTCTCGACCATCCTATCAAAGATGTGACAAGCTTTCTCCATGCTTCCACACTTGACATACATATCAACAATAGCAGTAGCCACGTAAACATTCCCACCCATATCTTTGCCTTGTATGTATCCACACAACCGTTCACCAGTTTTCAAATCCCCCGATCGGGAGCAAGCTGTCAACATCCGAACAAGAACGAAACTATCAGGTTTCAGATCCATATCCAAAAACTTCCAAGACAAACCCAAGGCTTCTTCCAATCTCCCCTCGTCCATATACCCACCAATAATTGCGTTCCATGAGACCACATTACTTTCACTCATTTCGTCAAACAACTTCTGCGCATGATCCAACAACCCACACTTCGAGTATAAACAAACCAACCCAGTCGCAATGTATGAATTCTCGGAAAAACCTGATTTCACAACAAGGGTATGTATCTTCTTGCCCATTGCAAGGTCCTTAATCCTAGTACACGACTTCGTAACGAAAGGAAAGGTGAATTCGTTCGGTAACAGACCATCCTGACGCATGAGACGGTAGAAACGAACCACGTCCACGAAGCGGTCGACGGCGGCGAACCCGCGAATCATTGTGTTCCAGAGATGGACGTTGGGATCTCGGGTGGAGCGGAAGAGAGCGGTAGCGGAATCCGGGCTGCCCAAGTCGAAGTAGGACTTGAGGATAGCATTGACAAGGTACTGGTCCTGGGTGAGGCCAAGGCGGATGAGGCGAGCGTGGACGGACGTGAGACGTCGTCTCAGAGTTCCGCATTCCTCGCCACGGCAGGGGAGGAGGATGAGGTTCTTCAGCTCCACGGCCTTCGAGAGCGGGAGGGATGGAGAAGTCATCCCATGTCTTCCGCCGAGGATTCGAATTCAAATGCTGCTCTGATCGAGAGAGCTAATAATTATTATTGTCAATGCCGATTCCCTTCAAAGATAATATAAAAGATGTTTGAGAGATGTTTTTCTCTAGTGGAGAGAAAATTCTGCTTCTGAACGTGTGAATTTATGATTATGACCTTACGTTTTCAATCTTTATAGAAATTTACCATTTATTTGATCAATTTAATTTTCCACTATAAATAAGTTATTTACGTGTACAACCTTTATTTACGAACGTGTCTTCCACTAATTTGTTATCTACTACTAGATTATATTCTCCTGTTCGATTATTCTACAAGCATCGTACCGTAGGATACAACAATTCAAGAGAAGGAAAGCAGAAATAAAAGGATGTGGAAAGGAATTATTGTCCACCTTTTTGTTCAATTTCTTCCGCTTATCTTTGGAAATTAGGTCCTGTTTGTTTGACCGTTTTAATTGTTTTATTTTTAATTGGAACAGTTTTAAACTTTATATTTAAATAAATAATATTTATTCATATTATTTATTAAAGTAGCTGTGTAACAACTACTTAGACACTTTCCACTGAAGCTGTTTTTAACTATAAAATAATTATTTTGTTCCTTAGAAAAAGACTAGCAGAGATTAATGTTTATTTTTAAATTTAAATTTATTTAATTTAAAATATACATATTTCTAACATCTTAAAATATTTTTCCTTACAGAAATTTACATATAAACTTTTTTAATAAAATATATAATCATGCATATTATTAACACATATATATTAGTATTATTTCACCTCACATGTTGACATTATTTTAAGTTTATTTATGAATTTAAATGTTATTAACAAATGATAAAAAATAAAAACTACACGTTGTCATTATTATTATTTTTCTCTCCTTCCTCTTTCATTTTCTTCTAGTTCTTTTTTTTTTCTTTTTCTCTTTTTTTCCATGTTAAGGGTAATTCCCAAATTTAGATATGTTTTTACTTCACTGTTTCAAATTGATTTATTACAAAACAAGTAATACTTTTAATTTCGTAATTTTAACTTTAAGAGCTACTCTCCAACATTAAATTTGTTTGAGTTATTCTAGTTAAAAGCAGGGTAGTTGAACCATTCAAAGATAAAGTTATTAATACCAAAGCATATTTGAAAATATTTATAAAGGTTTATATGCTTGCCTGTTTGATATTTTCTCTATAAATTAACTATTTTCATGTGATTAAAATTAATTTAAAATATTAATACAATGCAAAATATTAAATGAACAAATGTTATTTGTCATGCTAACATGGAATTAAAATAACAATGTAATAATAATATTGTTATTAAAAAATTAATATTAAAATTTTTCACAATATTATGTTATGGATAGAATGTTAATATCAAAATATACCCATTTTCGTCATTAGATTATTTGTTAATATAAAATAAATGAATTTTTCTTTAAATTTTTTAATATGAAAAATACTTGAATTTCAATTAAAATAGGTCTAAATAGAGACGCACATGTGACGATAAGTTGAGTTACTTGAAGAAATGTATCAGTATAGTAAAAGAAATTTAAAAAGGTAAAGGTAGACTTAAAAATATATAGTTAAAAATTGTAAGAAATATTAAACAAATTAAATAATTAATTGAAAATAAATCAAAATAATTGGGGAAAAAATTTTATGTAACAATATTATAATTTAATTTATTGGTTTGTTGTTTATGGGTTGGGTTATCGGCCCACTTGATTATGGGCGAAACCAAATGTGGTAGAGGACATGTGGGCGCGAGCCCAATTATTGTATAAATAACAAGATGGAAAAGAAGCGACGGGGAAAGGGCGGGCTTTCCATTCTACGTTCCGCACGTTTGCCTCCCGAAGGTGGCTTCCACGGGCGGCAGCGCAGTTGGCCGTGAGCTTGGGGCGGCGGATCGGGTGCCCGCTGGCCTTGAGTACTGGTGAAGTTCACAGGTTGCATCTAATCCCTTACAGAATAGAGGCTATCGGTGAAATCTTGGACAGCGAGGAGTGGGATACCCAACGGCGCTGACCAGAGCTACGACGCCGGTCCTCTAAGTTCGGGAGAGTAAGAGGTGCGCTCCTAGCTCTTTCCTCTCGTTCATGATAGAGGGCGTGAGTTGAGTATGGGAAATCATGTCTTTGTTGTTGGCGTCCTCCCCCATCGCCGTCTGTGTTTTTGGATGTGAATTGGGTGCAAAGAGGCTCTGCATTCCCAGTACCAGTGGCGGATTCGGGATCTTATTTTATTATACTCAAAATGTAAAACGCATAAAAGTATCAATATAAAAATTAAAATATTCAAAGTTCATAAGTGAAAGAAAATAAATAAAAATGATATTATAGTAGAATTACAGCAGTTACTCAAGGAATACTTTATCGATCAAGTATATCTTGAAACTAATTCATGGTTCCAACATCCTCAACAAAATCACATTGATTGCAGGAACTCTTCTGTAAATTATTTCTTATATTTACTTTGTAACTTATTATTTACAAATTTCATTATTAAGACAACTGTTTTCACGAAAGCGGTAATGATTAGTGAACGTTGATCACAAATGTTAATAGACAAAAGATGAATCTTATGCCACTTTAATTTTACAAGTTTGTATGAGAATTCAATAATATTGTTTACGTCACAAGTTTGATCTTAAAGAGTATCCAAAATATATGCATCGAGTTGTATATTAAGTTTTCCAATATTGGTAGTTAAAGAATCATCAAGACAATGTTGAACGAGACTTTGCAATTTTCCCTTATCAAGAAATAAATTCAAACTTTGTAGTAAGGCATCCATCATAGAAAATTTTAGCAATTTTTATTAAATTAATCGTTTGACTTATTCAATAACAAATCGACTATTATATTAAAAATATCAAATACAAATCAATGCATATTTATCTTTGTTTATACATTGATATCTCTGATTATATGTATTATATAATTTTTTTTCCCAGAAAATTAGGTGAGGTGCATGGCCAACCTAGTTTTAAGTAGGTCCACTGTTGGTACCCGCCTATCCATGTTTTGGGTACTACCATTGTCTCCAACAGAATGTGTGCCTTGAATAGCCTGGAGTTTTCGCCTCTCCTTTGTTACATTTTGGTACATGACCCATGAGTGATGATCCCTATGGCTCTAGTCTCCGTGCTTTCCCAACGAGAATTGCACAAATGGTCAGTTACATACTTTACAAAATTTCAATCATTTAGAAAATGAGAGAAAGATTAGCTATTGTGGGGATGTTTGGATGAGTGGGAAACCCTTAACTCTTGAGTTCCAAGTGTTATATTGTTCATTGCACCTTCCACCTAGGTGAGTGCGTATTGAGTGTTTCAAGGTAGGGATATCAAGGGATGCTTGATTCTTAAAGAACCTGAGTGATTCAAAATCATTAGATATTGTTTGACTTCTCTCTTTCCTTCGTACTCACTGTTCTATTATCTCATTAGAAAAGTCCTTCACATGTGTGGCAATTAACAACAAGGTTTTTTACAGTTAGATGACTATACCAGATATTGACTTATGTTGGAGTCATGTGTAGCTGTGTAAGGAGTTGAAGCACATTTGGTGGAGCTGGATTCCTATCAAAGTTTGAATTTTTGCTTGGAAGGTTTGACACACGTTAGCAAGCATCTGCAGGTTTTGTGGCTTTCAAGAAGAAGATCAGTGTCATCTTTTATTTGCTTATCCTTATATGCATGGATAGTAGTTCTCATGGATGGGGTTGAATACCCAATGCATTTGGGTTTGTGGTCCTTTTTGGAGACATGGGTGGGTAAGGGTGGGCAAGATAAAGTTAGGAAGAAAATATGGACTATTCCTTGTGTTTTTTGATTGAGAAGGTGGTTGCAGAGGAATAGTAGAATTAAGATGTTACATGAGATCTTTCTTGATTAGCCAAGTAGAGTTTTCATGATTTTGTCTGCCCATGGAGGAAGGGTTAGTTAAATTGGGGGGACTAGGTGGTGTCTCCTAGCCCATGCAGGCAATGGAAGCATTTCTGTTGAGTTGATCAAGTTGATGTTGCTCTCAATAGGTTCCCTTTTGTCACTCCCATTGGTTTCTTTGTTTGCTTGTCATTGTTGACCTTCGTCAGAGGCTCATGGTACACATATATTGATCAACCGTCCTTGTTGATTAACTTTGCAACACTGGGCATCTTGTCACAAAAGAGAGAGGTAATTCTTTATGAAATACTTTCTTCCAAAATTTGTTAATCATTGAATTCTTTGTTTGACTAAAGTATTTGCAAGCACTTGTCTCCTTATATTGAGGGTTAGGTGATTGCCTTTTGCCAGGTCATGCATCAAACAACATCAATTGGCTTTTGGAGTGTCCAGCATACTATCTTCTTTGCATGCTTTGCTTGTTAACTACAAATCATAGGCTCATAGCTTACTGGGTTTGAGAGATGGCACCTCACACCTCAGATGAACTTACATCTTATATTCCTTTTCATAGCAAATATTTCTGCTTTTTGTGTAGTTTGAATCCATGATATTTATTTGACATTATTTTGGTTGTTCTCCTCAATGGAAATATTTTCTAATCCTACCTTTACCCGTTGTTTTAACTCTTGAAACAATTGGTACACATCAGCCAAAAAAATTTTCATGAACTATCTCTAACATACTTACCAAGCCAAGTGCCTAGGTGCTGTCTAGGAAACAAGGCATGCTATGATCATGCTTTGAATGCTCTATTTCGCATTGTTCTAATTAAGCAGATATTTTGTAGGATCTATTTAATTAAATATATGTTTATAAGATATTTTATGCAAAAAATGTAAATATTATTGAAATATATAGTTGTATATATTACTGAAATATACACATTAGTATTATTGCACGTTGTATTTTGATGTGATCTTAAAATTATTTGTGTATTTCAATGTTATTTAAGAAATAATAAAACTAAAAGTATACATAATTACTCTCTCTCTATATGTTTGAAAAATTAATAGGAAGGATATTTAAATGGGTGCCTAGGTGTTGACTGTGGGTCCAAGGCACATTGGCACCTTTATAAATAATACATATTATAGGAATTCTGGAAAAGCTTGCTCTGTTTTTTTTTTCTTTTTTTGTTGTCTTGGTTTACCCATTTTGTTTTATGTCTTTCTTGGATATAACTTACTGACTTGTATTAATGAGAGGCACATTATTTTTTTCAAAAAAAATGTTGGTCCTTTATTTTTACTTTTTTACTTTTTCAGGAGGGCTCTTTAATAGAAACACTTATGAAAGCTTATCATCTACAAGTTCTAATCATGCTAGGAAATGAGCATGAAGCCATTTGAATCCTTGTATTTGTCATTATCATGCCAGAGGTTGTGATATCTGATGGCAGATACATGTACTGTCATATGGAAATTATCGATCCTACTCAAACTGTTGATGTTCATAATATATTCTTTGCCAAAAGCAAAGCAGGAGTCTTTATTCTATGCTTGTGCATCCTTTTGCTGATTACGAGCTTCTGTATCCTTTTATTTACAAAGGTAAACAATAACCTTGGTTTTTTGATTATCAAATTGTTGTCTTGAAGCTCATTCATGTGCCTGGTATCATGACCATCTTCATGTTTGTGATTATCAAATTGTTGTCTTGAAGCCTTTGCAGAACTAAAACTTGTTAGCTGTACTTTTGTTGATGCTTGTTAAATTGTTAGAAGCTGCCTTATACTTAAAATAACTTTCTACCTTCATTTATTGTTAAATTAATTTTGCTATACTTCTCATGGTAGCTTTAATTGAGGTTTTCAATCTATGTCTTTTTATCCACAGGAACAATTAAACACTTCTATCCTCTGGGTCTGTCTTGTGGGCACCATACCCATAGTACTTTTAAAAGGGACGCAGATCAAAAAAGGTAATTGCTGTCTTTCTGCCTACCAAATTTTATTAGGAATTCTTTACATGGATTTTAAGTGCTAGTTCAAAATCTTAAATGTGCTTTCACAGAATCATTTGGTGGCTTTGAATCACTCTCTAATCAAATGCATCGTGTTTCCTGTGTCAATTGATTGATTAAAAATGGGGCTTGAATGGGTAATTTATCTAGTGCCGAATGTCAAGTGGAGTAATAAGAGAAAATGTTGTTATCTGTACATGATGACTCTTTATAGCTGAGGTTACATAGTGAAGTAGGATACATAACTTCCTATATTGGACTATTATCTCGACCTCTTAATTATGGATTCATGTAAGGATTTATTTATTACATTAATTACTTTAACACTCCCTCAAGGTGAAGTATCTAAGATGCATAGTTTGTAACATATTGCTTAGTAGTGGTAAATGTTGGTCGACATGGGTCCTTTTTTTGTACAAGTCCAAAAATATATTTCCACGTCTCATTTTTTGTCTCTCTTTTTCTTATTGTTTCCCTCTTACAAGCTTGCAACTATTGTTGTCTTGTCATAATTAACTTAGACCTTGTTGGTAGATGTCATCAATGCCTTACCTTTGTTGTTATCACTTTCAAAGTTGCTATTATTGCTATTTATGCTTTTTTCAACTTTCCAAGTCTCCATCTTCTTACATTTACATAAATCTTAATGTGGTTTTTTATTTTTGTTAGATTTCCAGACATCTATTTATATTTTTATTTAAAGTAATGAAGCATTTGCAAGTATCATGTACTAATATATCTACTTTGAATTGAAGAAAATATCAAATAACTTTGTGAAGATGCAAACCACAATATTTAACAACAAATAAAGTAAATAAACTGTTAAAAGTTCACAAATTAACTTGTAAGCAGAAGTTAACAACAGTCTAATTATCCAAGTGTATTAAAAGAAACTTTGAAAATTTTATAACATAATGGATTGTGATGCTTGGGTACGTATATGGATACCTGTATCAATATGGGCATTTTTAAAGTGCATGCATATGGGTAGAGTATTACTTCTGATGACATAAATGCTTGTTTTAATATATATATATATATATGGGTATTTTTATCAATAAGATGCATATTTCTATATTTTCATGTGTGGCACAACTTTGCATCTAGCTACTTTGCTTCTGGATAAGTTTATTAAGCAAATTCATTGTGATATAATTTAACATATCTTTCATTTGCCTGACTTCTTTTCTTGCAGAGTCTGTTGTGATTTTGCCAACACTTGGGGTGCAACTTGAAGCACATTATTGGAGGTATGGTAATTCTAAAAATCTGAAGTTTGTTTTGCCTTTTTGAGATCCGTTTAGGTCAGCTTTTCACTTAGCTTTTCGGTGGTAGCTTCTGGTCAATGTTAGAAGTTGTATGAAATTGGACAAGTGTCATAGCTTCTAAAACATGTATCATCATATATTAATTATATATTAATATATGATGATATATTAATTATAGCATGTGGCGAAGTTATGTTGACCAGCTTTTGTGAAATAGCTAATCTTTTAAAATTTCCCAGAAAATATCCAAGGGACTTATCCCTGAACAGCTCAAAAACTGCTTTCTTAATTTTATTCGAGCTGATTTCCACAATCAAACCTTCCTGGTCTACCATCATCAACTGCAGGAGTGAACATGTCTGCCAATGTGGATGCCAGCCCTTTGTTTACAACAACAACAATTCAAGTTATAATGTCATTACGTGAAGCCAGTCAAATGAATATTTTTCTTTTAAGTATTTTTATTTATTGTCAACCAGCCCCCTTTCTCTTTAATACATTTTTGTAGAATTGTGAGATACCTAATTCAGCCTCTTTCCCATCCAAAACATGGCCATCAATCTTCACTCTTGAGATCATGTTCCTTCTCCAATTAATCTCTAACTCGAGCAAAAACTCCAGATTTAGCAGTTTGTCTCTCTTTCCTTTCAGCTTCAGAAATGTGTCTCAACTTAGCCTGATCAATCCACTGGATATATGCAATGGTATTGTTTCTTTGTTTATTCAAGTTGATGTCCTGCTGCTAACTGGTGAGCGGTCTGACATTGCCCAAGAAAGTCTCTTAACCACCACTTTTGGGTGTGCTGACTCCCGATTCCTGTCCACTAAGACCAAATCTAATCCAGAGAGTAGGAGTATCTTGAAGATTAGACCAAGTGAAGGAGTGTCTAGCAACTGGAAGGTCAAGTAGGGCATTGGCATTGTTGTCAATCCAATCAAATAATTGCCTCTTCTCAGCTGTGAGTTTCCATCCCATAGATCTATCCTCTAGGCACCGAATGTAGTTGAGGTCCCCAAGGACCACATGGATGGTTCCAAAGAAGCCCAATCGAAATAAGTTCATAGACGAAAGAAGATTTCTCCCTGTGCCCAGGAGGACCATAGATCTGAATCTAAAGTGACTTCTGCTCTATTTGTGTCCCTAAGCAGTGTTCAGAAAAAATCACAATTGTGCTTTTATCATTTTCTTAATGAGTTTCACCCACAAAAACTGCTTAATGACCCTCTATCTCAAATTTTGGGCTTTCTACATTGCAATAGATTATGTGTCAAAACAGAAAATCCCCCATAAATGATGTACATCCATTTGTACACCTTGCCAATGATTTGGTTGCTCTTGGTGATACATCCATTTGTACGCCTTGCCAATGATTTGGTTGCTCTTGGTGATATAGTGGCACAACAAGCAGAACATAGAAAGAGGAGGAGGGCATGGATGAATAAATGCAGGATTATATTGTATATAATTATATTATCAAGGTTATTTTGGCAGCAACGCCATATGATGAGGTACCTTGCCTTAGCTGGCTATCATATTCTAGAAAGGTTTATTTTTTAAAAAAATACTTTAAATGCTTTGGGTAACAAATTGCATTATGCTATAGGAGAAGCTACCTAAATTTCTCTGTTCCTCTGCATTATATTTTCCAATATTCTCTTTTTCTGGGGAATTACAGACATTTCTTTTGCCTTGTGAAGAAGAATCGCAGATCCAGACAGGCTTCGTTATGCAAGATAACACACATGTGTTGCTTTCTTCTAGTTGTCATATTCTAGCTACCCACTTTTGCTGTGCACGATTTTTTTCCCCATGCCTGGGAAAAGAATCTCAAAATCTGGGAGGTTTGTAGTTGAGTCAGCTTGTCCACAGGATTGGACGGTTCCTAGTTAATTCAGCAAGACCAGGTCATCTGTTTGGGCTGTACAAAGGGTCGAACCTTGATCTCTACAGCCTGTGACAAGAGTGTGGTTAGCGGTTCAAATGTTTGATCACATCTGGGAGGTTCCTTGGTTGACATTTGACATTCTGGCAGGACTGGTTTTTGAGTCAAATCTAGATCTTTATATCCTCTACCTTTAGCAATCGCTGGAACCATATGATCCTGCATTTTCTAGTTTTAAGAATCTTTGTTTGGAATACACAGAATAGGCTAGAGATTTCAGGACAAAGTCCTCTTAGTTTGCTACTTACGGAGTTATGGTCCCCTTTGTTACTTTTTGGTACCACTTTTTTTGGGCTGGTGTTTCCATTCTCTTTCTGTCCTCTAGAACTGCCATTTGGTTTTGCTTTTTTAAATTATCCTGTTTGATCATTTGTTTCACCTAAAGGTTTTGCAATTATTACTGAAAAGAGGGAGCATATCAGAATCGAGTATGATATTATTTTAACGAGAATCTGAAGCTTAAGGAGAATATGCTTGAATCTGATGTCTATTTGATACTGTCAAGCTAGAATCTCAGTTCAATAATTTTGAAGCATTATTGCATTATACTATTACTTCTAGAAAAAATCATATTGTTATATCTTATTACTTGTATTAGTTGTTATATATAATTTTAATTTGAATGTGTCTGAGATAGGAATGCAATACAAATCTAGTCTATCAAGGTACAGTTTGAAATTTTCCAATTTCAGATATCAACTATACGAATCCGAAGATGGATATTGATCTTTAGAAGCCTTAATCACTCCACCAATACCATAATCATGTTAATTTAAGACATATTTATTATACTACTATTATAATCGAATTTTATTATGATCATTTCAAATAAATATACTAAATTAAGGTTAATTGATATAATATTACATGATTGATTATTAATTTTTTTTATTGATGAAATTAAATTTATACTTAGATTTGGTTCTTAACTTTATCTTTTTCATATAAAGAGAATCACATTTTGACACATATATATTATATAAGTATTCACAAATTGAAAACTATTACAAATATAGTATGCAGTTTCGATATTTGTTCATTCTAAAATATTATCGATTCAAAATTTGTTTGATATATATTCTAATATATTAATTTCAATTATTTGTACTCATCTCTATTCTTGTTTGATATTTGCTAATATCTAAAAAGTATTTTTATCTGAATTGATTTCAAATATAATTTTATTTTTTCAGATCTGACATATATTTGTATTTGAAAAATGCAAACAAATACAAATATGACATTCAATCTGTTTTGCGCCTCTAATCTCGACCAATGCCTTAAAACGCTTTTCTTTTTGTTGGTTGCCTGTGATATGCAAATTATAATGTAAATACTGCAGCTTTAAGTGACAGATTAAAGTGTCTCTTCTTTTTTTTTTGCAATTTTTGTAAGTGGCAAAGTCAGAAGGCGCTTTGTATCCACGGGGAAGATTCTCAAGCCTGTGCTGAATGAATGTGTTACTCCGGTTACCTGTTACTGGAGTCTGGCCCTTGTTCTACGTGATGAGAATGAACTTATGTTAGTTTTTGAAGTAAGATTCTATTATCAGTATTTGCTTATAAGACAATGGTGCTGTCATCTACCTGACAGAATAGATCTTAACTACTGTCTATACATTGCAGAATACAAGGATTCCAGTTAAGATGCTAATTCCTGTCTGGAGGGCATTGTGTGCTGTGACTGAGTCAAAAAATGACAAATGATTTCTGAACCTAAATGATGTTCAAAAGAGGCCAAGGTGTGACTTTTCCTTTCAACTTATTGTACCAACAATACCATATTTTTTATCATTGATGATTGGTAGACTCAACAGATTGCTTGAGTTCTCTCAAAACTTGATTTCCTCTCAATACTTTGACACTCAATTTCCCTCTTTTAACATAATTATAACATGCATTGAGATGCTCACGAATCTTCCAAAGTTGGTCGGGTTTTATGTATACGACGTTTTCAGATTCACATGTATATATATGATATATATCTTGAATATCTTCCTTTGACGATTTGTCTGTTACCAATGGCATTTTATAGTCCTGATCATAGAGAGAGCTCTAAATTTGAATGGTAGTCTAGAAATGTGAGATATTTAACTTAAAATCAACTATAAGCGAAGATATCTTTTATCATATGGATGTGTGAATCCTTGTTTCCACTTCTAATGTTCAGCATTTCTTTTCGCTTGTGATATTTTTCAAGAAATACCCATGAATTTATTTTTTGATTGAGAGGATGCACTTGTACTTTGCCCAAAAAATCGTATTTGACTACTGCCTATGAACGGAGATTAGATATCTCTTATGACTTAGGTGTTTTAGTCACTCTCACTTTCAGTATGAAACTTTGAACAAAGAACATTGTAGGACCCCTTTTTTTTGCGATATTCGAAATATGTATTTTAGTTTGAAACTTTATTATTTGACTTTGTTTATCCTTCCTTTTCTATTAACATTTAATACATGGAGTTGTCAACCACATTTTCCTATCGAGTTGTCAACCACATTTTCCTATCACACGTTTCCAGCAAATTGTTATTTCAGTCTATTGACAGCTTAAGAGACGCTAGAATTCAAATGTAGTCAGTCTTCCACAACACAAGTGAGGACCGAGTTGCCTAGAGTGTAATCTGCATAAAATTTAAAAGAAGTGAAAAAAAAAAAAAAAATGGACCTTTTCATAGTCCAGATTAGTTCCATAGAAACGACTCGTCATGAAGTTTGTAGAGAATTATCATTAAGCGTGGCATACTTACGTACTTTTATTTAATTCAAAAATAAAGATATTCATAGCATTTGGCCCTTTTTTGGTTAGATTTTGGAATTTTTAAATTTTGCACAGTTGAGATTATGCACATTTTATGAAGTGACTATTGTTAGGTCAATTTTAGGTATTATTGAACTTTATGTAAAATCATTTTTAGTTCAGATTCCTAAGTAAATTAAATGATTGAAATTTCTCTAAATTTTAATAAGCAGCACGGAAATCTTATAATTGGTTAAAATTTTGATTGTGGAGACTTCTCTCTGTAATTGGTAGATTTAAAATATACCCCAGGAATCCATACTTCAGCTGGAACTACGCATGTCGAAGAGGACCTTACTCGTTTGTGGCAATGGTGGGATTTTTTGTCTTTCCAATCGAACTAAGATTGTATCTCGCTAATAGGTCGACACTGAAAATAATATGGTAGAGATTCTCTTTTGTGATGGACACTTAAGAATTCTAATATTCGGATTAGTTAAAATTTCTATCTCGTTACAAGAAACAGTGAAATAGACCGGCCCCTTTCAACGGTTTATCGAAATTGATCTTAAACGTTCACTAGTATTATATGATTTAAGTGTTTAAGAACAAAAGTAAGTGTAATAAAGTGCACATAAAGTACGTAACAGAGAGAGAGAGAGGTAAAACAAGACTACCGAACGGCAACGCAACCGACACGGACGATTCAGTTCACGTTTTAAACAATGGTACAGACAGATTTGATTATGAACGTCCCATCAAATTTTATCAGGTGTGTCCGAAGAGACGTAGCATGAACAATTCTCGGATTTCAGTCAAAAGATAGTTTTTTCTGGAATGGGTCGCCATCAAAGGGACTGGTATTGATTTTTAAAGTGAAAATCAAATCTTGATTTTGTTAAGATTAGAATCCATGTAAGTTTGTTTTAAAATAATTAGTGAAAAATAAGTGCAATGCTGTAGGAAGCATGGTAATAATATTCCAAGTAAACGAATGCATCATCACCAAAAAAGAAGAAAATAAATACATTTCGGCTCAACCGTTGTATGATGTGTGAGTTGTAGCCAGGGGCAAATATGGAAATTTCAATTTATGTGATAAAAATAATTAAAATTAAGAGTTTACAATTTTGATATATCAAAAGTACAATTGACCAACAACAAAAAAATTGTCTTGATGAAATTTCATGGTTTTGGAAAAGTTGGACGATTACATCATTAACGATATTCCATTTGATTTCATAACCAGGTTTTAACAATATCCGCTAGAAAGAAACATCTTTTTTAATTTCAACCATTTTCTATCTCAATTAATGTACCGATATTTGGCAAACGAATAACAACTTCATCGTGAAACCACACCTCATGAAAATAAACATCAAGTGCCAGATCTACCTTTTCAAAGAATAAGATATTTTCTCCCTTATTTATTTATAAGCACTGTAGATTTTTATAATGTTTGCTATATGATAATATATGAAATTTTTATAATTGCCCCGCCCCCGAGTTTAAGAACTTTTGAAGTTCAGTTGATGTTCATTGAAAGCAGGATTTTTTGAGGTCGTGGAAACTTTTTCTCCTCCGACGACTGCCAGCTCGGACGACACTTCATCCTCTTCCGTGCCCAGAACCACCATCTCTCTCCATTCCTATATATTCTGCCACCGGCGACCGGCGGCCGGCGGCTGGTCTCTGTAAGAAAAGCATGCGGTCGATCGGGTTCTGCAAAGTGGAAGGCTGTGCTGGATCTCATTGCTTTTTTTTTTTAAAAAAAAAATATTAAGTTAAGAAATTCAATCGTAAATACGAATTTAAAGATTCAAATGTACATTAATAACGAAAGTTTTTTAATACCACTAAAATATACCTTTAAATGTTTCGTTACCTTCAACCGTAGAACTTGGGTTTTCATCAAACAATATTACAAAGGCTTGTCCATGATTTGGATTTTCTCATCACTCTTGGATCTCAGAGTGAGCTCTGGTTGAAATTTTTGTATTTTATAGAATTAATTCATAAATTAGGCAAGTTTTTGTTAAAAAAAGTAATTTAAGAAATATTGGAGAATATACAGATATATATAATATCTTAAGGTTTTTATTTTTTTCGGTTTGGACGCACCCCAGTGCATCCTTCAGTTAAATATAACAATAATATTTGTTTTTTTTTTTCTTAAGATTTTAATGCCAAAAATATTAAAACACTATTATTATAAAAAAGCTTTGCTCCTTCTACGTCCCCTGCTCCTATTATGTTTTTTTGTTGAATCTATCGTTGTATTTTCGTTTATATTCTTTTAAATTACATAAATTCAAATCTTTTTTCGTAATTTTTAATAAATAATTTAAAAATTATCTCTATTTGTTTTAAATATTTTGGAGCGATTAATAATCGGACGCCAAATGTACGTCACGACGGACGACACGCGTATCGTCTCCTCCTCCTCTTCCGGCCAACGTCGACGGTCGACGACGCTGACGACGTCCGTCGAAATCAAGCACCGACGACCAAATTAAACGCAGATAGTCGTCAATCTTAAACCCCAACAGCCATACTCCAGAAGACAATGTTATTGAATTATATGCGTGTGTATGTGTATATAATTAGATGGCCAGAACAAAGCCGGGAACGGACTTCCCCGCCTGGGCACGGGCGAGCTTGCTCTGCCACAGCGGCACGCAGCTCCGGGACGATCTCGAGCCGGAGGTCGAAGGCGAGGCAGAAGGAGGAGGAGAAACAGGGTCGAGCCTGGTTACGGTGAGGGAGGTGTTGAAGTACTCCCTGACCTGAGTGATTATGCCATCCGCGCCCACCGTCCAGACGTGGACCCAGAACACGGACCCTGTTCCGGCGGAGCCCTCGACGACCACGAGGCAACCGAAGGCGGCGATGGAGGAGGGGGAGAACACGAAGCTCTCGTCGAGGCCGGTGAGCAGCCGCATCATGTGCTGTCGGGATGGCGGGCCATGGAACCACCACTCGATGTCCTGGATCAGCAGGCGGTGCACCGTCTCCACGTCGCGGGCGTTCAGGGCCTCATACAGGGTTCCGACCACCCACTTGTTTCGTTCCTCCTCCAGCTCGGTATCCGGCAGGGTGGGGGACGCCATGGTGTTTGCCAGTTCCGGTGAGGAAGCCTCCATGGACCGATGGAAGGGAAGACGTGAGGGAGAAGGGAGGAGGACGGGGGGGTGTTTATATATAATTACAGAGAACGGGATGGGCAGATGAATAATTACACCGGCGATTGCGTGGAGTCCACCGTCCGAGTTTGTTGGAAACGTGCCTCGTGGAGTTATCATCATTTTTAGGTATTTTATGTAACTGTTTTTGTAATATTTATATATAAAATTGTGCAATCACACAAACAGTGCGTCCATTTCTTTAATCGCAAATTTGAAATCCGTAAAAAAAAAATTAGATTCAAAATCAGTGAGAAATTTTTAACTTTGCAAGAAAAATGGAGTATTTTTAAGTTAAACGAAACGAAAATGAAAAGCATGGTTATTAAATTGACTGCAATAAATCGGAATATGAATCAATAGTTAGTTAAAGATGCTTTTATTTTGAACTTTATTTTCTCGAAGTTTCCGCGAGTCCAAGCAAACACACAAAGAGCAACTCCTCTCTCATTTAAGATTATTTTAAAGAGTTGCTGAAATCAGCAGCTGTTTCTGTCTCCTTGAACTCTTTTCATTTTTCACGTCCTTTTATATTTAAAATTTTTTACCTGACATATTATCATCTTCTACTTATTTGTTGCTGGCTAAGAATGTCATCATCGATCCTAACGATTCTATATCTTCTCATGTGTTACCAAAATTATCATGGACTCTTTATCTGTGAATACTCTAGCTTTGAGTTAATATTACTTGCTTCATTTATTTATTTCTACACGATGTTATAACACTCAGGTACTCTACCGAAAAATATTTTAATGTGCAGAAATGTAACCAAGCACCGCTTCAAAACTTCACCCTACGATAAAGATCGACTTTTCCAAAATATAAGTATAGATATGATGTCGAATTTTATGTTATTATTTATGATTAAATTTATTATGTCGATAAAAAAAAAATTCGACCGATTTAACGTTACACTCTTCCCCCTTTTATCTATTAAATCCTTTGGCAGAAAACCCTCTCAATCAAGAAAAACCCTTCTTGCTCGCAGCTTCTCGTCCAACACCACAGTACAATTGTTTTCGTAGCGGAGGGAAGACGAAAACGAAAAATGCTGGGACTTATTCGCCGGCGAGCCCTCGTCGCCGCCGCCACCGCAACCACCATCGTCGGCGTCGGCGCAAGGCGGCTCCCTTTGACCTCACCCTCGCCTCTTCCGCCGCATTTGACCGTCCCGCTCTCCCATTTCAGCTTCCTCGTCGACGCCGACAGGCGGGTGAAGAGGGAGGCCAAGGGCAAGAAGAAAGAACGCAAGGCCATGAAGAGAGGGAAATCTCGTGACAACCGTGAAGACCCCGCCGACGAAGGTGGCGGTGGTAGAGCAGCCTCGGACGCCGGAGAACTCGGACTCTCCGTCGTTCCCGCCCCCGACAGATACGACCCCGTGCTGGACGTCGGTCCCAACGGAGATCCTCTGTTCACTGAGCGAAGATCGATCTCGCTCCTTAAGAGGGAGGACGTGAACACCTATATTGATTTCAGGTAGGGTGGCGCTTTGATTATTATTATTTTTATTGAGATTTGGACTGGTTTGGTGATGCGTTTTTGTCGAGTTCTTGAAAGTTTGCAGGATTTGAATGAGAAGTTGCCAGAGGGGTTTCCGATGGGGATGACGAAGGAGATTGAGGAGACGAGGAGGTGTGCATTGCTGGTGAGGAAGAACTTCTTGGAGCTAAGGGATAATTATCGGCGTATCGTTGACCCGCCAATGCATACCAGTCCGAAAAGTAAGCTGCTCTTTTTCACTGATCTGTGTCACTAAACCACTTTATCTCTCTATGTTTGTGGTTCTTTAGTGGTTCATGAATAAAAAGGTGTTCATATCTTCGCCAATTAGAAAAAAGATGTTCATGAAATTAGTCGAAGATCCTGTTAATGAGTGAATCGGATGCATTTTATTGAAAGCCACCGAAAATACTCGCTCAAAGAAAAAACCACTGAACCACAATTTCTTCTCATTTGAATTGCTCCTCTCACCTATATTTCATCCTTAATTATTAGATTTAAATATTGAAATTTGTTTTTTATTGATATTATAGATCAACTTGTCCTTGAGTCATAACCTTAATGTCTTTAACGTTAGAAAAAGCATCTGTGTCATTCCAATTTTGTCAGATCTCTCCTCATGATGACAACAGGTAAAACATTTGTTTCTCAGGTGGAAGCGATAAGTGGTCTCAGATAAGGTATCACCGACGGACATCATTTACACAATGTCCTGTACATTGTTAGGAAAAATATCTGTTCCACACTTCGTTAGCATCTGGCAATAGCAGATTTACATTATAGGAGGGTGGGTCATATGATCCACCCCATTTTCGAAATAGCCCTAATTATATACGTATATGTGTTAAGTTGTAATATTTGGGAAAATTACATGACCTACCTATAGTCCTTGTACATGAAACTTAACAACAAAAGTAAACCAATAACTAAAGAAATAAATTATACTAATAGGTAGAATAATTTGAATTTACATGTAAATCTCACACCTAATAATTCTGCAATTCAAGTGTAATCGGCTTCTTCAAGGAATCAAAATCAAATCTTAAAACTAAAAGCCCCAAATAATTTCCTGTCACACTTTGTTGGCCTTGCTCCAATTGGTTACCTTTAAATTATCAATCATCACTGTTACCTCAAATCTTCAAGCCAACAAGTCTTCACATTCTCCTTTGCCTGTCATAATGCCCTAACCTCACTGACTTAAACATCACTGTGGGATTTCGAACATGCATTTTTTCTTACATTACATGATCTCTTCATGAGATTTTGCAATGTGGGTGAAGCTATTATTATTTATCATTTTAATTTATACTTGTTAGTAATTATTTTTATTACCAAATGCATGTTGTTTTACAAGTAATTTACTTTTTAGTGCTACTTCATGACCCATCCTTTAAGTTTTTCTGACTTCACCAATGGCATGGAGGTCAAGTGAAACGTCCTGCTCTATGCCTCTATGCAGCTTTCAACATAGAAGGATGTAATGGAAAGATAGATAGGTTATCCCACTTCTTAGAGTCATATCAATTTCACATACACTTCCATTTCTTTGTAAGATCTTGTAAAGTTGATTACGGATGGAAATCAGGGATGGTCTCAAATTTATCCATGCTTTTTAAGGTGAGCACCTAGGTGGCAAGGAGTGAATTGTTCACATCTTATTAGCTCCCCTTGCATTGCCTTGATTGAGTGGATCTTTTGTCTGATTCATTTAATTGTTTTTAAGTTTCAATGCCTTTCCTTGCAAAAAAGCTTAAATATAAATTTTTTGATTTAATACTACTAAAATATACACATTATTGAAATATATAATTACATATATGAATGAAATAAACATATTAGCATTATTACACCTCAGTTGTTGGTGTTATCTTAATTATTTATGTGTTTGAATGTTTTTAAGAAATAATAGAGCTAAAACTATGCATAAGTATTATTAAATGTGTATATATATATAGAATATATAATTAAAAATAAAGAAATATATATTTGAATGGGAACCTTAAAAGTATGCATTAAGAGTAACAATAATCTATAACATTACATTTGCAGATGTAGTAATTAAAATGGTGCACAAAGAAAAATATCGAAAGAATCATCATAGTTGGTGCATAGTGGCCTAATAATTTGGTTGTAGAGAATCATGGAGACTTCCCAGGTAGAAAACCATCAAAAACTCCTTAAGCATTCCATTTTCTTTGAAATTTTTTTGTCACATCAGTAATATATTTTTGGAGCTTATGTCCCCATACTGCAATCAGACTTCTTGGAAAAGTTTTTTATATTAAAAACAATTAATTTATCATTTTTACTGTTCAAAAATTGTATAATGTTCAAGAAAAGGTTTCAATTGATGACAATTATTTATTGTTTCCTAGTTGCTGTTTTGAATTCTGTGTCTTTCTGTCTACCAATTTGTGGCCATTATTACATCAAAGCTTTTAATTCTTGACAATTTATTGGATGTAGCTATCAATTTTTTTAGCATATCAATTTTGTCATGGAGAATTTTTTGGATTGTTTTTGTTCTTTTCTCTAGGTCCAAAGATTCGGAGGCAAATAGTTTTGGATGGTCCTGTTAGTTGTGGAAAGAGTATTGCACTTGCCATGCTTGTTCACTGGGCTCGCAGTGAAGGATGGCTGGTTTTTTATGTTCCAGAAGCAAAGGAGTGGACCCATGGAGGTTCATTTTATAGAAATCCAGATACCAATCTGTTTGATACGCCATTTCAGGCTTCTAAAATCTTGCAGGTTCTTCAATAAACAAAAATAAAATGTTATTTTTATCTTTGGTGATGTCCAGAAGCAACTTACAACCATGTTTTAATGTTCAATCAGGTCCATAAAACATTGCTTTCTTATTGATTGGTTTCTGCCCGCAGGATTTCTTGAAATACAATAGTACTAGCTTACAGAAATTGCCGTGCCAAATTAGCGACCCTATTTTATTGGGTGGGGAAGATGCTGGATCTGCTGCAAAGGGTGGTCTAATGGCCTTGCCCGAAGGTGCTACTCTGTTCGATCTGATACAGTCTGGGGTTGGCTACAAAGAAGCTTCTGTTGGGGCTGTTGTTCGTCTAAGGAAGGAGTTATCCTTGGTGAAAGACATTCCCGTTTTATTTGCAATCGATCAGGTGCTGTTTTTTTTTTTTTTGCATGGAATTGATCAGGTGCTGCCAAGATCTAGAAATTTTATATTTAGTATCAGTTCGAAGATTTCCAAAATAGAGATTGTGATTTTAAGAAAATTAATGTCTGTTTTGTGCTTTTACTAATCCAGTACAATAGCTGGTTTACATTCAGTGAATTCAAGGAGCAAGTCACTGTTCATTCACAACGACAGGTTCATGCCAAGTACCTATCAACAGTAAGTCTTTATGATCAAATTGAGTTATTTTTTGTCTCCTGGGAGGCCAAGAATCAAAATAATCATAGTCCTCTATTGTTGTTAGTCTCGCCAGTTTGGCTACAGAATCCTATCCTTCACTTTCAACTGCATCATGATGTTCAGAGGTGTGTGGGAAGAGTGGTGGTCAAGTTGGGAGATGGTCTCAGGTATGGTTGGGCTGAGATAAATCTCAGAGCTGTGCAAGGTGGAAGAGATAGAGGAAAGTTCTAGGTTGTGGGAGGGGTTTGTGAGGAAGGGGAGGGAGGGAACCCTACCTGAATGGTAAGGAGAGGGAGTCACTCTTGTTGGGGACGAGAAGCAAGAGAGGAAAGTTTTGTTTGTTGTTGTGTTGCTTGCCATTAGTGTTGTTAGGTCAAATTATAAGAGGTGGGTAAAGTTGTATTTTGAAATTAACACAATTTTATCGCTCACAACATCATTTACCATCTTTTTCTCCATGTATATGCCTAACCAAAAAATCTTCCTAGAAGATTTGCAGATGTAAGATATGAGTGCTGAAATATTTTGTTTTTTTTTACCATTCAAAAGTGGCCATCATAAGCATGGAGAATCATTGACACAATGTTTGGCAAGAGAACAATAATGTGACTAGAAATCGTCAATGTATTAAAAAATCATGCACTATTGTGGTTGCGGTGGTCATGATCTAAACATGGTTATTGAGGTGGGTGTTTAGGTGCTGCTTAGTCACTTGTGTGAAATATGGTTTTAGCCGTTTTTCAAACTCAGCATTTTTTTTTGAAAGCTGATTCTTCTGTGTTTTACATCTTCACAATGTTAATTGGTGTTTTATTTCTTTTAGAATAGTTATGTGCAATTTGTTAATGCTTTATTTCTTTAAATATATATCTGAATTTTTTATTTGATTTACTTTTGGTTTCAAGGTATCACCTAGTTGTTGCCTAAGCGCCCAAGGCATCCAAAGTGCCCAACTCCATTGCCTTGGTTTGGTGACTTGGTGCTTATTATGCCCGGAGAGAGTGACTATGGTTATTTTGGGATTGACATTTCTTTGTAGAGACATATAGATATTCCACCTATTAATTTACAACTTATACCAGACAAAATTAGAAAAGCAAAAATGGCAGGGGAAAAATGACAAAGCATGGAATATGTATCATATTCTATACTAGTTCCATAGTGCATTTGTATGAGTATGAAAGGCTCACTTACATATTTAGTTATGACAGCTTGACGCTTTAATGGCCTTGATCTAGAAAATCATCGACATCATTAGATCCATAGGGATGTGGCAAGGCAAGGAGTTTCCACAAATGTGAAGGTAGAAGAAATGACAGTGGAGATGGACCAAGGGAAGGATAATGATGAGGAAAAAGGCATGAGGTGAACTGGTGATAGAGAATAGTAATTGGGAATAGAAGGAAAACTAAAAGCAGGGAATCACTCAATATGCTAAATGCAAATCAGAGTTAATGAATTGTGCTTGAACTTTATGGAGGCTGTGCAAGCTGGCCACTGCTGGTAAAAGGTGCAAGGCTTCATCAGACAGCCACCCCTACCATCACAATGGGAATGATTGGCTCCCAAACCCAACCCACAATTCCAACCATGTCATCACTCTGTCAAGAACTAGATAGAGAAATCATGTCAAAACAACTTTGATTTGCTTTTGGACGTTGATGATGCTGTTCACCAGCACCAAGGGAGAAAAGAGTAGAAGTATAGGTGGTGGAAAATATGCCCAAAATCCCAACACCAATGGAGAAACGAGAAGTGGTGACTGTTTTAGGGTCAGAATATGGGAAAACATGGTTGAGGTGGAGTTCTTTGACGTGTAGTTTGGGAAAAAGGGAAACACAACTGCAACTTTTGTATACATCAGAAGACTATATGAGATAATATAAGATGGATCTGATAATTTGTAAATGTTTCATATTTTTCATGTAACGGATGGATGTTTGGTTAAATGAAGTACACAGTAGGTATACGAGTTTGTCTCCTGATTGATGGGGCTTTTTGGCAAACATTGATCTTGGGAGGTACAACTATGACTCTTGCATGTAAGCAGTTTTTTAACCATAGAGACTTGCCAAATTTAACCAATTAGTTCTATGAAAACGAGGAAGTTGAAGAATTTAAGATGTTGTGTGCTTATGTTCAGTTTTCAATCTTGCCATGGAAAGTTTTCTATACTGTTACATGCAGTTCACTATATTTTCAAGTTGTTTTTTTCGAAATATACGTCTTATTAATTTATCTTTAAATTATACGCTTTCAATATCAAATATACAAGTTATATGCTCTCTTTCCTAAGCAACATATAATTGTTTGTCATCGAAGATATTTCTATTTCTTCAACGTGTAGGTTAATGCATACAGATCCATGATGCATGAGGACATGATGGTAGGGGCTTTCTCTCATTCCACAGCAGTTGGCAAACTCCGGCAAGAGCTGCCAGATGTCCCACTTGATGCTCGTATTCAGTTACCACGCTACAGCTTGGAAGAGGCTGCAGCTGTTTGTCATTATTACCTCAGGTATTTCTAATATCTTTAACTGACCAAGTCCATCAAACAATTAAGTTGTACCTATATTATCATTTGAAGAGAAAGGTTAATTTTTGGTTTATTTTGCCTGTCATTTTCTACCTGGCAACTCAGACGTGTCCAGTCAAACTTGTATTCTGTTTCAATATGAAACCTTCAGCTGGGAGTGTCATTCTAATGTCATCAACAATCTAACTTCCTTGGCAGGCAGAAGCTTATACGGCGTGAATCCTTCTCAGAGTCGAAGTGGAAAAGAATATTTTATGTGTCAAATGGAAATGGCTCCGAGATGAGGTGGTTGGTCCCTTTCATCTGATCGTGATCTCCAGTTGATTCGGAAGATTGTTTGACATAGATTTTAGAGAAAGTAAGTTGTAAATTTTCTCAGATTTTTTGTTGTTTTGTGCTATACCTTTTGATTTCTCAGCCATTGATTTTCGCGTCCATGTGTACCCCTGATTCAAGGTTTATTTGGTTTTCCATAATCAAATCAACAGGTACGTGGACCAGGAGTTGCTTCCAGCAAGATTTTTGGGAAAACTTTCTTTAAGCAGTCCAAATGTGATATATGGTTCTTTTGCCGGCAACCAGGAATCCGGCTCTCTATTTTTTTAACCAAAATGTTTGAGTCTGGCATCTCGAAATATAAAATGGTTGTGCCTTTTTTATTTATCTTTTTTTGTTAAATCTTTTGTAGGTATGGAAATATCTCGACTGTTTGTCCAGAAATGATCATAAGGAAATGCCTGGTCATGCCATGATAAAATATACTTCATACTTTGGTCGGTTTCATCTTCTTTTTTTCTACCACAGGATGCTGGTTATCGCTTTAAATCATTTCAAAGTTTTTCCCAAAAAATAACTTCGGCAAAAAGGAGCTTGACGGCCAGGTAGGGTTATTTCCATACTCCAGAGGGGAAAAAAGAATGAAAAACAATCTTATTTATCGTGAAGATAAGGATCGCCGTTGAAGGAGGATCACGGAAAAGGCTGAGAGACACGACCACGAAAAATGCAAGGAAATTATCAAAATATAGATGAGTGGATGCCTTTGGAATCAACGTTCCCTTAGTGGAGTGCTTGTGGTCTTCAACCTGCATGATTATCTCTTTAACCTTGCTGGATGGGTCGATCACTAGATTCATGCCGTTATATGTGTGGTAACGTGAAACACTGAGATTTTGATCCCAAGATAAAACCGTGCGTGCCTTGAGAGGTTTTCCCAGCTTCGATTAGAAAAAATGATATGGGAAACCGTACGACGTTCCACCATTTTAATCTATCCAATGTGCCGTGTACAATGGATGGTTGTAGTGGTACTATTATACGATACTCTTTTTGCAGGAGGCGGGCGGAAAGCAGGCCGACGGCTATTGTTCGATGAAATTGACAAAGTAAAACTGGAGTTCCATGTGCAGGCACCTACACCACTAAGGTTGGTCGGAGCCTTGCAAAACACTGGCCGCATGGTTCAAACATTACCATCCATCCTTCCTTTCATGTTGGTATCGTCGTGACAAGAATGCCAATTTGCCAAACTTTGATCTTCACGAGGACCATTGGTGTTCTCATGGTTGGCCGTTAAGCTGTCCATGAACAAGATTCACTCTCCTTTCCTCTTTAAACGGCAGAGGACCACAGGCAGCTGGACTCTGGTTGGCATCCTTTGTTGTGCTGCGTAGGGTCAAAGATTATTGTTTTTTTTTATATTTTAATAATGACAATGATTTCCGCATTTACCAAGATTTAGATTCAAGAATTATTGCAATTGGTTTTACCGTTTAAACGAGATCGTTTTGAGGTGCGTTTGACCACCCGAATCTAGTTTCAAGTCATATTGTCTTCTGCTTCCATAACGAAGTAGAAGAATTTTCTGCTTCTTGATTCTTCTACTTCATAAAATTCATTAGTCAAGTTGTTTTTGAAAGTTAAAATTAGAGTTGAAAAATAAAGACGCGACTAGCGGTTCATAGAAACGGAAAATACTTGGGCGGGTGGGAAAAACTCGTGAATGGCATCGTTTTCGCTCTTTAGGCCTGCCTTTTAAGGCGAACACATTCACGAGAAGGAACAACCAACTTGTTGTGGCCGGCGTCCACGCCAACTATCGTCCGCCAAAACCGACACAGTGAGGCAAAGGCAACTCCCATGTCGGGCGCATCCGCATCGATGATTCTCGTCAGCCTTTTTGTCGTCCGCCCAAACCCCACATTTTAAGTTTTCTTATACATCTTCCCCCCCCCCCCCCCCCCCCCGTAAAGTATCTTATGGATTTCGAATTTCACTATTTTAATACGTCATCTTCAATCTTAATCTTTGTTTGCTTACAGCCATCAGTGTAAATCTTAAATTTTTTTATTTATTTTTACTTTAACGACCGGGGAATAAAAGCTTTAGAAGATTACCTTGCAAAGCGTCAGTGAATTGCCGGGAATCTTGAGTGGTCCTATTTCAGTGAGAGGAGGTTTGAGGTTTGATGGTAAATGTAGTAAAGTCGTAATTGTTGTTTTTACGAAAGGACTATTTGCCGGGAATCTTACGTAGTCAACAGTAAGTTCTGAGAATATTCAATTACTTAATGTTAAATAAGTGAACGTCCAAAGTTGAAGTTATACGATGACAACGTTTCTTTAAAGAGTGGCGCGGCCTCTTCCCTTCTCTGGGAATTCTTGGTTTACCATTCGCACGGCCGAGTTGGGCTTGGGCTTTGGACTTTTGGAATGGCCTTCAACAATCAAATATTGCACAAGATGACTTTGGTTAACCGTGATTGATTAATGTTAAAAACTTAATTATTTTGTATTTGACGTTTATGTAGGATGGTTGGACAAATAACCATCTCTAGATCTTCTGCATCTGACTAATGATTGTTGGGTGGTGTGGTCAGTGTGCTGCGACATGTGTTCTGATACGTATTGGAGTCAATGCGATCGTTTTAATTATCTTCAGTACGTAGACATTCGTTCGTGCTGGACTGGTTTTAATGATGTTTTATGAATTTATCTATCTGGTTTTAATTGGCACAGACACACGTACACATACACATACACATACGCATGTATGCATATATATATATATATATATAGAGAGAGAGAGAGAGAGAGAGAGAGAGAGAGACTAGAAAAGAAGTTGGATTCTACAGCATGATATTTTGAAACCTCTGTCAACCTATTGCCTGCATGAGCTCACATGCCGCGGCTAACAAAATGGAATCAGTACCGGCCAATCTTTAATTATTATTCATATATATATATAATGTCAACAATGAATGTTGTAGTTGAAAAAGAATTCATTTATATTGATACGATACTATTTAAATTTAATTTCTGTCATTTTTGACGATGTACATAGACGTTGAAATTCGCTGCTATTTTTCCACTAACATGAGGAAAATAATCTAAAAATAAAGCTTAAATCTAAATCGTAATCAATTATTCTCGGCAAGTTTCGTGGAAAGAATGACGCGTAGTTGGGTCCCTCCAAGGTAGCTAGCTTGGTGTCTTCCAGCCTTCGAGGTCCCTCCCTCCCAGCACATGCTACTTATCATCACTCTTCTCCTTGGAACCGTGCTTCCCTTTAACCACAAAAGGAGAGGAAGAACAGGAGCGCACAGACGAAAAGGTAAATATTTTGGGAGGAGGGGAAAGAAAAGGGCACGTCGGTGGCATGCCTTGTAAGTAAGGGAGCTTGCCATCAAAGGTCTCTTCCACTCCACAGGCCACTGGTGTCTCTGCAAAATTGATGGTTAGATAGAGAGGGAGGAGGGGGAGGTCCCCGGAGGAACAAGAAGAAGGAGGTGAGGTGTGCATGATGGAGAAGCAGGGCACGTGCATTGCCGTCTAAGCTTCAAGCTGTCGGCCGGTGGTTGAGGTTTTCTTGGTTCTTCATGTGCCCATCTTCTCCATCATGCTCGCCATGCCTGTAGTTTTTGACTTGTGGGTAGATGGAAGACTTCTTCCACCTCATTTCATCTATCTGAACTTGGAAGATCAGCACCTCTCTGCATCTTCATATATATTCAGGTACGCGCATCTAGCTACCTCATTAGATACATATAATGTTCCCCACCATGATAAA
This sequence comes from Cymodocea nodosa, assembly GCA_036874045.1. NCBI lineage: Eukaryota > Viridiplantae > Streptophyta > Magnoliopsida > Alismatales > Cymodoceaceae > Cymodocea > Cymodocea nodosa. Next base: position 23,428,317 of record CM072338.1, on the reverse strand, counting down.
ATTGTAGATTGATAGCTTTGAAATTTTAGATGCAAGAGCAAACTGAGAAGGCTCAGATATGCATACTGAAAGAATGAGGTCCCTTCTACCTCAGAACACACATTTATATATATATATCTTTAATTTTTGTCTGTCAGTCATCGTTCTTCTGAAATCATCCCTCTCCCTCCCACAAATCTCTTCAGATATGGAATGGACGGCAGGGGATGATTGCACGACCCAGCATTCTCCTTCCATGAGCTGCGAATTATAAAAATACAACACACCTTGCTTCACAATACTCATTGTCATAACTCCCGACAATCTCAACCATGCATTTGAATACGTATGGCTGAGATTTGATCCAGCAGAAAACCCACAACTAAAAGTTGTGTAAAAAAAAAAAAAAAATTAAAAATTTAAGCAAGTTTTTAACTAAAGTTAGAAAAAACACATTTGCCAAATGTTTTTAAATATTTAGGCTCCGGAGGTACGAAAATGCCCCTAACAATTATCCCTACAAAAAATATGTATGTAGTATAAATCGTTAATATTTTTTATCTTAATATTAATTAACAGTGAAATACAATTAATGTTATAAAATATTAATTCAACTACATCACCGCTCACGTAAGATTGTTACATTATCTAACACTCTCTTTGGCACTTTGTGGTGCTCAAACGGCGCTGGATTTATTTTCCATTCTTTGTCAAGGGAGAGATCTTGACGTCCAATTTAGGCGAAGCATCGCTATTATTAAAAGCAACCTTGCGAAATTTTTTCTTTTAATCTTGGGATTGGGAGGTCCGTCTCATTGCAGATTCCAGGAGAACATGGGCCTAACGGTAAAAACATCCTGTTTTTGAACAAAAATCAAACTTAGAAGAAGCATCTTCATTTGAGATCACAATCGTAATAAGACATCGCTATTTGCAACTGAAATTTAATACAAACATTTTCAAATGAGTCTTCCAGTCTGCAGTGAGATCATCCGTTATTATCAAGATATTGATCAAAAATTAACGAAAACCCGTGACGATAACAAAACCTTGTAGAAAATAAATAGATGAGATCGATCGTGAGTTCATTGCCACTGTCGACCATTTTGGAACGATTACAAGTGTGACGATAACATCAACGTCGTCTTGAGAAGTCAGTCGACATAAATCTTATATTTGGTCGCGATTTTTTACCGGATAATTTGATGTACTTTTGTATTCGCCTTCGTTCAATTTATTTGGTTTTGTAAAAATAATAATATTATTTTACTTAACTACGGTTATATGGCTGAGATGCTCTTTACCATTATATATCCACCTTTTCTCTTAAAAAGAAAGAAAGAAAGGGCCATTTCCCGAGAGTATATGTAGCCCAAAGAAATCGCATACATCACGAGAGGAAGACGTCTTTCCCTCGGAGATCGAAGAAAATCTTCCCGGTTTCTTGTTTCCTAGCGGCAGAGAAGATGATCATGTGGCTCAAGTCTTCTTCTTTCTTTGCATCGATTAGGGCATTTTTGATCCTTCCTTCCTTGGCCCGGTTATTCTGGCGGAGGAGATGTTATCTTCGTCGGAGGCGGCAGGGTGGCTGGGCAAGGACGCCAGCCATCTCCTCATCGGACCTGATTGGGTCTTCAACGAGGAGTTTTGCGACCTGATTAATTCCAACCAGTGGTAATTTCTACTTTTTGAAAGAGTATAAGTAGAATAATCATTCCTTGTCTGATAAGAAACCAATTATTTAACCTACAGGTGACCTAACCAGATCTATACGATGTTCTATTTGTTATAACACTGCCTAGATCATTTAAAATGCATGACTTGCAACAAACTTAAATCGACTGAAACAAGGAAATAACTTCAAACGGAAGTAGGAAATTACAGTAGACACCAAGTATACAGGAACATTGGTAGTTGTAGTAATAGCAGCAATAGTGACAACTGACAACAGCAAACAAGCATGAATGATGATCAATCACATTGTTTGTAAACACAGAGAGAAGTCAATCGCGTTTGTGCAAACTAGAACCTTTTCCTCTTTTTAGTCATCTAATCCCTTTTCTTTTTAACGGAAGCATGCAATTTTTCTCTCATTTTCCCATATTCTTCATTCCTCCTTTTCAAATCTCCACCTTTTTTTACCCATTCCTGTATTCTCTTTCCTTTTTATTTCGACCTCTATTTTTTTTCATTCTCCTTCTCCATCCATCTACTTCTCCCCCTTATTTTAAAACTTGTTTTTTAATTCACAATGTTTATGAAATTAACATGTAAAAACTATGTCAAGAACATGTTTCTCAAAAAATTGTACATGCCAAACGTAAAATTTGGATGGAATCAATATCATATCTAATCCAATGAGTTTGTTAGAATATAAAAAAAAATCTAAATTTGAAAGCCAATTGTAAATCATTCATAGGAAAGCTAGGGAATGACGAGTTTGGGCACCTATCGGCAAGGATCTTATACGAGAATAGGTGTTGGGTCAAGGGATTTACTTCAACTCTAATGGGAAGGAATGACTAGAGATGGATGGCTTTATGATCTCCTTGATGGTTTATGCCTTTGTATCTGTTGGAGTTGACTGCATGCTATCACTTGTTGCGTCGGGTGGGGAGTAATGGTGGAGGCAATAATTAAATGGAAGGAGGGAGTATGGTTTAAAGATCCCCCACTATGGATTTGGTCTCTACATATTCTTAAGGTAGGCACCTAAGTGGCACTTAGGCTTCCAAGCATGGATTGATCATGAAATGGCTACTCGCTTCACCTTGTCTTAATTAAGCAAATCTTTTGTTAGGCATATTTAACAAAATATATTTTTTATGATTTTTAAATGTTTTCCTTGCAAAAAATGAAATATATATATTTTTGATGAGGATTACTAAAATATACAAACTTATTGAAATATATATTAGTATTATTACACCTTTTTTTAATGTGATCTAAGGATTATTTATGTATCTGAATATTATTTAGGAAGTAATATAGCTAAAAATGTACATAGTTGCTATTAAATATTTTTAAAAATATATAACATATGTTCAAAAAATAAAAAATAGATATTTAAATGGGTGCTTTAAGTGTTGCTTAGATGTTATGGCTTATCACCTAGGTGTCTTAAGAAGTATTGGTCTTTGGCACCAGACACCATATCAAGGCGAAGATGAGGAAGGTGAAGAACAGGAACATTAATAATTCATAGGCAACATTAATAATTGATAATTCTTTCTCCAGTCTTCGTTAACGATCTTTTTCTCAATTATTGAATAAAACAAATTCCATCTTTTTTTGCATAAGGTAGACCAGGTGAATCCATTATTCAATTATCTACCCTTCAATGATGTTTTGATCTTGGGTACTCATATAATTATATCTATGAGTTGAAGTTAGAATCTGGGAAGTACAGACATGGCTGAAGCTTAATTTATTAGATTCATCTTTACCATTCTTCAAGGAAAAAGCATGGACATGGCTTAAGACAAGTGTTGCTGCATGTGTACTGGATTTCTTGTTCATTTTGATTTGATGTATTGAAATCCAGAATCTAGGAACGTGGATATGGCTCATAACAAGGGTGGGTGTGTATTTAATGTATCTCCATGCCCAGCATGTCAACTGAACTTATTAATTTGTTTAAACGCCGATCACATCAGACACTCCATGAACTGTGCAAATCCTTTCTAAGGATTACAAACGTTCTTTTTGGGTACCGTGGATACCTTGTCTCTGTATTTGATTATTTTAGCACTTGTAGTATCAGTTGTAACTATTGAATTTCATATTAATGTAGAACGAGCTGATTGAATGAAAGTTACTTGATTTTTTTGGTCATAATCATTTCAAGTGTATCACCAACCTCCTTACTGTTTGTATACCCTTTTTGAAAGATTTGCCATTTTCACTTTCCTGTCACATCGTGTTTTGTGTCTGAGTGCTCGTTCAGATTCAAGTTTTATTGACAATCTCTTGCAGATCTTTTTTGATTCACAAATTGGATATCTACAAGTGCGTTTGGATTATGTATGGGATTCCCTTCTGGTTTCTTTGTGCTTTACATAAAAAAATTGCCTTTTACTGTAACGTTAGCAGTACTTTATCCTTTTTTCTGTCAAGCTGCAAAAGATGAGGTGAATGCAGATCTCATCAGTCTGCGTCGTTCCAGCCAAAAGAAAATCATTCTTTTTGTTAGCTCTACCAGTTAATTGGTCTGGTTGCAATTGTTATGTTCTTGTACTTGGGCCTTGTCAGAAGCATAATTATCATGGGTACCAAAATTCCCTGAATTAATCCTATCGGTATTTCATTGACAGATCAATGTAGTCCAGAAAGCATTTCTGTGAGAAACAATAGAGCATGATCCTATTGATCTCATAACCATCACACCATAGACAAATCCATCACCGTCCCAAACTCCTGCGACAAATTCTGTTGGAGGTGATGCTCTAGTACCAGTTACCTCTCAAACTGTAGAGTGTCTCCTTGGGATCCCCATCCACATGCTTCCCAGCAAACTCAAGCGTATCGTTAGAATCCCCAACGGTTTGCCACCAGCAAACCCAAGAACATTTTCAGAACCCTCGTCATCTACATGACCTACAACAATTACGTTGCATCTTGGGCTCAGTAAACTTCAACCTCAACCCATGTGGCAGCCACAACCACGGCTTCCAGCCTATCCTCCACGAAGGCCAACAGCTTCTAGTTCGCATGCTAGCAATGCCCCCTCGACCACCCATCAGCAGTTCGTGCCTCCTGTCAACGTGATCTATGGTTGCACACCATCTATGAATGCTTCCAGGCCATTGGCAAAAGCACAACTCAATCGACTCAGGAGCAATTGCTGCGATTGCAACCAGACCACTGCAGCATCAAAAATCTCATTTGGGTCTAGAGTAAATGATGTTCAGGTGGTTGCCGTGAGTAACACAGCAGAATATCAACCCAAGCGCCCGAGGGTCTGCGAGCGTAAATAAATAATCCATTCCCTCCCATCGATTGCTCAAAGATCTAATAGATTTGAAAAGTGCGCATCGAGAGATTTAAGTCGAAAGGCACTGCTTCTAGCTTATCATGATCGTCGAATCAAGACAAAGCATGATGCACATACATTGCAGGAAATAATTTACTATCGTTAATGTACCGATCGTTTTTGAACCTTTTATCGTAAATACTTTCACTTTTTCTCAGTATTTGTATGGATTAAAATCATGTCATTTCATTTTGTCCACCAGAATTTAAATATAGGTCATCACGTATTCTTGTTAATTTCAAAAACCTATCAGTTTCTGTAGAGAACCTAGATACAGTGAATGCATACTGTTTTCGAGTTATTGCCGATATTCCTTTTCTTCTTAAAATACAGAGGCTGCAACTTCTGACAACCGGAGAGCTCTTCTTACCGGACGACAAGAATGCATGCAAGTGGCAGAGCTTCGACCGTCCCACGAACATCATCGTACGATATCGACATACGCTCAAAGCCCCATCAACGCTGTCATTCATTCTGCGTCACCATCTCCACCTATTCCTGCTCCTTCGAAATCCGAGACGACCGGACGGGGTGGGTCTCCACTTGAGGACCGGGGTTCGGAACTAACAACAACAGATCACATTCGCGAAGTAGGGAGTCGGATGTTTTCGGCACCAGTTCACCAAAGATCGCACGCCTGAGGTCCATCGGTCAGATTCCTATAGTTGGGAAAGAATGGGTTGCTGCGACTTTACCATTACCGGCCGCAATACTACAGCTTCCAAGCATATCGAGCAAATACACCTCCGTAAGCATATCAACTAGATCAGGTACATTTATGTCAATTTGGTTTGACACAGATCAAATTATGTCGTCGTGCATCATGCAAACAAGTCCAATACCAATACAAGTCCAAACGATAAAGTAAATTTTTCTAAAATCAATATATTATTTATTAAAATGTAATATTAAAAATATTTATAAAATTTATAAACATGTAGAATCAATATATCAAATCTATAAAACTTAAAAATATGCATTAAAACTTATAAATGATGTATCGATTTACATATCAATAATGTAATCTATTATGTATGAAAATATGATTTAACATAATCAAATCGCGTTGTTGATTATCACTAACATAAATGAATCGTAGACTGTAGGTCATCCCTAAGTTACCTCTTTCTACTTGGACACGGTGCAACACATTCCACCAGGCATAATTATCGATTTAGACCTAGATTAATAAACATCACACGACCTTGCAGAAATCAGCTTAACAGGGTAAGCGGTAATTTATACAGAAAGAATGGGGGTATACGGTTAATTTATATTGCTTTGCATCTTGCAGTGTGCGAAAGAGAGCCATGCCACCAGAAATCATAAGGTCAACAACCTCAACAATACCTCATTCTCAGATCCATTATCTCTTCTTCAGTCATACCCATAAACTCCCCATCGTATGAATCTCCTGAAGCATCATCATCACAATCATCTTCCTCACTAGATCGCTCATCCACGTCAGACCGTTCATCATCCTCGGAAGATTCCTCATCAGGATAATCATGAAGATCGCCATTTTCGGCTGCACCCAAAAACAGTAAGGACAGCGGTCGATAAAGCAGAAAGCAGTACAAAACGAGTGCAACCAACGTTTCATACCATTTGAATCCTCACTATCATACTCAGACTCACATGGGCCATCATAATAATCAGCGTCATCATCGACTTGGATCCTGGAAAACACATTGCGCAAATGTTTTAAAAGAAGCAAGATGTAACAGATGGAAACGACAAAAGATAAGAGAAGAGCTTTTACGAACTTACAGAGGGTATTCACTAGACGATCCTTCATCCCTCCTGTCGATGTCATTCTCAACAGTGTATATGTCATACACAAAATTGTCTACATGTTATAAATGCAAAAAAGTAAGATGCAGAGTCATGGGCAAAAATAGGCGAAAAAACATCTTGAATTATTAACTTACGCAATTCAGACCATTTTTTGGATAACTGTTCCTTATAACTTATGTACTAGTAGATACAATGGGGCTACCTTTGATAGCTAAAACATTCACGACAGAAAAGCACAACATAAAATGATCAACATAAAGCCCTACCAGAAATCGGAATAGGTGAACAACTCCAACGAACAAAGGTGTCAGAATTGACATTGGTAAAACTAGATATAATGATCTTCGTCATACCATACTAGAGACTCATATTTCCATGCTCCAAAATACAATCTTACCAACTTTTTTAATAAACAGGTCAATTTCAAATCAACATAAGTTATTTAACATTAACATGAGATTACAAAACAAATACAGCAGAAAGTTCCTATCAGCGTTCATTGAGACTGAAAATCTATCATGTGCTTTAAGAAAAAAGGACATAAACGTGATATCAGAAAAGTTTGTTTTTATAAAATAGAACATGCACTGCATAAGAATAATGACGTACCTTGTTCTAGATCTGATTCAAGTTCTGTCGCTGCTGCTGGAAGATACTCCTTTAACAGAGGTAGAAACTTCGACAATTCAGTGCTGTCAGAATTACTGTTCCTAGATATATCAACAAGAAACATTATTGTCATTCAACTGAATCAATGGGAAAAAACAAAAATATCCAATTAGAGACTTACTTTGGCTCTTTCACCTCACAATGACTTTTACTTTCAGGATCAGTACGAACAACGTCATATACATGGTATATTTCATGCAAATCATTCTCATTCTGCATCCCATCTGCCATTCTGCTCTTCCATATTTGTTTGAAACGAGCATTTCTGGAAGAATTCTAACAGAGAAAGGAAACCAAACTTATTTATCGCTTGAAAATCTAATCGTTGGTGAAATTTCATCCAATATAACAGAACTACGAATTTCCAAAATAACCAAAAGAATACCGCAGTCTTTGCAACTTGCATAAAAGCAATAATCCCTCATACTACAGTCACGTTAACATATTCCGTATTTGCCTTCAATATAATACTTATAATATCTTGCCTTTGCCTAGACAAGGACCATCATCAAATGTTAGTGCATCCATGTCGTACTTCCTTGTGGTATGTTAGGATGATGACATATTACCATGGCTTCTAAAAGGGAAAACCTACTATATGAGACTTCCAACAATGTAGGGCTACAACAGTCCTTCCACTGCTTTCTTCCTCTCTCCCAAGACCAAAGCAGGCGATTTCCCTCCTAGCTTTTGCTAGAACTTCCCTCCCCTTCCCCCATCGACTTCCCCTCCCCTTTGCACCATGGACTCCAAGGATGACAACATCCTCCAGAAAGTAACAAGCCTAAAAGTTCAGAGTGATATGGAGAGCACGAAGCAGGTAAACTATGGATTGGCCTACAACCTCAACTGAAAGCAGATCCTTGGCTTAAAAGCCCACACAAACAACCCACCATGGATTGCAGTGATGAAGAACATCCAACATTTCTGGCAAGCTAACGAGCCCTTACAAACATCTCCTTGTGCCAAACATGTTGGATAACAAGCTTTAGCTCTGAAAGATATCAGCATCTTGTGCTACACCATAGCTGTGGTCATATACCAATGATCTCAACCATCTAGAAAAAGGTCAACCCAACATGACAACCAAATAATATCATCTCAAAACAGACAACATATGGGTGCAGTTCCGTAACATCCCACTGCAATTGCACACTCCAACGGTAGAAAAAATCTTCATTATGAAATTATTTAAGTATCCAAAATATACGGTTGTTTTCAACTTGGGCAGTTAACTGCAATAAAATACGAAATTATTTAACTAAAGTTCTCCTAATTATATATACATAATTATATCTACATCCAATAGGGGATGTCATGTGAAAACAGAAACTTGAAATGAAAATGTCAAAAGAATTATTACCTGACGATCTTGTACAGCTGCTGATCTCAGATGATCTTTCTTCCCCTGAGAAAGATAATGTGAACGAAATTTCATTAGTGGAATTTACACAAGGTGTGTGCCCATAATGTAAAACTGAAAAAACTCACATCTCAGAAAAATTAATCCTTATAGTTCACTGTCATCTTACCATTTATTAGGGTTCAATATAGATTCTTAGTGCATATAATCTACAGTCATGCATCGGTGATATGTCTCAACAAAGGTAACATGCCAAAGTTCAAAGATATTAGTATAATTCCAGTGGAGGAACTATGACAGTATAGTGACTCCAAGCAAATTTATACTGCAAAATTCGCAATCATGAATCAAAATACATGCCTTGCAACACTAAGACTTCTGGTTATAATAAAGGTGTCCACAGATAAGAAAAAGAAAACATAAAGTAGCAACAAAAACCAGTATGTATTTATCCATTACCATCCCCATGAGGAGCCCAACAGTACCTAAGGCCCATTTTGATAAAGATTTTGAAAAGCATTTGGCTATGAGTTCCTTGTCATAGCTTTTGGTTCCCACTTTCAAAATGACTGTAAGAAACTCAAATCTAGAAAGTTGAAAATATGGTAGTTGGAAGAAGGAAAAGCTTGAGCTTCTATAGGCAATGATGAAGACATCTGTCATCTTTTTTACTCCTGCAACTATGGAACTAAAGTCTCCACAGGAGTGACACCTTTCTTGGTTTGGGGTGGCTTTCCCATGAATAATCATGATTGATTTCTGCAATGGCATCTTTTTCCCGGTAAAAGGAAAGGTAACGGTGGCTAAGCAAACATTTCTTGCAATTCCTGCCTACCAAGGTTGGAGTATTTAGTTACCAATGAAGGCTGCGATATTCAGATAGGAGAAATGCAATCCAGAGGACTTGAGCTGGAGTTCTTGCAGCCTCTTTCATTTTGGGCTTCCAATTTAACTGTGTTGTAATTGTCTTTGGTTCTACCATCTTTCCTCTATATACTACTTTCTTCATCCCTCTAGATGAAACTCATTTTTGAATAAGATTTCACCCTTAACCAAATAACAACAATCATAGAATTAATCCCACTATGTTAGGTCAACCATATGAATCTTGCCATACCATGTATACAAATCCTTCACTAAATCTTCCTTTAAATTAAGTAATTTTAAATCTTTTACATTATTTAGAGCAAAGAAATTTTTAGTCTTCTTCTACCTTTTTTGATTTCATCTAAATAAATTAATTTCCCTTCCCTATAGGCATATATATAGGCTTTCTACAATTATGACTAAGCCATCTTAGATGATTCTCTTATTTTATCCTCGATAGATGGCAAATCCTATCCTATTTCAGATGAAATCATTCCTTGACTCATCTATTATACTGTTATCAAAATATCATTCATCCATCTTAATATTCTTGTTTGTATAATTCTATTGCAATAATTTTTTGTACACGTTCAAGTTTAACAGTTTAATACTCTGTAGTCTATACTACACAATATAACTAGGTGAATAGATGTCCCATCAAATTTTCCTATTAATTATAAGAGTAATATTTTTTCAAATAACACTCTTTATTCCACCCTTACCACTTATCAACAAAAATAAAAATACAAATATAGTATAGGATACATTCAATCTATTATCCCTCCTAGGTAGTAGTATTTTCAAAAGAATAATTGATAACATATCTTAAGATCAAGATCAATTCATTGTTGGACATGTTGAATTTTTATATCCATGAAAGATTATCAATAGTCCTGCTATAAAAAAGGTACAAAAATAAGAGGAGCCAATTTATGACATAAGCAAATTTGCCTCTATCACTGTTGAAAATACCATGCAAAAGCAATTTCAATCAACCAATAAAACTTAATAGAATGTGGAGAGCTTGCCAAGTTCCTTGCGGCCTTGAACTAAATCAATATATGCCAACAATTGGCATTTTCTGTGCTTCTCCAAATAAAAAAGAATGTTTTGATTGCTAGTACGAAAATGCTACAGTTTACTTCCTCGCACGTGATAAAAGTTCGACAAGATAGCAAACTTACATTATCTCGTTTATGCATGTGCTTCCGTTCCTCAATCTTCTTCCTAAATGTACCCATATCACCAGAATGACACTGTTATTTTTTTTTAAAAAAAAAAAAACCATTAGGACACCAAAACATACCTCAAATTATAGGATCCTAGAAAATCATATAGGCAGCATGCGGTTCTGAGCACTAGTGTTAGAGAATGAGATAGAGGAATTTGTCCAAACCAATATTGTTTTTAAAGACAGCAAGCGGTACTCAGCACAAAAATCATATTGTACAAAATCGTTGAATAGCTGCGTATTAATAAAAACATTTACCAGGAAAGACTCCAACACATCTTTTGTGAAGTTGGCGCTACTGACGGTCTCGATACGTTGCACGAAGACCTTCTTGCTCTGCGCTTCGTCAACGATATCTGTACAAAAGAAGAAAAAAAACTATACAAATAAGAAGAAGAACGGAAACCAAGTAACAAGGATTTAGGTAACACCCACCATTTCCAGCAGAATCCGAGATCGACAAGCGCGCGAACTCTAGAAAGGGCCGTTTGAGTGGTCTTTCATTGATCTCTAACCCTAATGATGAGGAAGGTAAGAAACGAACAGGTAAACGAGAATGTAGCGAGCGTTAAGCGGGAGAGGGGATGGTGTGTACAGAAAGCGTCGAGGGGCTCCTGGAACTGCTTCCTCTTAACCCTGACTACCACCGGCCTCGCCATGGACGACGCCGCCATCGCCGCGGCCGAGAAGAGAGGAAGCACCCGGAAGAACGAAGTGAAACCAAAGCGCGCAATCTTGGTCGCCCGTGGGAACTTTCACATCAAGAGGACTGATAATTTTCTTAATTCATTAATGCAAAAATCATCTTTTCAAATTTTGAAAATTCAACTTAATACTACGCACCGCGATATCTACGGTCTGTTATTCCAATTTCTGAAAAAAGATTTTCACGTGCATGTTATTCGAAATTAATTTATAATACGTAAATATCATTCTTTTATAACTAAATAATTTTAACTTTACCTTTAATTTATTCTTTGGTCTTCTAAGGATGAATGTGTGAACAAATTATGTTATTTATGTAATATAATAAAAATTTGTGATTAAAAAAAAAATACATTTCACAATGTTATAATATTTTGTACTTTGTTTGATTAATTTATGAAAATAATAAATATTATTTTGAAATGTAAAAACAATAATATAAAAATAATCTACATAAAAGGTAATTATTATTTTCAAATTAATATGAAAATTGAGGTCAATCATATGTTTTATTATTTTAATTTTTTCAAATTTTAACATTTATATAAATGATAAATTTCGAAATTTATCACTTTTCAAGATACACAAACACTCTAAAAAAAAGTCATTTCTTGCTATTTTCATTTCTCATTAATATCAAAATATTTTGTCATTTTTTTAGTATTTCCACCAGCACAAATGGTCAGTTCTTTTTCGTTACTGTATTTATTTACAATGTCTTTTCTCCTAATTTCCATTTATTTGCAAATCCACCTGTAACTTTTTTCAATTCACATACTACAAGAAAGAAAAATAAATGAAATTAAAAGATATTTTTGTGATTTTCACTTGTACTTTGAACTTTATGTGTGATTTAAAATTTAATTGTTCTGCACATGATGTTTACGCACAGATTTTACTGATACTATACATTAAAATAAGTTAATTGTACTCATTCTGGTATCAATAAATTTAATCTTGTTGAATAGGGTAGGAATCATATCCATTTATGCTAAAATAAAATCATATTCATTATATCAATATTTTAAAAATAGAAAATATAAAATGCAGAAGTTTACACTCAAATCGATGTAAATATTAAGAATGAACGACTAAAATCAATATCACTCATTCCCTTTCCATGATCTTCGCTACAACATTAACCATTTACACCATGCGTGTGCAAACATCAAATAAACACGTGAACTTTTAAAAAAGTGTATCTGCGAAAAATATTATAAAATAATTTGAAAATGTTAGGTAATTGTCATATTATTGTGACATGAAAATACCGTATTATAATTGAGAAAAATAACTTGTCATAGGCATTACTACATTTAGCACATTCGTTCAATTATGTTACATTCAATTAATAACTTAAATTTCCAAATGGAATGATTTGTTTTTGAATAATATTCAACACATCAGCTTAACTAGAATGCCTGCAATGTTGTATGGATGTAATTTTACTCTGTAACTTATCGCATACACTAAATAAAGAGACGCTTAAACGTTTTATTAAAAAGCAGGTCTCTAGTCTTGCCACGAGACCTGCACGCCACGAAGAGTCAACTATCTTATTCATATTGCACAAAAGAACGAGTTGTAAACAAGTGAAATAGTCGGCACATATGATTTACGATTACGATATGCGAAAGAAAAACACGGGGAACCAATCCAGAAATAGTCAAAACTGACAATGGTATAGAGAATTAATAGATAGTCCATCCAGAAATTTCTGCTTTTCATGTCTACTTGTCGCAAGGCTATTATTACGTAGGCCACCTTCAGTTCACCTCCTGTTCAAGAAAGGAAACATCATTACATAGAAACAAAACGCTTCTTTTCCCGAGTTAAGCAAAACAGTGTAAATTACACACACCGAACGACAATAATCACAGCTATAAAGCTTTTCATTACAGAAGAAAGACAACACGATATAATTGAATAGATTTGCATTAAAAATGGGAGCAATTTTGGGCAAGATTTGTGATTTTACATGTAGAACTCTCCATTCTTTAGTATTTTTATTTGCAACTTACTGTCAATATTTCAACATGGCATGATCATAGTTGGAAAAGACATCTATAAATTTAAGTATATAAGCATCCATCCAGAGTCTGAAATTGATAAAAACAAATGTAGTACATGAATTCGATGTACTTGCTGCATAGCGAAAGCCCCAAAACAATTTATAGGCCTAAAACATAATCAATTTGTGTGCTCTAGTCAATCACCATAAGAAACAAACTGCACAATTCCAAGCACTTACCACGACTACTTCGCAAAAAACACAGGTTTCATGTTCTGTTAGGTAAGATAATCAGTAATAGAATCTATGAGAAATTTTCAGAAAATGTAAGAATCATCTCTTGGAACTGAACTTCAACTACGTTAGTTATATAGTTCATTGATTTCTCCCAGTACCTACTGCTTTGTAACATCGTCCACTCATCTAAAGAGCAACAATTTACGACTTAAACAAATGCGATAATTTGGACAAAACAAATATTTTGTGATTTCTTAATCCTGTTTGACATCTGCTACAAAAATGACACCTCCTCAATGGGGTGCCTCTATATATCTTCTGATGTAAAAGTCCACGTCTCAATCAGATTTTACAGGGCAAAAACTAAGATTTGGCAGAGGGCTTGTTTCCCTTTGTCCAGTAATCCTTAGGATCCATTTGGCAATGATTACTTTAATCAACATATAAAAATAAGCTCACATTTTCAAAAAAAAAAACTAAAAATACAACTTTTTCTCATTTAATGTTTTTCGTTAAAATAAACGGACATGTAAATAAAATATTTAGAATCAATTATTGAAAAACATTAACGTATTTCCATACATTAGTTGAAATAATCATTACCAAACAGCCGTTAGTTTCAGCGAGATACTAAACATCCGTTAAAAACTGGTTTGCTAAACCGATTCACGATTCACTTATGAAAAAATATCATATGAATTAACAGCAGATGACATACTTAATCTTCCACTTTATAATGGAAAGGAAAACTTAGATTTGAACACAACTAAAAATACTATGAACATCAATAAAGAATATCTTGCACCATAATCAAACTAAATTGTTGATCATATTCTAATACATTCATCATTATTATGTCTTCCACCAAAGATTCCTAACTTCCTAGTCTTTTAATTTTTTCCCAATCAAAGCAAAACCAACAGGATGCATTAGGAATCTAAGGTGTGGTAAATCTGACAAGATCGCTATTTAAAATTTAACCAATGATTATGGGAGAAAACTATCGAAATCCATGCAGTATTACAATTTACAATTAAAGTACAGAAGAGCATAGTGGTAGAACATATACATCTAGCCATTCCTGTGAGGATGGCGTTATGTTAGCAAAATGAGTTAAGACAATTCCGCACACCTACACTGTTTCTTAGAAGCATTGTTGCAAAAAATGAAAAAAAACGACCATTTAAACCATTTTCACTTCAAGCCATTTCAATTTTGAAAAAGGAGAAAAACGGGTTTGGGAAAAAGGCCGTTTTTCCTTTTAGACGGCCATTTTTGTCTGTTTAAATGGCCATTTTAAAAAATTATTGAGATTTCATCTTTTGAATTGTTTTCATTGATATAATTTCACTATCCTTTGAAGTTTTAATTGTACTGTTTATATATTTATTTATGTTTTGAATTTAAGTATTTATTCTTGAGTAAGAACTACATATATAAAATACATTTTGAATTTGTATTATAATTGAATTCTAATTTATTTTATTCAATTATTATGATAATTGTGATACTTGTACATTTTGAAATATATATATATATATATTCATTTTATTAATACCATTTTTTAAAGCCGGCCATTTAAATCACATTCTTTAAAAAATGTTTTAATTTTCAATCCATATAATGCTACATATTTTTACAACATGGTTAGAAGCCACAAAGAACACACCATTTCGTTAAAATGAGGTCATGCAATTAGGAAGTCTGAAGATTGGGGAGGGGGATGACGTTAACCTGGGGCACTTAGCCATGGGTGCGAGTAGTCCACGTTTCTCTAGACTCTTGTAGCGATCTCTAGCTAGGGTGCAACAACCCTTAACAAAATGTCAAAGACAAGGTATAAGTATTTGAAATAAGTGTACCATTCACATGCAACAGCAAAGACAACAGTATAGCTCACCTTTAGCTTTCTTATAGATCCAGAAATTTCCTCAGACAACAGAACTTGAAGTGGTGCAGGCTGAAACCTGTAATTTTAAATGTAATAAAGAATATTGGATGCCTTTAACCCTTGTAAAAAGGGGCCAACATAGAAAAATTAAGAATAAACAGACTGATGGAATAAGAAAGGATCCCATCCAACCCCATCATATGCGATGTAACACTAATAACCAGCATAACATGATTAAGTCCTATTAGATCAAATAACATCCTAGGCAATCTAGCTCCTTTGCACTATCACTGTGGAAAAATACACTTACGCAAGTCCACAATTAAGCAAGGATCATATCAGACAAGAGGACCGAAAAATAAGTTTGAAGAAAAAAGAATGGGAAAAAAGGAGAGCAGAAAAGAGATTCTCTTAAAAAATTCAATTTCTTTGGAGACTAGCTATCAGAAGCATCAGTCAAATTAGAGACTCAGAGTGCTGCTCAATGTTCAATAATTGAACATGAACTCATTATGCTTTGATTGTTAAACGATACCAATTTGTGATTGTCAAACCATTATGCTCTGTAACCACTATCTTGGAATGACCAAGATAGTAATCTACTAACAAAATCAGTAAATGGAAATTTTGCAAATCCAATAAGCCTGTAATTACTTGTGCTTCCCGAGACGAGGTGGACCAATTTTGAGCCGCTCCTGTTTTGCTAAAACACGTCTTATATGTCTTTTGCTTTTTTCCTCTTCATCTTTGGCTATTTCCTTCATTATATCAGGTAGGCTGTTGTAAATGGAAACAAGAAGCAAATTAACACGTCTCCAAGAAATAAACCACTTCCCTAAAGGTGATCAAAATAAATTAATTACCTGTCAATCTCCTTGGAAAGTTTTTCCACCTTTTTCATCTCTTCCTCTTTTTTCAGTACAGCCTTTCTCCTAGCTCTACGATTTAACTCTACCCTTGTTACTCTCTTTGTCTTGTTTGTTCTACAATAGTTTACAACAAGAAATCATGCAAATGAAAGCAGAAAAAATTTACGCCCCATACAAGTCAACTGTAAAAGTTACTGAAGTAACGTTAAAAAAATCTGACATGAAGAAATAGTATTCCACCAGATTTTAGTACTGAAAATAAAACTAAATTAACAGACGACCAGCCTTAAGCAAACCAGCTTCCCTTCATAATTTGCATTCATGTGTGATTTTCAGATAAAGGTACACTATATAGCAAAAAAGGACATACATTCTGTGGAAAAATAACAAGGAGTAAGACTTTGTTTAAGCATGATGATTATGACTTTTAGGCTATGCAGATTTCCTCCATGTTAAGATTACAAACCACTACTTTTCACAAGAGGTAAGAAGCACTATTGAACTGAGTCCATTATAAGATTGTATAACAGGAACCCGAGAAATTTGCAAATAATCTTCTGTAAACAAGCAAAATAGTAATGCAAAATTCAGGAATACAAGTGCTGAGAGATTTAATTAATCACGTACCTTTGAGAAGGAGGTATTACATTGCCCTCCTCATCCACAAGAGTAACCGTATTATCATCCTCATTCATAACTTCATCTTCATATTCAGCATCGAGAAAATATTTCTGGGTAGTGAATGCAGTTAAGTTTCAATATACATCTACTAATATATTGGACTTTTTGTTTGATTCTGTACAGAATAACCCATTAAAAAAGACCCATCTTACAGAATCAAAATTTTCCCTCAGCATGTAACAAAAAAATAAAAAATATATGACCAATCAAACAAAGGTTAAAACAAAGAAAGGAATAGCAGGAGACATCATCTACCTTGACTAAGAGTAAAAAGTGAAACAAAAAAAGGAATAACACTGAAAAAGCCCGAATCAAATACATAATCTTAGTTACAAGTTATCCTCGAGTTTAATGACAAGTTATCTGATCCAAAAACTTAACACCACAACCTCCACGCCAATCACCCTGTTTTGATTCCACAAATGTCCAAGCTAACTCATCATCAACCCTACAGGCATCATGAGAAAATTCTCTAGTTACCCTCAGGCCATGCACCACCATACCACATTATGCACAATTATCCATGTCTAACGAACAATTTGTTTCCATTCACTTTTCCCACGTGTTAAAAATACCCCCATATTCCTTCTTCCTGTAAAATTCATCGATCTCCTACTTTAAACATTACTAAAAAATCATGCAAGAAGGAACCGAGTATAGAATGGCAGTATCCTCTTCTCACTGTAAATGCAAAAACCTACTTTAAAAAATTGCAAACTGCACGCCACAGATGAGTCAGCTGGGTGATTGAGCATTTTAGAGTTATCAGAAATAAGTATTTGAGATAAATGTCGAGCATAATAAGATTCATAGATCATTATATGCCTTTCTATCAATCTAATGCCCTGTACCCATATATTAAGGACATATCATTTAGTCATTAAAAATCTAAAAAATTATTCTCTTAAGATGGAATGAGAACTTCGGTTTTAAGCAAAAAAAGAGTGAGAGAACAAACCCACGTTTATAACTTCATTCATTGTGGTAGCAGCATGATCCCCTAACATGTGCTGCTGAGTGCCTTGCATATCCACTTACTCTAATATAACATGCATGTTCATACACCAATGGAAGAATTAGTGTGTCCCCCCCACTGTACACATTCCACGTGCTTCTGTGCATGTTCAGCACATCTACTGCATGCATCCAACATAAACAATGAAAATTCTACTATGCATTGTTATTGCCAACCTAAACAATGAAAATTCTACTATGCATTGTTATTGCCAACCTAAACTTCCAATATTCCCTTCCACCAAACTTCCATCCTCATACTACAAGTGATCAACATGGTGTCAACGTGAAGCAAAAGAACAAGTTTTTCCATTTCAGTGCAGGACCTGTCAATTTCATCCCCAGCCATCACCAAAAATAAATCTAGGCCTTTTTGGGATCATTGAACCAAAAACTAGGTTATTCCATCATAACCAGGCCTTAGGAAAGGTACCAAACTTCCAAATTTCCTCTCCTTTGTAATT
The DNA here is from genome assembly GCA_036874045.1 of Cymodocea nodosa. NCBI lineage: Eukaryota > Viridiplantae > Streptophyta > Magnoliopsida > Alismatales > Cymodoceaceae > Cymodocea > Cymodocea nodosa. Next base: position 23,409,507 of record CM072338.1, on the reverse strand, counting down.
GTGTTCACTCAATGACAATCTTACCCACATCATTAGTGATGATGATCGAGTTAAATAAAACAATAAACTTTTATTCACATGATAACTTATGTTTGCCAATTTAAATTAAATACCACTCATATAAAGCACGTGCAAATTGAATGATATATGATTTAAAACATGAAAAGTAAAATATAAGACAACTATAAATTTAAGTGAAAGATTAAAAAGGAAGCTGGATGGGAGATTTGAATGGTGAAACTTAGTTATAATATATATAATATGCAATCCTAAAGTTCTAAACATAACAACGATGTTAAATAGCAATGTGGTTCCATTCTTATTGATTCATTACCACACCCACGTTTGAATCTTCTTGTTCATGAAATTTTTTAAAATTTGTGCAACACCTATTCAAGTGCACTTAGAATCACATGCATGGGGAGAAAAAATGCATGAGACTTGGGACATGCAGAAATTTTTATGGAACTATGGGCATTTACAAGAAATCACAAAAGTTGATCCAGTCCATAACTAACCCTTCTCTTAAATAATGGTATAAACTGTTCACCGCATGTGGGCCCGCAAAAACTCATGTTTGGCTATATTTCTGCATGTTGCTACTAATAAAGTGACAGGTAAAACTAGTATCTACTGCTTCTAAAAGTAATTTTTATGTATATTTATCATAATTATATAAGAGTCAATTACAAGCCGTGCATGCCAGTTGATGAAACTTTAAACAAAGTGTTGAAGACGAATGCTAGAGATAAGTGCTAAAGATAAATGGCAAACATAAAAGGTATTGGCAAGTCTACATACGAATCCATGTATAGATCCCTATTCTTTTAGTATATTGCATCCCATACATAGGAAATAACCTAAGTCACAAATAATGATCTCATGATTTCGTATTCTTCTCAGAAATAGTTAATAAATTAAATAATTAATAACTAAGAGTTTGAGAAACAGGTAAAATATTACAAAACAAATATTATGGATTAATTCATAGGATTAAAGCAGGTTGAATGAAGTGGAGAAATGTTTGTAGAGTGTTGTGTGATAGGAGGATACCCTTAAAATTAAAAGGAACTTCTATAAAACTGCCATTCACCTAACTATACTTTATGACTTAGAATGTTGGACTATAAAACATGATTATAAGAAAAATGTTAGTGTTGCTGAGATATGTATGCTTAAATGGATTAGTAGTAATAATATAAGGGATAAGCAAAAAAACAATTTCATTAAGAAGAGAGTAGGAGTTACACCTATTGAAAATAAGATGATAAAAAATCAGCTTAGGTAGTTTAGCCATATCCTTAGGAGACCAATAAATGCACCAATTAGGAGAGGAGAATTAATTAATGTAGAAAAAACTAAAAGAAGTAAAGATAGGATTAAAACTACTTAGTTAGGAATTATAAGAAAAAATTAAATTTATATAATTTAACTGAAGATTTAAAAATAGACAGAAATACTTAGAAAAACTATGGCCGACCACACATAATGAGATTATGACTTGAATTGTTGTTGTTCTCAGAATTATAATTGCTAATATTCATCTTGCATCTTTCTTATTTGCTTGAACAATAAACTACAATTTGTATCTTTCTACAATAAACGACAATTGTTAGATGATCCCTATATGCATATTTCTATTTTGCACCAATTTGAAGATCGATTTCCATGGAAAAGCAATCCCTCAAACTAAAGCACCGTACACATTCCAACAAAGGCGTCTAGGTATGGTCAACTGTAAGATAATCAAATATACATCAAACTGATAGCAAGAGTTTCATGTGATCATTTTGAACCATGAAACTTGTAGATTGGTTTCTTACTTGCTTTAGGTGTATTGTTAGCTTATGCTTAAAACAAATATCTAAGTTCCTAAACGCATGTAAGAAGCACATAAAGGATGTCGATCATGTATGTGAAACCAATAAACTCACATCTTCTTCTTCAATTGGTTCACCTGGATCAACCGATGGAATCGGCTGTGGTCCAAGTTCTTTCCTGTATGATTTTTCCATTTCAATAGCAACAGCTTGAGCTAGTGTATCCTGCAATTAATCAATAACGTCCAACAACTAAGATCAAACCTTCGGAAAATACTCCGTAGGACTGTAATGAAACAAATCATGCCTGATGAGCTTCAAATGGTGGATTAAATGAGCATCCAAGGGGTTCAACTTCTACTGCTGGAATATGAGCGGCTACCGGCTTTCTTATTTCACGCGCATTTCCATCATCGTCTGAAATTCAAACAAAAAAAGTGAACATATTTTGTACGCGAACACAATCAATAATTCAATATTGTAGCCAAACATGCAAATAAGAAACCTTTTCCATCCCAAATATCGGGAAGTCCCACGTCCGACTCGTTCCCAGCATCCTAAAAGTCACGGCCAGAAGAAAAAAAACACCTTGGCATTCAGAAAGGAAGAGCAAAGGGCAACCAGAATAAAAAAAAGGACTTTTACGAGCGACTACCCCAGACCTTCTTTCCGTTGCTCTGCGTCGGCAGCACCACGTCCTTCTTCTTCCTCCGCTTCGCCTTCTTGGACGTAGAAGACGGTATCGGTTTGACGAACGGATTGCCCTGCAACACGCTTTCGTAGTGAAGCACCTTCTCCCGGTACTTTTCGATCTTCCGCTTGACCGGTATTTCTATAGAGAATGGAAAATTATCAAATTTTGCAGTTATTTCAAACATAAAAGAAAGGGACGAAACCTTTGGACTTGTCGACGAAGAAGAGGGAGTCGTCGGGGACGGAGGTGAGGGAGCCGCCGGTGAGGGTGTCCTTGGTTGTTTTGATAAAGTAGTCCTCAATGTCGTCCGTGCTAATGTTGGCCCTCCATGCCTTCTTCCCCTTCCGCGAGCCCTTGGCTTTCTTCCCCATAGCCGCCGCCGCCGCTACCGTCCGTGGAGAGCTAGAAAAAGCGGCGAGAAAGAAGCGCTAGGTTTTTTTTGCCCGTCGGAATAGGCTGGCGTCGTAGAAAGGGAGTCGGGTTAAAGCCGTCTCTCGGTTTTGAAACGGGCAACAATTTCTTCTTTGGTAACATCTTTTTTTTAAAATTATTTTATTATTAAACTTAAAATATTCTTATATAATTAATCAATTTATATTATAATCTATTCTATGTTACCTTTTAAACGTAATCGAAATTTTATTTGTTGAAATTTTTATTTTAAAGATATTGGTCAATTTCTAACGAAAAACAATAAATTAAGGATAGATACTTATTTAATTTTAAATTTTTTGGCTTTTTCATTTTTTCTGAGAATTCAACACTTTAATTAAATGGCGAGTGTCTTATTGAATTGAAAAAATGGCATGCATGGGAATAAGATTTGGAACAAGTGGTTACAGAATATTTATTTTCCTGTCTGAGAAAATGGTTCATTGAAATAACGAGTTGCCTTTTTCGTTAATATGGACACGCCATTCAATTCATTTCGGCTGACAAATGCACCGGAGCACATGCCCCTCTTTTTCTATTAAAGATTGAAATAATATGGAAGTTTGATGCCACAGCAGATGCACAGATATATATATATATATTACTTGAACAGCGTCATCCTAATATTCCACCATTCTTTTTGTCGTTCTCGTCCCTGACCAGCATCCTCGTGATCTCCACGCACAGATGCGGGTTCTTGAGAGCGAAGCCTTCGAATCCACCGGAGAAGACGACGTCGTCGGCGTGCTTCTCTACCACGCGCATGGCGTGTTGCTTGAGCGTCGCGCTGGAGCAGACCGCCGCCACCTCGAGCACGTCTAGCACGTTCGACGGGCTCAGCGACCCCAGCAGCCGGCGCTCGCATTGCTTCTTCAGGGGAGGGATCTCGTACTTGTCCGCGGCCAGGAGCAGGGTATACACCTGCGCCTCCGCCAGCTCTTCCGGCAACGTCCCGGCGTAGAGAAACTCCAGCAGGCATCGGACCTCTTCGTGGTTCAGGTCCGGAAGGCCGATCGTGTCTTCGGCCGGAGCCTTGCAGTCGTCAGATCCCAGCATGGTTCTGAATATTTCCGACCTCGTTGCCTGCCATTTACACGAGAAATAAAGTACGCACGCATTAAAGTTTTGACAAGAATATTGATGTATGTATATCGATATCTTATGGTTTTTAAAAATTGTTTTTTTTTTTTTGAATATTAAAGGTTTATATATATACATATGTATCGATGCAATACAATCTACTTAAATCACTGATTATTTATATTGATACATCATATAAATAATACATTTTTACCATTTTTCTTTATATAATTTTCTTTTATTCTCCCTCACAAAATTTTAAGACACTTCTATTTTCTTTCTTTTTTTATCTTTTTTATTATTTTTTGTACACTTAACTGATTTGAAGTAGTTATATATATATGTGTGTGTGTGTGCATTTACACATATTATCAAATACTTACTTCTGTAAGAATTTTATAATTAACCATGTTTAAGTATAATAAAATCAAGATGAATGATCATTTAAAAAGTTTTTGTGCATTATCTATAAGTAATAGTATTGGTTATGCTTAAGCATATGCAAACAATAAGTATATGCATCTACCTAAAAATTATGTATCAACATTGTAGGTCTTGACTCTATCAAAACTTTTGATTGAATTAGTGAATGAGACCATTTAGGTACATTTGACTAATTAGAAATGTTTGAGAGACAAAGTATGTGGTACATGAAATCAAATTCTAAGAGATTATCTTTCTAGGTACCTAAGAAAGCTTATTTTTATAAGTTTTTAACTTCATAGATATTCTTGGTGTATATCAAGTTTGAGTATTCGTGAAGTATTACCTGTTATCAGTTACATAGATATTCTTAATGTACACTAAGTTATTTGAGTGTTCATCAACTATCATATTCAAGAATATATATATATATATAGCATGTAGTTTTAAAAGGATTAATATTTTTAAGGATTCTATGGTTAATATAAAATATCTATATCTTATAACATAGTTTTTAAGGACAATGGTCCAAATCTATTTCAAATGAATGATAAACTAAATAAAATTTTTTAAAGGAAATACTAAAAAATATTGGAAAATATTTTTAAACGTAACAAAAGTTTAGAAAATTGTATTTTTCAATCTAGGTTTTACTTTTTACGTTTATACAAGAAAAACATAACATAGTATTTAAAGGTATTTAAAAATGTAGTAACTCCGACAAAAGGTGGTTGGATTTCTTATTTTATCAAATCAAATTGTTGACTTAAATGTGTGATCTCAAAATGTAATTTTGATTTGAACTCCAACATCTTATATTATTAATAAAAAATGTATTATTCAGAATACCTTTTTGGTAAACATGTTGTTTTTAAGTGTTTTCAAATATGGTCAAAATGATTTTATCCGACAGAATAAAATATGAAAGAAATACACGACAGGGTGTGGTTCAGTTAAGACAGAGAGTGTTGTCACGTTAACTTTTTAAGAAATGAGATCAGATCGATTGAAATATTATAATAATATTTTTACTTATTTTGATTAAATGTGATTGATAAAAAAAATAAAATAATTTTTTAATTTATTATACAACATGCTCAATATGCCTTAGACAGAGGTTAGTGTAGATAAAAAAGTAGAGTAAAATAAGTGAAAAAGAAAGTAAGGGAAATTTTTTTTTTCTTCTAGTGTTCAGGTACCTCTTAGACTCGTTATCTAGATTTCTAAACATTTTGGTTGAAAACTTAAGAAAAAAGTTTTTTCTACAAAGTTTATATAGATAAGTTCTTTTACACACGTGAAGGTTCGATAATCGATATAAGGAAAAATTAATAAATAAATAATATATATAATAAAAGAAAAGAGAATGAAAGTATAAAAATTATTTATTTATAATAATATTAGTTTTATTTATTATCTAAAAAAAATTAAAATATAAAAATTATTTATTTATAATTTATATATATTTTTTCCTATTTTTAAATATACAATCATACCTTTAAATTTTCTAAATTTCTTAAATTTTTTTAATACACTGACACCTTCAATCTTTTTAAATTTCTTATACTTTCTCTCAAGTTTCTGTTTTCCTCGTTCTCCAAGACTTTCTGGTACCACCAACACCCCTTTCGGGGTGCGATCTCGAGCAGACATGTCCGCGTCCTCCGGGAAGGGGTCGACGGAGGATCGATTCCGTCGGCGCCCATTGCTGCGTCACCGCTCCGCCGTCTTCAGGCGGTCGGCGCAGGGCTTTCTCCTCTCCCTGGTCTTGCGCTCCGACGAGGAAGCTTGGGTGGAAGAGCGGGATCGATGCGGTGTGTGAGGTGAAACTAAGGTTAAGGGATCCGTTTTTCACTGGCGCCTGGGGGTGTTGAGGCCTCTCCTTCGTTCCCGAATTCATCAGGTACGACCTCGGTGCTGGTTTTCGGCCTCTCATTTGCTCCGGAGGGAGGATTCGAATGCCTACATTGATTTAGGATTTCGAAAAAGAACCCTAAACCACTATATGTAATGGCGGAAGTATAACGTGGGCATGTTAGCGTTTTATTGAAAGACCGAGTTTTTTTGCATTGGCTCCTAGGTTTTTGAATTCCGCTTGTCCAGGATTTTGGAGAGCAGCAAAAAATTGAAATGCATTACTTTGATTAAGTTAATCGAAAAATCATTGTGCATGGGCAGAAGGAAAAACACTTGCTCCTATATCATACCGAACGTGCTGGAACACCAATTCTTACTCAGGTAAGTAATGGCTTCATGAGGTGTAGGGAATGCCAATCTATATCATACATTCGAAGACGACAAGATGTAGATACGACATTGCTTCTATATGGTTTTCCAATTCCAAAAAAGCTGCTTTAGAACAGAGAATAGAAAATTCGAGCCTAAACTGTTCTTTAGAGTTTGGTTTTCTATACTTACGGTTTTTCTATGCCACAGAGAAATCTACTTGGTTTCTTGTTTCCGAAGCAATAACTAATATATGCGTTGTTCTATGAATTTGATTTGCTGTGGTTACCAAAGAAAGGAGAAATACTAAAACTCTCACCAACAGCGCTTTGTGTGCAGGAATCGGAGGGCCAGTTCTTGGCTTAATAACGATGTCTGTATGAATCTCTTCTCTGAATGCGAACAAATGTGCTCCAAGAAAATCAATCTTCTCCTTGAGGCCTTCCTCCAGCCCCTTCCTGTTCTCCATCCACCTGAATACATCTGACAGTCCCTGAGATGATGATGGGAACGGAAGGATGATCAGATTCCTAATTGTCGTGACAGAAATGAAGTCTCCAAATAGAAACAGATGAGCAAATGAGAAACAGTAGAATTTCTTGCCTTGAAGGAATTGAGATGAGACCGGTTGGATTGGTTACAACCATTACTGCCGTCATTTCCATCCTCGAGATTTCTGAGGAAAAGGTCCATCCGTCTGGCTCCTTCATAGCAACTGTGGCAGATGGTGTTTCTTGGAGGTCTGTAGGTTGCAGCCATAGGGCCACAGATACAGCAATCCATCGCCTTCAACCTATGAGAACGAAAAACGCAAGAAGGAGATTCCCAATCAAAGGGGGGTGGAATGTCCTTTATATACATGAGTCGAGAAAAGGTTGTCACCAAATATTTTTTCTTGGTATTGGTTGTTCAATGTATACAAAACTTCTCAAGTTGGAAAGCTGAAAGGTCAATGTGCTTTACATTTCACAAGTTCATCACCTAGTTGAGTATTGCCCGAAAATATTATAACATGAAGGAGAGATATATATATTTTTTTCGAAAATCATGTATTGGATGACATGCTTCGTACAAGAGAAACTTTCTCCCATCTTTCTCTTCATATAAAGAGCATGACTCACGTTTTCGGAAACGCCTCTTTTTCACGAAAACGTACATGAGTTGATTCTACGATATTTCTTTGGCGTCGGCTTTCTCATGTCGATATACATACGGTAGGGGTGGTAAGATAGGTTTTGACTTTGGGAGTTCAAACCGTCAAATTGTTTACCAAACATGTCAAGGTTAGAGTTAAACGAATTCCGGTATCATAACCATGTTAAAACGGTCGATTTAGATATAAAATATTTAAAATTAGGATTATCAGTTGATTTATTAAACATATTTGTTTTAAATTAGATACAGATGAAGTGAGTTGTCAACCTGTTTCAGCACCGCCAAGCCGTGTTACTCGAAAGCATGTTTTTCTTAGAATTGACGTGGTGGCGAGGAGTGGTATTCTAATCACGGGCTTCCCAGTCGATCGATGTAGCACACCTGTCGGGATTAATTGCCTTTGATATGACGTTTCATAACCACTTGAAACGCAATAGGAACAATAGAATTGCGAAAGTGTTCGGGCGGTGGTTAGTGTGTGACAAGGACTTCCTAACCCTAGAAAGCTCCATGAATGGTTTTCTCAAGTTTAGCACCATCGTTCCATTTATCGTCCTCCACCAACCGAAGCCGAAAGGCAACACATGCCATATACAATATAAACAATTACAGGGATACAGGAGGGATTGGGAATTGTGAATTCCTTGGGTCATCATCGAGCAGTCGAGATTATCTTCTATATGATAAATAATAATATTATAGAGGGTCATGATCGCCCTTGTGCCGATGAATAAATCAAAAGAAAGAAAGACCGGGCAACAACCTTCAGTTCATCTTGAAAGCGAGGTACCATCCCACTTTTCTAATTACCAGACAACATGTGAGAAAACTTACCAGGGCTGGTTAGGGTCACGTTTATCGTTAATTACTTGATCAACGGTCGAACAACCACGTCCACGTGCACAATGACCGATGAATACGAAATGTCGACGTAGCCGGTACCTCGGATACACGTGCAGGGTCTGTCTGACGACCATACGTTGCTCAAAGCTGTCGGAGACGGTTCCTTACGGCATTCCACGTACAGATGTCAATTAGTCGCCCAATTTGATTAAATCTTATAGTTGATTGATGTTCTAGGGTCTTTTTTTAATTGTGTTGGGCGAATTAATATTCGATCATGTTAATACAACTTGATTAGTAGTCCAATTACGTGAGTGAATATGATATAATTTTTTAAAAAAATCGATATACCATTCGTATTAATAAAAGACAAAATAAGATTTTTTCCTATGTTAATTTCAATATATTAATTTTATGATTGATATATTGAAAAATCGACAATAATATTGTTATATTTTTTTATCTAATTAATTAATACAAGAATACCATCAACTTAACTTTCTAACACTTATAATTTCACACCACATTGTGATTGGTATTGCCATTATTGGAAATGCCTTACAAAAGGTAAAGGTAAATTATGATCTATTTGTGTACTTAGAATTTAAATTATGTAAAAGTTGAATTCTATAGAATTTGATAAAAATAATTTGAAATTTAAGTATTTGTATAAGTTCAGAAATTTGACAAAAATTTAAATTCAATTGTTTATGAACATGACAGAATTGAATAGATTTGATTTTTAATAAAATTAAGTAATGAATTGAATATTTATTATTGAAAATAAAATCAATCAAGGAATTAATTATTTACATTAATCAATTAATATATTATTAAATTAAATCTTTATATATCATTTATCAATTAATTAAGTATATCATTATTCTATTTAGATCATCATTGTATTCCATTTATTTTATATAAAATTAAATCATCTATATATTCCACTTAAATAAAAAATTATAGAAATAGAAGATCTTAGTTGTACTACATGTTTGAAATAATAAAAGATAAATTATATTATTAAATTCTATATTCTATTTGAAATAACAAAATATATATTATAATAAATATGTTCGTTATGATGTTTGTAATACTCTCATTCATAATCATCCCACATTAGACTTATGATATTTTCACGAAATTTATCTATAATTTTTTTCTTTGTTCTTGTGTGTTGTTCTCAATAATGTTAACTATTTCATATTGTCTTTCTATATTTGTAGAGTTTTGAACTTATACATCACGTTCATCTTCAAGATCTTGACATAAATCTATTTTATCTGCCTTACAAATAAAATTGCAAACTAAAAAACATGCTAACATTATTTTTGCTTGAGTTGTGAAAGAAAATGATATATATCATTGTAGTATTACAAAACGATGTTTGACTAGTTCAAACATATGTTTAATTACTGTCCTCAATTATGAATGTCTATAATTAAAGTTGTCTATTGCATTAGTTGATTATCAATTTTCTTTATATTTTGATAAGTGATATCTAACACCTCAAAATAGACATATAAACTCAGGCTTATTTGAAAATCTAGCATCAACTAATTAAAATTTACTTACATGTATTTGAATAATCTTTAAAATAAGTTCAATTTTGATTGAGAAGTGAAATAAAGTTAGATCATAAGTACTATACTTCGTAGCACTTACAAACCATTACATCAACTTATTGTATATTGAAGGAGTTGAGAATTAGCAGCCGAACATTCCCACCCACTAAGGACATGAGTAAATTTCATATCAAAATTGCATGCAACCAGTACATTTTATGACAATTTACCTTTTCTATTCCTAAATCAGACATTCTCATTTCCATAAATTGTGACTTTAATGTATGTACCATCAATAACATCTATACAATTCTACTCATACCAAAAACAAATTCAATTAATATATAAATAAAAAATATCAAATATCAAAATTATTGTAAAGATTGAAGTGTGTACCTTACAGTTTAAAGTATAAATAAACGTTGACGTCATTCTGAATTCGACTATATAGCAACTTTATGTTTAGCTAAAAGTATATGACCTATTTTTAATATAGCATTTACCATTTCATTAAAACATGCATTAACAGTCCATGCTAAGTGATGAAAATGCTCTCTAGTTACTCCATACCTCTGATTTTGTCCAATTGTTACTAAGAAAATAGTAAGTTTTTCCTCTATAGTCATATTTCTACTATTTGATATTACTTTCATATTTCTTAAAAATTCACAAAATTGTGAAAACACATTTTAGCTCTTCTGATAAATTTTCCTACAATTGTATGCTTGATATAGTGATGATGGATCTAACAATCTTTATATAGATTTTGCTCCTTACATGTTGTATATGCGAGTAGTGAATGTTTAAATCTCATTTATAGTAATTCCACATAGAAATTGCTAATATAAGTTTTGTTTTTTTCTTCCTTCGTTTTTCATCCTTATTAATAATGGACATAGAGGTCTTCATAAATTCCAATCCCTACATCTGTACCCATCATATCAATTATGACTTAATAAATAAAACATAACAAAAGCATACAATTAAAAAAAAAAAAACTAACACATATATTAACAAAATGTTCACAACATTTTCCATAACATTTAAAGGATAACACAAGTAGAATAAAATTCAAACATGTCCAACATAAGTGATAAAGTTGATATGAGAAAAGCATATCATTTCAAATTAAATTTCAGTCATGAAGTTCTCATGTTTGGTGGTAGACACCTAAATTGATTTTTCTTTGATTCTATCTTCAACAATTGCATTGTCTTATATTTCTCTTCTTCTATAAGATTTGTAAGTAAAAGTAAAATAGTAAGAATATCATATTCTTCACAGTCTTTTTTCTCTAATAATTCCATCTTTCTCTCTATGTATGCTAATTTTCTTTCTTTAATACGTTGTGTAAATGTCATCTTCTCTTATTCTATTTGTTATATGAAAGTCATCTTCTATTGTTTCATACATTTTATGGAAGTTATCTTTCCCTTTTAGATCGGTATCATGTTTTCTTGTAGTTGTGTAGCATGTTTTGTATATATCATTTTCCTTATATTTTGTTTTATATCCTTACTAAAATAATTCATAAATGATACTCCAACATCATTCGTTGTAGTTGCCATAAGTTGTGATTTATCATGTGGATATAGACATTTTCCTTTCCTATACGAGTCTACATCATTCAAACTAGGAGAATGAACTTGAGTAGAAGGATCTTGAGTTTTAGCCTCAAATTTCATAGCATTTTGTGTAAAAGGTATATTATCAAGGTTGTTTGTATCTTCATTCAAGTTCACAACTACTCTCAGATCTGTTGTACTCATTTTAGTCAAGTCTATTGCAAGATTTCCTTTGAATATCATCTAAAGCCAGTCATATATGGGACATGCATTGCCCTTGTATTATGTACACTCTAGATGAATCTATTAGAAAAATATATATTAGTACAAATTATAAGTTAATTAGATGTTAAATTTAATTTTAAAAAAATTCAACTAGCCATAACAAAATCAACCCAAACTTCTTTTGAGATATCAATATGTTCATGAATGTAGTTTTATCTCCAACCACTTTATACACCAATCTTAGTTTCATTCGATTATTGATATTTTTCTTTTAGATGTTGCCTCATATTTTTTTATTATAATTGTCGATTACTTTAAGTTAAGTATTAACCTATATCTTTCTATCAGGAATTTTACCTTTTCTCTCCTTAATAGCATCATACAATGTATTTAATATTATCTTATCTACTTGAACACTCCAACTAAAGTAAGATCTTCCACTACCTTTTTTGTTTTCCATTTCCTATGAAGGCACATATTGACATAATATATTAAGGCTGTGATAAAAATTTAGGAACAAGGTAAAGTTGATAAATAACGTTAATAAGAATAAAATCATGTTTCACATATCATCCTAGATTAACCAAATGAGCCAAAATCTTGTTTCACATATGAACATAATATAAAATACACCATAACATAGAAATTCACATTTCAACAAAATATAAAATTTAAGAAACTAGTGTTCAAAAGAAAGCCTGGGTTGCCAATTAAAAGATAAAGTTGATTGTTTATTGATGATGATATTTCTACCTCCTAACATAAGTAACATAAACAAATGATTAGTTAAATAAGTTGTATTTCATAAATGATTAGTTAAACAATTTTGACAAGATAAAATATACAAGTTTCTATAGTGTTAAATAATTTTAACACTATATACCTTGTTGCTATTGTTGTACTTTTTGGCAATAGAAACTTTGAGGGGCATATTCATCCATTAACTCGAGCTAATTATCTTGCTTCCCATCCTCTTGTTGTTGCATATGCTCTTGGTGACATAATAAGTTTACAATGATCACATCTTATATTCTTTCTAGTTGGTTTGCTAAGAAATTTCTTAGAATTTATACTTGAATAATTCTTAGAAAATAATGTTATTAAGGCAAAATCAAGGAAACGACCCTTCAAATAATTCAAGGTGAGGTGATAACCTAGGTGAAGCAAGGTGACACACAATTCAAGATATGAATATAAATATCAAACTAATCAAAGTTCAAACTTCAAGCTTCAAAGTTCACAAAGTTTCTAGCAAAAACATCAAACTAAAATTGATACAAACAAGATTGTTCAATGTTCCTAAAAGACTATAAACTAATATAAGCTAAAATGATAATTTTTAAGCACAAACTAAAAGACATGATCAATGGTTTTGCTTTTCAAGTTGTCCATGATGTTCTCACCTCTCTAAATCTTGAGTAGGTAGTTCTATGAATAGATTCAAAATTTCAACAATATTTCTTATATTTGGAATTACCTTGTTAATTGATATGTATACTATTGTGTAAAAGAATATTACATCACACATTGTTCTGTATACTACTAGAAAGATTAAATCATCTATGAATGCTTTGATTTCTTTCTGTTATGAGTGTTACTAGAAACACATTGCTCTGCAAGTTTCAAATATTTTACCTTATATCTTTCAATAACTAAGTAGATGACGAGGTAGAGGAACATCTGGTGACTTGGGTAGGAGTTTCAAGCAAACAAATGTCTGTAGAAAGTTGGGGAGATCAACTGGCAAGATACTCGATTTGTTGGGTACCAATGACAGGCAAGTGTGGGGAGACAAGCATAGTAGATGAGCATAGGCGAATGAGGGTAGGCAGACAAGCATGGTGGATATGCACAGGTGGATGAACGTAACAAATGAGCACAAATGAATAAGCAAGATAGACAAGCGTAGGCAGATGAGTGCGGTGGATGAGCATAGGTGAATGAGCATGGTAGGCAAGCACAATGAACTATCAAGTGAGCGTAGGGAGATGAACAACAGACAAGAGGTGGTAGACGAGCACAGGCAGACGAACATAGTGGATGAGCATAGGTGGATGGTGTGACGAACGAGCGACAAAAGACAAGCGCAATGGACTATTAAGCAAGCATGGGGAGACGAGCATCGAGTGTCGGAGAAGGTCTAGGAAATTAAATTCGAACCTCTTGGATTGAGAATTCATTTTCACAAACTTTATATATATTTGAAATTCATTTTCTCTAAAGTTCACAAACAACTTATGCCTTAGGGCTCGTTTGTGCACATTTCCTAATGGGAAATGAAACAACGGGAGATCCATGAAATAGTGTGAAATGGAAAGAAGAAGAAATGACATGAAATAAAATGATGTTTGTGCACAGTAGGAAACGAAAGGAAATGACAAGAAAATTTGAGTTATTTGTGCATACTAGGAAATGATAGGAAATGACAAGAAATTTTTTTAAATGATTTAAATTTACCTTTATAAATTATTTTAAATATATATTATTAATATTTCTAAATTTTTAATGTATTGACTTCAAATAATTATACAAAATGTACATATAAAATAACTTTTTCATCAAAAGTAAAATTCATTAAAATTACATTGAATATATTTTTTTACATATTATCCCTCTCCCACATGGAATACATAATTCTTTCACGCATTATATCAGTTACTACTTTCCTTTGTTTCATGCTCAAATTAACAGAACAATGTACATTATCTTCTTCAACATTGTTAACAAATTCTTCATTTAATACAACATTTTCTTCCCGCAATTCATCTGCCACATCTTGTAATAAGTTTTCTCGATCTACTCTTCTAATGAAATTATGTACAAGAAAACATGCTAAAACAATTTTAACTTGTGTTTCAAATGGATATGGCATGTAACCTCTTAAAATTGCAAATCGATGCTTGATCACTCCAAATGTACGTTCTATAACATTTCTCAATTTAGAATGTCTGTAATTGAAATTCTCTACTGCATTACTTGAAACTCGATTTTGATCATATTCTGATAAATGATATCATACACCTCGAAATGGAGAAATAAATTCTGGACGATTTGGGAATCTTGCATCTACCAAATAATATTTACCTGCACAATATACATAACATTTAGCACTTTCAATATTATGATTTATATAAACAAATAATTTGAATGACAATAGTGTTGTCATACCAGGTGGTACTTCAAGCCTATGCGATCGAGAAGTCGCATCTTGTAAAATCCTTGCATCTGCAGTTGATCCTTCCCAACCAGCAAGTACATACGTAATTTTCATGTCAAAATTATAAGCTGCCAATACATTTTGTGTTAATTCTCCTTTCCTATTCCTGTATTTAGCAGTTTCTTGTCCATAAATTGTGGCATTGACATGTGTACCATTGATAGCGCCAATGCAATCCTATATTAAGAACATGCAAAAAATGTATTTTTAAACATCTATGCAAAATACATTCAATAAAATAGAAGAATATAATAATATAATTCACATTTTACCTTAAAATATGGGTAGACATTTGGATCATTACAAATTCGGTTTGACGTTGAAGATGAAAGTTTTGCTATAAGTATATCATGTAATCTTATTATAGCATTGACAACCTCATTGAAATATGTGCTAATCGTCCAAGCAGATCTTCGAAAACGCTCAGTAGTTACTCCATATCGTTGGTTCTGACCAACTGTAATAAGAAAAATTGCTAATTTCTATTCTACACTTATATCTCGACTATCTTGTATAACTTTTTCTCTTTTAAGCAACTCACAAAATTCCATAAAAACAGATTGACTCATGCGATATATTTTTCGACAGTTATATGATTGGTGAGGTATTTATAAATCTAATAATGTCCTAATATATCGTTCTCCCTCCCTACTATATATTCGTTCAGTAGAATTCCTTGTAATATGTGTAATAATATGTGCAACTCCTCCACACGCTTGAGTAATTATGTTGCATATTTGCCTTCATCTTTGCCTCTGTAATCGTCGTTGAGAACTTTCATCATAGTTGTCCATGTAGAGGAAAACTATATGTAAAAAAATAAATATGTCAAATATAAGCAAAGAAGGTAAATATTCAATAATATCAATAATGTTCAAACATCATAATAATAACAACAAATTCCAACTACAAATTATTATAACATCACAATAAAATATTTTTTCAATAACAACATAACTCGCAAACATCATAATAACAACAACAAAGTCCAACTACAAATTATTATAACATCACAATAAAATATTTTTTCAATAACATAACTCGCAAACATCATAATAACAACAACAAAGTCCAACTACAAATTATTATAACATCATAATAAAATATTTTTTCAATAACAACATAACTCGCAAACATCATAATAACAACAACAAAGTCCAACTACAAATTATTATAACATCAAAATAAAATATTTTTTTAATAACATAACTCGCAAACATCATAATAACAATAACAAAGTCCAACTACAAATTATTACATCACAATAAAAAAGGGGGATAACTATATCCACCCTTAACATTACAATAAAATGTCCAAACAGAGGTGCATATAACAAAGGGAAAAAAATCCAAAGAATGCATATAACAAATAGTAGTTCACATTCTCCCAATATGATGTCTTATCCATGTAACTCGTACAGCATTAGAAGGTAACCCTAAAAAAATAGTTCTTTTCACGAGGTGCTCTAGCAAATCCAGAGACAATATTTTCTCTGCTTCTGTAAGACCCTCAAGATCCCATATTTGGGGAATAACTTCATCAATTTCTTTTCTGAGTTCTGATTTCTACCACTTCTCATCATTTTCTGCAATCTTCGCCATACTTTTACTCAATTCATTCATTGATATAGCAATTGAATGAGATGATTCAGCATGTGGTCGGGCTCTTTTCCTTAACTTTCTATTGACATTTTCACCTGTATAGGGGCTTGGTGAATGTTCATCCTCTCTACTATTAGGAAGTACCAGAGGAACTTGAGTACTAAATACAGGGAAGGTGTCCACAGGTTCTTCGGGTTCCACATGTGGTGTTGTGAAATCATGGAGAATGCGGCTATTCACTCTAGTTGCCATATTTCCATCAAACACTATACAGATCATCATATATTGTGCATGACTTTCCCTAGCATGCTTTACATTCTAGATGTTGCTATAAGAAATAAATGAAGAAATTACTTAATATATGAAAGTTCAAAGAAATACATGAATATCGTTAAATAAAATAACATACCTGCACAAATTCATCCCAAATTTCTCTGGGAATGTCAGTATGTCCACGAATGTAGTCCCACCCCCATCCACTTTGTTTGGAAATTTTTGTATAATTCTTATACATTGTCCTCCATGTTTTCATTCTACTTTCTACATGTTTTTTCTCAACATTTGCATTAGTTTTATCATTGTATTCAACAATCACTTTTTGCCATGTCTCAGCTTTGATCTTCCCATCATGTGTTTTTGCATTTCCCTCTCTTATTTCTGATGCTAAGATACCTAAAAAAATTTCATCTTGTCTGATGCTCCAGTTCACGTACTTTTTTCTCTCAGAAGTCATATTCTTGTATTATGTACATTAACAAAGCTAGAACAAGTATGAGAATATCATTTTTCCTTTTGCAAGTATATTCAATCGTATACATAATTTTCTTGCAAGTAAGAGTACATGCATTGACAATAATATAACAATGAATCAATGAAACAATGAATCAACAAATCAATCAAACAATAGAACAAAACAACAATGACACAAATACCTTGATAGTTCATTTAATTGGTGTTATGCAAGCTATCAACCAAATTTGAGCTCAAAGAAAAAAATATAGAGCTCAAGTCAGAAGAAAAATTTTGGTATATGAAGATCAAACTTTTTCAAGAAAAGGCACCATCAAACAATATTTTCACAATGTAATTGTAGGAAATTTCAAAATATTGATTTCTTATTCACTTAACTCAAGTATGGTAAAATTTCTACTTCAATTGTCTTACGCCATCTTAACTAATTTTAGAGATTTCAATAAATACAGTTTCGTATTGCAGGGAAAACTTTGAAGATTTACAATGCATCAAATTGATAGGAAAGCTTATGTACCAATGAAAAAGCTTCAATAATCCAACAAATCGAATGGTATTTTATGTCTCTAAATATCTCCTCATTGCTAAAGATGGTTCATACAAGGAATGGCATGTTTAGCTTATATAAGGTAATGATGCATTTTCTTACAAATTAAGATTATATGCATTCACAATAATATAACAATGAATCAATGAAATAATGAATCAACAAATCAATGAAACATGACGTTAGACAAACATAGAAGCTATTAAAGAAGCTGCAAACAGAGAAGCTATTACATGGATAAATCTCACCAAAGCTAGAGAAGAACAAACACCGTGACTTCGATAAATCTCACCAACCGAGAGCTCTACACAGATTTGCTAGGATCGTATTTCAAATGCATAGTTTCAGGAGGAAATGCAAAAAATCGGGTTAGGGGATTACTAGTGACGGAGATGGCGAACTTTAACCAAGATAGTATTTGTTTAAGGGTTGGGCGAGAGCGTCAATCAACCGATGATGACAAGGCAGGTGCAAACAAATGAGAGTGTTGGTAGAGGCGAGAGCGCTGCGTAATGCGGTGAGGTCGAGGCGAGAGTGCTACGTGTTGCGGCGAGGTCAAGGCGACGACGAGAGGGCAGGCGCAAATAGGCAAGAGCGTCGGTCGAGGCGAGAGCGCTGCGTAGTGCGGTGAGGTCAAGGCAAGAGTGCTACGCGGTGCGGCGAGGTCGAGGCGAAGATGAGAGTGCAGGTGCAAACAAGCAAGAGTGTCGGTCGAGGTGAGAACGTCGAGCCCCACCGCCTTCTTCACTACACCCTGCAGCCTAACCAGCACCGACTTCGTCCTGTTGTTCCCCGTTGGTAGAGTGCGTGGTGGTAGAGTGTCCGGCGAGGTCAAGGCGACGAACAGGCGATAGAGCGTATGACAATCCTTTCCCCTTCGTAGATTTGTCGATTTGTCGAGCTCGAGGGAGGGAGGGAGGGTTTCTCTCGGTGCGGGAGGGATTCGTCGATCAAACTCGACGGAAATGTTTTCCGTCGATTTCGGATGGGTAGAGCGATGAAATGAAATTGTTGTAAGTTTTTATATGAAGGTAATAAGGGAAAATGTTTTCCCCTTGTTTCCTTTGTGCACAAACAACATAAATTCCGGTAAATGATTTACTTTCATTTTCTTTCATTTCATTTCCTATAGTTTATGCATGCACAAACACCACCTTAAAATCTTACGAAAAAAATATTCAATTCCACCAAATTCCAGATAAACAAGAACTACCTTTAGAAAGTTGTATTTTTCTCGTTTCCCTTCGTTAGCAATGGTAAGTGAAATCAAACCATTTATTGCTCTTTGCTTTAACTTAACCCATTCACGTTTGATTAATAAAGAAATTAGTTTCTCTTCGAACGGTTAATGCATGTGAAGAGCGGTGGGTTTTTTGCTTTCACTTTTCCTAAACAGGGAGAGAATCAGATATTCAGATCATGTACTACCACGTGCACAGGTAGTAGTAGCCGAACAAGAGAGCAAACTATAGATAACATTGTACTTCATTATTTCTCTAGGTATATTGCAAGGTTAAGGGCCACCAGTAACAATCCCATGCAAAGGTATGCCCACAAGAACAGAGGTTTCTGGACTGGTACTACTTGTGATGCTCTACTTCTTCATGCTTCCTAAAAGTTGGAAATGGCTTCGAATCTTTCATGGACATCACCCGACGTTCGGTCACCGGCGAGTACATCGTTCAGGTCGACGTTGTGCATCACGGCGGCACCGGAGAGAACTGCCAGCGTCAAAGCTTGGGCATGCATTCTGCATATATAAGAACGAACGCGCAACACAAGACGTCACTCTCGATCAGAGAAAAATAATCGATACTTACATTAATGGTTGGTTGGATTGGAATGCAGTGGCCGACCATTCATTCAGATCATATATTTATATATATATATACATACCTTGCATGTATGATCCTCACACTGGGCTTGAATGGTAACCTCTTGCGGGAGTAAAGCAGCGATGCGGCGACTGCCGAAGCCCAGAGCGTGCCTGATGATCATGAAAAGGTCAAAGATCGACGCTCGCTTGAGCACTTGATAGCTAGGTCCTGGTTAGTTTGGCTATATATATACATATGTCATACCGACGCTGGCCAGCTTGTGCTCGGAGACCCAGGATCCCAAAGAACTCATTCGATCTCTTGCCTTAAATTGTTGCGCTCTTCTTGAAGGGGGGGATTAACTGATGAAGGTGACGGAAACCGGGCGAGAGGTCGATTGATGCCTGGATGGAGCAATTGGAAGATGGTCGAACACCCTCATGCGTGCGTGCATATATATAGAGGTTGGGGAGGCCCCTTGGTTTTGTCCCAAACCGTGGGAGTTGGGGGGGTCAAACCGGTGGCGCGTAGAAAAATCTATGAACTCCCTGTTTTGTATTCCCAGGTGATTCATTTCAACACTTGTTGATTGCTCATGGGTAACGTGGGCGAGAGATTCAATATTTAATTTTCAGTGCTGCGACCAGTGGCCAAGGCTACTTTCTTTCCTTCTTGAAGGTACGGTGGTGTTTGTATAATCTCAACGTACGTACCAGAGTTCGGATCTTGTTTCTTTTTATTCAATACGTAAAATTTTTATAAACATTCTTAATCTTTACTTGTAATTTATTTACAGATAAATGGACGGAAATCTATTTTTAATACCATTGTAAAAATTTTACTCAAAATTAATTGATTTTATGTGAAATAATGCATCATCTTATAAGCCTGGGTCTCGCCTCTTTTTTATTGGACGTAAGATTTATTTTTGACACTTCCTCTCACGTTTAATTTATTTATGTATTTATAAATATATATATGAATAATAAATGTACCTAAATATATTTTAATATCATGTAAATTTTTAAATCAAAATTAATTATCAAATAAATTTAAATTTTATTTCTTTTTATCAAAGTAAGGATTGTCCATGGCATGGCATGACACGATCGATGCATGGCACGTGATCCGCCCCAAGTTATCGCCCGACCAAGTGGTGGATTGCATGCATGGAAGCCGCTGGTTTTGGACGATTGTTCGCGAGTCCCAGGATTGTCGGCCGCCCGTTGGATGCACCACCTTTGTCACGTGCTATACCTTGGGCCTTCTTCCCAACCGAAACAACGTACGTTAAAAAAACCTTTTTTTTACTGTTAAGTAAAATATTTTATGTTCGCATATTTTGAAATTTACAACGATTAGATTTAACGTCTATTATTTGTGAGTAAAAAATATTTTTTTACTCTTCTCCCTTCCTTACAATTCAACAAGTTCAAGTTCGAGTTTAAATACTATAACATAAATTGTGTTATACCAAGAGACAAGGAGATGACTCAAACATGATCTACTGTTTGTGGTTTATTTTTGCAGTATCGATCAATGATATAATTTAATCATGTTAAATTATTTTAAATTACACCTTTTAACATAATCTAATACGCTGAACTTGAGAACAGCATATTAACTCTACAAAACAATATATCAATTGCCATATAGTGGTTTTGGTAAATTATTTTGGCGAACCATATATTGAATTTACATGATGTTTAATCATGAGTCTATATGTTTATGTTTATAACGTAAAAAATGATTTGATATAAGTAGAAATATTAGTTCGCCGCCGTCACTGATTGCTTGTGTATACTTAAAACTAAACCAAATGTTACCTCACCGTTATACTTTTAATTCTATTAAAATTTAAATTGTAAAAAAATAAATTTTACTTACAATAGTTATCTTTGTTTTTGGATTGCTGCATTCCAAGTGAAATTTGATTCTTCCTTTTTAAAATTAGAAAATCTTTGTTCTCTGATAATTAATCTTTTGAGCTCAATCTCTTGTTTTGACCGTTTTATCGATCATTTGGCAAAATAGAAATAATATCATCATTAGATATTTATCGATCATAATAATATTAACTTGATATTCACTACAATTTTGGACTTAATCATCTTTTGGTAAAAAAGTATTTTTAAAAGTGTAGATGAACATAATCTTAATGTGACTTTGTTTGTTTGGGATCAACATGTTTAAAAATGCCTGTGATTTTCGTTTCATCTCCCTCGAACATCTTCTCGTTACTTATTTTGTTCTTGCTTGGGTTCTTTTTTGACAACGAGATGATTTAAATTAGAAAAAAGAGGACGCTAATCATGCCATCACAATCAGAGAAGGAGTTCTAAGGTATATAAGAGTTTCAAACAAAAGTGCAACAATTCAATTAAAAATTTAAAAGGAAAATATAAAAGAGACTGTTGGAGTTAAGATGGGACCAAGATAGAGCGAAATGATAGCTTCTTCTTGATGAAACAAAGGAGAAAAACAAATACGAACAAGACACACCAATATTTATGTAGAAAATCTCTTCGATATGAGAAGTAAAAACCACTGAATCAATTGATTTGCCCTAAAACTTCCACTATCTCATATAATGAGTATAAATGGTCTTTTCTAGTATTTAATTAGATGAATCACACATGATTGTCATCAACAACTAATGACATAATACCAACAAGAGAAGTTATAGATATACTTATGTAGGACGAAATGTGACAAGAATGCAGTTCTCGAATCCTTGAACCACTGAAAATTTTTTTAACCAAAAGGAACTTCGTTTCACCTCTCAAACAAACATTTTACCAAGAGCGCACTTTATAGAATTACACGGACAAAATCCTTTTGAAACCTTCTTCAAATTTGATTCTCCACTATTCTTCTGATGATCTTTGATCTAACTGTTCAATCTAAAGAACATCAAGTCACGACCTCGTCTTTAAATTTTCAACTCGATCTGGCCACTAACACTCCTCTAAACATGTGTGGATGACAAACAAAACTGGACGATAGACCACTCCCAACGTACGTGTAACGAAGTACGTTGGAATAGCGGAACCCCAAACCCTACTAACGAAATAAAACTAATATTGCGGTGCAACGGAATAGCGGTCCCATAAAACTAATGTTGCGGCGTACTCCTGATGCATTAAAGATTTGGCATTAGAGTGACGTTGTAAACGAAGAAAAAGACAGTTGACCTAATAATCTCCTTTCTGCTTTTCTCAGATCTAGACTTTGTTTTGCTTTTGTTGGCTGTTTGTCTTCTGTGGAGTTTATATGTACCAAACTTTGCACTCGTTGTGACCGCATGATTAATGTTTTACTTCCTTTAATTTAATCTACTTCATTGTTTTTCTTTGAAAAAAAAAAATGGAAGGGTGGTAGGATGGTTAGATCAAAATCAAACACGGCGTTGATGATGGACTTCAAGGACATGAACTACTCCAAAGATAATGACTAAGCCCCGATCGTATATTTCATCCGACACGAGTCAACCAACGACGCGTATTTCGGCATGGAACGATGATGCCATCCTACCTGACAGCTTCTTCTTCTCGTCCATGTGCCAGCAAATCCTGAAAATGCGTATTATTACACACATATATATATATATACGCAGCCAAATTTTGCCAAGATATATTTATCAATTTTTTTGACTTAATTTTCCATATACCCTACCCTTCTTATTCTACATATTATATTTCTCAACATCCTTTTCGTCTCGAGTTTTAATTTCATCCAAATACCATTGAGTTAGATTGAGGACTAACTCTTCGAATGGAGATGAGGCTTACACGTATATATACACGGAAAATTTTCTGAATCAGTTTATTTTAAGTTGAATGTTTAGCGGCAGGAAGAATATTAATCATATATATGTATTTTAATTGATATTGTTGTCATTTCGGTACCACCAGTGAAGCCTAGCTGGGAGATAGCGATGCTCGTTGTCAAACTAAAGTTAAGGGCACTAGATAATAAATTAGAAAGAAGGACGTACGTCGGTAAGTGTCTTCTATCATGCATGATAATTAAAATAATAGGGATATTAAGATAAAATCAATAATTAATAACGAGGATGCATATATAATTAGTACTTGTCAGAAATAACAGGGATATAGTGGAATAAATTTCCTCGACATGATCTCAGTGCATGTTCATCTCCTGCCTTATCCACCCATCAATAACAATAATGGCAGGTCGACGGGATGGATGGGGGAAAAAACCCAACACTCGGCGCCGACGCATGCAGTACTGAATACTGAAACATATTTGATCTTTCACCACTGAAGCAGCTTCCCTCACCTATAAATTCCGAGCAAGACGGCCACGAGCCTCCCGTCGATCGTACGTGTCTTCTCTAGCTTCTGCTACATATATAGCCATGGCCTCCTCTTCCAAGCCCGCGATGTTCGTCACAGTTGTCGTGGTGACGATGATCCTGCAGTCGACGTTCCTGGCGGCGACTTCGACAGGCTTGTGCCCCTACTACTACGAGGAAACCTGCCCCAATTTGTTGGAGGTGGTGAAAGCAGAGATGGAGAAGGCCATCGCCAAGGAGCCTCGCATCGGCGCCTCCATTATCCGCCTCTTCTTCCACGATTGCTTTGTCAACGTACGTCCGGCCGTAATAATGTGTATAGATAGACAAATCACAAATGGAGTACCTTTTTCAATTAATCACTGATCGAATTGGGCGGGTGTTCCGTGCAGGGCTGCGACGGTTCCTTGCTCTTGGACGACACGCCGACGTTTGTTGGGGAGAAGACGTCACCCCCGAACATCAACTCCGTAAGAGGTTTCGAGGTCATCGACGACATAAAGGAGGCGGTGGAGAAGGCATGCCCCGGGGTCGTGTCGTGCGCCGACATCCTCGCCATCGCCAGCAGAGACTCCGTGGCCTTGGTAAGATTGTTAATTCCATCTAGCTAGCTCCCGGATGTCGAAGTTAATTAATTCTCTTCGAGTGTCTCAAATGATCGACTCCTCGTAGCTCGGAGGACCAGCATGGGAAGTGTTGCTGGGAAGGAAGGACGCACGGTTGGTCTCAGGGGACGACTTCTTCACTTTGGCGCTCATTAGAACCCCTCCTCCATTTTTCAACCTCACCAGTCTCGTAGAGAGCTTCCGTAACGTAACTCTTAGCGCCAAGGACGTGGTTGTCCTCTCTGGTAACCGATCTTCTTGTATCCCTCTGTATAGATATATATATATATCGTAATTTTAATCAAAGACCCAGCCTGGGTACGTATATTTAACAGAAGGGTATTTTTGTATTAATACTTGGAAAATTCAGGCACACACACGATAGGGCTTGCGAGGTGCATCACCTTCCGCGACCACATATACAACAACGACACCGTAATCGACAGTTCCTTCCGGGCCCTGCGGCAGAAGAACTGCCCGGCGAGGAACGGCACCGGCGACGACAACCTCGCCCCCCTCGACATCCAGACGCCCAGACTCTTCAACAACGACTACTACAAGAACCTCGTCCAGCGAAAGGGGCTGCTCAACTCCGACCAGGAGCTGTTCAACGGCTCATTCACCGACTGCCTGGTGCTCAAGTACAGCAAGGACGAGAAGGCCTTCTTCAGGGACTTCGTCAAGTCGATGATAAGGATGGGAAACATCATGCCCAGCGAAGGCACTCATCTGGAGGTCCGGAGGAACTGCAGGAGGGTGAATTGATGATACGTACCACGGTTTTAATTATCTCACGTCGTCACCGATCAAGGCCATTCACCATCTATGTTCTTGGATTGGTTACTAATTATTCCGCAATAATGGGTTGTACTTAATTGCATGAGGTCACCCGTGTGTGCCCTTGGCTTAATTTGTGGCGACCGCATGTTATCGTGTCCGATGGTCCAAAAAAATAATATCTTCAAATTTCTGCTATTTTGAAAATTTTCTTGGCCAAAATGTATTTTATAACCTAATCGAACATTGAGGCAAAACGAATTTGAGCAATAACTTTAATTAAGACTATGGGTTGAAATATATCAGACTATTGCGTTGCACTGACTAAAGAGAAAATCAATTTAGATAACTTGGCAACGTAACATCCTCAACCGACCAAATAATGCACGAGAAGGTAATTAATTATTGCAAAAAAAAAATTTGTAAAGAAAAGTCTAATATATATTTTAACGTGGAAAACGTGAACCTTTCAAAGTTTAAGAAATTTTAGCAAATTATTGCATGAGATATTATGTAACAAAATCTGTGTATATATATAAGTACGTGGTTCTTAATGAACCTTGAGAGAAATAAGTGGTCCTCAACGTATTTATACATTATATATATGTGTGTGCGTGTTATTTTTCTATCGTTAGTGAAAGAAATAACATTAATTTAAGTGAAATTCCAAGTGTGAACTCTTGAAATATCCTTAATTGTAGCTTCGATTTATACATATTTTTCGTTGAAAAGTGAATCAATAAAAAAATGATGAAAATAGAGAAAAATAAAAATAATAGAACATGACAAGATATAAGAAGAAATTTATTGTTATTTATATATTAGAGGAAATTACCGAAACTTAGTATTTGTGTAGTTATAATAAATGATAAAAAATTAAAAAGTTCTAAAAAAATTTATTACAGTATACGTTAAAATTTCATTAAATATAGATATAACATGTTTGTAATTAACATAAACAACATTGTTTATTATAATACAATTTTTTTCAAAAATAGACAACATACTCTATGAAAATGTTATATTACATGTTACATATTATCTTTTTGTTACGCAAAGAATATAATTTGTTTACGTATTTCTTCAATTGTTCTCTTTCTTTGTTTAACACTTATTTTACTAATATAATGTATTTCTTCTTCTTCAATAATGATAAAAACTTTATCAATATTCGTTTCAATTAATTTGTTTGCAATATCTTTAAGTAAATATTTTATTCAATGTTATTTATTTAGCATATTGTTTTTGTTGTAGTTACGTATTATTTAATGTTATTAGTTGTGTTGGAATTATTTATGTTGTACTAGAATTAATTAATGTTACTTATTTAATATATTATTAAGTTGAGTTGAAATATTTTAACGTATTATTTATTCTTGTAACATTAATGTTATTATTCTTGAAGTAGTGAGATGGAAAATAACAGAAAATATTTTTTTTAATATGGGAGAAGATCATGGAAAGTTTTTTCTCTCCGTTTTTAAATACACAAACACGAGAACTGTGAAGAATTTTTTTTCCCATTATTTCTTATTTTCCCCATATGATTACATAAATCCCCACTTAAATTTACTAAAAGCTAAAGTTCTGAGGTGAAGAAATTTAATTGTTAGGTATAAAAGTGAAATAATTACTTTAAAAGTTTAATGTAACGAATGAACTAACGTATTGAAATGAAGGTAATATTTCTTTCGCATAAATTGAAGAATTTATGGGTGAAATGAAAAATAAGGCCTGTTAATTATCGGAAAGTGGTTATAAAATTGATAATTCAACATTTGAATTTATTACAAGTCAATCGAGTTAGGCCATCGATCGATACGGATCGCCGCGTTGGTTCTTGAATTTGTGGGGTTATTATTAATGATAACATGTTGGTATTGGACAACAAATGTCCCTATATGTTAAATGTGTAGCAAATAATTGTCCTTACTGTTCATCCATGTACCACACCAGTGTCGGCGAAAGAGGTAGGCATTTATGTAACATAAAATAAATAATATTAAAAAATACTTAATCGTGGAAACGGTAAAAAATAAATAAAATAATATTTTGAAATTTTTATACATTTGGAAACTAAACGAAGTAGATGAAGACCTAATTTAACCAAAAGGTGAAGAATCGAACCTAAATGAAGTTAATTTACTATATTGAAAATAACTGCTAAAATCATGAGAAAATGTTCGAAAATAATTTTAACATGGCGGACGACAACCTTACAAGGTTTGAGCGAGTATCGAAATGAAGATAAAATTTCTTTGACATATGTTGGAGTACACACGTTTTGTCGGCTACACGAGAATTAAAAGGAGCACATACATATGTGTGAATTGGCGGCCCATCCATTACTGGGTGGCTGCAAAGGCACGGCTGCGATTGATCGAAAATATAAAAGTAAATGACAACGATCATGTCATGTGATGAAGCGGAATTAATAAATAGGTCGTGACCACCGGGACCAAGTGGGATTAATTAGCGTTAAGTTTTTCTTCCTTCGAAGAAGTTTCCGTGCAAATCCCTTTTTCTCTTCCTTTCACGGGAACGAGAAGAATGAAACAGATTCGCCACGGAAGCATCAAGAAAATGTATATGCATTAATGATTTGATTTGATCGTAATAACTCAGAGTCTACTCTTAAAAGATGTGATTATAAGTAGGGTATTATCTTCTATGATTCTGACATGTACGTACGTAGTTGAATAAAAATTGTGGACGAGAGTTGTTACGCTGTAGCGTGTAACTAGCTGTAATAATTTAGTTAACCAAGGTTAACATTGAGAACTACCACCATTAATTATCAAAAACAAGGAGGTAGGGTGCGACGTTTGGTTAAAGATCGAAGAGAGGATGATAAATACAGAAAATTGTTAGATTTTAACAAAATAAATTGTTCAATTTTATCAGGGAACAAGTATTAAGAGATATTAGTACATTAAAAAATAATAAAATATTATAAAAAAATGATGAAAAGTAAAATGAGAGAAAGTAACAAAAATTAATGTATTTGTGTATAAAATAAAAAATGATGGAATTTGAAATATACATGTTTACGTATAAAATAAAAAATGATAGAAAATCATAAAATATATATGTTTATTTATAAAATAAAAATATTCAAATTAATAAATTAAATATTTTTTGTATTTATCTATAAGATAAAGAATAATAAAATTTGTTATAGATAATATAAGATAGTCATTTGTAATAATTGTTACAACATAAAATATATTTCACATATTTTTATTATTCCACGTATCTTTCGTGATATCAAATTTCATCTATTAAAAATATAAATAATTTCTATATCAAAATTATATATTGTTAATATATTCTATGATAATTTATATTTTCTTTTCTTTTATTTTTCATCAATTTTAAAGATTAGAATGTCAGAAAATGAAAAAAAAATTCTTATATATCTAGAAAAAATAATAAAAAATTATTTAATACACAAATACCTAGAAAATAGTGAAAATATTTCATCATTTTCTAGGTTCATAAACAACTTCTTAGTTAATTAATTAGATAGAGTTTTTGTGATAAATAACACTAAACTTTTAACCACATTTTCTAGTCTAAGATTTTATTATTATTATTATTTTTTGTGTGTGTGTGTGGATGAAACGTTAATGGTTTTTCAAGCGAATCATATAATATTGACTCCGGAATTTCGGGCTTGATCGACAAATGTGATTTTTTCGAACGTTGCATGTGAAATAGTCGTTCGTAAATATATTTGTCGGAACTCGTACCAATCAGTCAGTCGGGAATAACCGTAACCGTGACGAAAAATACAACTTTAGGTAGTAAACGACTTATAAAATAAATTATTTTCACACACCTTATGATTCTTTTAGTTGCCAATTAAATCAACTTTATATGTGTGAGACTATCGCGGATATATATGGAACTTGCTAATTAAATCAACTTTATATGAGATGTTTGGTATTGTGTGAGTGAGGAGATGCCTCAGCCTCAAAAGTTTTTGTTCGAAGCATGTAGAATTGACTAATGTAATGCATCATCACCGTAGACACTTCCACTTGAGGTGTTCTCGTAGAATTGCAATCTTCCACTTGAAACATTTCTAATGTACTGTTGTTGATCAACCTGCAAAAGGGGAAAGCATCAGCAAAGAATGGGAAGGAAGGTGGGTCACGGTTATCCCGGTTGGTCTCCTCTGCGCTCCCCAAACACACATCCACCGCGCGTCGGAAATCTTCAAACAGAGAGCAGCTGCGAAGCTCGGTCACTGCGTCCACCCACTTGCAAAGAACAGAAGATAAACCCATAAAAATAACAATGATAAAATGGCAGCTCCGTTTGTTGCGGCAGAGCTATGCCAGCATCCGGCAGCTCCATCCGTTGTGATGGAGCTCTGCCCGGCAACTCCGCCGGTCGGTGCCGGGGCTCTGCCAACCATCGGAAGTTCCTCTCGATTATGTGGCAATTTCGATCAACTCGCAGAGTTTCGACTAGCCATGACCGTGATGAATCAGAAGGTTGTAGTTTTCCGAGTGTAACCGATGGTCGATGAGGTTTGCACGAAAAATCAAAATCGTGATTGAACGGTCGATCAGCAGCCGATCTAAAAATTGATGAACGGCAATGGTTGACGGAAAAGAGGAAAAATAAGTTTCGGCTGAAGGCGGAAGAAGAAGAAAAAAAAGAGATAAGAAAGAAATGTTTAAAAAAAAGAAAAGAAGGAAAGACAAAGATATAAAAAAAAATAAATCAATGAGGGAAGGAGACAAAAAGAAAAAAAGAACAAAGCAAATCAGATCAACCAAAACGGCAGGCCGAAAAATCAAGTCTCAGAAAGGGCCCGGTAGTCCGAAACAACAAGAAAAAGGACATAACAGACTGGATTGGGCTAATGGCAGCCCAAAAACGGCAATCCAGACCGACAAGCCCGGAGATGGAAACACGGAAATAAAAGTCCGATAATCCGGACAAGACTACCGAAAGCACAGAAATGAAGTCTGGTAATCTGGACCGGGCCGACGTGGCCCATAAAACAAAAAGAGAGAAAGAATAATAAAGAGGATATTTAAGTTGTAGAAAATACTTTGGATATAAATATCTAAAATAAAATCACAATATTTTGAATATAAAATATGGATATCTAAAATAAAATCAAGATATAAAATATAAATATAGATACCCAAAATAAATCATAATACTTTAGATATAAAATATAAATATCCAAAGTAAAAGTTGAATATTTTAAATACAAACATACCCATTTTCAAAATATTGAATGTTCCTAAATAGAAGCTTAAATTGTTTGCCAAAATATACTTTGACGTTGAGATATAAAAATGCCAAAATATTGGAGAAGAAATGTAATGTACTCTCATGCACATGTAAAATAACTAAAATGATATTGCATATATGCAAACATAAAAAAACCTGGAATATGAACTTCAATTATTCAAAAATATATCTAGACAAGAATATATGCATCTCAAACATGGAAAGAAAATGCACAGATATTCAAAATTCCCCAAATGTCTCCCACATGACTAAATATATATGAACTTCAATATATTTGTACATGACTAAATATACTTTGTCTTTGTACATAATTAATGTACAAATTACTTTTAGAGAGGAGTTTAAACTGTCTAAAAAAAAAATGTAATTGTCAAAATATTGAGAAAAAATGTAATGTATTTTTGTGCACGAGCAAAATGACTAATATACTTTAAGAGTGAGTTTAAACTATCTCAAAGAAGAAGAATATATATATATATATATAAATATCAAAATATTGAAGGAAAATATATATATATGCTTAAATCCCCAAATGTTATGTATAGAGTTAAATATAGAAATATATATAAATGTTGAAATACCAGGGAGGAGATATACTTATACGTAAATTACCAAAATACTAATATGCATGATTAACTTATCAAAATGTCTCCACACATACCTAAAATAATAAATGCTCTCAAATAAGATTCCATACTATCAAATATACTTAAATGTGAGAATAAATTGTCTTCATGTATCTTATAAACTTCAGATTTACAATATTTTCTGTAAATTTCTTCATATATTTTCATTATACCACTTAAATTTATACTTTCTCTTTTACAAATAATGAAATTTTGTGATTTTGACATTTTGTGTGTTTTGATGTATGGATATGATGCGAATGAAATCTCATTTTCAAAGGAAGGTGTAAAATGTAGAATTACAAGATAATTTTTGAAGAATTCCTAAGTACATAATTGTATTTAAATATAGAAAAACACGTATAAAACAAGTTCAAATAACCAAAGAGCATCTGTCATAACAAATATTCATCATTTATCACAGCATTAAGATATACATAGACATCATAACAGGCATTAACCTGGAACACATGCTTTCTTGTTAGTTGAGTCTTTAGAATGGATGTACTTTTGTTGTCAAAAATAATAAGACAATTATCTTTATGTTACAGGTCATATCTAAATTTCATTAACTAACCTAAGTTTAATAAATTATTCTTCATTTTAGTATAAATAAAATATCAAAGATATAATTATGATCACCATTCTTTATTTTAATCAATATTTCTTCTTTACTTGTGGCAGGTATGGTGTTGTTAACAACAAATTTTGCTAAGAAGTGAATTAATTCATCCAAACTTAACAAATAATGCCTTGTCACCGTACATATGATTAATTCACATTCTTTATTTTCGTTTGTGTATAATTGACAAATTTATTGTTTAGTTTACTCCTACACTCGTACGCATAATGTCAATATTTATGACAAGTACATTTTGACATGAATTTAAACTATCCGAAAAAATATATTTTGACATGAAGATATAAAAGTCAAAATATTGGAGGGAAATGCATACATGCTTTAAATCCCTAAATGTTGTGCATAAGGTTAAGTGACCCAAATACTATTGTGTATAAAATACTCCCAAATATAAGCTTAAACTATTTGAAAGGTGTATTTTGACAACGAAATGTATACAAATGTTGAAATACTAGGAAAAAGATATACTTAAATTACTGAAATCTCTGTACTTAACCAAAACACTAAATGTTCTTGAATAAGAGTCTCTACTATCAAATACACTTAAGTACAAGTATAATTTGTCTTCGTATATTTTGTGAACCTTTTAATGACAGGTTCAGAATATTTTTTGTCAATTCTTTGCAAATTAGCATTATGCAATTTAAATTTGTACCTTCTCTTTTACAAATAATAAAATTTTATGATTTGACAATTTACATTTTGTGTGTGTTTGATGGTGAAATTTGTCTTAAATGCAAGTGAAGTATTATTTCCAAAGGAAGGTATGAGACATAGAATTACAAAATAATTCTTAAAGAATCCCTAAATACATAATTGTATCTAAATATAAAAAAAACCCGCCTAAAACAAATTCAAATGACCAAAGTGCGTGTGTCATGACAAAGATTCATTATTTACCATAGTATTGAGACAGGTACGAACATAACTAGAGATATTAACTTGGAACACATGATTCCTTGTTAGGTACTTTTATAGTCAAAAATAATGAGCTAGTTATCTTTATGTTATAGGTCATATTCAGATTTCATTGACTATGCTAAGTTTAATAAATTATTCTTCATGTTTGGTACAAATAAGATATTCTTTATGATCGTCATTGTTTGTTTTAATCATATATTCTTTTTTTACTTGTGGTAGGTATGGTGTCGTTAACACCAAACTTTACTAAGGAATGGATGATTCATCCAGCCTAACAAATAATACCACACATATGATCAGCGTATCTTGAATCAAACGATCTCGCGCATTGTGTTGTCACCGTCGACTATCATTAAGATTACATATTCACCTTCTTTATTTTCTTTCTTCTATAATGGATAAATTTATTATTTATTTTACTCGCAGGCGATACTTATGAGTATAATATTTCACGTTAGATTTATCAGAGACGGGCCAGCAGTTGAGGAACGGCTACGACCATTGCTTTTCTTTTATTTTCTCTCAAAGATTCGAAGTCCCGATTTGCAAAAGGAGGCGTCTTCATCTTGTTTGCGTAATTTTTTGTTTAAATAATCGTGATGGTTCGTAAACTATGCCAGAATAAAAGATACAAACAAGAGGTGCAATATTTGGAATCGATCGAGATGGTAACATTCACGCATTCGTCTTTAAATACTCTTCCGGCTCCCTTGAAGTGATTAGGTCATCACGATAGAGATTTGATCGATCAAATAGATGTCTTACGTAATTTGTAGTTATTAATTAATTAGTTAGTTTCGTTACTTGTGGTTAAATGTTTAACTGGTTTACCCAACCGACCATATCATTTGATCAATTGGTCTATTCTGGCCGACGTCTTGTTCCTGCTCGCGATAATTTCAAAGTAGTTCGCCACCAAACAATAATAATGTCAAAATAGTTAACAACTTTTGTGAAAAGTCACACGTTAGAGATAAGGATAGAATTTAAGTTAGATTGATTTATTATTAAATAATTTTAAAATAAAATATTTATATTAAAATAAATTCATGAACATACATACACTTGTAAGGCATCTCTGTAAGTTTAAAATAAGTTACAAAAAAAAAGAGAGAAAAGAAGGAAAAATCGACGTAAATGAACGTACGTAAGAAGGAAACCTGAAAGAATATATGATAAATTCTTTTATTTATTATGAATTAATTTTAATATATATATATATATATATATATATATTTCATAACTTTTCTTGTTAGTTACGGTGGCTTCACTCTTCCTAGTTCGTTAGATAATGGCTGACGTTTGTATGACCCAGTCAAGATCTGAAGATCTGTGGGAACCGGTGAGCGAGGTAATTCTCTAGATTATCACGCCCATCTACCCACTCGACGCCCAGCCTTTTTCTTCTAGATTTTTGTCGTCCCACAGCAACGGTAGTCAACAACCAAACCATTATTTATTGGATCGGAGCGGTAGTGGTCGTAGTGCTCGCCACACACCCACCCGGATTGCCATGCATTTTTCAAACACGTACCTTTCGTCTTCCCCCTACCCAAATGTGAATGCAAGCCTTCCTCCAAGAGATGCCGCTTCTTGGTCTCCGATTCTCGGCGCGTTTGGTTGTCCGCGTTGAAAACTGAAGCATGCTCGACCCCGTCAATCTATCTGCCTTCCTTTTCCTATATATACGTTACTACCAGATGTTCGTTACTTACGTCCTTCTCAATACACTTAAAGCCTCCCTTGGTAGTTGTTTCTTCTTCTAGCTCCCATCTCATGGCTTGTTTCAAGTCGATCTTCGTGGCCGCCATGCTACTCTCACTTGGTAGCTCCAGCGCACAACTTTCCACCAATTTCTATTCCGAGTCATGCCCTAGCGTCTTCAGCACGATTATGCCCGTGGTTCATTCTGCCATTTCCAAAGAGAAGCGCATGGGGGGCTCCCTTCTTCGTCTCTTCTTCCATGATTGCTTCGTAAATGTATGTACATAACTTTTCTCTCTATTTCTCTCCATCCATCCATCCATCTATCTATCTATCTATCTATCTATCTATCTATCTATCTATCTATCTATCTATCTATCTATCTATCTATCTATCTATCTATCTATCTATCTATCTATCTATCTATCTATCTATCTATCTATCTATCTATCTATCTATCAATCTATCTATCTATCTATCTATCTATCTATCTATCTATCTATCTATCTATCTAACATATATTGTGGCATGGTAATTGCCTGTTGGAGCAGGGGTGTGATGGGTCGGTACTGTTGGATGACACATCAAGCTTCACAGGGGAGAAGAACGCCAAACCCAACAAGAACTCTGCAAGAGGGTTCAATGTCATCGACAGAATCAAGTCGCAGGTGGAGAAAGCATGCCCCGGTGTCGTATCGTGTGCCGACATCGTTGCCATTGCCGCAAGAGACTCCGTCCAAATCGTATGTACTCTACCTCCATCTCAATCATGTGCAAATACATATGTAACCTTGATATAATATGTATACATATGTTGGTGTTCAAAATAACTAAATTAAAACTGCCGCAGCTTGGAGGTCCAAGTTGGAGAGTGAAGCTGGGAAGAAGGGATTCGAGAACGGCAAGCCTATCGGCAGCCAACAAAAACATTCCTCCTCCAACCTCCAGCCTCAGCGGCCTCATCTCCAGCTTCAAGGCTCAAGGTCTCTCTGTTAAAGACATGGTTGCACTCTCTGGTACGTACGCGACACGACGATCACTAATTAACTGCGTACCAATCGATCGTTTAAACATAAGCAATCGACGTACAACAACCTTAATTCATCACAACAATTACACGCGTGCACGCAGGCGCTCACACCATTGGAAAAGCCCGCTGCACATCGTTCAGGGCGCACATATACAACGACACCAACATAGACAGCTCTTTCGCCGCTATGAGGAAGTCAAGATGCCCCGCGAAGTCCGGCTCCGGCGACAACAACTTGGCACCTCTCGACCTCCAAAGCCCGACGGCCTTCGACAACAGGTACTACGCCAACCTCGTCAACAAGGAGGGCCTCCTCCACTCCGACCAGGAGCTGTTCAACGGGGGGTCCACCGACTCCCAGGTGCGGCAGTACGTCAGCAACCCAAGCAAATTCAGCTACGACTTCGTCAACGCCATGATCAAGATGGGAGACATCAGCCCCCTCACCGGCTCTAGTGGCGAGATCAGGAAGAACTGCAGGAAGATGAATTGATCATCACCTGGCAGGTACTTACAAGTAGTTTTTCGCATAATTATATATGTTAATAAATGAACCCAATATTCATCAACATTTAGTGTTGCCAGAAGTGAATATTGGTGTGGTCATCGTCGTCACGGAGCTCTTAGTTTGTTTGCTTCCTTTGTTCAGCATCTATACGTAGCTTTTGCTTGATAACACGAATGTCTTTATATATATATAATTCTAAGCGCACACTATTCTTATTCTTATGGCTTCTTCTTCTTTTAAACCAAAGATCCCTAGTTTATTTATGGGATGAGACCAAACAAGATGATAGATACAAGTGGATGACTAAAGTCGAAATCAGATGCAAGGAGAACACAAAAGCAAAACCAGAAAACGGATCACCGAAAATCCATCCAGCCCGGTGTTTTCCTATTTTTCAAATACAGCGAACTTTGTGGAGAATTATAACTATATGTTTACGATTAAACGTCTATTAACGAGTTATTAATTAAAAAAGATTAAAACTACATTATTAATTACCAGTATTGTTAGTTACTTGCTGGTCGAGTACTGCTCGACAAGTTTGTTTGACGGTGTGACTGCTCATGCACGATAAGACCAAAGGACCGATTCATCAATCTTCGTAAACTTCTTTCTAGAAGATATCGTAGATGATATTTCCTTGCTTCACAAATACTAGAAGATGAAATTACAACTTGAACTTAATACTCCTAGAAAAAATCGTGCAACCATAAACTAATGAATTCCTTCACTCAATCAATTAATTTTGAATTAGATTTTTATATGATATCAAAACAGGTTTACACACACTTATTCATAAATAAATATTTATAGACATGTATATAAATAAATTATAAGTGAAGAACAATATTAAAAAAATAATTCATATTTTAAATATAAAAGAAATGAAAACTATGTTTACATAATGATAAATCTCTTTACTTGGAATTATTTGATTTTGAATTAGATTTCAATATAAGTACGATTAAACTGTTTATCAAAAAAAACTTGTAAATTTCTAGAGCATATTCGAAAACATGATCCGATAAAACTGTGTGAGATAAATGTATTATTAGAGAATAGAAAGAGAAAAGAAGCCATGTTCGAGTTGATTGTTCGGAAGACATAAAAAAGAGAATCGATTTCTTTAAAAGTTGGAGAAGTAAGTTAGCGTGAAAAATTGATGACAATTAAATGGCCAGGTTAGAAAATTCTGGCTTTTAATGATGACACGAAATTGTGAAAGTGAGGGCTTGGTGGTTGAGAGAGGTGACGTGTGTTGTACAACTCAACCCTTGCTGGACATGCCTAATTAATTCACGGCTTGATGCATTGCTTAACCATTGACTACCAGATTGGAATATTAATATTGCAAGAGGAAAGTCGCCATTTTTATTTGAATTAATATTGTGATATTGGATTTTGACTGGGAAGACTGTTAATTAAAGATCGATTTGGATGGATGAGCTTTTCGGGAATTGACTATTCAAAGGGTAAGATTTTACGGTGGAGCATTTTAGAATCTGTAAAGCCTTCTTCAATAAGCAAACTGGTTTGGTAAAACACAACACATCGCAATCGACATCGTTCGTCTTACAACTCGCACACATGGCATTAGTGATTTGCCCATCTTCTCTATCGCCTTATACTTCGTCTGATGACTATGGATATCTTATAAGGGTGCGTTTGCTTCACCAGATCTCAGCTCTTTTCTGACAGAAGGGTAGGGAGTTGGGTTAAGGGCATCAAACGCATGAAAATCTTTTTCTTATAAAATGTGTCGTTCAATTTTTTTATTTACTGCAGCTCACCGTTCATCTTGGAGAGCTGAAAAATTCAACTTTTCTATGTGATTTTACTTGGATATCTTCGATGAAAAAACAGAATGACATGTTCGGCATCCATACTCTTCCATGTAGCTTGATAAGATCATTTATTTATGTTGCCGTGGGATGTACATCTCCAACGATGTAATGTTATCATAGGAGGCAAGAATAGGTCCCTCCATGACATTCCCTTTTTTTCTTTATGTTACCGTTTCATTTCTTTATGTGGCCGTCTAATAGTATTTACTGCTGCCTCATACAATTGATTGCCGCGTAACGTTTTGCGCGAATTTCATTTAATGGATGTTTGGCATGTGAATGTTGGATTTCGTATACGTCATTATTTATTTAACATTATAATACGTTATTATTTATTTAACGTTAACGTTGATATAAGTTATAATTGCCATATGTTAATTATCATGCGTTATAATTTAATGATAATTATTAAAAACGAATGAGGTTATTATTTACCACACGTGAAATATCATACATTATTATTTAATGATTATTTGTTTCAATTTATTATAATTATAGTAATAATTATTATATTGCATTTATTATAATTATGTTGATAATTATTTATACCTATTATTGTCGCCGTTTATATTTAAAAATAAACAAATCAAATAAATTTTACTTAAATATCTACTAAGAAGTATTTTTAAAAATTTACTCACATCTTTCTCGAAAATTGAATATATTCATATCTCACATCAAGCATAACTCTTAACTCTTCTTAAAATTTATCTTCAATTCTCAAATTTCAACTCTTAAACATTAAAAGTTGAAACTCCAATATTATCAGATACAGCTTAAATACATACGCTTCTTTTACTTACTGGCACGTATTGGTTTGGAAGACGACGTATATATTTTTAATTGGAGATATTTTATATATAAAATTAAAACGATGCAAAGAAATTAACATGGTCCTGCATAAGATAACGTTAATAAATGAATGAGTGATCCGAAAATAAGCTTTTCTTTGAAGGCAGGAAGAGAAAGAAGGCGACCCTGCAGCGGCACTGGGTCATGTATGTTGTCGGTGGGTCGAGGATGGAGAGCTCTGGGAACCACCACAAGCTGTACAACGTGAACAGAAATAATAAGGTGCTGTGGAGGAAATTTTTTTTTTCTTTAAGGTTTCTCCAGATAACAATAGCTTTTCGTATTTTTATAATTTAGTTATTTACGTTCTTTGATTTTGATGAAAATCACAAATAAACGGCAACAAATGCTATGCATAATAAATTCAGCTTTTTTAAAAAACCGTTGTTTCAGACATATATACAAACATTTAACCTAATCAACCGGAAACCTTAATTTTCAGGTGTACAAATTGACATGCTTAATTTTCGACTAAACAAATGGCTAAGAGAAAAAAAAAAAAAAAAAAAAAAACTTAATTTTTTAATGAAATCGTCTGACTTAAAATCACTGCATTGGTATTCATATATAATTTTATAAAAATAAATAGATTTGACTTTAATTATATCCTGACAAATAGGTATCGACTTCTCGTTCGTCCTTGGCACCATCACTTGTCCTGTTGGGATTTTTTTTTAAATTGTTTTTTGAGGTAAGTATGACCTGTCGGCTGTTGAATGAATAGAAGATAACACGTCCGTCCGCATGTCGTTAGCCTGCCTTGGTCGATGGGCCTATTCAATAATTGTCGTCATTTAATGCACTAGCAACTTCTTTCGTAATAATTCAACTGTACTTATTTTTACAGTGAGATTTTTTTTTTCGTCTTCCAAAATTCGGACATTTACTACCATCCATGATGCAACGGGAGCTTACCTACAACCGGGTACCTGAGCGATGAAACGTCCTTTTCATATGATGTCATGAAAAAAAGAAAAGAACTTGTATCTTCTTTATATTTTATAATATCTTATTTATTTTTACTTTTTGTATAATTTTTTAATATATTTTTTATACCTGTCAATTATCTATAATATTTTCGTCATTTTTGTTGTGACACCTAACCGTTAGATGTGTAGTTAATATTTAAAAAAATAATGAAATCCTTATTTTACCCTTAATTTCTCCTCATTGTAGTTTCACTTTCATTTGGTACAATTCGTAGACCTGTAATAATTATTTGAAACGCCACTTGTTTGGATCTGCGAAATTATGTGCGGCAGCCTTGCCTCCTTGGTTGTAGAAGAAGATGGAGCAATAATAATTTGATCGATCAAATATAACGATATTTATAATCTTAATTAATATTTATTTTTTTGTTTAAAAAAAAGTAGAAAATGTGAAAAATCATACATTTGCGAAAGTAAAGACGACACTTAAATTTATTTATGATAATCTGTTTGTTTATTATCAAATGATTTTAAGAGATAGTCTCGGGTTGGTGAATTCATTTAGTATAAGATGATGTTTACTAATATATAATGAATCTATTTACTTATTATTTGATTTTAGATTAAACTGTGGTATTTGTTGAAGCAAACAATACATTTCAACGAAAAGACGATGCCCCACGTTTAACGAGAGTCACGGCGTGCGAGTACAAAAATCGCTAACATTGTAAAAAAAAAAAACGAAGCCATTTTTAACTACACGTAACAGGCGACATGTCTACTAACATGGTTACTATGGAAATGCAGTTAATTACATGTAACATGCATCTTCCTTCCACGTTGACAACAGTACATATAATTATTGTATTCGGAATATTTTAATTGCGGAATCCAATCCGAACCAAAGATCGAGTAGAAGCACACAAGGCGGAGAAATCGGAAATATACCGTAGAACTTGGTGGCATATTGGTGCAGATCTGATGGTGATCATATATTTCTACAGTATTGTTACCCTCGGGAAAACATGCGGAACCCAAAGCAGGAGATCGACCCCGGTGACCGGACGTCGGACGAGAGGGTCTTCCTATGTCGCCTTCTCGTCGGTGAGATGGTAGACGATGAGTCCGAGGAAGACGAGACCGATGACATGGACAACCAGCCGTGGGGCTTCTTTACTGAGAGGACACCAGGGCCGGCGAAGCTGAGGAAGCCGAACTGCTTCTTCGTGCCGGCGTCTCGGGGCTTGTTCACGAGACGGAGTTGGTAGGAAGGAGGCGGGGTGAGAGGAGGCAGGGAGCTCGCCGGTGGCGTGTTCTTCGGCGTGCCGGGGGTGGACTCCCAGGTGAAGGGAATGGCCGCGGGTGCAACCCGGAAGTAGCCTCTCAGGGATGGGTTGGCGGCGGAGCTCTCCTTGGACAGGAGCCTGCTGTAGAACTTGTCGCCATGGCTGATTTGTAGCGCGTTCTCCTCTAGGTCGTCGGTGGGGGAAGTGGTGGTGTCGATGCCGCCGGCGACATTGGTGGCGGTCGTAGTGGAGTGCATCTCGATCGCCCAGGGTAATCAAGAGGTGAGGAGTTGGGGTTTGGCTCACACAATATTCGATCACTCGATCTTCTCTCTCTGCTTGTGTTTATATATACACGTATATTCATGGATGTGTGTTTTTTTTTGGTGGGAGAAAAGGATGGATGACTTTTAACGTGATGGAGAAAAACTGTTGCTAATGATTATTTTTATCTTATATATATATGCCTAAGTAAATTTGAATTTTCAAAAAACCACTTTCTTTTTTCTCAAATTACAATTTTTTAAAAACTGATCGACGCGTATAAATAATATGTTTAGTAATTATAGGTACGTAGATCGCCTCTATTCACACGCACACACACACACACACACACACACACACACACACACACACACACACACACACACACACACACACACACACAGGTAGTCTCTGAATGCAGCATGCGGTGCTGCGTAGATTATTGCGTCAAGTGAGGTGAGGAGGAGAATCAGCCGACGCAGTAAATTAAAATTAAGAAAGATCGACCAAACCGGCCTTAACAATAGTGACGAAGTCAAACGTCTGACACTGAGTTGTTACCAACAAAAAATAAAGGTACTACACTGAGCTGTCCACTGCATTGTTTGCAGAGGTTACCCACGTGTTTGGGTTCTCGATTACAAGACATTCAGAACCATACAATTTTAAAAGATGGGAAATGGGTGGGTGACGATAATTATTCATTCATTTATTCATCGGTTCAGTTTATAATTTATCATCTAACATCTCTCCTAAGTCCTAAGCCTTTTACGCTTGGACCGAGTACTTGCAGGGTACCGGTATGTCCCGTACCATGCATGAGCACGGCCTTCTCTTCTTTTTTTTCAAATTACCATGAGCACAGTCCCTGCCATTGATAGACGACTACCAAAAGAGTCTCCTTTTATGAGTATAGGATAGACTTCCAGTTTTTTTTTATTACCCTTTTCAATTTAATTCCGTCGATTAGTTCTCCGTAAATAAAAATATCATTAAACTATGAAATTAAATTCTGGACCCAAATACGTACCGTCGTTCATCGGCCCTTCTTCAAATACCTACGTAAACAGATCGAAATCGTCTGGTTCGAAATACGACAGCTGCCATTCAATTGTTTGGGGTCTTGGGAAAAGGCCTACATACCTGCTTGGATAATTGAGACCCAAGACTTGGGGACAGGAAGGTTACGTAACGAAGCAATTGATTTTCCAGAAGACACGCGTGTATATATATTTAATGGATGGGATTAATCGGAGTCGCCACCCGTTCGGGACCGCAACATGACGTAGATGATCAGAGAAGGTGATAAATAATTCATGTTAGTTGTCAGTCGGTCGTACGGAGAAGGGGGCGGAGGGGGCGGCGTCGCCACCCACAACGATGAAGCGTTGGAAAGACGTCGAATAGGTTAAACGACGTGATCGACAG
Organism: Cymodocea nodosa; assembly: GCA_036874045.1. Lineage (NCBI taxonomy): Eukaryota > Viridiplantae > Streptophyta > Magnoliopsida > Alismatales > Cymodoceaceae > Cymodocea > Cymodocea nodosa. The sequence continues at coordinate 23,366,538 of CM072338.1, read as the reverse complement.
ACACATCAACGTGACCACCGTTCTGTGTCATCACACGGAACTCACGTCATCTCCGTATTTCATACTTCGAGTTTTCTTACGTAATAGTAGTATTTATTCATTTACGTTATCTAAGCTCGTTGATTTTTCTTCTTCTTCTAACGAGATGCTTAAATTAAGATAAAGTAAGTAAGCACCCAGTTATGCATCAACAATTGAGTAAAAGGTTGTTGGTTCAGCCAACTTCAAAGAAAAATATAACAACAACGGTTGCGTAGTTAGTAAAACAACCAGCTATCGTCTTTTTCTTGGCATCATCTCATCGTTGTTTAGGGAAGATCAAGTCGGCAAGTTTAATATTCGTCGTAAAATTAGTACCGAAACTAGATAGTAAGAGATTATCATCCAAGAAAGGTCTGCCAATATCAACAAGAAAACTCTTAAATTTCATTAACCAACGAACAATCTACAAAAATGTGGTTGTTAGTTTTAACTCATAAATCACAGGTGGAGAACAATGTATTTCCATGTCAACATTTTTTGGCTGGATTTTCTTTAGTAAGTAATTTATCATGTAAGCAAAACCAACTTAAAATTTTTACTTTTAGCGGTGCATGAGCTTTCCAAATCTGTTTATATAGTTTAAACCTAACCCCTCCATCAATTAAAATGCTACAACAGGATTTCGTTGAAAAGCCTTTATTGGGATTAGGATTTCAGGTAATTTCCTCGAGCTCATTCGACAAAATAAGAGGTCGTACTGATAAGATTAAGAATCCGGCTAACTTCTTCTCTAGCATTGGAATTAAGGAAATTATAAAGCTTGCTCCCCAGATAAGGGGAAGCAATGGCATTTAACCATCGAATTTCTATTGTTACCCAATGCTTAGTAAAGAATCAGGGAAGATATACTTCAGGATACGCAAGTTATGGCCAGCAATCCTGCCAGGAAAGAGTTGTTATACCATTATGATGAACCAAAGTAGGAAAGTTATTTTACGATTTTTATAACAGGTGAAAAAGAAGTTGAGCTCTTATTAACAAGAGAACCAAGGCCGAATTTAGCAAGGTGAGTGGCTTTAACTATTTTAAGCCATATCTGATTACAATATTCAACAAAAGTGTGGAATGCTTCTAATATTTTTATCGACGATGCTCTATTGCACCTAATGAAGATGAGAAGAGTGGTGAATTTTAATCTGCTAAATATGCTGTCTTGTTTTTCCTTTTAGTTTGTTCTATTTTGTGGCACTCCTTGTTTCAATTTCTTGTCTATTTTTTTATGTTTTGTATAACCTTTTGACTTTTACTCAGTTTGTGATTTTATAGTTGAGTTTTTTTTGTAACGTTTCTTATTCCATCTCGCAAAATTAAAGATTTCCATCATTGGAATTTAACTACTTTTGCAATGATATTTTTTGCGTTCACAATATTTTTAGGAAATGTTTTGAGAATAACATGCTTCACAATATTTTTTTTAAATACATAAGATATATTATAATAAATAGCAATGATGAAATTATAAATAATGTCATTCATAAAATTAAAAATATAATAAATGAAATCAAAAAATTCTTTTAAAGTATTATGCGGTAAGAAGATATTTTTAAAATTAAAAGGAAAATTTTGTAAAATTGTTCGAATACAATTCAAATTTGTCCGGCCCAGTACGTCCACGTGTGTATTTCTCCAGTCCAAGCCCAACGACGCACATGTCGACGAACGCCTTAATCCGATAATTTCCGCGAAGGCAAAGGGCATTTTGGTCTCAGGATATGTGTGTGGTGCACTGTTTCGGACTGTGGACTACAGCGCCACCTCCTGCATTGCCCACGTCCGCCTCGTGATCGGCGGAAACGGAAAGCTCCAAAACAAGTAAGCAACGAGGCAGACGCCATTGTTCCCGTTAAGTGCCTGCCATTTCCACCGACTTCGTGCCCATTTTCGTAAACTCACCCCGCCCTCGATAAGAAACGACCACGGGGCCGCGAGCGCGGTGGTCATGCCTTTTCCGTCCTGGCGCTCGTCCCATTCTACCACTGGCAGCCACCTCGTGACCCACGGCACGGGCTTTCTTTTCTCTCCCGTCGTTCGCTTCTTCTTTCTTCTTCCTCTCCTAGGGTTTGCAGATCGACGAGCAATGCCACGGCCCTTTTGGTTGCTGTCCTCGTTGTTGTAGTGATAATGGCTGGCGTGCCGGAGTCCGAGGGTGTTCCGCTGGCGGCGAGCGGGCAAGGCAAGGAGGGAGGAGCGCGATGGATGGACAGGGCAGTGGTGGACACGTCCGCTCCCTTCGTGTCCGTCAGGGAGGCGGTTGATCACTTCGGTGGGAGTGCCCACTGGAGAGACCCCGTCCGCCACTTCTCTCCTCACTCTCACTTCCAGGTTTGATTTTCCCTTTTTTTGGGAAATGTTGGGCCATTTCGACATTTTCTTAATTTATCAAGGTTTTTTTTTTTTCCTCCAAAAAGAGGGCTTGGTGTCTGTAACTCTTCCCTTTGTTTTCCTTCGTCCGTAATATAATTGATTTGAGAAGCATCATTGCCTTAGGACGTGTTTGGAAATGTTCATTGAATTAATATTTTTGGAAAATGCATCTTATTAATTAAATAAGCCGTTTGAAAGTAGTTTTTGAATAAGCTATGAAAGAATCGTTAAGCATTTATTTTAAAAAAAACACGGCTTTATCGAATAAACATTTTGAGAATAGCTTATTGAATAAGTGGTAAAATGAACTGGTAATTGCTTATTGGTTTTTTGCGATAAATGCCTATTTTGTTTGCGTTCGAAAACGTTTATTGAAATTTAATTTATGTTAGAATAATCTGGCGTAAAGTTGTTTCCAAATGCTCTTTATTTTCATCATAAGCGCTTATTTTTGGTCGTGTTTGAAAATTCTCATTCAACCATAGATGAAATTTCTTATTCAACATAAAAAGTATTTCCGAATGTGCTGTAATTGGTGTTTAGGATTTAGACTCTATTTGGAACCACTTCTAACTCGTTTTTAGCCATTAGCTTCCGGCTAAAGCTTAAAAAGTCTAGAAGTGCTTCCAAACGGCCAATAAGCTGCAACTTTTAAAAGAAATTCCAACAAAATAAAAGGAGAATATGGGAGAAGCATATTTAAGGCTGCGTCTCCCGGATGTTGATTTTTTTTTTCCATTTTGTGGCCCCTGTTTATTTATTTTAACTACAACATTATCAATTATTATTTACGATAAATTTCATCTAGAATTAAAGCATGTATTATATTTATTACATGATATGAACATTTATCACAATATAATACACAGTGCGTGTATCATATAATATATCATACAGTTGTGTATTATTCAAAAAAAAGATAATGTATTATACTTGCTGTCCAACAACTATCAAAAATAAACTACATGTATGGTTTAAATGTTGTAAAAATAACTAAACATTGTAAGAATTGTGAAAAAAGTAATAAGTTATAACAAACAACTAAAAACTTAAAAAACGTGATGAACTTTTATTAAAAAAAAGAAGCTCGGGGAGCTACGTAGCTCCCAGAGCTCAACAGAAAATCTATTCACTAGTGGGCACAAAAATCTTTTATGCCATTGCATATAAATAAAGCATGTATAGTTGTTACCGTTTGATAATTTTTTATGTTTTCCATATGAGTTATAAATTGCATTTAATCATTATGCATCATAATGATTTTTTAAGAAATAGCTCTCAATTATTCTTCAACACACTGAAGTATCTATAAGCTGTATTTCTCAAATTATGGACGTCATCTATTCATATCTCAACTATGAACTTGGGTTCCTATAACAAGCAACTTTAACCTTTATTTTTATTTTGCAGAATGTATAAATGGGTTTGCTTATCGATTTGTGCTTCTGCTAACTTTTATTTGCATTTGACATCTACTGTTAAGCAAGCTTGTTTAGATCTAAATATTAGCTGCTAAATGCTATTTGTCCGTTTTATTTGTCCATTTGAAAACAGTTATGATGGTTTCTCCTTCTCTCCTTTTCAGTATTTTTTGCTGATAGTTCAGTGGATATAATCTTTAACAAATCTACTCTTGGGATGTTAGTGTTTCAATTGGATTTTGAATGTTATACTAAAGGAGCAGTTCGGGTGTATTTTCCCAATCTGACTTCCAGTCTGCCACCTGCTTTTTATGATGCCTAAATTCGGAAGATTACTAGTGCATGATTTATTTTCTTGCTAGTTATTAATTTTAAGTCTGGTAATGTGTATTAAAGATGAGGATGGTAGAGGTTTAGTAAACGCAAATGAAATAAAAGATAGATGGTGTAGGTATTTTAGTACACTTTTTAATGAAAAATTTGGATGCAATAGAAATGATATAAATTATAGTTATTTTAGAAGAATGAGTGGTTTGGAGGTAGAAGAAGCCATTAAGAAAAATGAAATGTTGAAAAACTATTGGACTAGATGGTATTCTTATTGAATTGTAGAAGTGTATGAGTGAAGTAAGGATTAAGTGGTTAACTAAACTTCCTAATATAATTTTAAAGACTAAGAAAATGTTAGATGATTGGAGAAGAGTTTTTTTAGTATCTATGTTTTAGAATAATGGAGATATACAGAATTGTAATAACTATCGTTGTATTAAGTTAATGAGTCATACTATATAATTATGGAAAAAGAGTAATTGTACAAAGATCAAGACATGCAACTAAAGTGAGAAAATTAATTTATGTTTATGCTGGGTAGGCCAACAATGTAAGCTATTCGTTAATTTAGACCAGTAGAAAATTTTCAAGTTAGGAAAAAGAACCTCTATATGATTTTCATTGATTTAAAAAAAAAAACTTATAATAGGGTACTTTAGAAACCTATTGTGATGAGTTTTAGAAAGACAATGCGTTTCAATAGGATTTATTGGTATTATAAACTATATGTATGATAGAATAGTTACTAATGTTAAATTTATAGGAGTAGAAACTTGAGAATTCCTAAGTTATTTTCCATTCGTTTTTATTATGGATGAAACAACTAAGGAAATTCAAGGAAAAATATTTTGGTGTATATTATTTACTGATGATATAATTTTAATTGATGAAAATAAGTTAGAAATTAGTTTTAAATTAAAATTATAGAGAGACATTTTAAAGGCCAAAGGATTTAAATTGAGTAGGTCAAAAATCAAACATATGGAATGTATGTTCAGTAAGAATAAGAAAAATGATGAAGATATATACTTAAAAGTAACATTAAGTATAATTATATATACTTGAAGATATACACTTAGATGACCATGAGATTTGTAAAAGTAAGACTTTTAAATACTTAGGATCTATAATAAGTGGCAATGATAAAATTATAGAGGATGTTATTCATAGGACTAAAGTAGGATAGATGAAGTGGGAAAATATTTTTAGAGTGTTGTATGATAGTAGGATATTCTTAAAATTAAAAGTAACAATTCTATAAAATTGTTATTTCTTCACTCAAAATGCTAGACTGTAAACTATGAACATATACAAAAAGTTAGTATTATTATGATACATATGCTTAAACGAATGAGTGGTAATATTATATGAGTATAAGCTAAAAACCAATTTTGTTAGGAATAGAGTAGGAGTTATACCTATTAAAGATAAGAGAATAAAAGTAGTAGAGGTAGGCTTAACACTACTTGGTTAGGAATAGTAAAAAAAGATTTAATTTTATGTAATTTAATAAAATATTTGATAATAGATAGAAATATTTGAAAGAAAATAATTCATGTGACTAATCTCACGTATTGGGATTATGACTATAATTGTTGTTTTTATTAAATTTAAGTCTAATATTCATGGAATATGAAACTTTGTGACATGGTATCTTGATTTCTCTCTGATTCTTCAACTTCATTGTCACTACTGTAATAATTCTACAACTTGCAAGTCCTTTAAATAAAATTCGAACTTATTAGGCTGATTTCATCTCAGGATGGACATTGTACGGATGTTGTCCTTGGAAATATGGAGGAACAAGCTAGGCAGCTGGAGAAAGATCTGGTTGTGAAGGAACGGGAAACTCTGGAGGTATTAAAAGAGCTAGAGATGACAAAAAGGATCTTGGATGGCTTGAAGTTAAAGGTGCAGGTGGAGTCCTCCGAAGCCTCTGTTCTTTCAGATCAGAAGGTAGATGGTACAAAGATACATCCTGTCACAGATACTGAAGAATACGGTTCTCAAAATCCAAATAACTTGGATCAAGCTACGGGGACAAAACCATCTCCAGGACTAATCCTAATGGAACTGAAACAGGCAAAGTTGAACTTGAACAGGACAACAAGTGGCCTTGCGGATATTCGAGCTAATGTCAAAGAGTTCAAGGATGAATTAGAGAAAGAAAAATTCTTAATGGAGAAAACCCGTGAGAAAATAGCCTTCAACACTACTCGTATTTCCTCTATGGAAAAGGATCTCAGTCAGAGAAGGTGGATATTGCAACTTGTTAAAGATTCAGAGTTCAAGAAGGTACCTGCTAGGCCACCACATATTTCTAGAAAATTTCACGAGTTAAGATCCGAGGCAGAGCAGTTCAAAAAAGTGAAAGCTGCTTCAGAATCTGAAATATTAAAAATGATAGAAGAGATTGAACGTAACAAGTCTGGAATAAAAATTCTTGAGCTCAGAGAGGGTGCCGCAAGGAAGTTGGAGGAAGCAGCCAATTCTATGAGGATGGTTACCCTTGCAAAAGTCAAAGCTTCGACAAACAGCCAAAATCCCGTATTAGTTACACAGTATTCTTCTGGCGTAACCATGACAGTTAAAGAGTACAACATGCTTGTTCAAAAAGCACAAGAAGCAGAGGGGATTTCAACTAAGAAAATTGAAGCTGCTTTGGCTCGGGTGGAAGAAGCCAATAAATCCAAAATGGTGCTGTCTAAGAGGGTAGAGGAAGCCGACATGGAAATCAAAAACAGTCGGAAGTTTCTAAATGAGGCTCTCCACAGGGTAGAAGCCGCCAACAGTCGAAAGCTAGCTGTTGAAGAAGCTCTTCGGAAATGGAGGTCAGATCATGGACAGAAAAGACGATCTATACACAACTCACCTAGATTCAAAAACCCCTGCCCAAGCCACCCTAAAAGAAACTCCAAAACTCCGGATCCGGATGGATTAAGTTCGTCAACTGATATCCCTACGAAAGTGCTAACGCCATCATTATCTATCGGACAGATACTGAGTAGGAAGCTACTGGGTCCCGAAGAAATGGAAAGTGGATATTCAGACCCCACAAGTGAAAGACCAAAGCTTTCAGCAAATATTTCCTTAGGTCAGATGCTGAATAGGAGATACTGGAGTTCTCCAGAGAGTAACGGGGACAAAGCTGCTGCACCTCGGAAGTCATTCCATCCAAAGAGGAAGAAACTTGGCTTCGTTGGCAACTTCTCGCTGACATTGGTGAACCGGAAGAGAAAGAACAAGAAAAAGAAAAAAAGAAGACAGGCGTGGAGCCCCAAATAGTCAGACAGCCGGAAATATTGGTTAGTATGGTTTCCCCGTTTAATGGGTCGAACGAAAATGATCGGCTCTGCTTAATCGCAGCGACCGACTCAATCAGTCCCCTTGTTTTATTGTTTATATTTGTTTCCTTAGATTGCAATGCTTGTTCGACGAGATTACTCGGATCATCATTTTGGGCATATCTACGATTGAAGCTTCCAAGCCTATCACGTTGGCCATGACTTGTATGCCTTTTTTTTCCGTTGAAATGGAAAATCGTGTATAGATTATCCTAGTTGTTCATGTTTGCATTTACTCTTTTCTTCCAATAATCGTTTGCTCTTTTCTTCTAATAATCGTTTGCTCTTTCAATGTTCAAACGCTGTCAGTAGATTTTTTTAATTATTTGGAATAAATCGATTATATTTGAGGCTCCACTAATGGCCTTCGAAACGAACGATCTAGGTTACAGGATCAGTTTTTTTTGAATGGTGATTAGATTAAATTAAATATGCAACAAAAAAGGTTTAAGCTCCAAAGAGCAAACATAAAAGCAATGCACTGGTCCTGGTAGGCCCTAATGAAAGCAGAAAATTAAAGATAAGAGAGATTGCCAAGAGGTGCAGTTTAAATAAGCTAGATTCGAGTTCTAAACGTAGTTGCTTAAAAATACTGCTAAATTAAACTATCTCCCATGCTTTTGTTGGATTTTGATCTACCTTTATGTACTTGTGAAGTGAATAAAGACCACCTGCACATGTTGATTAACGGTGGCAAAATATTTTCATTCTCTAATTTTCACAATTTTTTTGGTATTAGCAATGGTTTTGTTTGAATTTTAACTCAAGATTTTCTTCTTTAAAGGTCTTATAAAATGAGGGAAAATCAATTGTGTTATTGATTATCTTCCTCTTGGGTCCCTCACTCGTTTTGCTTTTTCTCACTCCCGTGTTTTTCTTTTCTTTTTCAATCCCTAATTTTCAATGGTTATATGTAAGATAGACGAGTATATTTTATATAATGTTTCATCTGAAATGATCTTTTTAAAATAATTCCCCATGTTAGTATGGTTCACATATAAATGTATCCTTTCTCTCGTTTTCTCCCGAATGTTATGCAGGACGACGACGGAATGGGCCACCAAAAAATTTAAAAAAGAAAGAAAAGTGTTCTGGGGCTCTCGTCTTTCTCTAGTTTTCTTAGATTAAAATCGATTTATTCTATTCGACGTGGTTTGATTACGACAAAATAATAATGCAATTACGATAAAATCATTAAATTAAATATCAATTATATCATTTTGTATGATTGTATTTGTCCAATCTGATGTCATTCCATCGGATTATATCTCTTGCTTTCACGCGACTCCCTCTGACTGGGGAGAGAGAGAGAGAGCCCGTACGATATATTTGACTGGGGACGAGACGATTGAGCGTTGTGTGGCGTCTGAGTTTGGATAAAATAGATCCAACGAGGAAGGAAGAAAAACCTATTTCCCGGTCACCGATCTTCTTCTTCTCGGTATGAATATCATCACTGCCGTCCTCCTTTCTTTTGATTGTTTCGGAATTCGTACTGTGTTTTTGCCTTGAGAACACGCCCGATTTCTTGCTATTTTAGTCTCTCTCTTTTTTTTCCTGAGATACTTTTTTTATTGGTCGGCTTTGTATGGCTAATTGCTTGGTCGAGTATCTTAGTTTTCATTATCTTGTGGTTTGTGGGATTCAATTGTGTTATCTGGACGGTACGAATGAAGACTAGTTGTAGCAATCATCTTCGTTTCGCTTTTAGGTCTTGAGATCCTGGCAGGTATCCTACTGTGATTTCTCTGTCTACTTATATTATAGAGATTAGCGCGATCCTTATGATTGTGTCTGCTTACTCTTTAACTCCTCCAAGGGATAAGAGACTTTTGCAGTGGCCTCAGGAAAGTTGTCTTACCTTCATTCTAATCCCGAAACGGCATTATGAACCCTCCTTGTTCCTTACACGGTTACCATGTTTGTCTTGTTGTAATTTCCTTAGTTTATTGCCTCCTATAGGGAACTCATATCATGAAGACACTGATTTGTGATTGTAATTGTGAAAGAATATAACACAAAATTATGGGACTACTTCATGGTAAGTGCTACAGCCTTCTTGAATGCATGCCTTAGGTGCCCGGCATGGTAGGATCTATATAAATCAATTGGGAACCAATGTTCCAAAAAATGAAAAATGGAGATTATATAGATTCAACGAAATAACGTTAATTGGCTATTAAACGACTCTTTAACAGCAATTTTAGAAGAATGGTTGTGTTGAAATCCATTTAACTGTTTTTTTTTCCTTTTTTTTATAACACTGAAATGAATATTTGGTTACTGACTCACGAGATATTTTGATAAGTATAAACAATGTTGTACAAATTGAACACCAGTCCCTAGAGCATGAACTGGTGCTATGTCAAGGGAGGAAAAGTTTAGTTTGCCTGACTTAGGAATAGTGTTCATCGTTAGTTGTGAGGCAGTGCATAGAATCCACTCTGAACTTGTCCTTTTTTTGGGGTTTAGTCGAAATATCTTCTAGTTTTACTTTTGTAATGTCTTTTGCGTTCTAAAATTGCTAGACCTTTTGGGAGTCGCATATTTGTGAGCTGCTAAATTTTTGCTAGTTTTCAATTTCTTACTATGGGAACAATATAAAACATATACTTACCTGGTAATTCTGAGGCAGATAAAATGAGTGGCATGTTGCCAATTTTGTTTCTTATAATACTCGGAACCAGCTCTGTGGCCACTGATGCTAGGATCATTACTGTTGACAAAGGTAAGCATTATAGATGTTATTTTCTGTTCCATTACAGGTTATTTCTTATTTTTCTGTCATTTATCTGCTAGAGCATTATGGATTTGCAAATTTCATCATGAGCTTCACTACTAGTCATTTTTCTTGCTTGTGCTTGTCTAGGTAAGCATCCAGTATAATTGGAAACATGGAAGCAGTTCAAAAACCTTGGATTTTGGCTTCAAACTTTAAGATATGATGAAGTAACATATAGAATCCCTTGGATCAGATTTTTAGGCAGTTACTGTAATTAAAATGCTACATATAATCAATATCAAATGTTTCATGCATGGAAAATATGTAATAAATGATGAATAAGTGATAAAAATAATTTTCATAATGTTAACATTGTACATGATACATTTGATACCATGTTCAATATCAAGGCTGCTCAAAATGTTCTCCTTGCAAGCTAAAGTATAAGGTTGCACAAGTCATAATAGTCTGCATGATCATGCATGCTTTATGAAAGGAAAGGCTTCCAAAAAGCTTTCATAAGTATGATTATTCTAAGAGTTTGAATCTACCTGTGTATCCTTATGAATAGATTAGAGCAAGGAAGAAGCTAGAAATAGGAGAGAATTGGAAGAAAGAAACTTTACAACAGTTCACAACAAATTGTAGCCATTTCAGACCTAATCCTATGCATTTTAGTTGAGTCCACCTTTTTTCATGGATTTTAGTGGATATCAATCCTGACGACCTGACCCAATAAGGCCTGAAATTTCCATGAAGGTTTTGTTCTTTGAAATTCATGTACTAATAATACCTGTATTCTAAAGGTTGATACATATCAATAAAATTTTACTTCTACGGATTGATCCTAGATGTCTTTGGAATTGGCAAGAAGTGTATTCGGTTTGGCAGCTCAAAGTCTTAAAACCCAAGAAGTTGATTGCTAAGTCTGCTTATGATCATTTGGCTAGTGCTTATGATCGTTCAGTTCATGTCTCGGGTGACGTCAGGGATACAATTATTTGCTGATTAAATATTATTTTTGTAATTCTCAGCTTAGTTGCATGTCATTAATTATTTTTATAAACTTTCTGTTTGGTATTGAACTGAAATATCACATTCTGCCATAGGATGGTAAGAAGGAATTACTAGTTGATTGGTTTGTACAATCTACCATCTCTGAATATTGTGCAAATGCTCATAGCAGTCTAATTTTGATTAACTAATCATACCAGGTATAAGAACGGTGTCAGTTTCCAAATATTAGGCCTTTAACCTTCTGGTTGATTACTTATATCATTTGGTAATTAAAAAGAATTGAAGTCCCTTTGAAAATAGAGGGAGGGCATTTCATATAAAAACATCATGTTACTGATTTACAAATTGCACTTTTATTGCTTCATGTTATCATATGATTACAATGCTCTTGATATATCAGTTAAGTTAAAATATTTCAAATTTACAATGGAGATTAAACCATCATGATGTTAGAATAAAATAGCTGCCTTTATAATTATTGGGATGGCTTTACTTGCCTATTCTGAAGCTGTGTTTGATGATTTGTTTTTACTGTGCCTGGACAGTTTTTCCAACCATGCTGACAATTGACAGTTCATTTTGCAGTAATACAGTTATCTGATAGTGAAATCCAACGGTTCAAAGTAAATGCAGAGAATGAAAGATTATGCACAGTGTGTGAAGAATTTGCGTCTGCAGCAGTGGACTATCTATCCCAAAATAAGACACAAGCAGAGATTATTGATTCTCTTCATCAAGCTTGTTCTGAACTCCAATCTTTAAAGCAGCAGGTACTACTTGAATGTAGCAGATAGGTTTATTTCTGTTCAGCTAGATCAGTAATGCATATCTGGTTAATTTGATTAGTATAATTCTGATTATCTGATAATAATAAAGTATAAGTCCAATGCATGGGATTTCTACCAATGTGAGGTTTACAAAGGGTCTAATTGTATAGTCTTTTTTTTGAAGAGGGTAAGATTAGTTCTTATTAGATAAGAATAATCAAAGTTACAAAGGGATGAGCAAGTCCAGGGAAAAAGAAAACAATTACAATGAGGAAATAAAATTAAGCAGAAAAATGAAAAAAATGTATTCCAAAGGCTCCAGCAAACTACATGAACCACAAGCTTGAATAGCTTATGGTGACTTTGCCTTTTCACTTTATGTCACGGTTGGTAAAAAAAATTAGGCCCTCCCTGCTGTTAAGTGATAAAAGATCATAGAAACTCTTATTCACCTCATGACACACCTGCTGGCTTTTCACTTCAGGTGCACTTGCCGTGTTTTACAGGACAAGTGAAGAAAAGAGAGCTTTCAACACCATTACCACGTAAAGAATAAGTATCATCATCCTGTGGAGCCCATCTCCTTCTACATTATTTTGTTACAATCCAGTCATGCATTAGAATCCACATGAAAAATTTGGCCTTCAGTGGAGTCCTCCCTGACATTAGATAAAAGCATCTTACAATTTATGACCAAAGGTCGTGCCCCTTTGTGTTGGCCACCTAAAAGACAGCAGAGATCAAATTGATTTGGGGTGTTATTAGGAGATTAGTCAATGTTTTCAACAATAGCATCCTCAAACTACACTCATGATCTCTCTTTCTTCTTGAGAAAATCTTCCATGGTAACGTCCCTTGAGAAATTCAAATTTTTAGTTACAACCTCCTTATCGGCTATCTACATGTTGTCCTTCTCTGCAATCTACAATAACTCCCCTCTATCTTTACCAATTTCCATAAATGAAAAACCTCCCTTAGGTTGAACTTCCCACTCTAGCTGATAGCCCTGATCATCTCCGACTATTGATGACAACCCACGGAAGGTGAATGTACCTCCTCACTGAATAGGCTAGCCCAAGTCTTCTTCTTGACTTCAAGAATTGCTACAAAAAACCCTCCTTGCTAACTTGCAACCTAACATGGCTGGGAATGATACCGTTATCTTGGATTTCCATCACCGTTTGAGCAGCTTCAAGATAACTATTCTCCAATGTGCAACAGGCCACCTCCTTTACTCTGTTGAAGACATTGGTCACAAAAATGAACGTCTGAACACCTTAGAAGTCCAGAGGAATGCCCATGAACTTCATCGCAGTAGATCTCCTTAGTGGTGCTGTCCAAGTAGCCAGACTTGCAACTATTCTTTCCACACAATGAGACACTCCTTGTTGGTGACTCCCTCCTGCAATATCATGCCCCTCTAAGTCGCATTAGGGAATTGGACCAGGAACTCCCGCTATGTAGTCTTGAAATCCTCCAATCACCTCCTCATCTCTTTCAAAGCCAACCTCTCGCAAAATCTCATCCTTAGCTGGAGCATGATAGACCTTGAGCTAGGAAGCTTCCCTGCTTCTCCAACCCGTTGAGCCATATCCCCTAATTTTAGTTTGATAGTTCTGACCATGGACTTTGCATTTGAGCTAGGACTCCCCTCCACCACGATACTTGTTGTCCCGTTGTTTCCTGACATCATGCTAAATGGACAAAAGGGAGCCTGATGCTCTGTTCCTTTGTAGATTTGACAACAAATGGGGTCATCCTCTTGCCTAGTGGCTGATGCCCAAATAGCGAAGGCATTGCGATCTCCACCACCTGCCATTCTTGTTGGAATCCCTTCCCTTGCCTTGGCCCTACCTTCTACCCACGAAAAACAAGAAGCCATCCTCTTGAAGAGTCTACTAGTACCTGAAGCCTTGAATCTTCCTCTTCTACCCACAAAAATCCAGTCCCCATGAAGGCTTCAAGCCCCCTTGCAAGACCCCACATTTCCTTGTGGATGGAGGTGATGAGCATGTGCTACCTGGAGCCATGCTGCACTCCCACTGCTGAGGATCGAAGGGCTTGCCTCCTTTGTCACCATCGCCTTCATTGGCCCTTCTCGTTATCTCCTCATTTTATACAGTCTTAACTCTATGAATAGACTAATAGGATTCAAATATGACTTTCAGGTCATAATTGAGTAACCTTATTGTTGTGCCAAGTCTCATCTTCTTCTAATATACAATGATACAAATATATTAAAAATGAAATTCTTGTTCTACAACAGCCTTCTATTTATGAATGCAAAAGCTGACATTTGTACAACTAAAATGTGTTTATGCTTCAGCTAGTTCTTGGAAATCCTCTGAATGTATGATTTTAATGGCAGTGCATGTTACTGGTAGACTACTACGCACCTCTTTTCTTCCGAGAGGTGGGATTAATAACTCCAGATAAGTTCTGTGCAAAGGTGAATCTATGCAGCAAAGTATCTCAGGTGCCACTTCTTAGGGGTGATGATACCTGTACCATATGCCGTGATCTCCTATCTGAGTTTCTTACCAAGTTGAAAGATCCTGATACAGAGGTAAGCTCTGATAAATATTTTTACAGTTTGACGAGAACTGATTGTGCAGTCCCATCCAATTCTATATATCCATTCAGATATCAAGAACCCTAAACATAAATATCCCTTTGGCCTTTTCATTTTATAAATTGCTATCCAATTTAATGTTGAGTATTCTATAAATGTAGATAATACTTGTCAGCTGATTAGACAACTATGATTAGATTTCATGACCTTTTCTTCCGTTGTTTTGTTCAGCTGTCTCATGTTTCTTTCATAGATGAATGGCTTTTTTATTTCCTGATATTGTGAAGAACAGGAAACTAAGAATGATTTTACAAGCAAAACATAAACAGGTAATGAAAGTAGCCAAACAGTGAACAAGACATGTTACACATAGTATGTAGTTTGACGTATTGACAACATTAAAGCAACTTGTTTTTTCAACAAAAGCATCTTAATCTTGTTTTTCGTCAAAAAAACCGTCATTAAAACAATTACTTATTGATAAATATTTCTTTTTTAGACGTTTAAAGCAATAGATCTATCTAGCAATACAAACTTAAGTAAGCGGGATCATTTATAGGTTATTATTATATCATCACTTTGAATCCATATATTCAATGCTTGATGAAATCTACTTTGTCAGTCATTTCCTCTACAGTTGATGGCTGACGAATTGAATCTTCCAGATATGATTTTAGAGAACTAATGCATTGGTGTGTTACATTATTCTGCTGTTTTTTTGGTGCTGTGTTGATTATGTGGATTCCATGGGTTCTAGCCAGGTGACCATTCTTAAAACTGACAAACCCTCTTTAATTACTTATGTGATTGAAGCTTTCAGCATACACGAGGGACATTTCTCCCCAAATTTTCTTTGCATTAATCAAACTAACGTTAGTGAATATTTGTAGCAATCAAACCTTGAATTTTTTCCTCTTAACCACTGGTATTTTTCCTATCATGTATATTGTGGTGGCCATATCTCTTTCTTTTACTTCTATAATATTTGTGAATTTCAGCAGCTTGTTAACATTATTATGGTAGGATGTATTTTCATTTTCACCTTCAACTACCTGAGATATTTATTAGAACACCTATTCTTTTCAAATCATCTCGTGCTTTTTTTCATGTTTGGGTTTATTTTTTCTGAGTTATCCACGAATTCTACAATTTATGTATTTGCTATTCACTTATTGGTAATTTCCCATGGGTGTATATTGCTCATCTTGCATTTCGACGCACATGCAATGTTATTCAACTGTCATCGACATTGTACAGAAGTTGTTAATCATATTTTTCTTTTGTGGACATCTGTCTGGATGTTTGTTGTTCATTAAGCATGTGTTGATTCACACTGATTACAAGCATGACTTTTTTTTACGTGGCCCAGTTGGAGATAATTGAGACACTTCTGAAGTTATGTAACACAGTGGAACGGTACACCCAACAGGTTTGTGTGAACTGCAAGAATCTTTTTTGTTGTTCCAACCTTGACTTTGGCGATGTATTATTCGGGATAACCTTTCCGTTCTCTCCTAATTTCTGTAGTCAAATACATTGGTGGAATTTGTTTCACTATTTTTTTTTTTAATATTAGCATTGTTTTTACTTAGACTTAAATCCAACATTTCTTTCCTTGTAAATCTTATAAGACGAAGGAATTTCAATTAGGTTACGTACTATTGGTGAATATGTTTCACACATTTTAACAATTTTTATCTACTCTTCTAGAAATTCTTCTAAAGTTATATTCTCTTCATTCATCATTGAACAGTGCAAAATGCTGGTCTTCGAGTATGCCCCTGTGATTTTGATAAATGCAGAGAAATTTTTTGAGAAGACAGACATATGCACTTATATCCATGCATGCAAATCAACTGAGGCTGCATTTCCATCTGAACTGGCACATCAGGATGCTTAGTGCGTCAGCCCAAGAAGTCACGCTTTTAGGCTGTAGAACAGAAGATAGCAGTCTTTTTTAATACATGTAAATGCCATTTACCATCACTCATATCTATGCCTGAAGTGTTAGTCCGCCAAAAAGTGTGAGACCATACCTAATAATTGTCAAAGTTGTGCTCCTTTCAGACTTACATATGACCGCTCTGTAAATGATTCCAGTGTGTTCTGCCTTTCATGCTCATAAATAAGCAAGCCTATCTTATAATCGAAAAATATCCGAGCATTTATGTGGCATGATCAGCATTCAGAAGATGAGGTGAAACCAAGATACAGGAAAGCTTGCAGTTAAAGGTTTACAACCTAACCTCCGGTTGGATTCCAAATGAAATTTATTCTTTTTATTCCCCTTATTCTATATTTCACGAGTCTTTATAAAGTTTCTAGAATTTTTCATTTTTTATTAAAATGGAATTGTTTAACACACACAAGGTTGGGTCATATGTGCATTGGCTTTTATTATGGTAATGTTTCTATCTGGATTCTAATTTAAGTTTTATTTTTTAAAAGTAGAGTAGACGGTTGACTTCTGCTTAAGCATTTTTATTCTCTTGACCCAAAAAAGAGCACGTACGTACGAAAGGAATGGTTTGATATGGTTGGCTACAGTCCTGTACGTATTATACCACAATCATACAAAATTTTTAGAAGTTAGTTCTCGAAAATCCCGGAAGTGATTAACCCTGAACTCGTTTGAGCTCTGATTTACCATGAGATTAATTTCATGGAAGAGGAGGAGAAAGACATGAGTCTCTGGTGGCAGAGAAGAGTTGAGTGTTTTAGATGAAAGGAATGAAAAGAATGGCCTTCCGTAACAACTGTAGGATGAACACCATCAGATCGTTGAAAAAGAGGAGAAGGAAAGAAGAGTCCTCGTGAATGAGGAACGGTCAGGGTTCGAAGAAAAATGATCTCTAGAAACAATAATGGATATTTAGAAGGGCATGAATTGTTTAAAATCGTAGGTTTCATAATTCCCTTTGAAAGTTTGAGACACTTGTAAAAATTACCTGATAGCATAAAAAATAATGTCAAAAAAGACAAATGGGAATTACTGGGGGATTTAAAACTTTTATAACATAGAAATTGACGGTAAATATAAAAGTAGCATCATTATTAATTTTAATAAGTACAGTATGGCATTCATCCTTAAATTCTCATACAACTATGTTAATGTGTCAACATAGCCAAGATGATTGAAAGTTAATATATTTTACCAATTTTATCTGTAAGTAACAATTACTTTTTGTTATTTTTTAACTATTAATTAATGTATTCTTAAACTTACTCTTCTTCTTGCTTGTGCAGCAGCAAATTGAAGAGGTTCAATTTCTTGAAATGACAGAAGAAATAGAATATATATGTATATGTATGTGTGTGTATATATTAGTTTACTTACCAATTAGCGACGAAAATATATACATATACTTTTGAAAATATGGCTGGAATTTGTGTGTGTGTGTTATAAAAGGCACCTGGATTTGTAGGCACAAAGGAAAGGGAACGCACTTGGTTGTGCTTCTGGTGGAGTCGTACTTTTAATAATTCCTGTAATATATGTTCCGGTGCCCTTAAAGAAGACACGGCTGGGGACGTACTTGAATATTCCTACGTTCGCTGTTATCCATTACTTCGAGCTAATTATAACCGACAACTTTTGAGGAAGAAGTCATTCTGGGTGCGCACAGTCCAAATGTTATCCATTCGCCCAGCTTACCGCTTACCATACCAATACAATACCTAATGTAAGTTAATTTCTTGGACCATACGATACCATTCAGTAGCGGTACATTGCTTACTGGCTTTTGCAACAGGAAGAAGACAATGCTCCGAAAACTTCAAAGAAATAATCCAAGAGGTTGTTGTTATTGTTACCAATGATTCGTGCACACCTTCCGACCCATGAAAACAAAAAAAACAGAAAGTTTCGTCCCCTGGTTTGCATTCCTTCACGGCTGCTCCTGTTGTTTTACAACAACAACAACGCACAGTAGTAATAATAACAAGAAGTAGAAGACATACGTGGGCAGGCGTTGGAGTTTGGATTCTACGCAACGCCGTCGATCCGTTTGCAGGTGCCGACGCTTGCGCCTCCACCCAGTTTGGTTTTATATTTCTACCAAACAACGTACGTACCATGCATTCAGCTACTGGCATGCCACGTCCCATTCTTATCTGAAATATATCTATCTCTCCCTCCGGGACCCCAAAACCATGTGAATTTTCTCTTCTCTGTGAGTACGTAATGCGATAAACACACACACACACACACACACAAAGATAACCACACGCTGATTTCTAGAATAATAATATTACCCATCGTGCACGATTGCCGTTTCGTGAAGTCGATCCCCACCATCAACGTTGACGACGTCAGTGCCCCAGAATCGATGCATGCATGGGAAGAGCCAGCCAGCCAGCCAGCCAGCCATTCTCAAGGATGAGGTCAAAAAAAGTAATTACATTCCATTACAATACATATATATATATCATTAAATCTTTGGTTTCCATGATGCATGCAAATCGGTTCGGTTGGTCTCTTACCATGTGCCCTCCCAAGCAAGTCCTCCGTCAGCAGGTCGATATAATAATGAACCGCTGGCGAATGATATTGTTTTCAATAATATCATCATCATGAGCTTATTCTTCAGGCCGGATAGCATATGTGCATATATGCGGAAATATAATTAAATGATCCATCTTTGCCGACGTTCTCTGTTACCGTCATCGTGAGTTAGTATTGTATGTTCTTACCATCCGCGTGCATGATTACAGGTTCCAAATCCAAATCAACGAAATGTATAATGTATTCTGAGAAAAAGAAAAAACGGTATCTTGCTAAATATAAATGATTATATTATAATGTCAAGGAGGACGGTGGAAAAGACTCGATGGACCCATCACCAGATTCGGTATCAAGCCTCGATGCATTTTTTTGAAGAAACGACGGAGTACGTGGTGATGGGATGTGCTAACATTTTTTTCAGAACTAATATGAGTCATATGACCGGTGACCGTGATGAGATGCTCCGCCCACGTTGTATTCTTCAAGTGGAAGAAAAAGAAGGGGCCGATGCCGGTGGAAATGTCCGGCGCCAGAAAGGAAAGGTTAGAGTTTGCCGTCAGTCAACGTCCACCTCCCTTGAATACGACGTCTTTTATTATTATTATTATATTTTATTTTACCGACTGAGCTAATTAGGCCGGATACGACGTCTTTCTTGTAAGCATGGATGGATGATCCGATCAACGTCTTCCCTGCTGCTATCAACCAACCTGAATGGAGCGCGCGGACTTTACCGGCCACTTTGGCTGTCGTTCCAATTTGTGCATAGATTAGTTCGTGAAAGCTTGCGTTTTAGAATAAAAAAAATAAAACGAAAGGATGCGGAAGGAGACGTACGTACGATCCGAAGTTGATGGATGAGCTAACCGCTTAAACGACATCTCTTTGATTCCGTAACAGATCCAGCTTCTTCTTCTTCCAAATTCATCTCTTCTCCCACCTCTACTTCTTCTTCTTCTTCTTCTTCTTCTTCTTCTTCTTCTTCTTCTTCGGTTCTTCTTCAAAAGCAAGCAGCAAGCAGGTCTTTCTTTCTTTCTTTCCTTTTCAGCAAGAGAAAAGGCCAGGGAACTATCATCATACGGAGGTAGATAAGATAAGTCCGGTAGTGGTCCTTGAAAGGTAGGAGAGGACCGACACAGGCAGAGAGAGAGAGAGAGACGACTGATCACATGGAGTTGGTCTCTTCAGTTGTTTGTTTTCTGACATTTGATAAGCCAGACTTCCTCCATCTATCTTATAATTTTATAAGTCACGTCTCTTCTCTTCTCTTCTCTTCCCTTGTATACTCTCCGCCGGACAACACACCGCCTGTGACCTGTCCGTGCACCGTCCTTATATTTGGAGTGTGGCCAGAACGGCCTCTCTCACATTATTATTTCAAACGCGTCCAGCCATCCGTACTTGTCGGCTGGTTACGTTCACATGTGTTCTTCGAGTAGCCATGGCCTCATGTTCCCACGCGGGACCGTGTGTAGCCGCCTTCGGTACGAACCAACCTCCAAGTTTAATTTTTCTCACCAACTATTACTTGATTATTTTTTAATTTAAATATTTGCCTACAAAAAATTCTTTATTAAAATATACGTTTATCGGAAGGAGGATGGAAATACGTTTGTAGACATATATAATAATACAGGAGGTTATTATGCTAATTAATTTTAAACTAAGAGGACGAGATGATCAACAGCAACAGCAACAATAACAATAATAATAATAATAATAATTAACAGGAATCACGTGGTGCGGAGGAAAGAGCCAAGTGCCTGCGATTTGGATCTTAGCGACGGACGGGAGATGCCATCGGATATTCTCAGGAATAGGTCAACCAACTCTGATTAATTTAATTAATCGGAACAATATTTCTAATTTCAATTTCTTCGGGGACCACTTTTTTAACAATTTCAAAACAAAAAAGAAAAAGAAAAATCATCTTTCATGTCATCTTTTTCTTTCATTTATCGCTCACAAGTTTTAAGGAATGGCAGTGTTTATCGATAAGCTGATTCAAGGCTTTCAGAAAGAGGTAAGGAGACTGTTTAAGATATTTGAGTTTTCAATTAGGAAACGTTTCTATATCGACAAACTTATTGACAGCTACAAACTCTTGGCACCATCTCAGGTTTAGACATGTTGAAAAATTTTAATACTAACTTCCACAAGTTGACATACAAATTCGTATGGTTAAATGTTAAACTTGTCTCTTCTGAGAAGATCTCGGACCATCGTTAAAAAGAGAAGAAAAGCATAGACAGCAGCTTAGAATGTAGGATTTACAAGATGCCGTAGATTTACAGAAATAATCGACTTAAAGTCTGTTTATCTATCTATCTATACGATGAAAAGTTTGAAAAGTCAAGCTTGAACATCTGTATTTAATGAAATGTCAAGAATTAAAATATTTTAAACATTATAATAAATCAAAAAACTTTAATAACTATTTTTACAATACGCTAATATCTGCTAACAATGCACCCGTCTTATACGGAACCGTATTGCAGCGCACGTCTACGTGGGGAAGAAAACAAAAAAACACACACACACTCCCAACACGGTTATGCACGTGCGAGATGGCACCGGATAACTAACCCGAACCCGACTCGCATCAGACCAAAACCTCATCATTAAAATCCCATCCCACAGTCCTGCGGACGCTCAGCCCTATCGTCATCCTCCGGTCCTCAAAAAAAAAGAAAAGAAAAGAAAAGAGAAAAAGGTAATCGACCGGCCTTTTCACACTAACCGTAACGCCTGCGGTGGTGCATCGCTGATTCCTTGCATGTGCGACGAGGGAACTACGCGCTCCGTCCGAGGAGATTAAAGAATTAGCTTCCAACAATGTCGCATTCCGGAGATGGTGCCGGTGGCGGGAAGAAGGTCCTCTTCGACAAGTACGAGCTGGGAGGGCTCCTCGGCTGCGGCTCGTCCGCCAAGGTCTACTACGCTCGGGAGGTCCGTACCGGCCAGAAAGTGGCAGTGAAGTGCTTCAGCAAGCAGAACGTCGTCAAGTACGGAAACGTCGCCAGCATCATGCGGGAGATCTCCATCATGCGCCGGCTCCGGCATCCCAATATCGTCCGCCTCCACGAGGTCCTCGCCACCCGCACCAAGATCTACTTCGTCATCGAATTCGTAATGGGCGGGGAGCTCTTCTCCAGGCTCGAGTCCAAGGGACGTCACTCCGAGGACGACGCCCGGAAGTACTTCCGTCAGCTCATCTCCGCCGTTGGATTCTGCCATTCAATGGGGGTCTACCACCGAGACCTCAAGCCGGAGAACATCCTCATCGACGAGAAGGACAACCTCAAAGTCTCCGATTTTGGCCTCAGCGCCGTCCACGAGCAGATGCGGCAGGATGGGCTGTTCCACACACTCTGCGGCACGCCGGCCTACGTCGCCCCTGAGATACTAATCAAGAAAGGCTACGAAGGGGCGACGGTCGACATATGGTCCTGCGGTGTCATCCTCTTCACGCTCGTCGCCGGGTACCTCCCCTTCAACGACGCCAGTCTAATGGCCATGTACAGGAAGATCTACCGCGGAGAGTACAAATGCCCCAACTGGGCGTCGGCTGAGCTGAAGCACCTCATCTCCCGCCTTCTCGACACCAACCCTTCCACGAGGATCACCGTCGACGACATAATCAAGGACGCCTGGTTCACCAAGGGGCTCCGCCCCGAGGAGGTGGCGGAGTTGTCGAGGTTCCACTGCGCAAGAGAGGTGGACTGTGATTTGTTGGATTTGGTGGGGAAGAAGAAGACCATGAAGGTGGAGAAGCAAAGGGAGCTCAACGCCTTCGATCTCATATCCCTCTCTCCCGGCTTCGACCTGTCCGGTCTGTTCGAACCGCCTCCAATCCGGGAGCGGTTCGTGGTGACCGATCCGGTCGAGGGAGTATTGGAGAGGCTGGAGAAGGGTTGGGCCAAGGCCGGGCTAGAGGTGTGGAGGAGAGAGGGGAAAGAAGGGTTGGTCGGGATGGAAGCGCGGAGTCGGAAGCCGGTGGCGACGATGGAGATGAGCCGGCTGCACCGGGAGATGGCAGTTGTGGAGGTGAGCGTTCACGGGAGAGAATGGGACAAGATGATTAGACCGGCGTTGAATGAGATCGTTTCCGATCCGGTTCCGGCCGGGTTCAGAAGTACCTGCTCCGGTTCGTAGAGCGTCACTCGCTCGTGGTTTATTAATACTATCAGTAAATTACTACTTCCCAGTTTTGGAATGGAAGGCAGTCGCCCTTACGGACTCCAGGGTTTAATAACACTGATGGAGGAGGAAAGCAACCAAAAGGTCATTGCCCTTTGCCTTTTGGAGGATATTACTTGTTATAATAATTAAGAAGTGGAATGAAACGATGACCTTGGCCCTAGCGAAGGAAGAGAGATCGATTTGTGTTGTATATTTTCTTACTGTACAGTGTGTGTAGAAAGTGAGAGATCGATTTGTGTTGTAATTTTTTGTACTTTAGCCCTGGAACGATAAATAAAAAAGAAATCAAACTTTACACTCGTTAATTCCATGTGCATCCCAAGCGATACGAGCAAGTTTCATATACGCGTTTGAGGAGTAACGGACCTGCGACACGGCTACCGGTGGCTTTTTATATATTGTAAATATTTAGGGCTGGGATTAGACTGAAGATGTTCTTTCGTGGATGTTACCGTACAAAGCAAGAAAAAAACATCAAATAATTTCATAAGACAAATCCGTGTTGACATCGTGCCTGATGCTCGAACCACCTCCGAAAACTCGCAAAATCTCACCCTTTCTTTCCTGTCAGACATAATTGAAAATGTACGATTTCACTTACAATAAAAATTACGTGAAAGTCAAAAGGCCTAACAATCGCTTTCCAAAATAAATGCAACCTAAACATTGGTTTGACCAAGAAATCCAGGTGAACCGAGTTAAACCAAATGAAACCACTCAATACGAAGCAATATTTATAATGCTTAGATTAAATGAATCATATAGAGATGAATATTGTTTAAACAGAAAATGGCAAGATATAAATGTGTAAGTGATGAATATCAACCGTTCTTTCACCGTCACTACTCTTTATTTTGTAATCTTTACTTAAAATATCCCGAACGAAACTTCCACGACGGTCCTACCGGAAGGTCCCCTTTTTCCGGTGCACGTCTTTCTATTCCAAAAGAGAAAAAAAAAAAAAAAAAAAAAAGAAGAAGAAGGGGGGAGGACGTGCATGCGACGAACAGACGCGTACGAAGGGGAATCGATCAATTCTAGGAAAAAAGGACCATCATCTTCTCCTGCCCAACTTAACTTACATGAACCAATTATAATTTCTGCTACGTACCCATCCTTCATGAAGCAAACAAAGGTCATGATGTCATCTCAACTCCTAAACTTACGGGAACGAGCAGTTAATGAGAATCTTAAGTGTGTAAGTCCACGTCACCTCACATGCATGCATGAGCATCCGCAAATTAAGACCGGCCTACTCACTTATTATTGGCTAGCTACCTGTTATATATATATATATATATATATATATAGTTTATGATGGCAAATGCTTCATACGTACGATTATATTTATCTTGATGAGGTAGATGTTTTCTCCGTATTACAGTTTCGTTCTATTAATATATATATATATATATATTCAGAAGTTGCAGCACAAATAGTGTTAATCAACATAGAACCAGAAAGTGAGCCGATCAAATCATTATTATTGTCATAAGGGGCCGTCATCTTTTACTCGGCCTTTCAACATATAAAGTTTTATCCTGAATATTATTTAAGATAAAATACGTGATCAAATTAAGGACTCGGATGTCGATATAATGATGCAGGGGTGATCTTGTACGTCGACAACAGTGACATTAATGCACAATCCTATTTATAGCTGAAGAATGCAGAAAATGAATAAATTTGTGGAAAAGAATTTTAAAGATACATGCATGCAACGGCAACAGCAGGGCAATGGACTTGGGACTTTTCCTTTTCCTTCAGGTACACACTTATCACTTCGTTGAATTAATACTTAACTTAACAAATAAGTTCGTGAACTTAAGTTCACTACAGTTATTTATACATGAATTCAACAAATCATTGGACGATCTCAAAGAATGCAAATACTTTGCTTTATGCACTCTAATTGCTACTTATCTCAGATTTAACAATAAATAAATTTAACATCCAAATGATCTTAAATAATAATCAGTCAAGACACAATTTCAGATATTAAAAATTAATTGATTTCCAAAATAAAGTCATACAGTTTCATACTAAAATGAAAAGTAAATATAAAATATTTGACAATCACAAACAAACAATACAAACACAAACAATACATAAACAAAATATGATACCTATTTAACTAAAAATGTTAATATTAATGTTCTTTAAGGTAGACGATAGATGAATGACAATGCTCTCTATTAAAAATCAAAATCTTCTAACATTATATGCAATGTCATTACACATTTGAATATTGAATCACTTACTATTAAACACTCCTCTCCCTACTAGATTACGAACCTAAACCTTTGTAAGGTAATCTTCTCTTCAACAAATTGACATCAACTTGACACCAAAGTTGGAAGTTTCAATCCTTTTATATTTCTTTTCAATAACAAAAGCTGACGTCAATTTGAATGGTTGGATTCTTCTTTCCTATACGTCAATGGTTGTAATGTCTTTTCATTTCACAATAGAGATCATGGGTGTAAATCATGCAATGTGGATTTTCAATACAATTCCAATAATTACTCATCATCGCATATTAGATAAAATAACTGATCCATGGAGTTAACATAACTCAACAGATTAACTTCAATGAGTTAATTGCTAACTCAACGAACAAGTTCTGTTCAGTTATACAATAACTCCACATATTCAATTTAGTAAAACATGTAATAACACAAGTTACGCAAATACTACACATACTATATAGGTGTAAATAATATTTAATAATATTTTTAAGTGATATTTTACAATAATTCCAAAATAATACTTAAGTAACGTTAATTCTTTTTAATTATGCATATATTTCAATTAAGTCTCAGATTTCCATAAATGTAACATAATAACCTAATTTCTATCTGGTTAGCCATATAACATACCCTTAATCATTAATTTAAGCTTTAAGAATTATGCATTTTTTCACTCTAAACATGTCATTAGTTGAGTTGAAAGAATTAAAAATTCAACTACAAGATTTGTTGAAAGAGAAATTTATCCAACCTAGTGTCTCTCTTTAAAAGGCATCTATATTATTTATTAAGAAAAAAGATAATAGTATGAGATTGTATGTTAATTACAAGAAACTAAATAAAGTAACAATAAAGAATAAGTATCTATTACCGAAAATAGATAACTTATTCGATCAATTTTAAGGGACTACTATATTCTTAAAAATCAATCTACGACTAGGATACCATCAGTTGAGAATCCAAGTTGAAGATGTCCTGAAAATAGATTTTGTGTTTGTTATGACTACTATGAGTTTTTAGTGATATCATTTAAGTTAATTAATATCTTTGTTGTGTTTATAACATTGATAAACAAAATCTTTTAGCCTTATTTAAATCAATTTGGTGTAGTCTTCATTGATAACTTATTAGTCTATTTCAAAAATAGAGTAGAACATAACAGTCATTTGAGAATTGTCCTACAATTACTAAGAGAAAAAAAAACTTTATGTCAAATTGAAGAAGTATGAATTTTGGCTTAATAATGTAACATTTCTAAGTCACAATTTTAGGTAATAAGATTTCAATGAACCCCAAAATAAGTTGAGGTCAACAATGCTTAGAAACAACCAACCTTAATGACTAAAGTTCATAGTTTCTTAGATTTTATAGGTTACTATAGGAGATTTGTTGAGAGATTTGCTAAAAACGCTAAACATTTTTGACCTAGTTAACCAAAAATAGAGTGAAATTTATGTGGACCCTAGATTGTAAACAATCTTTTTAAGAGTTAAAAACTAGATTAACAAAAGCTCTCATCTTAACACTTTTAAAATCAAATAAATGGTTCACCATGTACAATGATACTTTGTTGAAAGGTCAAGGATGTGTGCTAATGCAATAGAATAAGGTAGCAATTCATGTATTGAGACAATTGAAGTCCCATAAGGAAAACTACCCTACCCACAATCTAAAGCTAATAATAGTAATTTTTGACTTCAAGATATGGAAACACTATTTATATGGTGTTTCTTATAAGATTTACATTGACCAAAAAAATCTCAAGTATATATTCATGTAGAAATAATTAAACTTAAGGTATAGAAGATGATTAAAATTACTACAGGATTATGATTTGTCTATTCAGTATCATTTAGGAAAAGTTAGCTGATGCTTTGCATAAGAACTCTTGCAAATTTGTTGCAACTATGTTGACATAGTAGCAACACCTCTTAGAAGATCTGAATCAACAAAAGATCGAGATTTATCTATTAGATCAATAGAGTTTGATAACTAATATCTTTGTGAAGCTCACATTGCTCAAAAAATTAAAAAGAGTTAGATGTCAAATAAAGAGTTGGTAAAGATTAGACAAAAGGTGGAGCAAGGCACTTGTACTAATTTCAAGATCTATGATAATAGTTCCTTGAGACTATTTGGCAGATTGTGAGTACCCAATGATTTAGAGCTACGATAGATGATTCTTGTTAAGGCACATAACTCATGATATATAGTGCATCCTAGATGTACAAAGATTTAAAAGATCATTTCTGGTGGAATGACATGAGAAGAAATATTACTAAATTTATAATTCACTATTTGACTTATCAATAAGTCAAGATCAAGCTTCAAAGGCTACTAAGATTGTTACAATCTTTGCCATTCTAAAGTAGAAATGAGAACATGTCACCATGGATTTTATGATAGGATTGTTAAAAATAGTGTGGGGCAATGTTGTCAGTTAGGTGAGTGTTGACAAGCTAATGAAGTCTACTTATTTCCTAGCTTTTAACATACGATTGTCTTAAAGCAAAATGGCAAAGCTATATGTTAAGGAAATCGTTAGACTCCATAATGTTCTTGCTATGATCACATCAGATCGAGACTCAAGATTTGTCTCCAAATTTTGAAAAAGTTTGCATAAGACGCTAGGCACAAAATTATAATTCAACATTACTTGTCACCCCTAAACAAATAGTCAATATGAGCATATTATTTGAACATACGAAGACATGTTAAAAACCTATGTGATTGATTTTTAAGGCATGTGGAATAGATATCTTCCATTGGTAGAGTTTGTTTATAATAATAGTTATTAAGTAAACATTCAGATAGCATCATACAAGACTATATAGTAAGAAGTATAAATCTCTTATTTGTTAGGATGACGTAGGAGCAAGGATACAAATTGAACTAGAATATGTGCAAAAAACTAATGGAAAAGTTCAACAAATCAAAGAGGGACTTCAAGTTACATAGAACAAATAAAAGAACTATTGTAAAAAACGACCTTTCAAATTTTAGATAGGAGACAAAATTTTCCTCAAGATCTCTCTCACAAAAGGCATTACACAATTTGGTGTGTGGGGATAAGCTCAATCTTTGATACATTAGATTGTTCTAAATTCTAGTGAGAATTAGACCTATAACTTACAAATTAGACTGACCAATAGTTTTTACAAGGATACATGATGTGTTTCACATGTCAATGCTAAGAAAATGTGTCAAACTCATTACATGTGTTAGAGGTGGTAATGATACTTATTTACTAGGATTTGATTTACAAGGAGATCCAATTTCACAAAACTTATTTTAAGTTTTAAGGACAAAACTTATTTTAAAGAGGATAGAATGTGATGCTTATAAAAAAGAAACTAATGATGAGACGATGTAATGTCCACCACCTTATATAAATAAAAAGGGGGTTTTGGCAATGAATTATTTCCATTGTTGTTGAGAACAAGAATAAGAAAAGAGAGAGGTAAAGAGGAAAAGGAGGAAGAAAGAAGAGAGAAAAAAATAGAGAGAGAAAGAAAGAAGAAAATTTGGAGATATTGGTAATTAATCTATTATATTTAATTAATATTTAGTTAAATAGTATATAGATTAGTTAAATGTTTTAAATTATTTTACATAATAATTAATAATGTTATCATGCATGTTTATAGAAATTTACATTAGACATTATATGTGATCACATTATTATTGTGCATGATTAAATGACTATTGATACTATTCAAATGATTAATGTGGTTACCACAAACTCCGTTACAAAGCTGATATGCAATTATTATCCTGTCACAAGATTGTTATATGATTAGAGTGAACTTACTATTTAAGGCAATTGTAGCATACTGGAATTATTGAAAGAGTATTTAAGTTACAGTGGACTAGCTTGGGATTATACATGTTAGGATTATATTATATGAATTATATTTTATTAATTATGCAAGTTCATTTTTGTATGCTATTTAATTGATACATTGATTTTATAGTAAATTGTTTACTAGGCAATTAGCTTATTATTGATTTTTTCATAGTTTTAGGTTTCTCTTGTGATACCTAAGAAAGATAGTAGTCGAACATGATGGTTATGTATATTAGTTGTATTTAATATAATAAGCATCGAAATCAACATTTATAGATATATGTATAATTGTAGTGTTTTAAAACTTTAAGAAAAAAAATTACAGATATTCTATATATATATATATATGTTTATACCTCCTTACAGATACCTACCTTATATTAATATTAATGAAGAGTTATATTCACATCTTTTATTAATTTAATAAATGAATATTCTTTTTTATATTAATGTGGCAATTATTACGTTCTTAGTTAGGACATGACACCCACTCTATAATTAAGTTTGAAGTGAATGAGCTAAATTATGCATGATGGGTAATCGAGTGTATAATTTAACAAGGATCTGAACAGCACAAAATTGAAGTCATGGACCTACTACCAAAATAAAGTGTCTAAAGTACGGATATATCTTAGCATCTTTAGTAACTGCGGCAGTTTATTATTGCTGATATCTTAACTCTTCAAAGGATTCTCCTCCTATGAATCACTGTTAAATTATCATCCTATTGTAACAAAATTATTGGGCTATGTTTATCCCAAAAAACTACACTTTCATTCTTTTATGTATTTAATGCACATATTGACAATAGAAAAAAAAAAAAAACTGACAGAAGATGGAGTATGCAACACAATGGAAAGAGAACTATTAAAAAGATAACATGCAAGGTTTGAAGCACAATAATTTCATGGCATGGTAGTGATATAATGGTAATATAACCATAAAAATGGATCAATGTAATAGAAAATTTTCTTACATGTTTGCATCTTTGAACAATAGACTGGAAGTCAATTACCAGATATTCTATATTGCTCTCCTGCTGAAAGCACAGTATGTAAGCCACTTTCTCCTCATCTTGTAGGTGATCAATATCTTCAGACATTTGTGGTTGGGAACCAAATATTAAATAATCACTTTTATGGGTGTAGTTCATGCCTGCGATTGGTACATACACAAAACGTCATATTTTCGTTTGAAGTAAGAAGTTCATTGAGTTTAACATTGATGAACGTAGAAATAAGATTTGGGCTAATATATGATGAACTTGTCAAGTCATCACTAATTGGTTTTGAAAAAAGATATCTCGCATAACATGATTTTAAGATGAAATATTTCACATGATAATAAAGTAAGTTCACAAATATTCACTTGTACAGTACTTATATACTTGAAATAAGCTATAAGTGAAAAAGCACATGGAAAGTTTTGTGTCAATAGATTTTAGAGATAGGATTTAAGTTAATATGTGATGAACTCTTTCATACATCATCAATCGATTTTGAGATGAAATATTTTCTAATCTAAAATTAGTGGCATCCCATGGTACTTCCTACGCTAAACCTTTTAGATTTCTACGGTAAATGAGCAGAATAAGTCATCCCATCTTCAAAAGGTCATATTCAAAATTTAAAGCAAATATCACAGTCATTAAAGCGATTTACTTCTTCCGCATAGGAAAGAACAACAAAGTATTCGATGAAGCCTACGACATTGAAGTAGAGACACAAACAAAATGTAGACGATGGAAGCATACAGACAGAAAGGACAAAAACATGGAAAAGAAAAGAGAAGAAAAACCAAATTAGTTTCTTCTGGTGATTCGTTACCAAGATCGTGATGGTATTCGCATAGATTCCTCGTCATCCTCTTCGTAGCAGTGTTTGTTGTGGTCATCTACTATTCTTGCTATGGTTCCATCGCCAGTTCGGGCCTCTTCCCTAACTCCGTCCCCTGAACTCTTCTTCCCGTAGGCCCAAGAAGTTTTGGTGAGAACTGACCGCAGGATATGGACCCCTTCGCGATGGACGCATCGATCGCCGGCAAAGTGGGGAGCCGATCGGAACAGGGACGGGAAGAAGCCCTTGGTAGTTGCCATTTCTGTCGTCCTTTCTTGGTTAATAAGACTGGGGAAGAAAATATTGACCGTCCTTGGGTTGTTTTAATATTACGCCTCTTTAATTTACAAAAAGCAATCGAATGCGGTTAAGCGAATATTATGGAATATAGTGGTAAAAATTAATAAACTTTGTATCTTAGTGTTATCATTTTCGTTGTTGCTCTTTTTTAAAAATTTTACTTTATAATTTGTACTTTTATTTATGTTTTTGAACTATTTTTAACCGTGTTTTCATGATAAAGAGTTTTTTTAATATTAAACCTCTTTAATTTTCAAAAAAAACTTGCAAGTTTCAAACCACATTGGATTGAAGCACATAAAAGAAGGCTAGAAGGGATATTGATAACTATTAGGCATCTAACATTAGATATTTAGGGAGAAGAGATTTGTGTACGATAAAAAGTGACGGAAAGAGACGAGAATGAAAATAACAAAAGTTAAGATAATACGTAAATTATTTGTGTACAACTAAAGGTAAAAAAAAAGTTTGATAAATTTTTTGTTTTAACT
This sequence comes from Cymodocea nodosa, assembly GCA_036874045.1. NCBI lineage: Eukaryota > Viridiplantae > Streptophyta > Magnoliopsida > Alismatales > Cymodoceaceae > Cymodocea > Cymodocea nodosa. Next base: position 23,334,530 of record CM072338.1, on the reverse strand, counting down.
TTTTCAAGAAGGATCTTTCTTTATATCTTTTTTATAACCTTTAGAGATATGAAAAAGTTAGAAAGTGACGATTCATCTTTATCATATGTTGAGAAAATTTTTTTAAAAAATTTTCTTATGAATTATATGTTATTATCATAAATTATAAAAATCATATTTTAACATCTTTTATATTAAAAATCATATTTTATCATCATAAATCATAAAAATAATCTTTTATCACCATAAATCATAACAATCATATTTTATCTTAAAAATCATATTTTTACCACCATAAATCGTATGTTATCATAAAAATCATATTTTATCATCATAAATCATAAAAATAATGTTTTATCACCATAAATCATAACAATCATCTTTTATCTTAAAAATCATATTTTACCACCATAAATCATATTTTATCATAATAATCGTATGTTTATCATAAAAATCATATTTTATCTTAAAAAATATATGTTGTTATCATAAAAATCATATTTCATCATCTTTTATTTATAAATTTGTCACGAGTGTTGAATAGTTATATCTTATTATATCTATATTTTATTACTTTCTGTTGTTTTCTATTATATTCCTTATTATAGACAAATACTCATATTTTATTTAACTTTCTGTGACTTTCTTTAACATCACTTCCTATAATTTTTTGAATCTTTCTTTTTGTTACGTACAAATAAATTTTTAAATTTTGTGACTTATTTATAACCTATCAGTCTCTATAATTAAAGAAATTTTATATGTTTAATATATATTTATCAGATACAGTTATATGTATTGAGTTAGTTAGTTATATGGTTTTAATATCATGCATGTGCTGATTAAATGTGTTGTATAGGTTAAATAGTATATGTGACTCGTTTTAGTCTATCAATGGCTTAAACCTACCGAACTTGGTAAATATGTTTATAAACGAATTAAATTCTCGTAGATGATCAAATCGAGTGATAGATAGATTCAATGTAAACCTCGTTCCTTGACCTAATTCAGCACTCTTCCTTCTATATATGTATTTAATTGAGATGGATAAGGTTTTCACCAAAAGACAGAAAGCATTATTCGTATAGATTTTAAAAATTGTAGTTAAAAAGATACAAAAGAAAAATAAAAGAGTACTGTTATTTATTTAATCAAGGCAATGAAATAGTTGAGTTTATGCTTTTATATTGCAAATGCAAATGTATATATTTATTTATTTAGTACGTGTTGATTATCTATTCGTCGCTGCTGCACTGTTTTGGACCTTATCCTTCGCTGACTTCCGTAACATGCGAGGAATCCATTCGGAGAACGAATCTGGACAAAGGCAAGCAGCGGATGGAACACCTCAGCAAGGAGATTCGGCTCTGGTGTATATGAGAGCCCATGCTCTGATTCCATTTTTCACCTGCTTCTGAAAGTGGGAAGATTAAATGCCCACACCTAACACATGATTACTTCAAGAAATTCGAGTTATTTTAGGTTGAAGTCCATCACCGGAACCGTACGACAGCTGCTGCTGCTTCTTCTTCTTCTTCTTCTTCTTCTTCTTCTAAAAAGATAAAAATAAAAATAAAAATGCCGCAACAGTTTTATCTACCAATCTGTTCAAAAAACCTTGCATCAACGGTGAAAGAGACGATGAAGCATTTTTCTTTACATGGAAAAATGTTAATGTTTTAGTAAATAAAAAGGATGGACGGATCTGCTCCTCCATCTTGATGATTACAAACCGGCCTTCCTCTCTTTCTCGCCGCCGCCTCCACAATCTGCTGAGTGCGTTCTACCACCGTCGATAACCGGGACGACGACTTCATCGTTGTGGACATTGGTACCGGTACCACTGTTGCCATTCTTGTCTGTTTTCTCTGTGAGCAGCGACGTTGCCCGATCTAAGAGGTTAAGAACGATGTGTGTCCCGATCCCACCGATGAGACCGTAGGCAATAGAGTACGTCAATGGCATGAGGACCAGCGTCATGAACGCCGGCACCGCCTGCCGCATGTCGTCCCAGTCGATCTCCACCACAGATCGCATCATCATCACCCCCACCAGCACCAGCGGCGGCCCCACTGCCCAAGCCGGTATCGACGCCAGCAACGGCGTGAAGAAGAAGGCCAGGAGGAAGTACCCGGCCACCGTCAGCGCTGTCAGCCCCGTACGACCGCCTTCCCTGATCCCCGTCGACGACTCGATGAACGTCGTCACGGGCGATGTGCCCAGAAGCGATCCGACAACGATAGCCGACGCGTCCGACATGAACGCGAAGTTCTGGCCCTCGAAGTCTCCTGTCGTGTCGTCGACGAAGCCGGCGAAGTGGGCCATGGAGTAGAGCGTCCCCGTCGTGTCAAGGACGTCGACGTAAAGAAACGTCACTAGGGCCTCCCAGAAGAAGGTCTTGCCCATGCCGGAGAAACTGAGGGCTCCCGCCGTGGACTCGATCTTGTGGACGTCGACGACTTGTTTGAAGTACTGGTAGGCGTGGTCGCCGTCAGGGGTGTCGGGGAAGGCCGTGACGCTGGTGTGTCGGAACCACGAGACGGCGGTGACGAAGACTATGCCATAGATCATCGCGCCCTTGACGTTCTTAGACAAGCAGAAAGCGATGATGACGAATCCCACGACCGCCAGCCAAAAGGTGGGGGACTCCATCCTTCCATGAAGGCACATGATCTCGCCGGAGACGGTTCCTCCGGGTAGGAGCGACACCGTGCCATTCGCGTCGGACACGACCGGCGCCAGCGCAACGCGCGCGTCGCGGGGGCAAGCGGCGAGCGTGACGAGCGTCGAGGAGCTGAACCCAATGAGTCCAACACCTTGGTTGTTCTGCAGTCCGATGAAAGCCAAGAACAGCCCAATCCCGGCGGAGGACGAGATCCGAACTGGATTGGGTACGAGCTTGACGAGTTTGGTGCGAAACCCGACAGCGGAGATGAAGAGGAAAACGAGGCCTTCGAGAAACACGGCGGTTAAGGCGGTCTTGTACGGCAGGTTGCCGGAACCGTGGTAGCCAACGACGGTGTAGGCAAAGTAAGCATTCATACCCATGCCGGGAGCAAGGGCGAGAGGTAGGTTGGCGAAGACGCCCATGATGACGGACCCTATGACAGAGGACGCAATTGTGGCGACTATTAGATCGCGGCGCGCACGGTCGACGCAGGACGAGTAGCCATGGTCGACAACGGGGGGAAACTTGCAGGTGGGGGACGGGTTGTGGCAGTCGGCGACGGAGCAGGTGGCACCGGAGTCGGAGATGATGGAGGCATTGACGGCAAGTATATAGGCCATGGTCAAGAACGTCGCAGTGCCGGCGCGGAGTTCCGTTGTGAACGTCGTGTTACGAGGGGATAGCTTGAAGTATCTTCCAACGCGAGAGGCGGAGACCGTGGAGTTCAGGCGGGTAAGGAGGGACGCCGACGAGGCCATGGCGGCGGAGCCAATTAAAGATGAAGAAGTGTTTGGTTTCGGCCTTTTTTCGCTGCAACTGATGAGTAGATCCAAGTCAAGTAGTAGCGTTATTTTGTGTCATCTTGTGGGAAGAGGGGAGGTCAAAGGAGGAAAGCTGAGATACCTCCCGTAGCCCGCAGTCCAGTTCGACTTACCCGTTCCCGATGGACGTTTATAATAATAATAATATATGAAAATCTTAGACCAATGACAAATTTTGAAGTAAAAAATATTAAAAATATAAGTTCGAATGTCATTATTAAAATAAATAAAAAAGCTGCTAATCACTGCGTACTTTATGGGCCCTACCACCGATTAGTAAATGATGATGATGATGATACGTACACACTTTTACCATTTATACGCACTTTTTCCAATGCCTCACCAAACCTAATTGCTCTATCTTCTTTCTTTCTTTCTTTGCGTCAAAAACCTGCAACTTCAATTTTTAGCAATAATGAAAATAATGGTATAAATGCCTAATCGATTTTAATTTGAATTTCTATGTTAAAAAAACACCTGAATTATTCGTGTACTTGTTCCTGGTAGCGGCTTCCGGCTTTTGCGGCCGATAAGACCATTTCCACCCCCCCCAAAAAAAAATAGTCAGATCTCTCAAAACTGAATCGGCGTTATCGTTTCATATTAGTCAATCTTTAGCCGCTGATCCAAATTCGGCGACTAATTTAAGGACATGACCACTAAAAAAAAAAATATGATATCAAATGCTTTACTCCGTGTTCGGATACATTCCTACTAGATTAACTTAAATTATCTTTGGAGTGACAGCCATAGCAGCCTACCTCTAGAAAAGTCGCTCTTCTCCAACCTTGCCGTGTTGCTACGAAAGCACTCACCCTGAATCACCATCAAGTGGGAATAAATTTTTGATTTAAATCTGATAAAAAATACCATCATTTGAAAAAAATATATGACTTTCTCGATGCTGAAATTAATAATAAATAGTGAATTTAATTAGTGGGAGACTGAAAGCAAGTGGCAGTTCCTGTAGCTCGTATTCGAAGACAAAATGCCCACGATTTCCAAAGGCTGTTTTTAAAAAAAGAACCAACTGTTGATAGTTTTTCTTTTTCACCGGTAAGCCAAAGATCAGATTACCGATCTAAATAAAGGCAGAATGTACGAAAGTAATTTAAATTAAAAATAGGGTAGCAAAACGAGACGAAGAAAGCAAAAATAAATAAAGACGAAAAGATGAAAAACAGATTAGTTGACACAGTCTCATCTTTTACTTCACCAACTCGATCATTCAACAAGAAATTCATTAAGCAGCATCTAAATAATAGTAGTGTAGCCTGTTACATTTTGTAGGAGGAATAGGACAGAGTTGATCTCTTTGATCATCTTGGTATCAACACAATAAATTATTTAACCAAGAAATAGTTAAATTAGTAATCATTCAGAGAATAACGTTATTCCAGAGGAGCCAAACGTTTCAAAAGAAAGAGAAGAAAATAGAATGCCAAGTCGTTTTAGAGAAAGTGAAATTTAGAGTAGAATAAAGAGGAGTTTTAATTAAAAATTGTCAAAAATAATAATTCTATTATTTTTTATAACAGAAATTCTAAAATTCAAAAGCAGAACTGCAATCGACAAAAAGATACCGTCAAGTCTCGTCAATAAGATTATGATACGAATCGGTGAGATTTCTATTTCAATTTTTATGTGGATTAAACTTGGATAAAATCTTATCACGGAGTCCAAGCCAACAAATTCAAAAACAAAAAAGAAGGAAAAAGATTAACATGATGTTTTTTTTTTCTTTGGCGAGACAGAAGAAAGAAAAGGGAACTGCTGACGGTGTGTTAGAAATAAATAAATAAAAAGAAAAAGAAATAATTAGGCTGGTACTTTATTTTGAAAGGGTCTAAAGGGCTCGGCCTAGAGGGATACCACTGCGAGTTGATAGTCGTAAAGCCTGTACTTCTTTTTTTATCAAAAAGAACATTTGTTTTCTATCATCAAACCGAGAAAACTCCTCCTCCTCCTACCGCCACTGAAATTGAGGATCATACGCCGACGAAAAAGACACCGCCTGCTTCATGATTGTCAAACGAAATGAAATACGCCGAACCGGGCGGTGAAATATGGGAATTGTCGGAGTTTATGATATCGATCATAAAACTGCCTTTTTGTTTGTTTTTCACTGAAACTCAAACTTGTCTTTCTCGTTTCTGGTTAATTCAAGCTGTTGCAGTGGATTTCAGAATCTTTGTTGAAATGGAGGTCAAAAATGTCCTCCTGATGGAAGCCACATGATGACCATCAACTACTTCTGTGTTCGCAATTAATCTTCTCGCTGTCAATTATTAACCGCCAACAACAAATTCATCATTCGCAATTCATGTAGTAAAAAGACAAAAAACGTGGGAATTGTTGACATTATTTTTATCGGAAGGGCCGTGGATTTTTCTTGCCAAACAAGGACTCCACCACGCTCCCACCTCTCTTTCAAACCACCAAATCGCTTATTTTGCGAAAAATATATGTATTTTTTATTGAAAACGTCAATTCGAGTGGCCTGATTATTGGTCTTTTGCATGGGACCATCCATCATTTTTCTGGAATGTGTTCGTGTCAGTCAATTTTTTTTCGTGAACTTTTTTAAAAAAGGTCTTGCGTCTAATTAAAAAAATAGAATCGGAGCTTTTATATACATATATATATATATATATATATATATATATATAGAGAGAGAGAGAGAGAGAGAGAGAGAGAGATTTTTAAATCATCATTAATTAATTTTTACATAATATCAGAATATATTTACATACATTGTATATATATAAAAAAGTTATAAGTGAAGGAAATGTTAGGTAAATTTTACATTAAAAAATAAATAAAATTTGAACTTATATATGTTTATTATTATTACTTAGTTTTAAAGTAGAATTTTACACAACCAAAGGGAAAAAATACTTTGCCTTTTCGTTGAAAGTGAACGACGACAATAATAGAGATAAACCTTAATCCTCCACATTTATTTTTTCCCCATATCACCCCTGTCATCCCTCCTTCTTACGATGGATGACAGGCAAGGGGGTTGAGAGGCCTTTACGGAAATGTGCGCATGAGTCGAGGGAAGGAAGGAAGGCCGAGGAAAAAAATAAAAATCGTCAAAATTATTATAGAAAAAACGGCAGCCGACGAGAAGAGAAAAGGCGCTGGGCTTCGAATGACTTTCAATGGTTGGGTTGGGCTGCCAAACGGACTGGGCCCAACTGTTGAAGCCGGAGGCTCGTGGTCTACTTGTCCTCCTATAACATTAAATAATTAAATTCACGATAAAATCCAGAATGATTTTGCTTACGAACGTATCGACGCCTTTTTCGTGTGTGAGCGTGTGACATTAGTACTTCTCTTTTGAATGTCAGCACTTCTTACAATTGTCTCTTTTATACTTCCACTCTGATTGTTCTAGGTTTTAGTATATGGGATGACCAGAGCCTTGCATACGCTCGATTATTTAGGAGAAGATGGTTTCATTATGTAAAATCAGATAGATAAAAATCCCGAACTGAAATTCAAGTAGAAACTGTACCATTATTATCAAGAATTAAGTTCATATTATGTCTGTCCTGTTAATTTGGATCTCTTAATTACTCAAGATGCATGTAGTCATTAATCTCTCGCCTTCTCGATCTCTTTCTTCCATTTTTGTAGTTTTATAATCGCCACATGCGTGTGGTAAGTCATGCATTCCATGTAGGTCGGATAAAATAAGCTATGACAGGCTCAGTTAATTTGTATACGCTTTACGCATTCCATGTAGGTTCGTGGAAGATTGATCAATGGAGGCACGTGTGATTTAATGGAGAAGAAGAAAGAGAAAAGTGGTAAAAAACGAAGAAGAGAATAGAAGAAAGAGAAAAAAGTAAAAGTAAAATAAAAATATAAAGTATAAAGGAAAATAAAAAAGAATCAAAAGAATGAATTTTTCACAAAACACATGTATATAGGATTTAATTTTATATTAAATACATATTCATCTATGTAACTTAATTAATTGATAGTACATGATCAAATATAATTTTTTTAGAAAATGTCTATATGCACAAATATCTAAATTTTAATTTATGTTATTTTTTATTAGATATACAAATACTTAAATTTTAATTTTCATCGTTTCTTGTCAAGCATGGAAAATTTTATTTTTTAAAAAAATTCATCATTTTCATTTTCTCCTATTTTTTTAATTTTTTTTTTCCTAAACGGACCGTTAACTCTCGTCTCAACTAGACAGACATGCATGAGAGGACTAGCGTGATCAATGGCCACCTACGTTAATTCTACCCCTGTATTTTAACTCGACATCTAGGAGTTGATAAAGCATGGGACCAAAATGATACACAAAAGGGGGTCTAAATGAGTAAATAAATGAACATCTAAGATCCAATAACATCACCCTTATGGAAACAACATTAACATTACCAAGTAAAAGTAAAACTTTAACAGATTCTAGGTTTGCGCGGGCATGGCCAGTTACAGCTTTGTAGAAATTTCTTGTCCATCATCATCTTCCTCTTCTTCTTCTTCTCCTTAACATCACACATATGCATCACCATGAGGAAATCCTAAGAACCGGTGAAGGCTACATACATGATCTGGGATAATGGTCGTGGAGCTTTGTTTTCAATACAATACTAGGATAAGCGTCTCAGCTACACAATATCAAAAAATACTGAAAGCATCCTACAATCATCAAGACTCTTGACGTAAATTTACACAAATCTACACTCATCTTTTCTCAATTTTTCTTAGACTTGTTGAAGCCTTAAATAGCTAGACTGAATAACGTAATTGAGTTGGCGGCGTGGTAATCAGTATTCTGCCTTTCTATAATACTAAGTTGGGATACCTTTTAAACAACAAATTTACAATACCCATATAATGGGCTAAATTATGGTTGAAATGGAAGAGATGCACGAATGGCAAGGTGCAACCAAAAAAACCAACCCGTCCCACTGGACCTCAAAGACTGCAGACAATCTTTATTCATTGTAGAAAACACGTTATTAGTTGATTGACATAAAATTAAAACAACAAAGAAGACATCATGCTGGAGTTATTGTTGCCCATTCTGCTCTTCTAGATCATCTTTCGTTTCGCCCTGCCAAGCCCAAACGATATCCTTTAGTGATGGTCTAATGTGTTGCTTCCACATCTTTTGGTACTCCAAAGTATCACCACTTGTCTTCCTTATCTCTACCAGATGGAAGTCAGGAGTTATCTGAAATATCTCGGCGTCAATGGCAAGAGCCCCTTTTCTACCTTCTTTCGATCTTTGTAGCTTCACAAACCCTCCTTTCTTCATAACATTGAGTTTAAGCCTCTTCGATATGTTCTCAAGTTCAGAGAGTATGGTCGATGCAGTCTGTTTCGAAGTGAATTTTTTCTCGTTCTTACGATCAGCGTCCTCAAATAAACCTGAAAGTTCCAACCCGGATGCAAGAGAAATGATATCAAAGGCATTCAAGTTGGTCATCTTCATCATCTCCTTTGCTTCACCAACGTCATCACATGAACTGAGGATTTCATCATCAGCCATCTGAGTTGTCGTTGGTTCTGCTTCAGTTTTCTCTGACTTATTCATAAATCCCCTTCTGAACCAAGAACTTTCCATAATCTTACCAGCAGAAATCCTTGTGGCAGGATTTGGATCCAAGATCTTTGAAAGTAGCCTACGAACTTCTGAAGGAAACCAACGGGGGCATTTGAACTCTGCTTTCTTTATCTTCCTATACATTTCAATCAGGTTTGGATCATGGAAAGGAAGGTATCCTGCCAAAAGGACAAATAGGATCACCCCACATGACCAGACATCAGATTTAGCACCATCATATCCTTTCCTACCGATCACTTCAGGAGAAACATAAGATGGAGTCCCACAAGCTGTGTGTAGCAATCCATCCTGTCTCCTGCAATCAGCACATGCACTCAAACCAAAATCTGAGACCTTCAAATTTCCATCTTCATCTAGCAATAGGTTTTCAGGTTTCAGATCTCGATGGAAAACACCTCTACTATGACAATAATCTACTGCACTGATCAACTGCTGAAAGTATTTCCTCGCCACTTCTTCTTTGAGCCTCCCTTTGGCAATTTTTCTGAAGAGCTCTCCACCCTTCACATACTCCATGACAATATAAACCTTGGTCTTTGTAGCCATAACCTCGTATATTTCTACTATATTGGGGTGCTTGACCATACTTGTTATGGAGATCTCTCGCTTGATTTGATCCATCAAACCAGCTTTCAGAACCTTTTCTTTGTCGATAACCTTTATGGCAACATTATCTCCAGTTCTGATGTTCCTAGCTTGATATACCTTTGCAAAGTTTCCTTGACCTAAAAACTTCCCTAATTCAAACCTTTGCATCAGCACACTTCGTTTACTATTATTCATTCCTTCTAGTGAAAACTAATACAATAGAAATAACGAAATCCACCGCCCTCCTCCCCCCGTCAATGAGATTAGAGTTGTATACAGGACGGATTTTTGAACCTTGGGGGCTCAACCGTCTTCAGAGCAATTGTGTTTTAACACAACAGCTCCATCTGAGCTTGTAGCTCCATTCTGCATTGGAGCAAGGAGTTTTGAAGTATTGTGAATGCTTGAGCCAACATCATCCACAATGCGAAAAGAAGGCTCAAATAGAGCTATAACCTCATATAAATCAGACAAGGATTTTCTCACGTCCGCACACATCTTTCTGCATTCCCTGGCACCTTGAATTCCAATAATTGATGCGAGAATACTGAAAGAAATAGAGTAGAAAAAAAATCAGAAGTATCCTGCAAACGTTAAACGATAGTGAAACAGAATGAGATACTATATGATTTTTCAGTGATTAACAGCTATTGAATGAGGCCAAAGCAAAAGATCACGATAGATGGGTTGATTGATGTACAGGCCACCAAGTTTAGAGTTCAAAAAAGTTCTCTCGAGAGCACTAATACCGAAGTCATAGAAAACTTTATGATGACTTCTTGGGTATGAAATAGGTCGATTTCATGAGAAGAAAAAGGGTCACACGTATACGTAGACAGCTTTGTAATTAAAATTGCAGCACTGATTCATCGTCCAGAAGAAAGACCAGTTTTCCCGGTTAGGAAATTTACCGATTCTTCTAAAGATTTAAATTTACAATTAGAAAAACATATTTGAAAACACCCATGTAATTGTCGCTCCCAGAAACAACAAGAAATTCAGAAAATAATCAAGCTCCCAGCTGATTCTAAAGAAAACAAGGCGTTGTACTTTTTTTAACTTCTTTTTATATTGCAACTGATAGCTGATTAGATTATTACCAATATTTTTTTTTAAATTTTTCGGTTATAAAGTAACAGGTATAAATTTTTAAAAAACTACAAGGTTGTAACTTTTAAGTCACAACATTTACTATTCTCAGCAGATCTGCAACCATCCAATCCACAGCCAAGGGCCCTGGTTAACTGGAGCTATCACAAGACGTAGCTTCGCGACCGTAACGGAATAGGTGCGAATAATCTATTCTGGTTCACAACCGGTTATTCCAACACAAATACAAACAAAGCACCTAAAAATGCAGATTATCGATGAATAGAAAATCAAAGTAGGCAAAGCTAAATCGGTACTTGTGAATTTCAAATAACGAACATGAAATCAACCAAAACAGTGGGAAACCTCACTATAAATTATATTAAACAAGGCATGTAAAATAAGCAGTATTGCACAACACGCGTTTGTTTGCTGCAGCACAAGCTTTTCCAGAATCAACGACCCATCAACTTGTGAAGAAAGGCATAATCTCAATTAATTCCTACCAGATGTGGCATCAGGCACGTATTTTTCCGAAAAATATATAAATTTGATAATAGTTACACGACATATAACAAACAGGAAAGAGTAATATCACATCCAAACAAGAGAAGAGAAAAGGTCCCGAGAAAAGAAAAATCAACACAAAATCTGAAAAAAAGAAATCCACAGCACAGGAAAGAACCACAATATCCAAGAACAACCAAGGAAGTCCGCTTGGAAAAACGATTCTGGACAACAAAAAAATCCACAGAATTCGCAACAAAGAATCCTCAGCGCGGTGCATCTTTTCTTTGTTTCTACGAGTCACACACACGAACAACCCTAAGGGAAAAAGAAAAAAAAAAACAATCTTGAAGAATGAATTTAACATACAAATCTCCAAAGAAGCGCCATGAAAAACGAGCACATCGAGCAAACGTCACGCGCACATTGAGAGAACAATCGGAAAGTGAAAAGAAGGAGATAGATTTTAGGAAGTACCTTTTGAAGCCGCGAGCCAGCCGACGCCAGGAAAAATCTCCTCCCCAAGGTCGAAGGAGGACGAGGTATCAACTCTCGAACCAAGCCACACCAGGGACGAGGAGGAAATGAACCCTTCAAATTTAAAGCGGAAGGGCCGTCCAATGTGGGAATGGACATTTCTACCCTCACATGTGCGGTATGTATACAAATCCGGACAAACTTTTACGTGTCAAGGGTAACCGGCTCCTGTTGACTGCCTGTAATCTTTTTTATTGAGTTAATTGTCTATATATTTTTATCTTAATATTTAAACTATAATAAAATTATCCATATATTTTCGTTATACGAAGTTGGTTATTTGCATGCCTTTATTGTTAACTATCATCTCCTATTATCATTAAATAATTTTTTTGACCATTTTGTCCCTTCACACATTAATCTTAATTTGCATAGATTAATTACAATATAAATGAACTTTAGATTTGTTTACGTCTTACAATTTTCATTAATCTCAATTTAGATAATAATTATGACTCTTAATTATTATTATGAACATATAATGGGTCAATTTCAATAATCATAAAAATCATAAGTTTATAATTATAATAATAATAATTAAGAGTTATAATTATTATCTAATTTGAAATTAATCAAATTATAAGACTTAAACAAACCTAAAATTCATTTATAATGCGATTAATTTATACAAACCAAGATTAACGTGAGGAAAGGTAAAATAGTAAATATATATATATATATATATATATATTTAACGAAGCTATTACAGACAGCACTTGACAATAGATGATAATAGAGAGATATAGATAATTAATCAAATTCGTGTAAGATAAGTATAAAAATAAATTTACCATAATTTAAGTATCGAAGCAATTATTAGATATAATAAAGATATCTCGATAATTAAACTTTTTCTATTTTATTTTCGTCGACAACGAAAATAATTTGTGGCGGGAGGCGTTAACATTTTTTCCGTGCCCGAAGAATAATTGCCTCGGAATCATCTAAAGACGTCGTCGTTTGGTTTACATCTACCTCGGGTTGCGGAAAGCGGACGACTCTAATGCGTCTCGGGTTTGGTAAATCTTTTTTTTTTTTTTTTTGTTATAAGGGTCGAGAAATTAAATTTCATCGACTTGCAATACGATAACGTATACCCGTCGATCTTTGGTACGCTTCACTGCAAGAGATGAAAATCACCCTTAACATACTTTAAAAAATGGTAAGAAAACGAAATGGACGATATTACGAAAGTGAAGCGAAAAGGCTCACGTCTACAAATCAACCAACCAACTGTAATAATTCATGCTAACCGATGATGAGAATACTCCTAAATTTCATCAAAATTCGAATATTAATAAACGTAAAAATTATTATTATTATTATTATTACATATATAATAGTAACTTTTATGCAAATCAACATAATAGTAGATGTTAATTGCAATTTTACCATATATATATAGGTAAGGTTCGTATACTTTTATATTTATTGAAAAATGTCTTCTATTCAATAAAAAAACATATCTCGGTCTCGAATATATTCTGTCGAACCAGCAGCGGAAGATGATTTGTCATTATATTTATTGCAATGTTTGAATTTTTTTAAAGATGATCGACCAAGCCTTAATTAATATATTGAAAAATCAAGGGTTCTTTGATGTACGTTTGAGTAAAAATAATTTGAGAGGGTTCAAATCAAATTTAGGGTACGTAAGAGTTTAAGACGATATTACGTACATTCTATCCCACGATGGGTACGTACACCGAGGAATATTTATAACCGTCTTCACGGTTAACGCTAGAAAACAAGGATTAATCGGTTATTAACAGACACATGAGTACCACTTTCACTTAAACCGTACTTCTCATTTATGATCGTGCAAATAATAACAAACAAATCGGTTATGCTGAATTGCTGGTTAGGAACAGATTGGGTGGAGCTGAGAAAATTAAATTGAAACCTTACTTAAATGAGGTTGTTCTTGAAGACCTGGAATCTTCCCTAACCTAAATGCTATTAGAGGAGAGTTTGGGCTATTGGAAAATAGGGAGAGAAAAAATAGTGAATTTTTTTCTTCTTCACTATTTTATGCAAATAAAAATGGAAAGAGATAATTTCTTGTCGTCTCCTCTTATACCGAAGAAATCATTTCTTACCTCATAATTTGGAAAACGATAGAAAACAATATCGACTTGTAATATAATAAATAATATATCATTATAATAAATTAAATATAGTACTTACTATTATAATAATAAATAACATATTGTAGTTATAATATATTAAAATAAATAACAACGTTAACGTAATATTAAGAAGTATGATTATAATAATAAATAAACAATAGCATATTATAATTATAATAGATTAAAATAAAAAATAACTTTGAAAAATAATACTAGATTATAATGCATTAAACTATAATAATGTTAATGCTATAAGAATAAATAATACATTAACATAGTTAACTCAACTTAATAATACGTTAAATAAGTAATGTTAATTCAAGCACTACTTAATAACATTAAATAACACCTTAACATATTTCAATACAACATAAATAATATATTAAAAAAATAACATTAAGCAAAAATATTTACTTGAATATCTTGTAGATAAATTAGTTGAAATGAATGCTTATAATATTGATAAAACTCTTGTCATTATTAAATTATAATACATTAAAGTATAATAATGTTGAATGTGATTACACTTAGCACCAAATACTCAATCTTATGGAAATTCTATAGTTAAACATGTTTGGGTAGAAGTAATATTAAAATGGGTGATCTCTTAAGAAGTCTTTATATTGCTTTTGCCTTTGGTGGTACTCTAGTCAAGTTGATGTGCAAGGTCATTAGGGTCTTTGAGATTGCGTGTTCGACCTCTCATGGTATTCTTGGCTCGATAGCCTTAGTCAATGTTATTTACATTAATTACAAACATGTTACATTGATTGGTTTCTTATTCTTAATAGAAAAAGACCAATTAATCATTCTTTGTTTGTTTTCTTATAATACATGTGTGGTTTGTTAGAAATTGAAGTTGCGTATTCAATCTCTTATGGTATCTTTAACTCGATGGTCTTAATTAGAATCAAAGTGTGTGGATAGTAGTTGTGGCACTGTTAAGATATGGGCACGGTATCTTAACATTGACATTAAGAATAAATGTACGAATAAAGTATATTTTCTATGTGATAAAAAGATAATATGTAGTGTGTAATATAATATTTTCATATAATATGTTGTCTATTTCTAAAAAAATTTAGATTGTAATGAACAATGTTAGTTACAAACATGTTGCATCTGTATTTAATGAAATATTAATATATATTATAATATTTAAAATATTACTTTTCAAATATAATAATTTTTCTAATTTATTATTTATTTTTTAAAATTATTAACTTTTAAATTTTTTATCATACATAAACATCTTATTTTTTAATTTCTCGTCATTTTCTATTATGTACAAATAACATTATATTTACTGTCATATTATTTTTATTCTTTTCCATCATTTCTTTTATTTTAAATAAGGTTCGAATAGCTTTTACACGGTGAATGTAGTAGATGAAGGCGTCTGGATTCATTTGTTTTCATTATTATTGTTATATATATATATATATTTGATAATGGTAGTGTCGTTATTTGATTCGTGTCCAGAATTTCTTTAAAATGAGGTGAGAAGAGGGTGATTGGTTTTTTATTCCTAATAGAAAAGGACCAATTAATCATTCTCGAATGTTTTCTTATAACACATGTGTGGTTTGTTTGAAATTAAGTTCAAAATCTCATGCGTCAAAATAAAAGAAATGGTTGATTATAATATGTCACTGTTAGGTCACTAATAATTATTGTCTTCCAGCCATAGCAAAGCACACAAATTTCTGCAGTGACTCTATTATTATTATTGATGAAGGAGGTCGACGTAAGGAACCAAGGATGTCGTAGTCCACCTGCATCTCCTCGGAGGTTTCTGGTTGCTGCAAACGAACACGATTGGTTGCAACGCCCATCGCAGCTGGCCCGTCGGTGAATCCGTGCCAGTTACGCGGGCGCGGTGGTAGACTGCGTGCACCCACAGTGAAGAAAGAAAGAAAGAAAGAAAGAAAGCTGACGTACGTCGGTGTGGCAGACCGGGGAGGGGGGACTTCCTCGAAAGCCCCTCCGTGGGAAGAAGACAACGCCATGCACGACAGAATCATTTTCCACGGCATCCCAACCCGACCGATCATAAGCGGCCAGCGCAGTCAGTGCATGGTAGCTAGGCATCGATAATGGACCAGCGGGTTCCAGCACCGTGCGCGACGTCGTCAATCATGCACGAATATATATATATATTGCCGTGAGGAAAATATTTTCGGGTGGGTGGCTTCAGATTCTAACGGAATAAACCATCATTTATTTATTGCGTATTAAAAAAAAGCACGGGCCGAAACGGGAATTAGAGCAAGCTCCGATGTCTGTTTAATTCATGGAAGATGGAAAAACGCCATTTCCAGCTCTGAAAGCAAGCACGCACCAACAAGGGAGACTGCGGTGCTACATCATATGTGCTTCGGAAACATATGCATGTCTAGTTTCAAAAAGTACACGTCGCATGCACGCCGATGATATATATATTAATTACATGTATTTCTACAGACACGGATTAACGGTTTTCCCCGTTGTACGCACGTACACGTCCCTTTTATTGTAATGTTCTTCGATTACCAAGGATACGCGAGTATTGTAATATAATTACATTGAACGGGGCTAAAGCGTAAATACGAAAAAGGTGGGCAAGTGTTTGTGTTCGCTATATATGTTCTGTTTAACCAGTTTATTATTACGTGCGCGCATAAAGGTGGTAGAGGATGACCTGCACACTTCAATCTCCTGACCATATACACCGCAGGAAAATGCAAGTCATAATCAGATGAACGCATTTTGCTTTGATCGCTTGATCGTATATTTAGTCCGCCGAGCACGTGCACGATGAAGACCGAGGAAGAAGAACAGAGTTTTCCTTCCAACCCTAGATATCATCATTTGACTAAAATATAGCCACATAATTCATTCTGGTTAGAAATCGAATCATTCCGTGCTCTCTTTTGCCGACGTTCAAATTCTAAAATTGAGATTAAAAAAAAAGGGTAAGTAAAACATGGCCATCGTTCCATTCCACCTAGGGCGTCTTTTCAGTCGCAAGAGGCTGCCGGAATTTGTCGATTAGGAACTAAATTAATTAATTGTGACAAGTTCTACTAAACTTTTGCCGTCCCATTCCAGCAATCCGGCCACCATCTTTAATTCCAAAAGAAAAACACGTACATATCAACAACGACAGGAAGCATATATATATATATATATATTTATAATATGTGTGTGTGTATGTATATATCACTAGCTAGCTGTTAATTAAAGAAGTGGATCTTAAAAATCTGGTCCGCGAAATTTCCACGACACAGTCCGCTCACCGCCTTCACTTACGTCAAAGCGGACCGTCCAAGGAGAGATATTTTGCCGTTCCGCTGCATGGTAAGGAGGGACGACGTTGGATCGGACGGTTCAGATTCTTCAAAACCCTGTAGCTGCTGCGCCTGCTGCTCACAGAAATTGGGTGGCGGGGAGAACTTGCCGCTTACCCCCTCCGACCGTCGTCACCAATATGCGGCCAACACATACGCCACAGCGTTCACGCATGATCCGCGTACCAGACCTCAAACCGATGGCACCGAGTGCCCCTGTGTCATCGGTGAAATATTTTATCTTAAAATTAATTAATAATAAATAAATTCATCGTATATTAATTTAAATTTTGTTATTATATTGATCGGCGTAAGACTTTTCATACTTTCATCGTGCATTAATTTAAGTTTCATTTTTATATTCATAGATATTAAAGTTTTCTCGTTTCTTGTTATTTGTAATTTATTTTAAACCTATAAGTATCTTACAAGTTAATATTCTTAACTCAAAATCAATCGGTAACGAGTAAAATGGTTTATCAAATTCAATTCCTTCCCGACCTTTATCAATATAAGATTTCTGGATTAGTGCAAGAAAGAAGTGATTAATTTGATTAATCATGTTGGTTATAAATAGACATATATACGAAAGGTGATAGACCCAACATAATAATCATACTCTCCACAAGATTCCTCCATCGTTCTCTTATCATCTATGACTTATTTATATGCTTACGAATGTCTAGAAATTAATAGACAGGTACAAACTGATCATGATACTATATTACAATTTTAACATAAAAACAACGTTATTGTCATAAGAAAAGAGATTCGTCGTATATTTTAGTCACGTTCTTATGTCATCAACTCCCCACTCGACCGCTGATAATCACTTTTATTCAGAACACCAACTCCAAATAACGAGAACAACACTTCAATAAGCTGCAAACTTCTCTAGTAATGCCGAGGTGATGAAAATACTCACCTGAGAAGACGTTAGACTAACATTGTCGATGCTGATAGAAATAGTTAGTTTTCTTTCCTGACTTTAAAACTTTTTCCGGAGGTTTCCTCTCTCTTGTCCTTTCGTCTCTATTTGAGATTTGGACTACTTTGTGTAATTTTATTCCTCATGTGTGGTCTCGTAGATGAGGTGCTTATGGTAATCTAATCTACCTTTGATTAAAAAAATTAAAAAAAAAAAAAAAAATCCCTCTCCACTCGAGGCCATCGGAACATGCGTCGGGTGAGACGGACCATCACCGTCTTTGTTTTTTTCTTCCTGTTTTGGACGACGTAACCATCAAAGAAGAACCGGAGCTCCGATAAGATTCCCTTGCGCCTTGTACTGACTAGAAGATATTTATGCGCCTACGATCGATGCGTTAGTCTGTGCTTGAATTTAGATAAATCCCACCATACGTTATTTTAGCTATTTCTACTACTCTTCATGCGTCTACAGTGCAGCTGGATGTTAGTCGAATATGCTGGAAGAGAAGAGCTCGACGAGTGTAGTCGGCGGGACCGATCCCTTATTCTCTTCAAGGTCTCTTCTTCTTCTTTTTTCAAGAATAACATATTATTTTAAATCAGCCCAATGTTGTTGTTATTTTAAGTTCAGGAATGAGAGGAGGAAGCATCGAGTTAAAGACGGCAAGGCGCGCAATCGGGTCGTGATCAATGACGACCATAGACGCATAAAATAAACACATTAGTCTACTGAAATGAGCTATTTTTGACTACCAGTGTGTAAGAAGAATATACCCTTTGTGGGATGAGTGAGCACAGAACATTACTACACTCGACAACGTAAACTACTTCAGAGTTCTTAACCTTCAAGGCAATCAATTTCCATTTAAATAAGCATTCTCAAGACAAGATTCTTGACAATGTAATAGTCACTGATGAGTGTGCGGTTTCAGTACGAACGAGCACAATATTCTCAAATCCAATTCAAACCAAGGCTCCTAATTAAACGGTTCAACTAACCAAAAATGATGGTTCTCCTAACTCTTGCCAGGACTAAGATGTAAAATTTAGCTTGACTGACAAAAAATGATGGCTTCATGTATGTTTTCTTACCTTTGACAGAAAATGAAAATAAACTTGGAATCTACTTCGATACCATCGTAACGATGAATTTGTTAAATTCAACAGCAACATCCAAAGAATTATCTGTTCAGAGATCATGTTCCTTGAGTTGCACTGATTATCCCAAAAATGGATGCATGTAGATATCTATCTGAATTCTTCCTAAACCATCACGAAATCTCGTATTAATCTATCATATTTCATTTGATTTGAAACCTAATACTTCAGTTAATTTGATTTCACCTTGTTTTGGCATGGGTGACCACCTAGGCCTAAGCAAGCTTCAAGCTTTGAATGATCTTAAACTTCATTTGAAATAATAATAAAAATTAATTAATTGAATTAATTTTATATATATTTAAAATAACCTTTTTTATACCAAATTAAGAAATTCAAGAACTAGATGACTTAACTCACGTTAATAACATGATAAAAGTTTTTTGTCACCATTAAGGTAGGCCTCCAGGTAAACCTATGACAAAGACTACATTGTCAAAGAAAAAAGACACTTTGTACTCTTCCCTTCCTAGCATGGTGATCAGCTTCTCTGGTCCATCATGATGGTAACTGATTCCCTACTCTTTAACAACTCAATTTATAAACCAACAATGCAAGTCTAATCAAATTTTAACAAATATTAATGATCATTTTATCCTATCAGAAAAATATGAACACTCATTCTTACCCTATTATACAAATGTTAATTTCTCTAATACGTGTTCCTCTAAGATAATTCATAGATCTCTCCTTTGTATTTTCTTTGACGCCCTTCTTTACATGGCTTTCCCTATACCTACAATTTTTACTTAACTGCCATGCTAGTCATGATTATTATTATGTATTTGTGTATGTAACTATATAGATTTTTCTAACAGATGTCAAGCTCTATTCTAAGACCAAAGGGATTCATACATATGATTAATGACATGTAGACCCACAGAAAATAATGGAAAAATCAAAGTAATATGTTTGAAAGATAACAAAGGCACCCCTATACATAAGCACAATCACATTTCTTCATCAAGCTATAAAGCATTTCTTGTATAAAAAAGCTTGGTTAGCCAACACCAAAACCGCAAGATCAGAGAGAAGGGAGCATATTTTGGAGAGACTAATTTTACTTTACAAATAGCAAAACTACTTTCCATTTGAAAGCTAATCAAATCAGCTCGTAAAGCATAAACAAAACAAAAAGGCCTCACTGATGCAAGCTGACAGTACAAAACATGACCTTCATATTCACAGAAGTCTTCGCCACCATCCCCTCATTTGCCTGTGCATTAGCAATGGTCGTTACAAGCTCTAGCAATGTAAAAGACGTAACCTACTGAAACAAAAAGGTCATATGTGATATTACATGGTTCATGATTTCAGATGATACAATCGCCGAACTGAAGTACCAAAACAAGAAGTGGAAGCTTTTGAAGGAATAAAAGATAACTGCTACTGGTCCACTAAGTTTCTAAAGAAAATTGAAATGTTCAACTTACTCACTGCTCTCGTAGCTATCACACGCCAAAGGAAACCTCCAACCAACAGGTAGTGATACCTCATCCTGTAACACAAGATATAAACATATAATGCGTTGTAAATATATGATGAACACGGTATAATTACAGTCACAATAGACCTACCGAATGATGATAACCAAAACCTGTTGAATGTACATTGTGATCCACCTGAGAATAGAATTCCTTTGCATGAAGAAACACTCAAAACAAAATGATAACTTTTTGTCATGAAAGGAAATTTCTTATTGAGATTTTGTTCAACTCCTCTGTTTTCCATTAACTACTTTTTAACAACTTTCTCAAGTGTGAAAGACCTTGAGTGGTTACATGTATTAATTATTAGCAACAGGAATATTAAGTTTCAAACGAAAAGGCCAAAGAAACAATGAAGTTACCCAGACTTATAAGCAAACAGCTAAATCATGTTGAGACAAATCATACAGGTAAAATGCTTACAAGGAGTTACAACTTTCACCGGCAACACAGCCACTCTCCAAGAACAAAGAGATTCATATGGTTGCCAAGCTTGAAAGGAATTTTAATGTGAATGGTGCATAGGCAGCGTGGCACATTATCTGATAAAAAATCAAAATGAACATACTCTATCTTGTAGTTTTACATATGATGGAAATACTGACCCATTGTAAGTTATGAATATATTGATCTTATACCCAAAAAAGGAATTTCAACCTTGTTTAACAAAGAAGGGATTTCTTTTGACTACCTTCCAATGGTAATTAAAGGATTAAATGTTAATGCATGTGATCATTAATTTTATATGAAAAATTCAATGCCTACGTCAAATATCACACTAGATGATCTATAAGGATCTAAACAAAAAAGAAACTACAAAAATTGAAAATATCCATAAAACAATGAAAAAATTTAAACGAATTTAGACAGCAATATATGATTCTTACGCCAAAATATCACGATAACATAAGAGTTTCTTACGCCAAAGCATGGATGGCCATCAACTTTAAAGGGCTTACACACTATGACAATGAACAATTCACCCCATCAAGTTATTCATTTCGTAGAAAAAACCAAGAACAGACTGAACCACTCTGTTGGAATTGGTCAAAAGACTAGGTTCCAATTCAAGTTCAAAATTGAATTTGAAATTCAATTTCCAGTAATTACCGAAAATTAAGAAAAGAGGTTAGGGGTGGAGATGGTGAAAGTAGTTTAATCCTCCCTATGATTATAAATAATGGTGATTTTAAGAATTAATCATCTAGAATGATCCACCATTGGAGTCCCAATTTACTATACATTCTCGAACCTTCACAATGTGCCATTGAAGTTGCTCTCTGTCCTCACTCTTGCAATCTAACAATGGTATTAGAATTGGTACTTCACCTGCATGAGTCATCGCCACTACTATCTCGTGTGATGCTACGATTCTGCTCACGCACGTAGACTTCGCTTGTTGTAAACGCAAGCTCTACCCATTGTATGTCGACGCTCATGTGTTTCTGCCTAACAACACACACCTTTTCTCATGCGCAAACACTTGGCCTTGTCGTCCCCCTGTCTGCACGCCTGTCATGCTGCCCACTCCTTCGCAAGGAGTGCACATTCCCCCTTTTACACATAATTCTATGCATCACTGTCACTTCCACCTACACGTCATTGCTTGCACGTCTTCGCCCGACAATACGTGCCTCCTCTCACTTGTGATTCATAGTCTCCACCATTCCGCAAGCTCTACCTGCCTTTGCTATTGTGACTCCACTCGACATCACAATCTCTGCATGCTCCCCCTCCATTGTTCAATCCTCCTCCGCACGCATCCACTTGATGTCGCCACTCCGCTATGCACACTAACCACCATTACACAAGCCCTTCGATCTTTTGCCTACGAGCAATCCCAATTAGGGATATTCACCTTCCCATTCTTTATTTGATATAATATATAATAATATTATATTGGAAAATTAAAAAATAATAATAATAATTAATTAAATTACATGCAATTTCTTTTTTTTGATTTCTTAATTTTGTTAGTCATTATTTTATTTACATGTTTAGAAATTACATGTTTTAATTAATTAAAAGAAATCTTTAAATTTGAATTTAAATAATTTGAAATTTAAATTTTAAAATTTGCATATTTTTCAAAATTGTCTTTTTTTTAAACAAATTGATTATTGAAATTGAAAAATTGATTTCAATTGTAGATAAGGATATGGCTATCAAGATGCTTACAACTAAGTTGGCAATGATGGATAAATTATGAGATGTGATATCAGAAAATTAAAAATACCTAAGAATTTGATAACATAGAGCATGTTGTAGAAACTAATCCCTAATTTGAAAACAAAAGAACTTTTATGGGAATTGTAGAATGCAATAATGTAATAGTCCCTAATTCAAATGACTGGTGAGTTGATTTTGGTATCACAAGACACATTGTCAAAACCAAAAAAAGACTTGACTCCTTTAAAGAGTTGAATCTTGGAGAACAATACATTTATATAGGTAACAATACTTATTTAGATGTAGAAGGTATTGACACCTATCGTTTGAACTTTAGAGATAGTATTATGATTCTGAAAGATGTCCTCTACACATCTGGCATGAGGCAGAATTTGATATCTATCGACACTCTTAAAGAATGATTTGAAAGTTCAATTCTACAATAAATGTGTATCTATAGGAAAAGACAAAAAGATCTTTACTATAGGAATTTTTGTATAGAAATATGATTTATTTAAATTTTCTATTGTTGCTAATGAAATAAATGAAGTAATCTCTGATTATATTGTGTGTTATTTATCTGAAATTGATTTGTGATATTTAAGATTAGTGTATGTTAATAAATTTAGAATACAACAATTGATAAAATTAAACATGTTACTTGAAATTAAAGATATGAAATTAAATAAGCTTCAACATTGCTTAGTTGAAAAAATGACTAAGAAACCCTTTAGTAAGGGATATAGATAAGATGAATTATTGAGTTTAATTCTTTTTAATGCATGTGATCCTTTAAGTGTTAAAACTCATAATAACAAAAAATATTTTGACTTTTATAGATGATTTTTCTAGATATGCTTATATTTATCTATTAAGTCACAAAAGTCAAGTATTAACTTGTTTTATAAAATACAAGTTGGAAGTAGAAAAATAACTTGGAAGAAGTATTAAAGTGTTAAGATCAAATAGGAGAGTAGAATACAATTCTAAGGAATTTAAGTTGTTTTGTGAAATGCATGAAATTAAAAGGTAAACTATAATGTCTTATACACCACAACAAAATAATGTAGTGAAAAGAAAGAATAAAATGCTTATGAATTCTATTAGATACATGCTTTTACATTCAAATTTCTTCAAAAGTTTTTAGAGAGAAACATTAACCACAACAAATTATGTATTAAATAGAATACCCTCTAAGTCTGTACCTAGCATAACTTATAAATTATATATCAGAACTAAGTCCAAGTTACATCATTTAAGGAAATAGGTATCTATAGCCTATGTACTTATTCTTGAATAATTAAGGGATAAGTTAGACTCAAATACTCTGAAATACAGGTTTCTAAGCTATCATGAAAATTCTTTCAATTATAAGTTCTATAGTAAAGAAAAAGAAATTATTAAATATGAGGATGCCACTTTCTTAAAAAATCTAAATGAAAAGAAAGAAATAAAAAAGGAAAAGGTACATAAACCATTATTTGTGGTGAATAATGATTATTTTAATAATGTCCTAGAAAATAACTTTAAAGTTGAAAGAGAACAAAACATTGAAAATATAGATGAACCTATAGAAATTGTCAATGGAAACAACCATGAACCCATGGAAATCATAGGAGAAATCCAAAATAAGCCTATAATTGGAATTAAAGAAATTAATAAGAATGGAGAAGATAAAAATCAGATGTACCTATTAACAACAAAAAGATGAGACATCAACCAACATGGTGGATGACTACCATTTGTATTCCTGTGAGCTTTTTTGTTTATTGATAGATATGAAGGAAAATCACATAAAACCTATGACATACAAGGATGTCATTAAATCTCATGAAAAAAATTTATGGTTGGATGTCATAAGTGATGAGATTGATTCCATGAAAAAAAATCAAATATGGGAATTATGTGATTTAACTAAAGGAAGGAAAGTTATAGGGTGGAAATAAATATTCCAGAAAAAGTTAAAGGTTGATGGATCTATTGATAAATATAAGACCCATTTAATTGCTAAAGATTATATATAAAAATCAAAAATTAACTTTCATGAGACATATTCTCCAGTAGCTAAGTTCACATCTATAACAATTATATTAGCTATAGTTGCACATTTAGATTTGGAATTACATCAAATAGATGTAAAAATTACATTTCTAAATAGAGACTTATATGAAAAATCTAATATATCACAACCTGAGGGATTTCAGGTGAAAGAACATAAGAAAAAAGTGTGCAAATTAAAACGATCAATATATGATTTAAAACAAACATCTAGACAA
Organism: Cymodocea nodosa; assembly: GCA_036874045.1. NCBI lineage: Eukaryota > Viridiplantae > Streptophyta > Magnoliopsida > Alismatales > Cymodoceaceae > Cymodocea > Cymodocea nodosa. The sequence goes on along the minus strand of CM072338.1, from coordinate 23,309,261 downwards.
TGATATCATAAGTTTCATGATATAATTATCAAAATGAGATTTGTTTCAAACAGGTTAGATTATTGTGTATATGTTAGGTATAGTAAGAGTAAGTTCATTCTATTATCCTTGTATGTGGATGATATTTTACTTACTAGAAATAATATTGATATGTTAAATAAAACAAAGGAATAACTTAATAGAAGATTTAAGATAAAGGACATGAGAGAAGCATCCTATGTTTTTGAAATTTAGATCTTAAGAGATTGAAAATTTAGAATACTAAGTATAAATCAAGAAAGATACCTATGCAAGGTGCTAAAAATATTTAAAATAGACAATTGTTCCTCAGCCTTTACACCTTACACAAATGTCCTAGAAAGAAGAAGAAACCTTTAAGAGTACTATATACTCAAATTGTTGGAAGTTTAATGTATGCTATGTTGTGCACAAGACCAAACTTAACATATGTTGTAAATATTGTTAGTAGGTATCAAAGTAATTCCAAAACAAAACATTGAAAAACTGTTAAGAGAATATTAAAATATATAAAAAGAACTTTGCACCATAAATTGACTTATCAAGCAGATAAACTTGAAGTACTTGATTATACAAATGTAGATCTAAATGATGACAAAGATAATGAGAAGCTCACTTTAAGACATGTATTCATCATTAAAAGTACAACTGTATCTTAAGAAAGTAAAAAGTAAGAATGTGTAACAAAATACACACAAAAAGTTGAATATGTTACCTGTAATGTGTTGTGTCACATATAGTTTGGATTAAGAGATTCATAAATAATTTGAATCTCAACTTATTGAATGGTCCAATGGAAATGTACTATGATAACCAAACGACAATAAGTCTTATATATAATGATGCAAATACAACAAAAAGACAACATATAAATATACATTATCACGATATTCATGATATTGTAGGAAATAGGGAAATAAGATTAAGTTATATCCTTATAAAAGATATGATTGCTAATCCATTAACAAAAAAATACTAATAGAAAAATACATTAAGTTTGTAAACTTAATGGGATTAAAGAATATTTCTATGGATGATAGAAATAAAAAACATTCTTATGAATAGTGGGAGTAGAATATTGAAATTGTACTAATTACGAATAATGGGAGTAAAATGAAAATAAGATACGTCTTATTAGATTTAACATATGAATGAATATAGTTGGTCTTTGTAACCAAGTGGAAGATGTTGGAATTGGTCAAAAAACTAGGTTCCAATTCAAATTCATAATTGAATTTGAAATTCAATTTATTAAGAGAGGAGATTGAAGGCGAAGATGGTAGAGGTAGTTTAATCCTCCTCATGATTATAAATAATGGTGATTTATGAGAATTAATTATTTGAAACAATCTACCATCAAAGTCCTAATCCACTATGCATTCTCAATCCTTTATAGTGTATCATCGACGTCATTCTCCGTCCTTGCTCGCACCATCTAACAACAATATATGATTCTTACGAATTTAAACAGCAATATATGATTCTTACGCCAAAATTTCACGATAGTGTGAGGGTTTCTTACACTAAAGCATGGATGACCATCAACTTTAAAAGGCTTACGCACTATGACAATGAACAATTCACCCCCATCAGGTTATTCATTTCACAGAAAAAACCAAGAACATACTGAACCACTCAAGATTGTTCAACAATTTTTTTGTAAGTTGTTCTTCTTCTTGTTCTTGTTATAAAAGATTTTTTTCCCTAAATTTTATATGTCATTGTTGCATTAAGTAAGAACAACAAGGATCTGAATGCAAAAACATTAAGTTACCATTTCAGAAACAAACATCATCTATTAAAAAGCATTTGAACAGTCTTGAAGAACTGGATCGTTGATGGGATTGCAAGAGTTTTGACCACTCCAGACTTTTTCACATTTAGTTCAATACATTCAAAGATATTTTAGGATTTAAAACTTATTTTTAACAAGTTGTCCCTTTGCAAATAAAACAAAAATTGGAAAAAGCACTCTCCAATGGTGGAGAAGACAAAATGATCATAAGTTTAGAGTAGTGATCATGGTTTATATTCATCGAGCATAACAAAAAATAAAGATGAAATAATAACTATGCAAGTGCATTTGCATAAATTACCCTACCATTTTACTTTCCTCCTCTAAGGTCTTTTGATAAGCTCGGTCCACTTTTTCGGCTTGAGCTTCAAATGGTTGCCTTTCCTAAAAAATACGAAACATCTGGCAATTCAAACACAATTCAACCATCGACATAAAGATATCTACTCAAGCATTCTAAAAACAATATACCTCTGGAGTCATCTCCTTCCACTTCTGAAACCCTGTCCTGTCGATTTCAAACCACTCGTCACTCTCACATGTCTTCTCATAGCTTTCCCTACGGATAGCCAGGAAAATCATCATAAATAAATTCAGTACGGTATGCATTCTTATCAATCATAAAAGAAAAGGCGACCAATGTTATAGTTGCTACAGAATGTATCTGGCGATGCAACTGTTAGATAAGCAATATTTTCATAAACAAGGAATCTGTCAACTATTTGAGATAGACAGGATGGCAAGACCTTCATGTAATAACTTCATTTTCATGATTAAGGAACGGAGGTAAAGCCATGACTAAGAAACTAGCAAATAAAGAGCAATATCATACATGAAGAAGCGGAAAGCCGATCTGGGTAGTTGTTGAACATCGATGCTTTGCTTCTTCGAGGCATCTAGTTGCTTGCTCTGGCAATTCAATCCATCATTGCTTCCTTCCGTATTGGTTGAGCATCGAGAATCCGCAGCATCGTCCCCTCGATTCTTTGGTTTACACCAAACAATATCACTTTGGCACGTGTGCGTGTAAAAGATGGCTTCGTCGACCAATACACCGCATTTCCTACTATCATCACAGACGAGGCGGACAATCCAAAGCCCCAAAAATAAAAACCTCGGAATCTTTTCATATAATCGAAGAGGGAAAAGGAAGAAGCTGAGATTTTTCCAAACAGAAAGAAGAAGTGAGCGTACCATTCCCGAAACTCGTCACCTGTACAGGTCTTCTTCTTCTTCCTGTTCCTCTGGAGGTTACATTCGCACGCATGCATGTCGAGAAGTGCTATTGCGATGGTAACCCCGCATTTGCTACTGCAGCAAAGAGACGAGGGTGGAGTAAGGTCACCACACCCGACGTAAGAAGGACGAGAGGGAAGGTAACCCATGACGGGAGAAAAATGGAGGTAATGTTCGATGATGAGCGGACCATTTCTGGAAGGCGCTGCCATCGGGAGCACGACGGAGGGGGAAGGGTTGAACCCTCTTGCGTACCCATGGGCGGCTGGCCATCGGAGTAGGAGGAGGAAATTGGAACTACGGCGAAAAATTAAACCAGAGGATTGGAAGTCGTGATGTTACCATTCTTCGTTTTTTTTACGCGGATTTTGAAAATTTACTGTGGTTTCTACGGTGAAATGGCGGTGGCGCGCCGAGAAATGCCGCGGGTGGCGGCGCTTTCGGCGGGAAGCGGGTATGTGATCACAAGGCCTTATACTGGTATTGGACCAGCCCATGAGATGGACTGTTCATGGGCCGTCGGTGGTTGGGACTACGAAAATAGATTTTCTTTTACATTACAATTTAAATTTTTATAAAAGTTACAAATATTGTTATATCTAATCAACTGAAGTATTTGAATTGATTATCATTTTCATTCAATGTTTTGATAATCCAATTGGACAACAACTCATGAGCGCAACGTGGAATACGGATCGATCTCGGAACGAACGAATTAACTCAACCATTATGATCCTCAATAACTCTGCTCCCTGCACCGCAACCTCCCACCCCAACAATACATGCCATGGAAACGCAGAACTTCAATGCAAAAGCTGGCAGTGGAATAATTATACATACACGAACTCCGAAACATTATTTTCGGTAAGGAAGGAAATGGAGAACAAACCCATTTATATACAAACATCGTAAACCAGGGCATGCATTTTAACAGGGAAACGCATCACCGTCGCCATCTCCTCCATCGAGTGGAACCGGAAAACCAACGCTCGTCTCTAAGACGGCACTGGCCGAGCCAGAGGTCCGAAGCCACATATGTGCGTCCGATGCATCCACCACCAACGAACGTAAAGGATTTTCCGGCAGGGAGAATGACGAGAGTGAAAGTTCGATCGACGGAGATGCGTGAGTGACGACCCTGCCGTGCTGGTAAAGTCGAGAGCATATGCCGATGGCGACGGTGGAGGGAAAGAAGGAGAAGTTGTCGCGGTAGTGGTGTCGGTGATTGTATTCAACTTTAATGCAACTGTCATGGCACGTAGAGCTTGTCGGCACACTTGCAACGCCATGTCTCGGGGTAGTACTCTGTGATCACGGGCGTGCCCGGTGGCACCGCCACGTGAACTGGCGTACAGGGAGTGCAGCTACCGCATTTCGACCCGCACCTCGGCGGATGCGACCCGGGTCCGCTCCTCAGATGCCTTCTCAGTGGCCCCATGGCGGTGACCAGACCCAGCCTTCTCCCCTGCAAGAGGCGGCGCGCACGTTAGCAAGGCTTTCCACCGGTAAGCTTGAAGCATGAAGACCAGGGGCTGTAATGGGAGAGAGACGGCGAAGAGAAGAACCAACCTGGATAAAAGGGTTTGTTCTTCTTCTACTCTCTCCGGCAGCTGGATCTCGACCGCCTCCACGAAACATAGGATTCAGCATGAACGAGGAGCGGCCGTTTCCATTCATGGATGGAACACTGGCTGCAACGCGTGGAGCTGGACGATTTTTAGCCGGCCAAGAGTTTTCGATCGGCAAAAACTTCAATGGGTAAGCGAATTGAGATCGACCAAGTAGATCTATGTGGATTGTTGGTAAAGAATAAAATAGGAGTAGCCAAACTAGCAGCAATTGTAACAGTACGAATCATTCTCGAAAAAGAAAAAGATAGCATTTGTAAGCAAGAGAAGGCTGAAATAGATGATTTTTTCCGTGGATGTCTCTGCAACAACGACGGAAAGATATCTACTATCGAACAAGGAATACGGATGTTGTTATAGTCATACTACAGTTTTTTCTCTTTTCGGTTTTCAAATTTTTGTTGTCTTTCTGGGTACGTATTCCATACGGTCTGATCATCTGCAAGCGGTGCAGGGGCAGTTCCCTAGCGAGAACCAAGAACAACCATGAAAACTTGCTAATAGTAGTAGAAGAATGCCTGCTGCATCCAAGGCCGGGTTTGTATATAAAGTAATTAATCAGATTTCAGACATCGATCACCAACATTCTCCATATCTTTGTACCATGTAAAATAATAACAGTGACGATAAGGATAGGAATGGCGTGAGGGAAGGAGGAAGGGTTGTTCCTCACCTAGAGGCCCATTCTCGCAGCCGAAGGTCACCATGACAGCACACGCAGAGAAGAGGCAGACGAGGACGCAGCAGAACCCACAAGGCAACAACTCCTTCAGCGCAAGCACGCCGCCTTTGCCTCTACTCCCTCCCCTTCTCGGCTCCATCAACGGACGGAAAAAGGCATTCGAGAAGCAGCAGTCAAAAGGCAACGTCCGCCACCCCCTCTCGTTTCCTACTTGGATTGGACAGGGCGGTCGTCTATTACCACCAAGTTCGCCCCTTCCTCCACAAGAGTCGAAGAGACCTCACCCTCACCAGTCTATTTCTATCATCTGCGTCCATGATGATGCCGATGATAACCACAAGTTGTCGCCACCAAGGGATCGATATATCTTTTTACATCTCGTAGTCACTTTGGTAATACTTTTATTTTTTTACATGCCTTGCTAGCTTGGATTGACGATTAAACAGTGATAATTTGTTTATATTTCACTATCAAATATTATTATTTATTTAAGTAACATAATTCGATTGTGCTACATATAATCTATTAAACATGACCTTTATTTATTCCCTAAAAGTATTTACCTTCTACCATCAAATTTTTTGATGCTAGAAGATTTTTACTTAAATTTAGATTCAACACTTTTTGTTGGAAATCTTACAAGTAATGAAATATTAATTGTATTGTTTACCACCAAAATTATCAAAGATAACATAAAGTTTAGCTGTTTAGTCTTAGTAAGATTAATTTATTCGAACCTTTCTTGTAGGTCTTACTAGCCAATAATTGGTGAGATTTTAATGTATGAATTAAGTATATGAGTTAAATAAAGATGATGCATATGATTAGATTCTTCAACCTTACAAGATATTGTTAACCTGCACAGTTTGGGGGCTTCGATGGTGGATTATTTCAGGTGATCAAAGATTTTTATTGTTGTTGTATTAACAAACTTCTAATCACCTCTATTTATAGCATTTGGAGGATTAACTACCTCCACCATCTCCGCCCCCAACCTCCTCCTCAATTTCCGGTAACCACCGAAATTGAATTTGAAACTTGGTCTTTTTGAACAATTCCAACATCTCCACTAGTGTGTCAGTCAAAAGACCAACTATATTCTTTTTAATTCCGCTCCCACTACTCGTAGGTAGCACAATTTCAATCTTCCACTACTCGTGAGAATGTTCTCCGTTTCCATTATCCATATAAATGTTTCTTAATCCCATTAAGTTTACAAACTTAATGTACTTTTCCGCTGGTATTCCTTTTGTCAAAGGATCAGCAATCATATCTTTCGTAGGGATATAACTCAATTTTATTTCCTCATTTCCTACAATATCACGAATATAGTGATAATGTATGTTTATATGCTGTCCTTTTGTTGTATTTGCACCACTATATATAAGACTTATTGTCACTTGGTTATCACAATACATTTCTATTGGACCATTTATTAAGTTTAGATTCAAATCATTTATGAATCTTCTGATCCAAATTGCATGTGATGCGGCTGCACTACAGGCAACATATTCAGCTTCCTGTGTGTATTTCGCTACACACCATTGCTTCTTACTTCCCCAAGATATGGTTGCACCTCCAAAGATGAATACATGTCCTGAAGTGGACTTCCCATCATCTTTGTCACCACCTAAATCTGCATCTGTATAACCAAGCACTTCAAGCTCATCTGCTTAATAAGTCAATTTATGGTGCAAAGTTCCTTTTATATATTTCAAAATTCTTTTGACAACTTCCCAATGTTTTGTTCCGGGATTACTTTGATACCTACTTACAATACTTACAGCATATGCCAAGTCTGGTCTTGTACACAACATAGCATACATCAAACTTCCAACTACTTGGGCATAAGGTGCTCTTAAAGGTTCCTTCCCTTTCCCAGGACATTGGTCCTTACTTAACTTTTTTCCTAAAATATAAGGTGTGGGAGCTGAGGAACAATTGTCCATTCCAAACATTTTTAACACCATTTGCAGATATCTTTCCTGATTTATATTCAATGTTCTTGATTTTCGATCTCTTAAGATCTGAATTCCAAGAACATAGGATGCTTCCCTCATGTCCTTCATTTCAAATTTTCTACTAAGTTCTTCCTTTGTTTCATTCAACATGTCAGCATTATTTCCAGCAAGTAAAATGTCATCCACATACAAGGATAATATAATGAAATTACTCCCACTATTCCTGACATATACACAGTAATCTAATCTGTTTGAAACAAATCCCATTTTGACAATTATATCATGAAACTTATGATACCATTGTCTAGATGCTTGTTTTAAACCATATATTGACTTCTTCAATTTGCACACTTTTTCCTCATGTCCTTCCACCTGAAATCCCTCAGGTTGTGACATGTAGATTTCTTCCTATAGGTCTCCATTTAGAAATGCAGTTTTTACATCCATTTGATATAATTCCAAATCTAAATGTGCAACTATAGCCAATATAATTCTTATTGATGCGAATTTAGCAACTAGAGAATATGTTTCATGAAAGTCAATTCCTGGTTTTTGTGTATAACCTTTAGCAACTAAACGGGCCTTATATTTTTCAATAGACCCATCAACCTTTAACTTCTTTTGGAATATCCACTTGCACCTTATAGCTTTCCTTCCTTTAGGTAGATCGCATAATTCCCACACATGATTCCATTTCATGGAATCAATCTCATCATTCATGACATCCAACCATAAATCTTTTTCATGAGATTCGACGACATCCTTATATGTCACAGGTTCCATGTGATTTTCCTCCATGTCTATCATTAAACAAGAAAGCTCACAGGAATACAAATGGTAGTCATCCATCCATGTTGGCTGATGTCTCATCCTTTTGTTGTTAATAGGTAAATCTGGTTCTCTATCTTCTTCATTCCTATTGTTCTCTTCAATTCCATTTATAGGCTCATTTTGGATTTCTCCCATGATTTCCATGGGTTCACGATTATTTTCATCAGCAATTTCCATAGGTTCATCTATATTTTCAATGTTTCATTCTTCTTCAACTCTAGGGTCATTTTTCAGGATATTATTGAAATAGTCATCATTCACCACAAATGGTGGCTCATGTTCCTTTCCTATTTCTTCCCTTTCATTTAGATTTTCTAGGAAAGTGGCATCTCTATATTCAATAATTCCCTTTTCTTTACTATAGAACCTATAACCGAAAGAATTTTCACAATAGCCTATAAATCTACATTTAAGAGTCTTTGATTTTAACTTATCCCTTAATTGTTCAGGAATAAGTACATGGGCTATAGATCCCCATTTTCTTAAATGATATAAATTGGGCTTAGTTCCGATACATAATTCATAAGGTATGTTAGGTACAGACTTGGAGGGTATTCTATTTAATACATAATTTGTTGTGATCAATGCTTCCCCCAAAAAAACTTTGGAGAGACCTGAATGTGAAAACATGCATCTAATAGAATTCATAAGTGTTCTGTTCTTTCTTTCTGCCACACCATTTTGTTGTGGTGTATAAGGCATTGTAGTTTGTCTTTTAATTCCATGCATTTTACAAAACAATTTAAATTCATTAGAATTATATTCCCCTCCCCTATCTAACCTTAACATCTTAATCCTTCTTCCAAGTTGTTTTTCTACTTCCAACTTGTATTTCTTAAAACAAGTCAATACTTGACTTTTATGACTTATTAGATAAATGTAAGCATATCTTGAAAAATCATCTATAAAAGTCACAAAATATTCTTTGTTATCATGAGTTTTAATACTTAATGGACCACACACATCAGAATGAATCAACCCCAATAATTCATCTGATCTATATCCCTTACCAAAAGATTTCTTAGTCATTTTCCCAACTAAGTAATGTTGACATTTATTTAATTCCATGTCTTTAATTTCAGGCAACATGTTCAATTTTATCAATTGTTGTATTTTAGATTTATTAATATGTACTAACCTTAAATGACACAAATCAATATCAGATAAACAACACTCAACATAATCAGAAACTATTTCATTTATTTCATTAACAACGACAGAAAGTTTAAACAAATCATGTTCAGGTACAAAAATTCTCATAGCAAAGATCTTTTTGTCTTTTCCTATGGATACACGTTTATTGTAAAATCGAACTTCCAAATTATTCTTCAAAAGAGTGCCTACGGATATTAAATTCCGACTCATGCCAGATGCATAGAGGACGTCTTTCAAGATCATAATGTTGTCTCCCAAGTCCAAACGATATGTGCCAATACCTTCCACATCTAAATAAGTATTGTTTCCCATATAGATGCATTGTTGTCCAGGACTCAACTCTTTAAATGAGTCAAGTCTCTTTTTCATTTTGGCAATGTGCCTTGTGGCATCAGAATCAACCCACCATTCGTTTGAACTAGGGACTACAACATTATTGCATTCCACAACTCCCACAAAGGTTCTTTTGTTCTTTATGTTCGACTCCGAGGTTCCACCTTTATTTCCATCCCTGTTGGGACAATGTGCCCTAAAATGACCAAATTGGCCACAAGCATGGCAAGATCCTCGTGCTTTCTTTCCACGTGCTTGATTTTGCTTGAAGTTGTTCTTGTTTGGTCCATTTCTTCTTTTGTTGCCTTTTTCAGATCTCTGCTTTTGAAATATGGCATTGGCTTCTTCCAAATGAGATTTATGTTGCCTCCGACTGACTATTATTTCCTATTCAGTACCCAACCTAGCTAGCAATTCAGATAATTGAAGTGGGGTAGACCTAAGAGATGTGGTAACCATATCATAACTGTGTGGCAAACTATTCAATATGGTTGCTATTTGCAATTTTTCTGGTATAGGAGTTCCTTCAGTAGCTAAGTCTTTAGCCATTACCATCATATTATTTACATGTTCCACTACACTTTGTTCCTCTAGCATCCTGCAAGAGTTATATTTTTGAAGGAGCAATTGTGTGTTCATTTCAGTTGTTTTATTATATTTTTCTTTCAAAGCATTCCATAGTGTATAAGCATTAGTATATGTTTCATAGCATTTTACAAGACAATCTTCCATGAACATGAACATTAAATTTTTCACCTTTTTATCATCTTTCCTCCATTGATTTACTCTTTTTATTTCCACTTCAGAAGCATTTTCATTTATTTCCAGAGGATGCGAACCTATTACATGTTCAATATCTTCATATTCTAATGCTTGATATATTTTACGATACCACATCTCATAATTTACCACATTTAATTTATTTACCCTTGCCAACTCAATTGTAAACATCTTCGAACCCATACTTATATCTACAATTGAAATTACTTTCCAATTTCAATAAATAATTATCTTATAAACAAAAATGCAAATATCAAATTTAAATTTTCAAAATTCAAAAAACTATTTGAATTCAAAGTTCAAAATTCAAAAAACAAATTTAAATTTCAAATTTTCAATTTTCAAAAAAAATATTTAAATTTTCAAATTCAAATTCAAATTACAAATATTTCTATTATTTAATTAAAGCATGCAATTTCTAAACATGTAATTTATAAAACGAAATTGCAATTTTTTTTTTATACTGTATTATATCATTGTATATTACCGAAGGATGTCGAAAAATAAGAAATCCCTAACCAATTGCCTGATGGCAGAAGACTGGAGATCTGGGTACGTGCAGGCGGAGTTGCAGCAACGTGCGCAGAGGATGACGATCGCGTGCGAAAGGACGGAGATGCGCGGGCGGAGCTGCAGCGACGTGCGCGGAGGACGACAGCCATGCGCAGAAGGATAGAGATGCGCGGGCGGAGCTGAAGCGACGTGCGCGGAGGACGATGGTTGTGCATAGAAGGACGGAGATCGCTGGTAGTAGAGAGCGCGCGGTCAGAGGAGTGCACGCATGCGGAGGTGCGTGCAAGCAGAGGAGCTTACGCGGGTGGAGCACGCGCGAGTAGAGGTGCGCGCAAGCAGAGGAGCGTGCAGGTGCGTGCGCGAGCAAAGGAGGTCCGCGTGCAGAACTGCAGCGACGGCGGCGGAACTAGCGGAGGAACCTGGCTTTGATACCACTGTTAACCTGCACGGTTTGAGGGCTCCGATGGTGGATTATTCCAGGTGATCAAAGATTTTTGTTGTTATTGTATTAACAAGCTTCTAATCACCTACATTTATAGCATTTGAAGGATTAACTACATCCACCATCTCCACCCCTAAACTACTCCTCAATTTCCGGTAACCACCAGAAATTGAATTTGAAACTTGATCTTTTTGACCAATTCCAACAAATATGTCCAGCAATACTTATGTAAATCTCTATAAAATATATATTTTGAATATCAGTAAATTTAACAGACGGTTCGTAAAAATATATCACGTATATATATTTTATAAGATCATGCAAATTTATATATAACATTAAAAAATAATAGTAAAAATTTTTAAACGATTGCCAAAGTAAAAAGAAGAAGAAGAGTTTTGTAGGGCACGAAGGTTGCGAGAGAGGGAACACAAGCACGTGAGTACGCATTTAGTCAAAGTCCAAGAGATATATAACTGGACCAAATGCCTGCAACGGAAGGAAAACTAGAGACCAGATCCAAGTAGAGATGTTAAAGAATGATGGGGTGATCCGTGTTCTTAGGTTACGGTTTGTCCAGACAAGGGTTCAGTATAGAATATTGCCAACAATATATATATATATATATACGTGCCTTGTATAAAGAAAGGAATGTCTTTTTCTTCCCTTGTGGATGGATATATAACACAGAAGAACGGTAGAATTAAAGTAACCTCAAAGAGGAATCAAAAAACATATGTACTAGCCTATGCATATATGCGTCTATGTTCAGTATTCCGACATCTTTTCCTACATGGGATCGGATGTGTTTGTAGGCATCCATTGCTGAGGATGATGGGAGTAGGGTTATTTATATATGAACGTCTGATTACTTTATGCCCTTTCAAAGATCGGCCCATTCCTGCATCCTCCTTGAGATTCTACGAAACATTCACATTTTTCGCAGTTGCGATGTATTCAGTGTTCGGATCTCAAATGACCATGACCGCAGGCCAGCCTTGGGAGCATCCCGACACAATCCATGTACGTGCCCGACCAGGGTCGCGGATCAAGTTGACTGGGCCCATAAAAGACCTGGGCTGGTTCAAGGTTATTTTTTTAGGCCCGCCTAATGTGGATCGGACAAGGTCACGGTCAGGTCGGGTCGGGTCACCCGAGTGGAGATATTTCTACACTTCCGACGACAGGCCTGGCGGAAGGCCACGTACCTACTCGCACGAGCACCACCAGTGATGACGCGTTGTTTTCCGTGAACCAGAAGATACCCATGTGTCCACCAGCATCGACCACAGCAGATCGACCTTGTGGTTAAATAGAAGGGGGGCACCGGTTGGGTTGTTTACTTCACCTGCGGAGGAGTGGGGAAGGGGTCAGCTCGGCGTATCGAGAACAATGGGGTTGCAGGCCTTGCCACTGTCCTCCTCGTCTTCCTCCTACTCGCACAACTTCCGTCCTCCGGCTACAGGAGTTCCATTCTCCGTCGTCCCTACACGAGGCGCGCCCACGTCTGCGAACTCTGTGAGAGTTGGTCGAGTTCGTGCTCAGTCCGGGAGCGGCCAGGACGACGAGCCGACGAAGCAAAAGCAGTCCTTGCTGGGGAGCGTCACCGAGGCGCTGGACTTCTCGCAGACCAGGTCCGCCGAGGACGCCCGGCTGCTGGACGAGGCCAGAAGGGCCACCAAATCTGGGGGTCAGATGAACACGGAACAGGTAAAGTTAGCAAATTAAATAGAAGTCATCCTTCGTAATTCGTAACGATCAATTAATTGTGTGGCCTGGGCAAGCACTAATTAATTAACGCGAATCGGTTCGGAACTACAGTACGGAGCTCTTCGCCGGAAGATCGGAGGAACGTACAAGGATTTCTTCAAGTCGTACGTCGACGGTAATTAATTAATTACGACCTTTCGGATGGGTTGGGATTATAGAATTCGCTTTGCGTTTGTGTTGGTGCTGATCATGAGATGCTTTGGCAGTGGAGGGTCGGTACGTGGAGGAAGGGTGGGTGGACAAGACTTGCAAGGTGTGCAAGAAGGACACCGCTGGAGAGCCACGGCAGGTGGACAGGCTCGGAAACTACGTTCATGTGGCGTGCCTCGACAAGCCCAGATCAACCAATTTCTTCTCCAAACTCTTCTCTCTATGAACTGACTTTCATTTGCTGCTTTTCTTCGATCGTTTGATTCGGAGTTCTAGGGAAAAAACGATGTGATCGATCAACCAGTGCTAAACGCGTCGACCATCCACATATATTGTCGCTCGACTGCGTGATTATAGTTTTCATTTTGTAGCTTTCTTCAACCCAAAATTTAAATAGTTTGAACTAGCTGAAAAGGCCGGGACCTTCCTCCCGCCTTTTAAGTTTTAACGCTGTTGATTGATATTCTACGGCGAACACAAAAGGGGCGAACCTCCTCCAGTGTCTATATATATAGTGACGAATATGTTTCTGTTAATAATTTTTTTCTTTCTTAAAGTCATTAATATCCATCGTCACTGGGGTTTGAACTCTCGTCGAGTACATTTACGTTTCATGGGATTAATTTCACGTAAATAAAACATAATGTTTAGTTCAATTTAACCAATCAAAAAGTAACTAAGATTAACTAGAGGTAAACTACAGTTTCCAACTCAAACAATTAGATGTAACAATAAACTAGCAAATGATGATTCCTTAACCACATTGATGGTACCGTAATGAGTCGTAGCTTTTTAACATACAAAAGATATCACTATACGTCTTACCTCTGAGAGATGTAAAGTTGATTAAGGGATGGATACTTGATTTTTTTCAATTGAAAACATGCGTGCACGCACTTACGTAGAGAGGATGGTGGCGATGCAAAGATGTTAGGCTGCGGAGATGAATCGGACATTTATTTAATTAGTAAGAGTATGTTTGAAGTTTGATGAAAAGTACAAAATCACACCATCTTCATCAACTCGACTACTTTAAATTGACCAATAACAATGTTGTTGGATGATTTGGGTGATGAAACGAAGACGAGAAATGGAGAGGGAGAAGGGATAGAGGAGAACACAAAGTACCTGTTATAAATGTAAATTAGGTTCAACCGTATCGGCCTAGCCTAACATGATTTTTTTCTTCTTTCTTTCTTCTCTCTCAGGTAGCATTGAAAATGTGTTACACCCAAAGAACTAATATAAAAAAATTAATTTCCATGCTGATAATCACCATCATCAACAAAAAAAATTCCATGTTGAGCATAATATGACCTTGCACCATTCATATTTCTCACTCATTGTCACATGCATGGGTACGTGGATGAGGCGCATATGAGAGAAATAAACAGGCACCTCATTCGTTTCCACGTTACACGTTCGGTGATTAAAACCCTAAAAGGCTCCAATTGGAGTGCACATAGATTGTCTTTTTTACTTACCGTCGTAATGACTAGATGACAACAAGCATGGACGATTCAGAATGTATGGACTATTCTTGTGAATTCCATAGATTACCCACTTATAACATGGGAAATATTATGACACTATATATTTACTTCTCGCCATGTCAACTATAATTAAGAAATCAAAAATCAGTTATTTCATTCCTTTCGTTCCACGTTGCATTGACGAGGTTGAGGAGAAGGAAGAAGCAAAATGTAGTTATTAGATATAAAGATGTTTGTATGGTCAAACCTTCGTAATTCTAAAGCTAAGCGTAGCGCCATTTATACTATTTTTCATGTTCGAAGCACAACGATCACGATTACAAATCAAAATGACACGGAGGAAAGCCCATTTAAGATTTAAGCCCATCTACCATGCCTTCACTGTCTAAGCAGAAAGCCCATTTGAAGCCCATCCACCATGCCTTCACGGTCTAAGCAGAAAGCCCATTTGAAGCGCCCATCCGACCCAACCATACCCATATTTTCGACGAAGCCTGGTCGTTGAGAGCAGAGAATTTTCGTAGAATATCTTGATTTCTGATGTGACAGAAATAGAAATAAAGGGGATAAATTTTACGCCTAAGTAATGCAAGAAGGGTGTGAAAACGGTTTGATTTGTCAAGCTCGGATCCAACCTGAGCACAACTCAACTTGATTAAACGGAATTTAAATCCGACGCGTACGTTTAATGAACTCGTTGAAAAATCAAACTTGAAACCAACATGTTTGGTGAACAGGATGACACATTTAATTTGTTTGATTCGTTGACTCAAATATTTGACCCAGTCTATTTAATTGTGGGGATGAGGATCATAATCTTTCCTTTCTGAGCAAAACGAAAGCTTCCCTCTCGATTTGAAAGTTTTTTTTTTTTTCGATAATGGTGATCGTTACATTTACTAAAATTCATCTTGGTAGAATGTACAGATGCCGTTATTATTAAGTTAATTAACATTCTCAGAGATGTAAGAATGAGAAAAATTAAGATTGCACGCAGTTTGAGAAGGAATTTTGAGGGATTCGATGAGGAGATCCTCGCACGATGTGATGCAGAGGATAATTCCAACGGAGCCACATGAAGGTGATTTCCGAATTCTATGGTTTTGGATTTTGTGACTTGCAGCACTTGAAAAGAAGAGACACTCTTGATCTCCATGTATGGTAAAATATCTTACATTACATCTCAACTCCACGCATTGCCGAAAACGAGAAATAATAATAAGATATGTTATAATCGAAAAAGCTACCGTTACCGAAAAAATAAGAAAGAAAGGCTATGGTTACTAGTTAGGGTTCAACAGTCGCTACGCTCCACAAGAATTAACATACAAAATCAAAAGTTGTACGACAAGTTGCCTAGCCAATGAATAGGAGACTTTCGTCTTTACCGTAAGTTTGAATTCTCCGAGAATCAAAATTTGAAATCTATACATATTTTACGAAAAAAATTGTATGACCTTCGTGTCTGGTGGTGCATTGATTAGGTAGCTGGGAAAATGTAAGGACTGACTTGGTGGTAATCAACCCTGACCGATAAATTAACGTGCTCTTTCAAAAAATAGTTGGGTACGGCGACGATCAGCCACACACGCACCGCTACTTATCGTGAACGCACGATACAGGTATCGATGGCATTTTCTTTCCTCCGCACATAGAAGTAAACAAGAAAGAGAGAGAGAGAGACATGAACGGGAACGAAACCAGCGTAACGAAAGTGCTCGTTCCGTCCGTGAAGAACAGCTGCATCCAGCAGCGAAACCAAAAGCGAAAGAAAAATCAAAGCGTGCAATGGTTGGGACGCGGTAAAATTAATTATTTAGAGCTGGCACAAACGCGTTCTTCCCTTTCCTCCTTCCTCCTCTACGTACGTATCTCCGTTGTCTGAGACAGAAAGTTCAGACTTGTTGGTCTCGACATACATGCCTGCCAGAACAGACGTCAAGTATGTGACGGCATCCGACCTACTTGCTGCATCCCTGCTTTCCAACATGAGTACTGTTAGCTTTCAATGTTCCAAATATTAATTAGCCATCCTCGTCTTTTTCTTCTTCTCCTCCTCCAAGGAATTAGTTTACAAAAAGCTACCAAGTCGACGCCATTGAATTCTGCCACAACGTGAAATCAAAAAGTCGCGGCACGAGCACGTCATCTTGGCCGGAGATGCGCTAATTCCGATGCCAGCCAGATCCCATTCACACGCCGGCCATTCGCCATGGAAAGCGCCACAAATATTCCTTCCTTGCTCCCGAGGAGGGAGGAAAAGAGAAAAAGAAATGCAAGAGACGACGGGTGGTGTAGGCAGTTAAAACCCCCCCCCCGCCCTCTCTCTCTGCATGAGATCAAGAATGTAGGAGCGTTTTTAAGGTGACGCCCTTGTAAGCAAATAATAATAATTATTAGGAACAGCTGCATCGGTAATCAATCAACTTAATTCGCAAATAATGCCATGAAATGATTTTAAACATATTTAAGAAAATAAAATTGATCGCAATCGTCTAATATTTTGAGCTAACAATTGTTACACCGGAGTCAAGTTTCTAGACAGCCATATCCCATGCAAAACTTTAAAACCATCGCAAGTAAAAAAGAATGTTTCGAAATAATGTTATGTTAAGAAGCAAAATCAATTTCATTATGAATGATGCGCCCACAACCTGGACCGGCACCGCCACACGGCAATAGCTTGCGTGGTAAGGTTTACCCAGTCTTCGTCCAAAATCCGCTGAAATTGCATTTTTTTTAATATATATATATATATATTTACAATGAACTAATTTTAAGATAAAATTTAATATAATTTCGCATATAGCCACCAGTAAGATACTCGCGAAAATCAAGCACCACGAGTGTAAGGAGCGTCGCCCCCCATAAAAGTGTGAAGTTAAGCTTTATAAATATCATGCTCCGTTGTCTAACTAGTAATTGATTTTATTAAATATAAACTTCAGCAAAATCATGACCGCCACTTCAGCCTTCAGATCCGAAAAAATATATACGTACGTGTGCAAAGAGGTAGAGGAAGAAGACCGCCGTTGCCGCGGATTCCGCCACGCATGACCCACGCCCCGCCCTATAAATCACCGACCCTTTTTCCTCCCGCCACCTAACCAGCCGACCCTCCCCATCCATCACATCTCCTTAGACTTCCGCCACCACCGGCGAACACCTCGTCGCGGCCGCTGCTGCTTGATCACGATGGCTTCCCATCTCAGCAACACCTACCCCCACGTCAACACCACTCTCGTCCGTCTTCTCCTTCTCGCCGTTCTCTCGACGGTGGTGGTGTCACCGTGCAGTGCAAGGCCCATCAGCCTGTCCCGAATCGGCGTGGACCAGCAACTACAGGTCGAGACGAGCAAGGCCCGCGTGGATTCCATGGCCTCCACGTCGGAGCAGTTCACCAACAAGTACGCGTCGGTGGTGATGGCCGCTCAGTGGTGGCCTCCCTCCGGTCCCAGCCGAAGAGGCAACAGTCTCATGGACTGATCGGTGATTGACGATCGCTTCGCTTCCCTTGTAGAAACGCTTCCTAATATTCTTTTCCCTTTTTATTTTCTTAATTTGTCCCAACCAACACAAACTACACAATTTTATTGTTTTATTTTTATTTTACCGCTGGCTTTGTAATCGATTCTGTACAGAAAAGAAAAGTCAACCGGCTAAGTAAAGTGCGTGCACCATCATGTGCTCGGTAATCCGTGCATGAACGCTCTGAGTACCAAAAAAAATAGTGCATAAAGTCGAAAAAATAGAAATTCATACCTACACACGATGTCTTGATGTTATAAGTTTTTGCATTCACAAACAATAAACTTGAAAATAGTGTGGTTTGAAGTCAATCACCTACAGTAGTTAGTGTGTACCATGTAGGTCTTTTTCTATTACGAGTGCCCGACGGTGTTCGATCTCTTTAAACCACACGTTGCTTTTTTTTTTTTGAAATTTCAAGGTCGGAAACCATTCAAACCAACGACTGTGTATGTAGGTCGTAGAGGATGCTATTATTATTTTTTTAAAAAAAAAAAATCGGTTATAAAATAATAGTTATAACTTAATAAAAACCGTAATATTATTTGCGTGAAACTCCCGGCTTTGCCACTTGCAACCATAATTCACATCAAACACCTCACTTAATTTCAATGGTCCAGATTCACCGGATGGATGGCCGAGATGACATTTACATGCTACGGTAATGGATTGGACTCCATCGACAAATCAAGAGATACCAGACATCACCGTCATGGTTCAAATCAAGAGATTTGAGAATGCTCCTTTTATGTAGAATATGCAACTTTTTTAAATATCGAAGCTTAATGGAAAGAATAGAAATTGTTTATTTGTTATTTTCGGGTGATCGAATGGGAGAATAACGACTGTGATCATAATTGCATAATATTCATCGATATTTTTACGTACGGGAAGTTAAATATTGCCTTGTCGGCCATGGCCTTTCATGGCGCCCTAACTATTACATCTATTTAACGATTGTTATTTGTTATTTTCATGAAAGACCAACTATTTATCTATTCATTTTTCGTGTCATTTTCGAAAAATCCAGAAAAACGAATTACATCTATGTTGTATAAGTTCCTACGTACGTATTTTCTTAAGAAAAAAATGTTGTACCTTTTTATTTACGAAACTATAAATTACAACTCGAATACTAGAAATTTTTATAATTTTTTACCTTATCAATCCGATTTAGGTTGGTTGTATGTGTGTGGAATAATATATTTCGTATTTTCTCTTACGTCGTCGCCGCTAAATGAATTCGGAGAAAATAAGTCTTTGACAGCACAGTCCATGGTATTATTTATACGATAAGTGGGCGTGACCCCACATTAGGGCTGTTGGTCTAATGGACCCAGACCGAATATGTCACTTGGACTGGGCCCAGTAACAAAGGTTCAACATTTTTGGACTATGTAAAATGAGCAGGCCTTATCGGCACGATCTAGTTGGAACATATGGATCGGCGCTGGAATAATGTCAAGTATGATTTAGTTTAGAATGAACCATTACGAAATGATTAAAATGTATAATCCCGAGCAGAAACTCTCCTACTATCCATGGATGCTCACCATGTTCTTGTTCTTCTTCACGTGGAATCAGTATTCGTGGTTGACCGGAGAACAATAATCTCACCACCGAGAAAAAATATAGGATAATATTATCAAACCATGAAATGAATGATATTTCCACTTGGGATCAATGTTTTTGGCGCTTCTAATTCTATCTTCGTAGTCTCACACCACTTAGGACCTTTCCTTGCTGCATCTTCATAACACTGATCCACATTGCCCTGTGAAGATGAAATGTATCTCTTATGGTTAGATTTGCAGATTCACCATTATAATTTATATAATTGCATGTGAAGAGGATGTTTGACATCAGAAGCACCATGGGGCGATGGTAGGACAAATGAAGCTCCGATATTTTTTTGGGATGCTGTGAAATTCTGGTGTGTTGACACCAACTAGTTTGATGAGAGACTCCAGGAAATTGTCAAGGCAACTTTTCCTGGAGTAGGAATGTCACTGCTATTACTAGAAATCAAGGCTGCCATCAGCGTGTTGAGCAGGTAAAGCAAGGAAATGCTGCATCTTGGACACGTAAATGAAGAGTAGAGGAAGCGTCATCTTGACCAGTGGTATTGGTTTCCTTGCAGCATTCACAGACATTGGAGCTACGGATCATATTGATAACTAACTACTCAAATTGTAGTCCGCTTATAGTTGGAACAAGTCTCCCCTTCGTTCAGTGAGGGAAATTCTTGGACAAAACGTAAAAAATGCTTAGAGTTTATCGATTCATCAGGACGGACTCCTGCAAATCCAACTAATATATATTTACATTTGTGTGCGCAGATCTAGGTGGACGAAAGATCCAAGTCCATATTACAAAAGAAAGAAAACGCACACCTCAACAGTTTACAAGAATCAATAATCGACTCCAAGGTTTTGGAAAATAAAATAGTTAGAAAAAAACAAGCCACCGCAATTAAGTTCTTTGTTCATCCTTAATTCCCCCAGACAATAGATTAGCTTCTAAACTTGGGATTCACGTAACATTGTAGAGTTATAACAGAGTAGTATTAAGGTCTGTATTTCCTGATCCAGTTACAATTAATGTAGATTCACCATTGGAATGACTCACTTTAGAAGGATATTCGAGTAAGTTCAGAATACTGAAACTTTTTTTATTTGAAGTCATGAGATTAATAGCATCTATGTTAACAATCCATACATCATCATTACAAAAAAAAATTCAGCAAGAGACGGAAGATAACCTGACAAAGCGGTTGTCTCTTTTCTCTTTATTGTATTCACCCTGCTTGTTTAATTTATTCCGACCCTTATTGACATACGTGGCAATATATAGGATCAGATGTCTAAAACCAACAACCAACTCTCTCTCTCTCTCTCTCTCTCTCTCTCTCTCTCTCTCTCTCTCTCTCTCTCTCTTCTTGAAGAGTAGACCTTGTTCACAGTACGCAAGGGCAACCTTCTGGTAGAGCCATAAGAATCATTTAGTCTCATAAGATATGGAATTAATTTTTCTTGTAGTTTCTTTTCAATCGAGAATTTAAGGACAGCACTTCAAGATGTGCCGTAATCATATATATTGAGGAAAAGAGTAGAAAGCCCCCATCTGATCACAAAATGATTTAACTTGAGTGTAATGAACGTTTTCGATATTGTTCCCTTGGTTCAAGATAGAAATATCCTTTTTAATCTGAAAATGCATGTCTCTCGATATTTTCTGATGAAATTTTTGATAAAGATCACTCCATACATGCATGGAAATAGTAAAATATGAAGCACTAATGATCAAAGAGAAGTCCATGTTATTGTACCTAACTCAAAGTTGTGGGAATTTTAGGTGTCGTTGGGAGTTAATATATATCATTTTGTTACATAGGTTAACAGAATATAAGTAGGTTGCACAGACTAACCTTTTTATGAACCAAATTCATTTAACTCTTACATGATTATTCAAGGACTTGACGTGTAAGATTCAGTCATGATCTATTTTGTCAACTCTCCTAATATTCGATGTCGCAAATAACGTTTCTCCATGTAATATAAAATGCAAGGTATAAGTGCTTTTCGTATTTTCGAAAATATAATATTGGAATCAAACACGGCCCAGATGGACCAGACCGATACCGGTCCAACTCATTCCTGTCCGGCCCCGCCGACGCCCGTCCCGACTCGTCAGTCCGTCTTTAAAGGAGCACCTCTAGGTCACCTACCTCCGGCTCAAAGCCAGCGTCGTCTACTGCTCTCCTCTTCCTTCCCTTTCGGCCTCCAGCCCTCCCTCGGATTTCCCCGCAAGAAACGAGAAATCCAACCCTGTCGTTTCAACTTTCAAGGCAGGTGGTGTTTCCCCTCTTTGCCCACCCCCATCTCCAATTCCCT
The DNA here is from genome assembly GCA_036874045.1 of Cymodocea nodosa. Classification (NCBI taxonomy): domain Eukaryota; kingdom Viridiplantae; phylum Streptophyta; class Magnoliopsida; order Alismatales; family Cymodoceaceae; genus Cymodocea; species Cymodocea nodosa. Next base: position 23,287,053 of record CM072338.1, on the reverse strand, counting down.
CCTCATGGGGAATTACAGGTTCAGGCTGTCGGACATGATCCCCAACGCTTGGTTTCACAAGTTCAAGAACATGAACGGAACAACAACGGCGACAAGCACTGGGAGAAGAGCTAAAATGCAGAGTGGTAGTGGTGGTGGTGGTGGTGGAAGCTACAGGAAGAAAGAACATACTCCTTCCAGCAGAAACACAGGAGCACCACCACAGTTCCACTCGCAGACTCTGGTTAAACCAGGAAGGGCTTCTTACTACATCCCGAGTCGCTGCGAGGACAAATTCCCCGCCAACCCCAGGGCCTTCGACACCAAGAAGTACCTAGTCGACCCACCGAGGAAGTCCAAGAAGAATCACGGTGTGGGGAGGCCCCTCGTCAAGCCTTCGCCAAACGTCGTCACATCTTCCATTTCCTCCGCATGTCCTTGCCGACCCACCATCACCGAGGATTCCGAACATAACGACGATAAAAGTGGGAACGATGGTATCGACGATGACTTGGACGGCCTCCCTTGCCTCGAGAAGACTGTCATTGCTTCCAGCAACTGCAGGACGGCGATCTCCGCCACGGACATCATCGTCGACGTCAAGGGGTGCCGGAAACCGGAGAAAACAATTCAGGAGTTCGATCTGCCTCCAATCCTGACGAAACCCACGAAGAAGGAAGTGTGTTCCGTCCCAAAATCGGTCCAGAAGAGTCCTAGGAGGAGGTCGTCGGCCGGATCCCAGAGGGTGAAAATGCGAGCAAGCACCCCGAGGTTGTCCAGCAAGAAATTGCGGGTGCACAGGTGCCGCAAGTCCTCCGCTCTGGCTCCAACGCCCAGGCGGGGGCTCGCCGGGAGCTTCACGGTGGTGAAGTCATCGTCGAATCCGCAGCGGGACTTCAGGGAGTCGATGATGGAGATGATAGTGGCGAACAACATCCACGCCGCCGCCGAATTGGAGGAATTGCTTGCTTGCTACTTGTCTCTGAACTCTAGCGAGTACCACGATGTGATCGTGAAGGTGTTTGAGCAAATCTGGTATGACATTACCGATATCAAATTGTAAGCCGTGGAATCGGCACGAGCAGGACTTGGAGCTGTTGCCTGTTGGTTGTATCTAGGATGCAAAAATGTCTGTAATCAATCATGACGTCTTAGTCATCACTGGATTAATTAGAGTTAGCATGTACATATGTGTGTGTATATGAAGAATACCAATCATTTTGTCTTTTGTTGGGTAAATGACGCAGAATTAATTGCGCGCTTGCTTCGTATATCTCGGGACGTACTGGTTTCTGTAGCATTCTCTCTTAACTCAATGTAAAGAATTTCCCATGAAAAAATTCAATATAAATAATCGGTTACGAATTGAGAGCTCTACTTTTTTTGCTGTACATCATCCACCGTACAGGCGAGACCATTTCCACGGTCGGAGTCGGGATTTGGAAAGGACCATGGACTACGGTTCCCTGGTTAGGCCACCCAACGATCCACATGATTTTATGACAAGCATGAATCCTACTCAACCTCCAGACCTACTTGTCTTGACCTTCTCTAACCAACGCTACATATAAGACCAGACTTACACTATCCAGACCTCTACTTGTCCTCTAACCAACGGTCGGTATAAGACCACAAGATTTTGAAGTGCACAACGCTAGTCAAGCCTACCAATGCTGTTTTTCGGGCATCAACTAGTCCTGTGAAAATAGGAACCTTGTCCTACCTTACCTATGTTTTCCCACATATCTAGGTGGAAGGCTAGAATAATATAACAATGTCAGCTGGAACAGATCTGCTAGCTCTTACGAAAAGCTATATATAATCATGTAACTCGACTGGAGGAAGTAACTCCCAAGGTTTACCTCCATATATAACCCAAGCAAAAATCTGACTGCAACCGGAAAGCAAGATGTTCTTTTCCAAACCTGAGGGTCCAGAACCACCACTAAATAGTCTGAAGAATGAGACAGAGAGAAAAGCAGGCACTGATGACCCACACGCGAGAACGATAGGTCGCCAACGACTGCACCTATCAATATTAATAATAGTTAAATTGGAACCCTGACAGGCTACCAGAAACAAACGCCACAAAGTCTAACAGTGGCTGCCAAAAAGGCTCTTAATATTAGTGCACAGAAACTCAAGTCTTCTTTTCTTGAGCTTGCCAATCACACCATTCGAGTGATTGACAAGTTCAAAACCATTTACTCGCTAGCTAGCTAGCTAGTCGTGTCTGAAACCAATCACCCAAGAGTTTGGAACACACAGAGATTGGGCGCGGTAATCCAAGAGTACACAATACCACAACAACAATTTAAAGGAAACGATGGATAGATAATCGGCTGAGATCGAAGTCGTGCACGGGCTTTGTTTTTTTTCTGAAACGTGCCTTTCATTCATTCATTCTTCTTTTACATATATAATTACAACAAATACATATACACGTGTAAGACACATCCAGCCAAAAGATGAAGAAGGGCTGCTACGTTTCTCACGGTTTACCAAAGAACTCACATCAGGAAACAGTAATGGGACTAGGGGAGCAATGAGATCTGTGGGATCAGAATCACTGCTCCACCGACCATAAGCATTTATGGAAGCCTTTGTTTTAAGTTCACCAAATTCTAATAAAATATAATTTTCTACTGAAAATAAGTCGACACTCGATGGAAAAAATGTAGTAGAAAATCGTCGAGAGCATGCCGTGGAACCCAAAGAAGGGCTGAGGTACGTATCACAGTCAGAGTTGAGGCGATGGGTGGGTTAGAGCTGCGATTCCATGCACACCATCTATATATTTCCGTGACACATCAAATCGCAGTCCCTCCCAACTACACATATAAATCCAAGAAATTCCCGGGAATCGAGAACCGATTTTTAGATTCTCAGATTGGATTGATGGGACCGCCATACGACAAGCACGCACACCCCTCCATTGATCAATGGGTTTTTCATCTTTTTATTATCGGATTCTCTTCGTGTATAGGATAAGAATCGGTTAATTTATTGGTAAATGCACTGTGAGGCTGATGCTTCTAAATTAGTATTCTTCAGAAATAGTGCATGTATTTGCATTAAATTAATACAATAAAGCTCTAAACTATATTCACATAGATAAATCAATTACATCCAAGAACAATAACAGATAATGGGCACTTGTTTGCTTTCGTTTTAGTACCATGTGAATGAATAACCTTTTCTTACAGCAAAGTTCATTGAAACAAAGGGTCCTTTGAAGCGAAATTACAGGCACCCGCCAATTTCGTTACAAGCAAGTTAATCTTATTCAATCGTAACTACCATATGCAACTAAATCGTAACCAGTAGAATATTTAAATATTGTTATCAGCTTAAGTTGCGGCAGATTAATTAAAGTCGTTTATCTGTAAATGGACAACTACAGTCGGCTTTATCGTAGATCGACGCAAATGGTCATATTTAATTTTTCCTAAAGTAAATTACAATATGAACCGGTGCTAATTTACGTTATTACTTGTAGGATTTGGTTATTTTACAAGCCACCAGGGTATGATCCAAAAGGACGGTGCTCGGCGAGAGACAAGAAGGGCATGCTGGGTTGGCAATCATGGAACTTGTGTTGGCAAGCAATTCCAACAAAGGGTAGATCGTCGTCACCCGAGATCCTTCTGATCCCTGGATCGGTCGATTCGATGGTGGTGAGTTCTGCATGGGTCTCTCCGAATGTTTGTTTTTAATAATGGATACCACGCATACCTCCCCCCCCCCCCCCGGCCCTTCCCTTCCCCTGCCGCTCATCTGATCCGCCTGTGTCGGCGAACGACACGGACTCTACAATATCACGCTCCCGACCACCACCCAGCGTATCTCCTGTTGTCGTCCTTGTCGTTTCTCTTCTCTTTTTACGGTTGGCGAATAGGCGCGCGACGGTAATGGAGTTTGCAGTCAGCCAGGTGAATGAATGTGTCCGACACGATCGAATTACATGTAAACGTGCCGTGCCGCCATTGGGTAGTCGATTTTCACCTAACGTACGTATTGTTTTGTTGCGGCCGCCACCAAAGCTCACGTGCAGCGAGAAAAAGAGACCGGGCGGGAAACGTGGGAAAGAAGGAAAGGGATCCCGAGGCGTACGTGCCTTTAAATCAAAAAGAAGAGCAGAAAAAAAAAAAAAAATTTAGAAGTTGTCAATTACGTGCCGTTTTTTTCTTCTTCCTAACGAATTTATTAATTAAAATTAAAAATCATTTATTATGCAACCACAACCAACGAAAATGTACTAAGTTTACGGTTTAACTAGGTTCAAGAAAAAGTTCAAAATAAACCCTAACGAATGCTTAAAGACAAAAACATTGAAAAGAAGACTAATTGTTTTTTTTCCTTTTTCTACTTTCATGCTTCAACGTTTCATCACAATGGGTAGTTCATTACAGCATTTGTACTGTCAACATTTTTTTTTTTTTTATTCGTAACAATCTTCTTAATTTAGAAAATTGGTGCTAGGTTTTATAGCAAAAACAAATTTTAAAAAAATAATGTTATACGTAACATTACCGGTTAAAAGTTAAAACCGGCCGGCAAGTCGTCAGATCGTCTTATCTGGAAATTAACGTGTTTTTTCCCATTTTCATATATAGATTTGTTTTTAAAATTAGTAACCACATCTTCTAATTAATTAATAAACGACGACAGGTAGCTACAGGAATCAATCCTCTTATAATGTTTTTTATATCATATGAACGTGTGGATGCGAGTCCGTCGATGGACTATTAAATCCAAACGATTTTTAATTAATTTGCTCCTAACCTTAATCCTCTCGTTCAACAATTACACTCACTGCAACTTCAACAAATGAAATTAGATGGATCGATACCCAAAATTGATGGGACGTTAACGATAGCGCTCTAACGTCAGAGTGCGAGAAAACAAAGCAAGAATCACTCAAGGCTATTTAAAATGTTCACTGTCTCTGTAATTGAACGATAAAATAGGTACTAACAGTGAATGATAATTGGTGTTTCCTATTCTCAAATAAAATTCGGAATTCGAATCCAAGAAGCAAAGAAAGAAAAAAAACTACCACCCATATCAGAAAAAAGATCACGTGATCGATAAGATGGTATCGAAATAATTAGGGTTTGGAATGAATGGCTCCGCGGAATTCTCCATATATGGCAGTACATGTGGAAAGAAGCTCTACCGTTCGTAAATACGAAAAAAGCGTATGGTACGAACGCACTCTACCTTACAATCATTTCAACTAAATTTTGTATTAATTCACATTGAAAACTATATTATTATTTAACATCCTAATTAACAAAGGCCCGGACGATCAACTGCAATAGATACTTTAGTTAATCAAAGATAATAATATATACCGGCTAGCTTGTAGTCTCCTTCAAGGCAAAAAATTCCTTCGTTATTAATAAAGGTCGAGGTTGATCAATTCGGGGGACTTCAACAGACATTCAATAATTTCTGGAGATAAATTAACGGACATCTTTCGAATTGATATTTCTCGACATGTATTAACCCCAGTTGGTTATTAATTGGGCGCCGAACACAGACGTACACGTACACGTACACGTACACGTGTGGGATTGATTATTCCTTGGACGCATGCATGTGTGCCGCTGGTGTTGAATCACCGACCGGCCCGCAGTGGTATGGCCACCGCTTATTTCCCCGTCCACACACGAAATCACATTCATCCACACCCACCGCCGCTGGGTCTCCGTCCGTGACGGGTGAGGACAACCATCAATCTCGTGTATCCGTGGTTGGCGTAGCTACATGATCGATCAGTTTAATTAATCGCAATGATTATATATATTAACGTACGTGGAAGACAACCTTAATTAATTATTCACGCTCGTCTTCCCCCGGTGATTCGAACGGTCGACCGCCCGTCGGCAGAAATGAAACACGCCCGTATGTCCATACATGGCCGCTTCGGTTCAGGTGGAATATGCCCTTTTCCTCTCACCGACAACTGGATCTCCATGTCTTTCTTTGATAATTGTTGACGTTGATAGATTTCGAATCAGAGTGTCATTTTATTTTCTTCCCTGGTGGTTATGTCAATTAATTACATGTCCATGTATTAACGTTACTCAAGTCCTCGCCAACATTCCAATAATATGTAATATTCGAGAATATTAGGACAAGACCGAAACATGTACGTACTCATCTTTGCTAACCGTTTACATTTAGATGTTTTATCTTTTTAATCGTAACATTAATTGGAATGAATTAAATATGATCTCGTAGACCAAGTTTGTCGTGCACAAGCATGTACCCTGAATAGAAAAATGAAGGTTTCAGAAAAGGTCACAAGCAAAGAGAATTATAACGTTGAATATTCCTGTAATCAATTGATTTTGATTTTAAAAAGAGGGGGTTTATCTCCAAAACGTATTTAATATCTTTTGCACCTTTCAAAATATTTTATTTTCTTGTATGTACTTCCCGCGCGGTTATTTATATATAGGATCTGGTACTTTTCTTCTAACCTTTGTTTAAATCCTAATCTGCATATATTGTAAGAAAACAAAAACCACCTCGTCAAATGATATATTAAAAAAAAATATATTAAAAACATTTTGAAGACATGCGAGCAATTCAAAAGAAAATAGCGAAACATGGAAGTAATTCTACTTCCAATTAATCAACCCTCTGAAGTTAAATATATTCTCGATATTCCACAATGCCCTCGAATTATCGACTTTTTAGTTAATAGATCTGTTTTTAGGTATAAGCGCGAACAAATCGTGAACTGGTGTGGAACATGTTTCTGATCTTTTGAGTAGTTCTGTGAATCGTGAACTGGTGTGGACTTTTACTGATTGCTGTCTTGCTTTGGGTTTTGAGCTCTGCTTGCTAAGAAGTAATTTATTTGTTATAATTCTGTTGTTTTTCTGTCAATGTGGTTGTTAGTGATCAGGGTACGTATATATTTATCATCCCCCTTGCAGTAGTTTGTCTTGTTTTTGGCATCTTCTAATAAAAATAACTCTCTCTTCTTTCTCGGGTAGGCGCGCAGTAGTTTTCCTCTATGCTTCTTTGAATTTGTCACACCTATTTCCTTGTTTTCTTTTTTGGACTTTTTTTTTTTTTTGCCAGCTTTGTTTATTGTATTTTCCTTGAGTTTTTTTTTTTTAAGGCTGACATTTTTCTCTACGTATTTCAAATTAAATCTTTGATTTCTATGGAATTCTAACTCGTTATAAAAAAAGAAAGAAAGGTCCCATACCGTGATTTTAAACCTCCAAATAATTTGTTTTAGTTATATCTTACGTGACGTGAAGAGGACGCAAGTGAGATATAACAGCACTTCACGTGAATGTTTTGTATTTTTTTTTGTTTTTGCAAGCACACTTCACGTGAATGTCACTGATTGGTCTTGTATCGTTTTTCTTTTATGGAAAAACTCTGGTCATTTTTAGTGTTAACGCATTCATTCCTTGGGAAATTGAAACTGGTTGTGATAATTGATTTTCACTGATTCATTGCTGTTGTCGATTTTAGTTCTTAATGTAAATCGCTTTTCCTATATTATTACTTGTGGGTTTTCATAAGTTTTCTTTCTCATTAATACAATGTGTGCTGTTAACTTTGAACTCGATTGCAATTTATGGAATTAAAAAAATAAATAGCTTTTGATAAAGAGAAAGAATATTATATATACATAGAGAGAGAGAGAGAGATATATATATATATATATATATATATAGATGCTCACACATCTTTTTGGGGGTCTATCGTGTTCATTGGTTCAGGTGCCAGAAAGTCGTCAATATCGAATTATGGGGGGGGGGGCCACGGGGAAAAAAGCATTTAAGTTTAAAATCTATGAAAAATGAAAATAACGAGAAAACAATATTTTTTAAGAGTATGTATATATGTATTGGAAAGTGATAAAATTTAAAATTTTAAGTGTTTTTGTGGCAACAAGAATTTATAAAAATTGAAAATAGTCAAATCTAAATTAACTTGTATATTAATATGATTAATTTTAATTTTGAAAATAACAATTACTATTCTTATTTTTAGAAATAATAATTATCTACATATAAAGAGATTTTAATAAAAGAAAACATAAATTAATCAAACATAGTACAAAATATGACAACATTGTGAAACAAAGTTAAATATTCAAATTTAATTGTGAAACATAAATGAACTTAGATATTAACATGATTAACCTCAACCTACATATAATTATTTTTATATTTGAAAATAATAATTACCTTTATTTTTAAGTATTCAAAGTTATTAATAAAAATAAATATAAATTAACCAAGATGCGTAGGAATTTTTTTATTATATTATATTTTTTCGAAGTAGTGTCAAGCATATGTACGTAGATGAGCGTCGAGCGGATTTCCATCATTTACAATCTATTAGGGCGAGAAAATTATTTTCATCGAACTTTTATATAATTGAAAACGGTAACAATTCATTGTCCATCATTTTTATACTTATAAATATTCTTACGTGGACGAAATTCATTTTCCACAGCCACCGGAAAAGTGAAAACCGGATCGGACCACCCAATCAAACATAAGATGACCGGCAGGGTGGGAACGACTACGTGGGCCTGGTAGTCAACCATTCATGGTATGGGCTGTTCACAGCCCAAATCTCTTTTGACGAACACCCTCCCTTTGCGTCGACTTGCTCTGGTCCATCGGACTTTAGTTGCGTGTTCGATTAATTACTTCGGGTTTTGGGGGAATCCGTTTAGTAAGCGGGTGTTGGGCTCCTCCCACCCGAAAGCCTATTATTGGATCTCGACGATTTTCAAACGGATTTGGGTAAACCATCAGTCTAATGGTAAATAATTATGTATTGCCTATGTTTCGATGCATAACACCACATAATTATACAGTATTCTTTCATTCATCAAAAACTACTATAGACTGATTATATCCAACACACTCCTATGTACAAATACCGTAGCAAGGTTTTCACAATGAAATACCGTAGCACATTTAGGTGCACACAACAAAGGGTAAAGTAGACATAGTGGTCACATAGATAAATATTGTACAAACGAGGGTGATAGCTAACTTCTGCTCCATGTCATCTCCAAGTTCTTGGCAACCCCATGAGGCTTCCTCTCCTCACCAGACGATTCAGGAGGATGTTGGTACCCAATGTCTTCCAGAGTCCCCACGGTCTTGAAAGTCCTCTTGTTCACCTCCTCTACCAGCGTCTTGTGCAACAGCTGGCTGCGCATGTCTACGAGCGATTTGTTTCTCACAAGTGGCTTGTTGTTCGATGGCTTCCTCGAGCCATGGCCAGAGGATTGCTGTGAAGGCTCTGCCAATATGCCACACTGCTTGACTGACTTCGATGAGAGGTATTTCGAGTCAGCTCTTGTGCTTTCTTCAGGACAATATCTTGACACTTTCTGGTTGTGCATACTTTGTTGATCCCGTCGTCGTGGGCTTGGCTCAGATTCCTGTTCACCACTGGAGTTGCAATTCACATAAGAATACCTGTCCGACTGAAAGGAATGGTGTGAGCTTGTATCATCATCGTCGTCGTCATCATCAGGGAATATATTATGATCTGCAAGCAACCAAAACTCATTACTTCAATCCTTTTGTTCTCGGTGATATTAAGACAACCAACTACGTGCCAAATGTTTACCTTGGAACCAATGGTGGGAAAGATGTACATTGTTCCGATGGCCATGGCTGCCATGCGTGTCTGCACGACTAAAACATGAGCTCTGGGAAGAGGTCGAAGAAAAATAAGACAAAGGGAAGGGGTTACTTCCATCATCTTCATCGCTGCAGCTGAAAACATGATGGTGATCATGGTGTGTGTCTTCCGATCTTCTCTCCTTCCAATTAGGCACCAAGGATGAGATTTCCCGGTCAATCACTTCAGCAATTGCAGAAGGTTCTCGCTCAGATATATCCAGCTCCTTCACCATCTCATTAGCAACATCGATGGGAGTGTCACTGATAATGTCAAATGGAAAATATATGTTCCTGGAATGACCTGCCATGTAACAATCAAAAAGATCATCACATCTCATGTCAAATTCCTAAAGAAGATTCTGCAATCTCAAATAATATCTATCTCATGCCCCTTTTTCGTGCATACCATCTTTGCCAGCAAAATGTACCCTGAGGAAGATGGTGTCGTCATCGGGATTCATCTTCCCAGTGATTTTCATATCAATGTCCCGCACTGTCTTTTGGTGGTCAGCCACCTGGGAAAAGGGAGATGGAATTTCTGACATGCCTGTGCAATATCCACCACGCATTGGTGGTGATGGAGAGATATTTTCAAGATTAAGGAAGCGGTCAGAAAGGAGCTCCTTTGCAGATGGTCTCTTTGAAGCATTTACCAAGCATTTGCCAATGAATCTCTGAGCTTCTGGGTCCTGGATTTCATACAAGGAACTTGGGAACTTTCCCTGAGCAAAAAATGGAAAACATGTAAGATGCACGATCAGACAAAAGGAATGCATATAGAATATATATAATATATAATTATATACAACAAAATATAGGAAGCTCACCGAAGTAACCTTCTTATAGATTTGTGCAGGGTTCCAGCATTCACTGTATGGGTACTTGGCTGTAAGCATTTCCAAAACACACATGCCAAAAGAATAAACATCCACGAGCTCATTGTATTCTTCATCGTACAATTCTGGCGCCATGAACTCTGGTGTTCCTGTCAGTCCAAGAGGCACCAAGTTCAATCTCACAATCAAGTGACAGTAAAGTAACATATCCTATTTAGACAAATGGAATCAATATTAGTTTGAAATTTGAGGCAAGTGAATTCCAAGAATAAATAAAAATAGAAACACAATTTTATCAAACTGCTAAAAGTGTAAGGTATAGATCCATCTCCTCCCTACAGAACAAGGACTTATTGCAAAGTTCATCATGAAAAGAAGCCGATGAAATAATAAAGGCAAAGACATCCTGAGTGACTAAGAAATAGAAGAGGTCCATTGCCTATGACACTGTGAGCTGGCTGTGCGTCCCTGAGAACAGCAGCTAATCCAAGATCACCTATCTTGACCTGCCCAAGATTGCCATTGATAAAGATATTATCACACTTAAGGTCTCTGTGAATCACTGGAGGTTCACGACCATGCAGATACACAAGACCATGCAGGATCTGGCGTGCCCAGTTCTTTACAGCCCTGATGTCGACATGCCTGTATTTCTGCCGGTACCTGGACCCAATTTCACAACCTAATTAGAAAATTTGTCCCAAACGCCAAAAGTCAAAACTATCACTAAATGCATGGTTTGATATAATAGTGGTGAGCATATGAAGAGAGGAAAGTGAATATTTGAAAGGGGAAAACAAGGAGCTCCTAAGCATAAAGGATGCAATGCTTACTCCCTAAGTGTCCCAGAGGTGAACAGTTCAGTAATGAAGTTGAAAGTTCTGTTCCTAGAATCAATCCACGAGGTGTAGAAATGCATGATGCAATCATGATTGAGAGTGCTGAGGAGATGGACTTCGGAGTAGAGGTACTCCAATGCCTCAGGAGAGCGCAGCACATCACAGATTTTGGCCTGGTTCCATGCCACCTCAATCCCAAGCAGTTCATCAAATGCACGGTATCTATTAATCAAATTAAGGCATGTAAAAATGTGAAACATCAAATTCAAAACCAAATGGTAATAAACATAAAGGTAATTTGTTATACACGTGTTCTCTCACCTCACTTTTCAATGCAAGACTGATCAAACACTCTCCTTTTCTTGTAGCATTTACTAAGTTTTAAAATTGTCTTTATTTTTTGATCAAATGAATGTGCATAGATTTAGAAGATCATTTTATGATTTGATAAATGTTTAAATATGAGACATTCAACTCAGAAATGACTAGTTCATATAGAATCAAACTTTTGATTGATCTATGTACTTGGGATCCCATGAATGAAGATTTGGTATGAATAGTAAGTTATGTCTTCATACCATTGGTGCTAATGTTGACACCTTGGGACTCTAGGAGTCCTAGTTATCCTTTCAACTTTATATACATCACCATGTTTTCTTCACAGTGTTAGACATTATGGTGAGGTTTGTACATTTGGAATCTGAGGTAATTGAAAATTTTTCCATCAAATTTCAAGTGAAGGGTGTTTGTGCATCTTGTAATTCAAATTTCTTGAAAATTTGAATTCCAAAACAATGTAAAAGTTGAGAAAATGAATTTCCAACTTAAAAGGTGTGAATTTATTTTCTTAGCCCGCCCAACCCTTGCAGCTTCTGGCCCCTCCCATTTTCAATTGCAGCATTCTGCTCTTGCCATCCGATCACAAGTGTCCCATGCTCCTTTCCGTATTGTGCTTGCTTGCCATCTACTCACAGCTTCTGCTTGCCATTCAATTGCAACCTCGATAGCATGGGGTGCAATGTTGGACTCATCTCCATCGACCTTGCTAAGAGCGTGATCTGCACCAACCTTAACTCCCTCGTTGTCATCATCAATATAGAGAACATCACTCTAAACTAGTGCATACAGAGTAATTTCATATCTATGAATATTTATAAACACATAAGTTACAACTAAAAAATTGTATCAAGTTTATATATATATATAATTTTCATTGGAATACATGGAATAGATGAATCATCTAAATGGAATAATGACATGCTTAATTAATTGATAAATGATATATAAATATTTAATTTAATAATATATTAATTGATTAATGTAAGTAATTAATTCCTTGATTAATTATATTTTTACTAATTACTTTAATTTGTTATTTAGCTTCATTAAAAATCAATTCTATTATATACACAAATACCTAAATTTCAATTTCTATCAAATTCTTAAACGTACACAAACACTCAAATTTCGAATTCTTTTCATTAAATTCTGTAAAATTTAAATTCTACGAAATTCAAATCTTAAGTACACAAAGAGGTTCTATATGGTGCACGTTTGTATACATTCCAAACAGTTTGGACATTTCAGCTGTAGGACTAAACTAGAGGGGAGAAATCATGGATCTATTTTGGTTGGATCTCTGATCGAAAGAGCTTCAACAGAGAAAAAAATGAATTAAGCTATATCACACATGGCATGGACATGAAACAAAAACAAGAATTAATCAAGAAAGGATACACCGTCTTCATGGCTCCTTTGCCCAGGACGTCTTTAAACTGCAATTTAAGAAGTGTAAAATGGATAAGGCTTGGCTGAAATGTTTATGTATATGCCTATACTCAAGATTTATGCACAAGAAATATGAGAGCAGAATACAAACAGATGGGTAGTTAGTATGAACATAAATGGACCAAGCTATCTGTTATATACAGTCTACTTACTGTTAATAAAACAGATTAGAGTACATATAGTTGGATTATCTGTAATGAGTTTTAGAGTTGGCCAATACAGAGATGGATAAGGCAAAAAAATTGATGTGCTTGTAGAAGAAAGCTATCACAAAATATAATACTTAACGGAGAGGTTATATTAATCAATACAAAAATAATATTGTTAATTAAAATTTGTATATCCAAAAAGAAAAAACATCTTTCAATGAAAAATCTAGAATAGTTTTTTCATTGATTGAGTGGGGACTATAATTTCATGAGTTCACTTTTTTGAAACATTGACTATTTGTCTTGAATTGATACTTGAATTACAGTACATATATAACTTCAGATCCAAATTTTTCCATTGAGAGTGTGTTCGATTATCTTAAATATCACCAAACAAAAATTGGGAATTTTCTTGGCTCTATGCACAACAAAAAATAAAAGAGAGTGATGGTATGCACTAGGGCCAAGATAGTAAATTTAGAACCATTAGAAAAAACTAACTTACAACAAAGGCAAGCTACTTATCGAGAAGTTCCTCCACTCTTATTTTGGAATGGAGGATTTTTTTGAAGTTGGATAGTGAACCATTGATTATTATTTAAGATCGGTCATTCTTGAACCAACTTCAATAATCTAGACATCCTTAAAATGGTAAGTACCACATGAGCAAATAAATACCTACTACAAAACTGATTATCATCTTGAATTTGGTTCACTGCCTAGTCGCTAGCAAGTTATAGAGAATCAACACATTCTCACAACTTTTTCTGGTTTTTTGTTATACAAATGTGAAAATCGTTACCAACCCAAATATGCCTTTACGAACTTGGTAGATCACTTTATCAGTTGATTCTTCTGAATTTGGTTGAAATGTGTATCAATTATAACTAGTTTGAACCAAATTCATAATTTTCCTCTGTAAAACAAAAACTAATGATCTTGTATAAGACTTGTACTACATGGTTCGCCTGTACCCATAGGATTGAACTAACCCAAACTGTCAAATTACACAAAATCGGTAATCTGAATCACTTTGGCATGTGATATATGATCGTACCAACCAATCAGTTGAGTCAACCAACCAAATATTAAAATAGAAACAGAGATTATACTAGATTTTTATCAACGTGGGTTGTCAGCAATGGACTGGTAGAAATCTTAGAATGAGAAATAATAAAGACGAAGCGAACGATAATCAAAGGCTCTAAGCTGCACACAGCACAAATACTTCCAGTCCCTTCTAAAAAATAAAGATACTAAAAACAGCAACATCAATCGTCATAAAAAAAACAGCAGCATCAAATCATTAAATTGATGGGCTCATGGGCGAAATCTGCCACCACTACTTGCCTCGTAACTAATTATAAATAAGATCAAAACAATAGAATAGAAGTAAGCAAGAAAATTATAACTACGATACAAGCAGTCAATAGAATACAGAAATGCATACTCTTCCATCACCAAACACAAGCTACAAACAATTTTGATATTCAGAATCAGGGAAGATAAGAACTTTAGGGCATCAATTCTGTTATGCACAGTAATCACAAATCACGAGCGGATCCAAAAAACAAAAGCAAAAAGACAAATACTAACCCGGCCATAGCGCCCAGACGGGTCGACCTCCACGTATTCGTGCTCGCCACCACGCCGCGACTCAAGCATGGTTGCGCAGCGGTAGCAAGAACAAGTTTGAAAGGAGTAACCTTTGAGGAATCTGAGAAACTGAAGAAGGGGTCGGAAGAAGAAGAAGAAGAAGAGGAGGAGGAGGAGGAGGAGGAGGAGGAATTGCTTCGGGATAAATAACAATTGGTTGTGCTAGTTCCGAGGCTTCCCTTCCTGGTTCTCGTAGGAGGAGACGCCAGAGAAGAGCCAGAATAGACGGGAGTAGTCTGTCCGGAGCATGATGGAGTCCGTCGTTATCGCCACGCCTCGTGAGAACTCGTACCATTCACCCAACATGGAGATAGTACGCCAGAACGACCAGATGATGAAGACGAAAGAACAAGAGGAGGAGACCTTCGGATCAGTAATAAGATCCTCCTCTCGCCAAAGAAATGAAGCGAATAGACAAAAGTAGTCTAATTGTTGTTGTTGGAGGACCTCGTGGAGGATCTAAACTTAAAGAACCTCTGGCTTCGCTTGGTGAAGGCTGGTTCCATTAGAGGCAGGGAAAGGAAGAAGATGTTGTTCTTCCGCCACCGCTTCTTCCTCGTCCTCCCGGTGATGGTTGGAAGATGTGGATGGAGAAGGAGAATTGTAGGGGAGGAGAAGGATCGATGATCGATGGCCCGTTTGTGGTCGGGAAGAAGCGGAAAAGGAGTGGCGAACGATATGAGGCGGGTCGACCGTAAATACGATTGGACGACAAGACGAGAGGGCGAACCACCGCATCCTTCCTCCTGTGGGCCCACTCGGGCCATTATTCATGGTTAGACGGCTGCCGGGCCCAATATAACGGATTAGGTTTTGGAAATATATGTATTTTTTAAATTCTTGGCTGCAAAATAAAATATAGAACTCATTTGCCATGAGATTTCCTACTTAATTTGACTTTTGGATGTCTAAAAAGTTTATATTTTTTATTTATTTTTAATTTTATTATTTCTTACTATAAATTTATTTATTATAAATTTTTAATGCGATAATCATAGTTGAATTTGAATTTCCCGATTCATATATATTGATTAGTTTTTTTTTCAGATAAAAATTGTCATGTTCGAATTCGAAATTTGTGGATTTGATCCATTGACTTTTTTTAACATTTTTATATCATCCAAAATTAAATGATCCAATTTTAGATAAATTTTGTTGGATATGACTTCACGTATTTGAATTAGTTTCTCTCATGTGAAGCTGCAAACTACACTTTGGAGATCTCCTAAAAGATCTAGGTTAATTAAGGTAAGCAGATGGCCTCTTAAGTATAATGGTAGTATCTAATTTTTAAGTATTGATTCTAGATTTTTTTTTTTTTCCCCCTTCTTTGGTACGTGTTGGTTAAAATGTTAAACGCTTCCAAATCAATTAAAATGACAAATTATGGCCTATAAGCAAAGCGAATGGTTGCATTAAATAGATGATATAATATGCCCCTTTTTTTTCTGAAAATTCTCAGAAAACGCGTTTAGTGTATGAGCTTGTTTTTGTGGAATGCATGTTCACATGAAACATTGTATGATGCAAGAAGAAAGTCATATAATAATACAATTAATGTGATATATAAATGCTCATAGCACGTGATAAAATATATAATACATCAATTTATATTCGTAAATGCATAATAAACAAAAATGCTTCTTTCTCTTTATAAATGTTACAGATATAATACCGGCTTTAATTAATTCAAGCACATCTTTCCAGGTGCTGTTGTTCTTTTATGAGGTCCTTCATGTCATGATCCCACTCCAATGCTACAAGGACTCTCTCTCTCTCTCTCTCTCTCACCTTTTTCTTTGTTTTGATCATATATTAAGATTTATAGACGAGATTTTTGAGAGATCGTCGGTGAGGTTGACTTTTAACTTCGTTGATTTTTATGGTTGGATTTGAGCCAAACTTGTTCGTTAACATGCACCGAACCAGAATACGTCAAACTTGGATTGGTTTCATCGAATCCGTTTTTCTAGAATCACGGTCTTGTGTCTAAATCAAATCGAACGGCCTGCATGCATCCTGTATAAACTAATAAAATCATTGTGATTATTTAAGCGTTTACTACGTAAATATTTGTTTGAAAATGTCGACAAGTAGTTTACAGAACTTCTGTCCGTTTTCGTTGACGTGGTTTCTTTTGTGGTCTGGTGAACTCCGCATCAGATTTTTTTCAATAATCTTCCCGAAAAATCCGGCGAAATAAATTTTGCCAGCTGTACCGTTGGCATAATCTTCGGTGATTAGTTAAGGAAATATTCAAGAGGACATTGAAAAAACGAAGGGATTGTTCGTTTACGATTTGTGTGTGTGTGTGTGTGTTTTTTAACAGTCCAGATACGTTTGGTAGAAACGCTTTTCGTAAAAAACTCAAAAACATGAATTATTTTTCATTATTTCAAGTCCATATGGGTCTATTTGAAAAATAACCCAAACGGCAATGCTCGTCCAAGGAACCCAAAAATCTCGTTTTTTGTTAAGTTGAATTATTCACTGTTTTGTGCGTTAAGTTTGGCCAAGAAAAAACTTATTTCGCATTTGGTCGGAAAATCGTCTAAAAAACCGGCAGCAGAATATTCTTCGTTGGTTTAAAAATAATCAAACAAGCGAACTCAAAATCTACTTTGATATTGCTACTTACCAAAGGGACATACGATAATCGTAATAAAAAATGATGTTATAAAAAAATACCGTGTAGGCCGTCGGATGATTCGTGTTGTGTTGCCAGTAAATTCAGCAGATTCACAATCGTTTGACCTAATTCAGTCAGGCAAGCATCTCGTCACTAATACTTGAATTTTTTTTTTTACACGTCACCTGATATTTACATCTAACGGCCACCGTCCTTTCCGACTTTCTCTAGACTTGGTATATACATAATTGCTTTTTATAATATTTATTATTTTTAAAATCACTACGATTAATAAAAACTACGGATAACGTTACCTGCAATCATTTGGTATTTACAACGCATTTTCTATTTTTCTTCTAATAATCGAAGTTGCAACCTGCAATCTTCGAGCATTTCACCAAAATACAGCAGATTCATACCCGAAAAGAATGAATGAACACATCGATTAATTGCACCTTTGATACCCGAAAAAAAGATGAGCAAGACTTCAGAATATACCTTCCATTGATAAAAGACATTGATATATGGAGCAAGTTGTACAAAAAACTTACAGAACAAAAAGTAAAAATTGATGGCAAAAGAACACATAGGTGACTAATTTATACCAGCAGCACCCTTTGCTTCCCATATGTTTTTAAGCTAAACGTTTAACTACATGCAGGGTTGATTTTTTTTTTTTTTTCCTCCACCGAAACGGGAAAAACTGGGCTGTAGACTACGTGAAACAAACATCAGTAAATGAAATCAGTCTAGTCAACTCACCTGAAACACAGGAAAGAGTAAAACTTGGGAGTCAGGGCAGGCGGACGATCATTAGAAGAATGTACACAAAGTGGATTTGCATCACAGTAAGATAAATAAACAGGGTTCGTTTCTGTTTGCTGAGATCAAGTAAAGACTGCTCCTGATTGGTTAGGGAAATTGGGGGGGGGGGGGGGTAGGGGAGGGGGCGCTTCTGCTACCTCTTAGCTTCCCAAGCAGGCTTATGCTCGTCTGGATGCATTGGTGCATTTTGGTTTCCTCGGCCAGATAAAGGAGGGAACTCGTCATCTTTCAGGCGATACCCCTGTGGTGATCTGCATTATGGACGACACAACTTAGTTACATACCTACATAAGAGACTAACTTCTGCAGTATCATTTAGTAGGACGGAAATTCAGCAATATATTCTCATTACGTTACTCGGAATAAAATCCAGGATGAACTTGGTACCTTTCATCACTTAAGCCG
This sequence comes from Cymodocea nodosa, assembly GCA_036874045.1. Lineage (NCBI taxonomy): Eukaryota > Viridiplantae > Streptophyta > Magnoliopsida > Alismatales > Cymodoceaceae > Cymodocea > Cymodocea nodosa. The sequence continues at coordinate 23,268,255 of CM072338.1, read as the reverse complement.
ATTCCAGGTTTCTGTATGGTTGAAGAAGAGACTGTCGACCCAGAAGCATGGATATGGGAACTGTTGGAATCCAGAGTTCTTCCTGATTCAGGCGTGGGAGAACGCATGGGAGCTGGTTCTAAAGATCCAAATTGAAGTTGATTTTCTAAGGGATGGTTATTATTGCCATTAGAGTGGGGAAATCCCCTTGGTGAGATGTTTGACGGTTGGAAAATTTCCAAATGACCAGGTTTCCCACGGCCATTTCCACTGGAAACTGGACTACCTTTCGCATCTGATGAGTTGGATTCTGGAGGTGGTGTTGCCCGACCATTATTCCAGGATCTTTGCACTTGATTTGCAGAAAATTGGTTTCTTCCTCTTCCAAATGCTGACTTATCTTTGCTTGCACGATTATTCTGTGATATTCCAAGAACAGTGTCAGTTGATTCAGCTTATGAACACTGGTTACTACATCAAGCAAAATAAGACGCAAAACGTAATAAGTAAAAATTGCTAGATAACAAATTAAAATATGCACTGCATGCTGATGAAACGAACACCAACATCATAACCTAGGACACAAAAATTAAGATATGAAGTAAATATATACCGCATTTGGAATGTATGTGCCCGTTCCCCGAGGCTTTGGCAAATCTTCCAAGACAAAAGGATGTGCAATAAATCCTCGATTCATTTGGTAGATACTAGGAACACGAGGATATGGGGATCCCTGACGAATGAACCCATTCATGTGCGGGAACAACGGCCTACGTATAGCATAATGAGGAGATGGCAGACTCCCTGGAGAGATGGGCATATTAAAGAAGAAATCATGTGACTGTTGGGCATATTGAAAATTCTTATAATGCAATTCACGATTCCCAGAAAGATCGGCCAAGTCATAAATTTCTGGGCTTTTATCCTCACCCAAGTCTGTTTCACTAGATCCAGAATCTAGAGTGCCATCATTTCCCATTGAAGAGGAGACTGATGATGAATCAACATTTCTAGGGGAAATAGCTTGTCCCCTATTTAACCCGATAGAGTCAGACGTCTGCTGACTCTCACTGAAAGGTTGACTCCTATGTGAATCAAGGCAATTCACATATTGATCAGCATCTTCTTTAACTGTATCTCCATTTTCCTTGTGGAAAAATAGATGAGGAGCATGTGGAGCTTTGTACAAAACCATACCGTCTTGCAGTGGAGTAGATGAAAGTCTATTTACATTATTTGCAATACTAGATATTGAAGTTCTACTGAGACGCTTGGGAGCAGTTTTTGAGGTAATACGGCCTTGCAAATGACTCTCATCCAAGGGCAAGGATGGCGGTACTCCAAACTCTATTCCCTTATCATTTTCTTTTGGGCAGAGCATAGAGCCACTTGTATTTTCGTGTCCACCGTGAAAATCACCATGGGATGATGATGAAATGGTTAAATCTTGCACATCTGGCCTTTCCCCATTTCCATGTCTTTCTAATGTGTTCTTGAAGAATTTGTTGAGTTCATTTGACATGACTTCTCTAGGCAATAGAAGGATTCGTCCAAGCTTCCGAGCACCATAAGCAAAAGCACTCCGAATACGATAAAGGTTGCCTAAATAGAAAATAAGGGTTAAGTCTGGAAAGAAAATATTAAGGAATTACACCAGGCAAAATTTTGCTATAATCCAAAAAGGTCTTTTCCAGCACCTTTACTGACACTACGGCCTAGATTATTGTTTTCTTTCAGAGGATCAACTATATTAAGATACTTCTTAACAAATAAACGGTGGCTTCCCTCTGAAATCCTAGAGGCAACTGAGTACTTTTCTCCACAAGAATTGAGAAATTCATTTGAGAGCAAAAGACCACCTCCATTAGTTTCTGGCATTTCCACTGTTCAATGTAAATGGAGAAATTATTCAACAGACAGCATAGATAATGAATTCAGTTAAAGAAATTGGAGGATAAACTACAAGCTTACCCACTATTTCTGGCAAAGAAGATACACGAACAGGACCACGCAAACTGATGCAGAAACTATCCCAGTCAAATTTGCTGAAATAATCCAAGAACCTGTACAGCACCTAAAAAAGCAGGTGGTTTGTGAGGCTAGAGTAATGCTTCAAGTCGTTAACATGAGATTTATTTATCATATTATGGTTTTAATAAATCCTCACCGCCAAAGGGCCATCTAATGATGAATGGAATTGGAAGATGTAGAGGACCAATGTTTCCAACGCATACGTAGATATCAGACTATGATGTGCACCAAGAATGCGGCTTTCATAATAACACCAGGCCTTAATAAGTATAATGGTACGTTTAAAAAGGTGGTTTTTTCCGATAATATTATCAACCTATAAAATCACTCGTTTGTCAATCATTTTTCCAATAAAATTCAATAAATTGTCTCAGGCTTTACCTGCTTAAAGAGTTCCAGTTATAGGAGATTTAATGAATAGTTGAAGATTATAAAAATAAGGAATTTTAACATTTGATTCCAATTCTAAGTTGAAATATGTTTGATCAGTTACCTCATCAAGAAAACACAAAGTACAGAGTCCCCCTATCTGATTAAATGAAATATCAACAACAATGTTCTGCACAAGGCATTTTACAAGTTTTACCTGCAAGCAGATGTAAAAGAAATGACCCAATTGTAAAATAGTACTGAAAATGTCAATGACCACAATGAACTAGCTCAAAGAATGATAAATGTGAAACATGAATGTACAGAGTCCCCCTATCTGATTAAATGAAATATCAACAACAATGTTCTGTAATAGGCATTTTACAAGTTTTACCTGCTAGCAGATGTAAAAGAAATGACCCAATTGTAAAATAGTACTGAAAATGTCAATGACCACAATGATCTAGCTCAAAGAATGATAAATGTGAAACATGAATGTTCTTGAATCCTATGACATCTTTAAATTTTCTGAGCAAATTGAATTCCAAGAAGGCAAGAAACCATAGCTTCCAATAGAAACAAAAAAATCATCACAGTGAGTTCAAGTTTTCAACAAAATATACTGCAAACACAGAAAAAACCCCGGCCCAACATATCGGAACCTCCATCACAACAGAGAATGATTAACTTTAAGCTACCACATTTATGTTGAAAGAATTATACTTGTTTGCTACTCATGTTTACTGTTTCTATAATATAATATTAGATCAATAAAAGCATGTGTTGTAACATAATATTAGCTTGATAGTTGGGACCACTCTCCAATGCACAATTTTGCATGAATAGATTATAACTAAAAACCTGAATAGTGTTCTATAACCCTTCATGGTAACAAAGTGATAGTTGATCAATGTTTCGAGTGCTTGATACATAAAATAGCATATAACCGAAATGTAGGTGGAGCCATGATTGAACAAGCAAATGGCAATAAAAAAATTTAATAAAAAATTACTTAAAGCCTTAAACTCGTAAATCTGCTAGATGAGATGTTCCTCTGCTCAAATTATATATATCTTTTTAAAACAGAAAAATAGATGAATATAAATACACAAAAGAAGTCAATGTAACTTGCACCACTAAACATTGTTCAATCAAAATAAAAGTCAGAATTTTTTTTAAAAAAAATAGCAACACAAGAACATTGCTTAAAAGCTTAAAAACAGGAAATAAGATGGTACAAAAACCTCAGCATGAATATATTGGACATCCTTCACTTCAAATTCAAAGGCTTTGTTTTGTTCTTCTCTTTCAAGAACTGAATGTACTTCGGCAGCCAATGAATCCTCAAAAATTGGATTACCAAGAGCAGTTAAATCAATATCTCCATCTGGAAGATAGGTTTTCAATGGCACAGAGCCAAATGGAAACACCTGACAAAGAAACAGAACATGAAAACTGAATTAGGCTTACTAAGCAAGTACATGATATCTCCCACAAAGCACTAAGATAGTGCCTGCAATGTGCAAATTACAAAGTCATGGAACATATTCTCCCTCCTCTGCAATTTAGCTTCATCACCATCAGTTCCATTCACACTACATACTGCATGGCTAAGAAAAATCATACATTATGCTCTTAACCCCTTGCAAATGCTTTTCCCTGAAATATTATTCGAGTATGAGTGAAATTTACCAACTAATTTGTAGGTCTAGATTATTAACATGTTTCTTTCTAATTACTCTTGTTCCTGTAGAATTGTAGATGCCCTATTTAAACATTTTGCAAGAGACCTTCCATCTCGATGTTCATCCTTAGCTGCACTATAAGAACCTCTCTTTGAGTCTTATCCTGTGATTATAATGGTCTTCTTATTATTTCAAATCTATCACATAAACCATAGATTTTGTTTATTTAGATACCATAGACGAATTGCTTCAACAAAGCATTCAATCACCTCCAGCAATATTGAATTTTATAGAAACCTTTGTTATATCCTATACTACAATCTGGTACATTTTCTAAGGTTGGAATCATAAGACAAGTGTAGCATCCATTGATATCTTAAAAACCATGCAAATGAACATTTTGAAGAATTACAAGTATCAATTACATCTTAGCTCTCCAATCTTGTTGAGTTTGGGCATTTTCTGAAAGTGGATCATTAGAAGGAAGTATATTTGTCCATTAAATGTAAAGCAGACCTATGCCTTCTATTGTTGCATAAATTTACGAAGATTAAACCTTCAGATGAGCTAAATAACTTCTTAAACCCTCCTCGAGAGTTGGAGTTGCAATTTTCTGATGCGGGGAACATTGGACAAATTTTTTTATGGAAAAATTAATGTTACGCACCAATTAATCTAGTTCATTTCTCTAATGTTAACTTTGTCCACAATTTGTTTTTTTTAAAGATAATTTTTCCTTTCCAGAAGAGGGTTATCATCATTACTCTTTTCCTTTTTTGATTAACAAATGTTCCTTCCCTGGGGAGATGAGATACTGATTTACACTCAAACAGCCATCATTAACAAGCACCATTTTAGCAGGTAAAATCACTTTCGTTTACTGTTCTGAATTAAAAAACAGTCTCTGTTGTTTAAGAATTTGAACTGAGTCAACAACTATTCTAGGCAACCAAAGATGTACATTTTTGGCTCATCAATTAATCACTCATCATTGAAGTTTCCCTAGCACTTTCAAAGTAGTACAAGCGTTAGCAAAGTGAGACACTGTGCAAGGAAACCTATCTAATTGGAGGCTCACCACCACCACAAGTCCATGACATATAAGCGATGCAAAACAAGATTGCTTGTATCTAGTAGAAACAATGGGTTTAGAGTCAAAAGAAGTGATTAGGGTTTACATTAGCACAAGAAGGGGATAAATACAAGAAATTAGGGTAAATGGATATCCGTTTACCTGATAACAATAAATACATTTTAACACTCCCCTTCAAGTTGGAGAGTACAAATTGTACAATCCTAGCTTGTTACAAAATTAAGTAAAAGGACTAATAGATAAAACTTTGGTAAAAATGTCCATCAATTGCTGAGAAAATTATATATAAATAGTACATATAATATCATTAAACAAAAATTAACGAACATAATGACAATCCACTTCAATATGTTTAATCCTTTTATGAAAGGTTTTATTACTAGTAATGTAGATAACCACTTGGTCGTCACAATGCATAGATATAGGAGTTGGAACTTTGACTCCCAACTTGATTAGAAGGTTCTTGACTCAAACAATCTCCTTTCTAGTATTAAACATCCCTCCATATTCTGATTTTGCGTTAGAAGTAGAACCAACATTTTGTTTCTTATTTCGCCAAATGATAAGATTGTTGCCTAAAAAGGTGCAATATCCATTTGTGAATTTTCTATTGACTTTGTCACCAACAAACTTTGCATTTAAATAAGCAACCACATTAAGATGGTGGTTGTTGGAATAAATTAATCCCTTGCCTAAACAATTTTTAATATATGCTAAAACACATAGGATTGCTTGTCAATAGACCAAACTAGGCTCCTGCATGAATTAACTCAACAACCCAACTACAAAGGAAATATCTAGCTAAGTCACTATAAGATAAATGAGTTTCCTAATCAATTAACAATAGCAATTAACATCTACAAGCACCTCTGAATCTTTATCTCAAAGAGGAGAATTTTGCTCTATAGGTGTTGATGCAAGTCTACAACTAAGCATACCAATTTCCTTAAGAAGATCAAATACATACTTTCTTTGAGATAAAATCAGTTTATCCTTAGCATAGGCAAACTCAATATCCAAAAAGTATCTCAACTTACCCATGTCTTTAAGAATAAACTCCTTGCTAAGGAACACTTTAGTAACAACAATACCAATCACATCATCATCAATTAACAAAATATCATCTACATAAACAACAAAAATAATGACAATGGATCGACGTTGATAAATGAAAATAGAACTATGTACAACATACTTTTAAAATCCCTATGCAAGCATAACAAAGCTGAGTTTGGCAAATCATACTCAAGGACTTTATTTCAAACCATAAATGACCTTTTATAATCAACAAACATTGTTCTCTCCCTATGCAACATACCTTGGAGGTTACTTCATAAAGACCTCCAGTAAATCACTATCAAAGAATGCATTTCAAACATTTAATTGAGAGAGAAACCAAGATTTGGTCATAGCAAGTGCAAAGATGAACCGAATAGAACTGAGCCAGGCCACAAAAGAAAAAGGTCTCATAATAATCTACACCATATGTCTATATAAAACCACAAACAACCAAGTGAACCTTGTATCACTCAATGGATCCATCATATCAATATTTGTTGGTGAAGATCCAATGACAACTAACAATAAGAGTGTCCTTAAGCCAAGAAACAAACTCCCACGTTCCCTAATCAAGTAAAGTCTACATTTCAATAACCATGACACTTTTCCAAGGTAGAAGAGCAAGTGCTACCTCATAAGTCTTGAGATTAAAATCCGAGGTAATAGCAAGGGCAAATTGTCGTCCTATAGGAAAAAGGAAATCATAAGACATAAAATTGAAAATAAGGTGAGTACTACAGGAATGAATACCTTTTTGAAAAACAATGGGTAAATCAAGAGAGGCTTGATCTACATTAGGAGAAAAAGATGGTGGTGGTGCCTTAAGTGTAACAACAAGTTAATAATGATGTGTTGTTGGTAAACTTATAGGGGAGGCCATTGAGTAAGCTCTTTTGATGCTAGGTGGCACACCTCAAGAGTAGGAGGTGGCTATGGGATGTTTGCTAATGAAACAAATGACTTAGAAGTGGTGGAAGGAGCAACAATGGCAAACAAAGGAGTTGCTTGTAGGAGCAAAGGAGGTGTAAAAAGTTCATTCAAAGATGAAAAATAAGGTACATCCTCTTAAAAGATGACATCAACAAAAGTAAGATATCAACAAGTAGGAAAATGGTAACACCAATAACCCTTCTAATTACAATGATAACCTACAAAAGCACGCTTAATAGATCGAAAAGACAATTTATCAAGACTAGGAGATAAATTATTGACAAATGCCATATAGCCAAAGACTTTAGGAGGTAGAGAGAATAATTCCTTTTCCAGTAAAAGATGTCATAGAAGAATAACTCCCCTTAAAGGAGAAGAGGACATACGATTGATCAAATAGTAGTAGAGACAATATTAGACCACAAGTACCTAGGTACATATATCTTAACCAAAAGTGTGTGAGTAACATCTAAAACGTGGTGATATTTATGCTCAACAATACCATTTTATTGAGATGTATGTACACAAGTTGTTTGGTGAAGTATATCATAATCCATACAAAAGGAGGCAACAAACAACTGAGTAAATTCTAGTGCATTATTAATGCAAAAAACTTTAGGAGTAACACTAAATTAAGTTTGAATTTCATTAAAGAACTTTTTAATAAGAAAAAAAGTAGACTGACAATATTTAAGAAAATAGAATCATTATGCACCAAAAAAATATCAACAAACACAATATAATAGTGAAAGCTAGATAAAAATGCAACCCTAGCAAGTCCCCAAACATCACAATAGACAATATCAAATAACTTAAGAGTTGACGCCAACTCACGACTCAAGTGTCTTATAGTCTTTTATATGACAAGTGCCTAAGATGACAATACCAAAGAAGAGACGAATCATTAAAAGTAACAATAGTAAGACCACAAGGTATATACTCTATAGCAAAGATACAGACACCACATCCCCTATCATGATCTACACTAATTCTCTTCTTCGTCTATAGATCCTAAACTATGCAATGGAAAGGAAAAAATGTCACAAAACAATAAAACTGTTTTGTAATTTTACTAATGGACAATAAACTAATAAGGAAATCAGACACATAGAGCACACGGTCAAAGGTTATATACAGGTTGATGGGTGTAATGCTCTCGCTAAAGGCTAAACAACTATGACCATCAACTAAGGCTACAGAATTGATGTTGAATAATTGGATCAAACGACTAAATAAGTTATAATTGTCTACAATATGATCAAAAGTCCAAGAATTGATAATCCAAGTATCATTTTGACTAGATATATGTAATGCAGAGTTACCAAATGAGAAGACACGAGCAATCATAGCCTCACTAGACTATTGGGCACGAAGAATCATAAGCTTATCATAATCAGCTTGAGACATCTAAATCATGCTTGAAGAGGCTTAAGATGGTGCAACAAATATAGACTCAACACAAACAATACTAACCAATGATGGAGAAACTAGCAGGTGATCGAACTTGTCCCAACATTTATTTGATGAATGATTTTTTCTACCACCGTATGCATAGATTACATTGTTGTCCACCACTAGGACAACCACTAGATTTGCCTCTTCCTTGGTTGGAAGAAGTGGGTCGTTGTCTAGGAACGATAATAAGGGCAAAAACTTCAATGGGTGCTAACAATGTAGATGTGGAGGTATGTAAGACCTAATTAAAGGTCAATTATAAGGAAGGTATTGTATCTACAACCAAAATCTGACCTCTCACTTGTGAAGTCAAATCAAGGCATAAACCAAAAAGAAAGAAGGCAATTGAAAACTCTTGCTGATGTCGTTGAAGGGTGGCCAAATCTATCATGCAAGGCTAGTACACATCTAACTCCTCAAGAAGTGTACATAGCTTAGAGTAGTAGCCGTGAATAATTGAATCACCTTGACGATGATGAATCAACTACTCATACACTTCACAAATCCTAGAAATATTATTTTTGTTTCCATAGGTTGCTCGAAGGTTCTCCCACACCTTCTTGGTTGGGTGTATTCAAGAGATTCCTGAAGCTATGCATTGATCCACACTATTCAAGATCTAGGAGATAACAACATGGTTTGTAGCATGCCAAGCTACATACGTCTTTGACTTATCATTTGAAGGAGGATCCATTAGGGAATGCTCTCACATATTTGTGACATAGAATGTTTCAAATTCTAAAGCCTAGTGATGATAGTTATTCTCGGTGAGTCTTATATCAATAATCGTCTATCGACTAAGGAGAGCAACCTCTAATGTAGTCGATTGGTTGGAAAAGGGCACCATTGCAAGGAGGAAGACAAATTGACTTTAGAGATGGTGCAATGGCAACAAAAAAGGAGGGGTTGGTAGTTGAACAAGGGCCAACCTCTAAAACATGGTCATCTTACGAAGATGACGTCAACTGTAGCTACCAAAGGAGATGATTGCAATAGAAGATGCACACAAATCAAGAGGAAGAAGAAAAAAGAAACAATTACCTAAAAACTCAAGACTAAATAGGTGGAAAGGATTACCCAAAAACTCAAGACTCTGATACCAAGTAGAAAGCAATGGGTTTAAAGTCAAAAGAAGTGATTAAGGCTTGCATTAGTACAAGAGGATAAATACAAGAGAATAAGGTAAACAGATATCTATTTACTAGATAATAGTAAACACATTCTAACATATCTAATGCTTCACAATATAAGTAATGGGAGAGGTTGATAGTGGATTTGATATTCCCATATATTTAGGAGTGTTTTTAGGTTGAGTGCCAACAAGGTGCACAATATACATGTAATAAAGGGTGCTAGTGCACTATATATGTGGGATCCTTCTCTAATAAACAATAAATCTCTTCTTTCTCCCAACAAATCCATATCCAAAACTTGTCCCATAACAACACCTTTTCTTGAAATTATAAGATATTATGTTTATGATTAATCAATTTAATGACAAACAAAAAAATAGATATCATGGTTGTGTGAGAGGAATGGTATATTTTATATGGCCTATCTCTAACAAAACATTTGCACAGAAAGTTGAAAGATCACATAGAACTACATAGGGTAAATTTTGTATTTCTATATCAAGCACAAGAAAGAATGAGTGCATCCCATATGATCCAATACAACAAGAGATTATATGTTATCAAAAATCTTTTTTTTTTATGACTCCTAAGTAATGTGTTCTAGAGCCTAAGGTTTATACCTGCAAAAAAGATAAAAAAAAAAGGTTGGTAGTTAACCCACCAATCGTTGCCCCTCCCACCACACATCCAATCACATTGTTGGTTCTTCCTCCTTTATTACCATCTCCCACCACAACACTTCCCACCAATAGTCTTCTTTTGATCCTTTCACTAGTGGTTTTCTTCACTTACAATGGCATTGGCAATCCACCAATATAATTCCAACCACATGTTAACTGCTAGTTGTGATCATGCACCAAGTATTTTCAATGGCATGTACCTTCCATCTATGATCTATGACAAATGATACATGTTAATGTTCATTTAGGTGCCTACCTTGCATCTCCAACCTTGTAGATGTATGTGAGCCTTTGATTTCTTGAAAATGAGCCTATTTTTAGCCATTTCTAAATTTATTACTCCCATTCTCCATTTTATATGAACCATGTTCATCAAGGATTTTTCCTAGTTATTAATGAATGACCTCTTCTTTTGGAATCCATGAGTTAGTGAAAAATCTTAGTAATCATCATAGTTATCTCATGTGGTCCCATGCCTTTGAAGCCTTTTTAGGTGCCTACAACAAGATTCCACATCCAACAGTCACCACACATTTTTCCAACAATTTCAAAAACATCACTTATGAAGATTGAATTAATATTTCCATTGTCATCTCATGGTTTATGAATATGGAAGAGGATATCTCTGTAGGAGTCATGAAGCTTAGATATGTGAAGATTGAACACATTGAACGATACATACAGAGATCAAAAGAATATTTTGAGTTTATGATTTTATGAGCAACTCTTCACCTTGTTGTGTGCCAATAATTTGATTCAAGAGATCTCCCTTTAAGCTCTTCACAATAAGTTGAGATTTATCAAATCTTTGTTTAAGGTTAATAATACTAAAAGTTTATTTGTACACTTAGAAAGTAATAGAAAGAAATACAAAGAAAGATTCAAAAAGTTATAGAAAGTTACACAAATTATAGAAAGCCAACAAAAATATGGATATTTGTACATAGTAAAGAATGTAACAGAAAGCGATAGAATATGAATTTAATAAGATACAGTTGTTCAATGCCTGTAACAAATTTATAGATAAAATATAATTTTTACAATAAAAGATGATGAAATATAATTTTTATGATTTATAATGGCAAAAAAATGATTTTTATGATTTATGATGGTAAAATATGATTTTTAAGATAAAAGATAATAAAATATGATTTTTATGATAAAATATGATTTTTATCATAAAATATGATTTTTATGATTTATGATGGTAAAATAAGATTTTTAAGATAAAATATGATTTTTATGATTTATGATCATAAAATATAATTTGTGTGGTAAAAGATGATATTTATAATAATAACATATGATTCATAAAAAAATTAAAAGAAAACTTTTACTTAACATATAATAAGAATGAGTCATCATTTTCCAACTTTTTTACATCTCTTAAGGTCGAAAAGAAAATATAAAGAAAAATCTTTCTCAAGGCACACACAAACATCTTATATTTTGTCTTAACTTTTTATTACTTTCTTTTCTATTACTTTTTGTCATGTATAAATTCCTCTTAAAAGGAATTGATATTAGTATTAATACTTAATTATGATTATTCTGCAGTTGTAATCAGGCCACAGTTATCCACTGATGTAATCAATGCAAACAAATTAATTGCAAATGTTGAAAAAAGTTTAGAACACCTTCGTGGAGTCAACACATTACCAACATCAACTACTGATAAGGCCTTAAAAAGGAATTCTATGTCACAATTTGATTATAAAAAATTTCTTTAGATGCAAATCAATCATCCACCGCCACTACTTTCCATCCTACCTATTCTGGCCTGAGTGTCTTTATCAATTTCTAAGCATAGAGTAGATCATACAATCATAGACCCAGGTGCATCTACATACACATCAAGTTATGAGAGCTTTCTACCCACATTTCTTAGTTATCTAATATTCATATTTTGTTACTGTCAATGGTTACCACTATCTAATGAGTTTGGAAGGGTGTTGTTTGTTGAGAAAGTTTTTTATGTACATAATTTTTTTAATAAAGTACTATTTATTAGTGTTATTACCAAATAGTTATATTATTTTCTGATTTTTTCCTTTTTGATATACATTTGAGAATTTACAAATGAAAAAGATGATTGGATTGGGTCATAAGATGCACATGGTGCGTATCTACTAGTCCATGATGAGATAAGTTAGGGATTAAATTATCTTGATTCCACACAAGATTTCTCTTTGTGGATCCATCATCCTTGTCATCAATTTCAGTGTAAGCTTTAACAAACTGATAGACCCTTCCATGCATGCACGTCTACATTGTTTGATAGTGAATTATGTCACTCTTAGTATAGTCAAAAGTCCATTTATGAAATGGAAATTTTGGGAAAATTTGGATAGTTTAGTTAAGGCTTACCTACTAGTGAAAATTTCTTTATTAAAGAGGATCTAAGTAGTTATGTAGGAGAGCAAGTATAGAATATGAAAGAAACCATTTAGGATATTCAATTTTAGACTTTCATATAGCTTGCAACCTTTAGTAGCTAACACTTATTTTAGCAAAAGAGAGGAGCATTTAATTACATTTAAAAATAGTTCAAATGCTAGTGAAATGGATTTTTTTAGTTACTAGAAAAATAGACCAAAGAATGTGTCAAAATTATAAGGTTATTTTAAGAGAAAACTTAACTACACAACATAGGTTAGTAGTATCAGATGTTAATATCAAAATTAGGAAAAGAAAAAGTAAAGTACATAAGAACCCAAGTATTAGGTGGTACAATTTAAAAAGTGAAAAGAAAATGATCTTTAGAGATAGCTTGTTAAAAGAAAAAATATGGAAACTAGATAAAGGTAAATAAATTTTGAAATGAAATCTATACTTGTGTTAAAAAGATTGTTAAAGAAATTTTAACAGAGTTTTGTAGGATAGCTCTACCAAGTAAATAAAGTTAGTGGTAGAATGAAGATGTGCAAAAGATAATAAAAAAAAGTTATAAAATTTATCATAAATGTAGAAATGAGGACAATTTAGAGAAGTATAAGCTAGCAAAAAGAGCTAAAAAAATTGTTAGTGAAGTTAAAAAGTAAAGCCTTAAAAATTTATATGATAATTTGAATACAATATAAGGAGAAAATAGAATATATAAATTAACCAAGGCTAAAGAAAGAAAACCCAAAGATTTAAGTCAAGTACATTAAAGATGACAATGGTAAAGTTTAGTAAAAGAAAATAAATTAAAAGATAGATAATGTATGTATTTTAGTGAACTTTTCGATGAATCTATCATAGCAAACTTTTCAATGCAAAATTTAGGCAGAAATGCAAAAGATATAAACTATAATTATTTTACAATAATAGGTTGTTTGGAGGTAGAAAAAATCATTAAGAAAATGAAATGTGGGAAAACTATTGGACCAAATAGTATTTCTAGTAAAGTGTAGAAGTGTATGGGTCAAGTAAAAATTTAGTTAACTGAACTTTTTAATATAATTTTAAAGATAAAGAAGATTCTAGATGAATGGAGTTCTTTAATATCCATAGTACAAAATTATAGGAAAGTGTAATTGAACAAAGATCTAGACATGTAACTAAAATCATAAAAAACCAATTTGGATTTATGTTAGGTAAGTAAATAATGGAAGTTATTCCTTTACTTAGATAACTAATAGCAAAATTTTAGAATTAGGAAAAAAGACCATCATATGATTTTCATCAATTTAGAAAAAACTTATGATAAAGTACCTAAAAATTTATTATGGTGAGTGTTAGAAAGAAAAGGAGTACTCATTAGATATATTGATATTATAAAAGATATGTATGAAAGAGTAATTACTAGTGTTAAAACTATAAGAGGAGAATTAGGGAGTTTCCAATAGGCATAAGTTTACTTTAAAAGCCTTCTATAAGTCAATATCTGTTCATCTTGACTACAAATGAAATAACTAATGAAATCTAAGAAAAAAATATCTTAGTGTATACTAGTTGTTGGTGACAATTTTAGTTGAGTTGATGAAAGTAAGTTAGGAATTAGTTTTAAATTAAAATTAGAGAAAGATACTTTAAAGTTCAAAGAAGTTAGATTGAGCAAGACAAAATTGAATATTTGAAATGTAGGTTCAATAAAAATAGGAATAATGATAAATGCATATACATAGATGACCATAAGATTCATAAAAATAAGACTTTTTTAAATATTTAAGATCTATAATAAGTAATAATTGTGAAATTGTAGGAATTGTTATTCATAGAATTAAAGAATGATGGATGAAGTGGAGAAACACTTCAAGAGTGTTATGTGATATGAGGATACCTTAAAAATTAAAAAGAAAATTCTATAAAATACTATTTGCCTAGCTAGAATTTATGGCTTCAAATGTTATACTATAAAATATGGCTTAAAATGTTATACTTGATAAGAAATAATTTTATTAAAATAAAATAGGAATTGCATCAATTGAAGAAAGATAAAAGAAAATCGGCTTAGGTGATTTGGAAGTTAAGAGAGGGGAATTAATTAATGTAGAATAAATTAAAAGAAATAGAGGTAAGTCTAAAACTACTTGCTTGGGAATTGCAAGAAAATATTTAAATTTATGTAATTTAACTAAATATTCAAACATAAATAGAAATGTTAATAAAAAATGATTTATGTGGTTGACCCCACATAGTGGGAATTTGACTTAGATCAAGGATTTAAAAATCCCATATATTCTCAAAAATACAACAAAACAAATGATCTATCATCAAGGATCAATGTCAGATCAATGGATCACTCAATTCGACATATTTTTTGAGTTGTCAAAGGCCAATTCAATCAATCTAGAGAAGAGTTATCTATTGACCACTAAAGCCTCCTTCCTCTCTACCCACCACCATAACTCATTAGGATTTTTAGAGGAAAGAAGGGGGTGAAGTATGTGTAAATGAAAAAAAAAGGAGAGGGGGTAAAAAGAGAAAGAAGAAACATGTAAAAAATAGAGAGAAAAGGAGAAGGGAAGAGAGAAGAAAAGAATGAAAAAAATATTGCATAAAAAATTATGTTTAAAAAAATGATGAAAGCATTTAAAAAATCGCAAAAAACTTGATATTTTTTTAATCTTTTTTAAAATTATGTTTACTCATGAATAACATTCCTCTTCTACCTATCTTTTGTATTCTCATGTAGATATTCCTGTGTAGTTTTGATTTTTATCCTATGAACTTTGTATCTCATAGCTAATTATTGAGGCAAAAGGTGATGGCAAGGCAACGGTACCCTGTTAATGTCAGAGTGACAAAGTTGTGAATCATGTTTTAAATAAGATATTTTAACCAAACTAGCAACATGGCAAGTGCTTCACATGTGCTTGATCCACAGATAGATTGAAGTTCAATGGAAATTATAGATATAGTGGTTTTTTCTAACTAAAGCAGAAGTAGATCTTCATGAAGGCATAACTAAGTGTAAGTAGAAGAGATGTGAATCAGGGGAAGACTGTTCTCTTGATATCACAATGTTTCACGAATGACTCCCAATTGTTGATATCACAATGATCTATGAATGATTGCCAATTGAAGAAGCCAGATTAGGGATCATTCAAGATAACTTTTATAAGTTGTTTTAGTTTGCTCTGTCTGTTTTGTTTTCCTTTTGTAAGGAAGGTAAACAATGAGCACGTAATGAAAACAGCAAGCTACATAAAAAAAGGCAACACTAAAAGGGCAGAAATATCTACATCACTTCAGATGATCTGTGAAAACAAGACAAGCAAGAAGGAAGTGTACACAAGAAGAAATCCTAAGCAAGCAGCACCTTCACATGTCCCTACAAAATGCCATCTCTATCTACAGAAAAAAGTTGATCCAACATTGAGGACAATTTAAATGGTGGATCCAGTAATAAGGACTGTATAGAGTGCATGCAAGAAGTAGAGGTGGCAATAATCATTATGATGGCGATCTTTAATGGGGAATTTAAAGCAGGAGATGGCAGATCTCTAAAAGAACAGGGTGAACAAAAATGTTGTTACTGTGATCTTCAATGTAACAAAGGGTAGGAGGTGAGATAACAAATCAAAGAAGATAGGTGGCAACAACATAATAACATCAATGGGGAGAAGCTGCTTAATAATTATTTGTATTCTTATATTGAGTGTGAGTGTGTGATAAAAATGTGAAAAAGAATCATGCAATGCATTGAACAATGTATAATACAAGGAAGATTGTGAAAAATCTAAAGGTAACACAATATCTCAATATTAGTAACAATCATTCTACCATTATGATATCATCTAAAACAATATATTACAAACAAACTCAAGGAATACCAAAAAATAACTAACATGCTAACTGCTAAATTAAAATTGATTTATATTAAGACTTTAAGAGAGATCCATGATAAAATATTCAGTACCCCTTTGATGTTCCATTACTTGGTGCAAGCTTATATTTGAAAAGAATGTCATCCTTTCTAGAAAAAGAAGTGGACAATCTATGGTATGAAAGCCACAAGGATAAAGCACAATCATAAAACACATGGATAAGATGTGCTACTGGAACAGATCCTTGGGTCTAAAGGATAATTGGATCCAAAGCTACAATTAACCACTACTAACAGCATTCCTATGAAGAATAGCTTCAAAAAATAGCCACGTTGTAAGTGAACTTGTTATTTTTGAAGAATGATAAACCTGTGGGCTTTTATTGAGGTGAAATTCAGAAGTTGTGCATGTCTTCCACAGTTTACATGTAACAGTTTATGGTAGGCATTTCACAATTGTTTGGGGGATCTCGGGCTACTCATGAAATAGGTTGTTAATTCAAACATATCTAGACAGCGGAATTTGCAACTATGAGCAAAATATTCTTATGGCTGGTAGGTAGGTGATATTTTGTGAGGCTTGCGCCAATGATATCTTAGAATTTTACCATAAACTCAGCTCCTTTTCATATGGACCGTGCAATTTAAACGGAATATTAACTACTCGCTTGAAAAGCCTAGCTTATTCACTCCCAAATATTAGATTCTCATAAAACTTTGAAACAATTTATAATGAAGAAAGTAACATTGGGGATTAGGAAACAGTACTGACTATCACCTCGCAACCGAGAAGCTGCTGAACATGATCCACAACATTCCTCCTCCTCACCTCGGACACTCTAGTCGGCTGAATCTTCCATATGATCACCCTCGTTACCTGCTCCAATAGCCTCCAGTTTTCCAACGGGATATCCTGCGGAAGAGGGTTGGACGGTTCCAGTGGCCATGGCGACAACGTGCCATGCTCGGACAGTTCACCGTTCTGCTTGGGGAACGCAACCTCCAAATCACCCATATCACCAAACTGGTCTACAATACTAGATTTCTTCCAGCCACCCAACTCCCAACCCAGAGACAAAACCCCAGAGGATTGATCGAAACCACCGATTCAGAAGAAAACACCATTTCGGTGGGCCGCAATCATAACTCAATCAATGAAACAAGGCTAAAGCAACAAGTGCAAATCCTGGATGGGACATATGGAAGGAAGAGCGAAAGGTTGGATCTTTCTTCCTTCTCCCACCCTCCAATCAATCTTTGGGCCTGGCGTGCTTAGGTGCTATTACCGGGACCAAGATTCAGTTCTGGATCGGATTTGGGTATCTATTACTCCCTTCCTTTCTGCGTCCTAAACTCAGACCTTTCCCTCCCTCTCTCTCTCTCCCTGTTCTCGCTGCCCCCTCTCTCTCTCTCCCTGTTCTCGCTGCCCCCTCTCCTCCCTCTCTCTCTCTCCCCTTGTCCGACGATTCCAGCCAAGGAAGAAGGGGTTTTTTTCCTTCCTTTTTTAACTTTTTCAACCAAGACGATTGTTTTTACCATTTTAATTCTTTTTTATGTTGCCAGACTTTTTTTTAATAAAAAAGATTTTGAATGATAGAAAAAAAAAATGCTTTCACGGTGAACAATAGAAAATATATTAAATAATATTTTTTATCTTATTTTAAAAAATTACTCATAATTGTAATAATTGAATGTCATTGATTTTTAATATTTTACATGAATTTCTCTTAAAATACAAAATCGAGAGATATTTCCAAGTATCTCAAAATCTCGGAATTTTCGTTACATTGAGAATGATAAACAATCACAATTTTATTAAAATTGATCTCAAATGCTACCGAACAAATAAATTTTCTTCTCTCGTAAAACAAAAAACAAAAAAATCGTAATTAAAAATATATATATATATATAATATATTAATTTCTACTGCATAACCTGGAAATTGTCTCAGTTTAACAATTATCGAACATAACACTAAATTTGAGTAAGTCCACCTCATCAATCATCATCATCTTCGTCTTCCATCAGCGTCGTTTTCTCGGGATGACAATTCTGTCGTTTGAATTAGAAATCATAATCAATATCTTTGGTTGGATACTTGGCTGCATCGTTTCATTTGTATATTAATATTTTCTGAGAAGAGGTGTGCATTATTTGTTGACTTAAGGATGAGTAGTGGAATGAGACCTATGGTTGTGGGTTACAAGATGCTTATATTTGCGTACCCTTTTCTTCGTATCGTTAATTATAACGTGAGATAATGTATAGTTTTTTAAAAAAACGATTTCCCATACAAAATGTATTTCGATTTCTTTTTCTTTTTTTTTAAGAATGGGTTCCCATGGGATGGGTTTCTTCAAAGTCGTACTTTGACTATTCTTCGAACGATATGTCTAAAAGCCTATTATTTACTTCGGTAATTAATCTTATCCATGAAATCTCATGATGTATGCACTCGTTATACAATATTACTCTTTTAAGCAAAATCTCGCGCATACATGCATAAGCCATTTTTATCTCAATCATCCATCCATCTATTTTACCCAGTCAATGATACGTATACAGATATTTCAAACAGAATTAAGAGATTTTGAAGTGATGATTAAAGAAGGAAATTACAGAAAATATTAAACTTTTTAATTATACGATAACAAACAAACGACACCATTCATAATTTTCTCTATCTTCTTTTTTCATGATACTTTTTTTTATATACTTTTTTCTCCACGACGTTGTACACACTAATCCAATAATATGTTATTTGCAAATCCACAACATTTAATATCCGTTTGTGTCACCTAGAAAATTAAAAAAGTCAAAAAATAGAAAGTCAAAAAAATTAAAAATTAAAAAGTTAAAAAATAGAAAGTCGAAAAAATTAAGAATTAAAAAATTAAAAAGTAAAATTTAAATATGTTTATGTCACTGTAATCAAAAAGTCAACAAATAAAATTAGAAAGTCCACTTTTTTAATAAAATAATATTTTAAATAATTATTTAAATATAATAATATATACTTTAATTATATTAACAATATAAAAAAAATTATATTAATATAATTAAAGTATATACAAAGTAATTTTAATTAAAACAATAATAATTATACAAAGTAATAATTAATATAATACTTTAATTAAATAAAATAATATATTATACTTTAATTATATTAATAATATATACATTAATTATAATTAATTTTAAATAATTAAATAGGGATAATTCCTATACTACTTTCCCAACTTTTGGATGGAGAAAAGTAAAAGTTTTGAATCTTTGACTTTTTATACGTAAGAAAGTTAGGAATAAATTCTCAACTTTTTTATGTGACACAAATTCTAGAAAATTAAAATTTTGTTCCCAATTTTCCAATTCCTAGTTTTTTGGATGTCACAAACTTAGGAACTATCATTATTTAATTATTTCAAATTAATTACAATTAAATTATATATTGTTAATATAATTAAAGTATAATATATTGTTTTATTTAATTAAAGTATTATATTATTTTAATTATTACTTTGTATAATATATTATTTTTTTAATAAAATTTACTTTGTATATACTTTAATATGATTAAAGTATATTAATATAGTATATTTGTTTTATTATTTTTAATATAATTAAATATATATTGGTAATATTGTTTTATTTAATTAATTATTTTAAATATTATTTTATTAATAATAAAACATATTGATTATTTTATTATTGTTAATATTATTTTATTTTATACTATTAAAATCAAAAATATTATTTTTATTTAATTAATATTTTATTATTTTATTTATATAATATTATTTAATATATAATATTAAAATTTCAATAACTATATAATTTTCACACAGGTACTTTCAAATTTTAATTTTTGATTCTTAATTTTTTTGACTTTTTGATTATTAACTTTTTTAAGTTTTTAAGTGGTATAAATGGATCTTTAATGAAATTATGAAAATCTTTTCATCTCATTCGAAATGCATTTTTTTTCCAGATTTAAATTCTTTTTCTCTATTTTTTCAAAAATTACGCCCATGATTTTTTATAAGAAATAAGTCAGATTAATTAATCTCCGAACTTCGAATTATAATTGAAGTAAATATATATATATATATATTTATTTATTTATTTATGAGAATAATGCTTCTCCTGTAGAAATTTGCTACGAATGTGACACATGACATTTCTAAGGGTTGCCACATTTTTTTATTTTTTCTTCATCTTCGTCTTCTTCTTCTTTGTTTCTTCTTCTGCTTCTATAAATGTATCTTCCCTCCTCTCCCTCCTTCCCCCTCCTGTACCTTCAAAATATCATGAAATAGGTGTTTTACGCAACCAACGGGTGGCAAATTTGTGGCGGAGGCAGCGGCAGATCAAGCAGATGATGGTGGTGGTATTATTTAAGGCTCCGATTTCGAAAGTATTTTTTGGTGATGAATTTTTCCAGTTAATCACACCTTTAATTTATAAAGTTCAAAGGAATTTTTAACTTTCTCCCGTAATCTCCACGTCCCCTCCCCCCTCTCACCCCTACATCCTTTTATTATTTTGGTAACCATTGAAATTTAAATTTAAACTTCAAATTCAAATTGATTTTTTTACCAATTTCAACATCTTTCATTTGATCACGTAGATCAATTACATTCTTTCATATATCACATTATAAGACACATCATTTGTACATTCTACTTCAACTATTCATAGGTAACATATAAATATTTTTCTTACCCTCATTATTTATGAGAAAATATAAATCTTTCACTTTTACTATTTGTGAGAATATTCTTTAATCTTATTAAATTTACAAACTTAATATATTTTTCTATTAAAATTTCTTTTGTCATTACATCAATAACTATATCATAAGTAGAGATATTTAAGTTTACAAATTTAATGTATTTTTCTGTTAAAATTTATTTTCTTATTAGATAAACAATCATATCAAAATTAATGATATAATTCAATTTTATTTCTCAATTTCCTATAATATCACAAATGTAATGATAACGTATATTTAATATGTTGTCTTTTTTTTTGTATTTACATCATTATATACAATACTTATTACTACTTAATTATCATAATACATTTCTATCAGATTATTTATCAAGTTGAGATTTAAATTATTTATAAATCTTCTAATTCAAATAACATATGATGTAATTGTACCATAAGTAACGTATTTAACTTTTTATGTGTATTTTACTACATATCCTAACTTTTTACGTGTATTGTACCTCTAAAGATGAATAAATGTTTCGAAATAGACTTCTCATTATCTGTCATCACCTAAATCTACGTCTATATAACTAAATACTTTAACCTTATCTATTTGATAGGTCAATTTAAAGTACAAAATTTCTCTTACATATTTCATTATTCTTTTAATAATTTTCTAATATTTTGTTCTAGAATTATTTTAATACTCACTAACAATACTCATAGTATATGTTAAGTCTAATCTTATATACAACGTAACAATCATTAAACTTCTAATTACTTAGACATAAGGTATTTTTAAAAGTTCTTTTTCCTTTTTAAATTATTGGTCATTACTTATTTTTTTTTCAAAAACATAAGGTCTAGGGACTAAAAAATAATTTTTTATTTTAAACTTTTTCAGACATTGAGCCTTAATACCATTATTCTATGTAACCAGCTAGTAACAAACTTACAACAAAGGCAATGACAGATCTAGCAGACAACAATAGTTATATTATTTGGGGCTTAGTGTTTTTTGGTGATGAATTTTTCTAATTAATCACACCTTCAATTTAACTTCCTTCCACGATAACAGATCTAGAGGACTTCAATTTTTTAGAAAACCTTTGATGCTGATTTAGATGTAATTAAAGATATACAATCTAAAACTCAAATATTATTACTCAATAATTCCCTATTTTTCAGTTATGATTTCATAACTGAGATTTTTTATTAATGTTATCTACATCTTAAGGATCTGTTAGTGCATGACGGAAAATTCTGATGAAAAGGAAAAGGAAAATTCTAATGGAAATGAAATGGAAAATTTGTAACGTAAAGGAAAAGGAAAATTCTGAGAGGGGTTTAGTGCAGGACGGAAAATTTTGATAGAAATTCTGACAAAAGTTTATTACAACTAATATTCGAAAAATACAAATACATCTTAAGTGAAATATTACAATACTAAATAATATCATCCAGTTCTTCCATCCCACATTACCATCATCATATCTTATCGCATCTTATCTATCATTTATTTTCTTTGTTATTGAGTCATTCAAACCTGGGCATTACTTTCTATATGTATCTCTCCTATTGGTTGTATGTCATCAATAATATTTAACTCTTCCAACTCATCTAAGAGGTCTTCAAGTAAATCTTCCTTATCAGTCTTACAAATAAAATTATAAAGCAAAAAACATGCGATGACAATCTTCACTTGTGTTTCATATGGATATGGCATTTGACCACGTAATATTGAGAATCGATGTTTCACAACTCCAAATGTACGCTTAATGACTGTTCTCAGTTGTGAATGTCTGTAGTTGAAATTTTCTACAGCATTACGAGGAACTCTATCATTAACATAATCAAATAGATGGTATCTTACACCTCGATATGGACAAATATATTCTGGTCGATTTGAATATCTAGCATCAACTAAGTAAAACTTATCTGTATTAAAAATATATTAGTATGGTGATGTTTTCATAACTTGTATAAGTGGAAAACACATTTACCTAGTGGAACTTGAAAACCATTAGGTCTAGTAACTGCATCTTGAAGAATACGAGCATCAGCAACTGATCATTCCCAACCAGCTAAAATATATGTAAATTCCATATCAAAATTACATGCTGCCATTACATTTTGAGATAATTCACCTTTTATGTTCCTAAATCTTGCTGTTTCTTGTCCATAAATAGTTGTTTTGATATGTGAACCATCAATAGCTCCAATAAAATCCTATAAACATGCATTTTTATTTTGATATTGACTAAAATAACATTAAAGATAAGTAAACTACAAAGGTGTGGAAATGTACCTTAAAAGATGGATACACATTTGAGTCTTAACGAATTTAACTTGGTGTTTTAGATGAAGGTCTTGCTAAAAGAACATGATTTAGTTATAATACAGCATTCAAGACTTCATTAAAGTATTTACTAAGTGTCCAACTTGATCGACTAAATCGTTCAGTAGTTACTCCATACCTTTGATTTTGCCCAACTGTCACAAGGAACATGGCAAACTTCTCTTCTACACTAATATTGTTGGTATCTTTCAAGACTTCTTCCCTCCTCATTAATTCACAAAAACCCTTGAAAACACTTTGACTCATTCTATAAATCTTTCGACAATTGTAAACTTGATGTGGTAAAGAAGGATCTAGTAATATTTTTATATAATCTGCACCTTATTTACTATAAATACGACTTGTACTTTAAAACAAAGTTGACGTACTTGCAATCCCTACTAAAATATTCCAAAAAGCAAGTAAATGTCTTCGCCTTCTTCTACCATGTTCTTCCTCTTCTTCAAATAACATCAATGTGTTATTTACTAATTCGTCAAAATCCTCTTCAAAATTCATCGTCACCTACAAAATTTCATATTCAAATATATTACAAGGTTGTAATACAAATAAACATACTACATAAAATCATTCCACAATTAATATAACATAACAAAATATGATAAACAAACATCAATAATAATATCATTCCGCATTTCCTTGTCCAAACAAAAAGTAGTTACATCATACATCTAATACAAAAAAAAATGGGATGTTGTAAATCATCTTTAGTCTTCCATCTTTTCTAAGTGAAACTTTAACTATCCTTGTCGCATTTCTTTTGGAATTGATAGAAATATTTTACTGATTTCTTGCTTTTGGAATAATTGAGTAACTTTATATCGATCAGTCATAGATAGATCTTCAATCTCAAATATTGCTGTAATAACTTCATCTAAAAAAGACTAAGACTTCTTTTGCCATGCAAACATTTCCTTCTTCCATGCAAACATCTCCTTTTGTATGCTAACCATCTCTCTCATTTGTTCATTATGTACCTCACCATTAACAGTATCTTGTTCACACAAAGTAAGAAAAGCTCATGACGTATCTTTCAAACATTCTGCTATCATTTGAACAGATTCTGCATGAGGGCGTGCTTGCTTCCCCTTTCTCCTCTGCTCCAATGGAACATGTGCACTTCCTCTTGAACTAGGAGGTATGTCAGAATCGAGGTTCATTCCATCTTGTGTAATGTCTGGAGTAAATGTATTTGGAACTTGAGTGTTTGGTACAATATCTACTTCTTCTGCCTGTCTAGACATATTTTCACTAGCCATAGTACCTTCAAAAATGAGCTGTAATTGTTTATAAATCAAACATGGTTTTCCCTTACATCTTTCACACTCTGGATGTACCTACATAAAATTACAATATATATTAAGAAAAATTCAATACAATTGGGATAATCTTAAAGTATGTAAATAAAAATCTTACCTTAATAAACTCCTTCCATATCTCTTCATCAATGTCAGTATACCCTTGTATGAAATTCCATCCCCATCCACTCTGATTTGTAATTTTTGAGTAGTTATGATAAATTTGTCTCCATGTCTTTAGGTGACTTTCCACATTCTTCTTTGTAATACATGCATTCCTTATATTATTGTATTTTTCAACTACTTCATCCCAAGTGCTCCCTTTTATCTTTCCATCTTGGGTTTTTTGTTTCCCTCATTTAATACTTCTGACAAATTATCTAAAAAGAATGCATCTGCATCAGCATTCCAAGTCATATAAGTTCGTCCTCCATTACTCCGTCCTCTATCAGGAGTACTCATTTACTACATAAGATCAAATATTAATTAACTGCTCCGACATAAGATTATGAGATTTGCAAAAACATAATATATTTTGTCAATCTACTCAATATTTGAAAATGAAAGCAAACCATATCAAACCATATCGAAATGACACAACAATGCAACTTTTAGCATCCTTAAATTACAATAAGCACATTTTCGTGGATCAAAACATACCACCTGATCAAAACAAATACATAATTTCAGTATCAATCGTAGATTGATCAAAACATTCAGTATCAACGGTATTATACTAACAAACATTATACTAACAAACAAATACATACGATGAAAACATACATTACATTATACTAACAAACAAATACATACGATGAAAACAGAATTTACAAAGGCACAAACTAAGTGTTAGTGATGCTAGTAGTCGCGAGCGGTCGCAGTAGATGCGGCGGCAGTAGTGGATGCAGCGGCAACAGCGACCGTGAGTGATGACTGCAACGGTTGCGAGCGGTCACGACGGATGCAGGGGCTGCGACCTTTGGATGCGGCGACAACGACAGATGCGGCCGCAACGGCGGATGCAGCAGTAGCGACAGATGCAGCAGTAACAACCATGAGCGACGATTGCAACGGTTGTGAGCGGTCGCAACGGATGTGAAGGCTGCAAGCTTCAGATATGGCGGCAGCGGCGGATGCTACGGCAGCGACGGATGCGAGCGGTCGCGACAGATGCAGGGGCTATGAGCTTAGGATGTGGCGGTAGATGCGAGCTTCGGATGCGGGGGCTGTGAGCTTCGGTCGCGACGGATACGAGGGCTACGAGCTTCGAATGTGGTCGCGACGGATGTAGGTGCTGCAAGCTTTGGATGCGAGGGGTGCGAGCGGTTGCGACGGATGCGGGCGACGAAGCTTTATCGTGCGGAGGATGTAGGGGTGAAAAATTTTCTGGACTTGGGAGGTCGAAAATAAGAGAAGGGTAAAGGTAAATTTACATATTTATATATCAATAAATTTACACTTTCATTTTACTTCGATATTATACACACTAACAATATTCTAACAAAATTTAACAATTTTATTTTACGTAAGTTAAATTCCATCAGATACTAACCCTACATAAGTAAAAAAATGCAGTGCTTATATATAACTTTTTTTTTTAGATCAATGAATTATTTCCTAAGACCGCGTAACTCATAAACTAATCATCGTACAAAGTGTCAGCCTCTGCCTGTGGGGGTATCGTTAAAAAAAAAGGTGTCGGACTCTAAATCGATTTCTTTGATTTTCGAATTATTTGTTGTCTTTCTGAAAACAAAGGAAAAGTAAAAAAATACAGATACAATTTTTTATTTTAAATAATAATTAATTAAATACACATCCGGAGACGTCATGACCACATCTTTGGAATTGAATGCAATGGTTTACCGCGATATGACCTTTCAACTTTTCTAGAGATGCACTTTTAACTTTCAATGGATAAATACACGTGGGTGGATGAAATTACAAGGATTAAGTTAGTACATAACTGAAAATTACAGTAAAAATTTCACTTCAATCACATATCCTCTATAAATATAAACATAAGATTTTTTACTTTTTTATCTTCAATTTTTTACTTTCTTTATTTCTATTTCAGAAGTATTATCATTTATTTTCAGAGGACTAGTTTCTATGTTCTATATTATAAAATTCTAATCTATTTTTAATTTTTCTATACCACACCTCATAATTTACCTTATTCAATTTATTAATTCTTGCAAATTCAATTGTGAACATTTTGATAGTCATATTTAAATCTACAACAAAAAAATAATTTTTAAAATTAAAAACTTTACTTTCAATCAATAATTTAATTCCCAACAGAAAAATAAATTCAAAGAATTTAACAAAATGAATTCTATAGAAATTTCCAATTTACAACAATTAATCAATTTCAAATGTTTAAATCTAATTCCAAAAATTTAAACAATTTTCAAAAAGGAACCGATGTGGACAAAGCGGCGATGGGATTTTTTTGGGGGCTCCGATTGTGGAGGTAATTTAGGCTGATAATCGTTGTTTTTCTTAGTTAATCACCCCCTCTATCATGATTGTCATCCTTTTGAGCATCTTCTTCTAAGCATCATCACTTTTGCAAACCCAACTTTCACATCGTTCTTTCAAAGAGTGTCGTTGTCCTTGTACATCATTCTTCCAAGCGTCGTCACCATTCTTCCATCGTCATTGTTTCGAGGAACCTTCTGAGTGTTGTTCTTCAAAGCATTACACAAATCTTCTGAGTGTTGCTTTCGCACACCAACTCGATGGTCAGGGGTGGGTTCCTTTGTCCGAGCGTTCGTTGGCGGAAGAAGGGAGTGCCACGGGTGGCTACTTGTGGGTGTGGGTATCTTACGAATGAACGATGGTGGAGGTGAGCTATCTTGTATCAGAGGTGGGGGGTCCCTCTACCCATCTTCCTCTATCCTGGAAAAAGGGAGGGTCCGAGAGTTTGAAGTGTGTGAGATTTAGGGTTGAAAAAAAGGAAGTGGAATTTGAGATTGATGCTGAGGATTGAGAATTGGGAAGGGGAAGAAGCTATTTGTGGATTGGCAGATCATGAATTTCCTTCTCAACATTGGAGAAGACGAGTTGCCACGAGAATTTCCCAAAAAGGGTCGATTGAGTGTAGGCAGTTGGGGCGTGTTGCGGTGTGTATGGTCGAGCGAGCGGCTGGTGCTGGGGAGAGCAAAAGATTTGATAAAGTGATTTAAAAGGTTAAGATAAAGGATTAATTAAATGGTTTAAGGTTTTATTAAATATTAAGTTAAGGATTTGATTAGATTAAGTTATTTTTTTGAATATTTGATTAGGTGATTAAATTAAAAACTTAAAAGAGTGATTAAAGTCTTGATTAAATTAAATTAAACAATTAATTAAGTGATTTAATGGGTTGATTATGTGATTAAGGATTGAATTAAGCAATTCATGGTTTAATTAGCTAATTAAATTAAGTGACTTAAATGCATTTTAAGTTATTAACAATTTATTAAAATAAATGTTACATCTGTATCAAGTAATTAAAAGGCATTTACATGTTACATCTGTATTTAATAAATTGTTAATATATATTATATTATTTAAAATATTACTTTTCAAGTTAAAGTTGATAATAATTTTTGTTATTTTAATATTTTAATATTTTAAAAATTATTAAATAATATATTTCCTATCATTTCCTACAATTACACAAATACCTTAGAATTATTGTCATTTCCTATGTGTATATAAATAACATTATATTTTTTTGCCATGTCCTATCATTTTTATTTCCCATCAATTCAAATGGATCCTTGGTATATAGAATTGAGAGATATTATTTCCTCCCACAATCTCCACCCTTCTACTTCTTCCTAATATTTTGGTAACCACCAAAATTTAAATTTAAAGTTTAAATTCTAAATTGGTTTTCTTGACCAACTCAAGTAGGAAGGACTACATGTGGATACCTATGAATTCTAGGCTTTAGTTGACGAAATTTAAGTTATCAATTTAAAATCTAGGTCTCATTGTCTAACCACAGTGACTTTTTTACAATTTCAAATTGTAATTTTCCAAAACAACGTCCACAGATTCAATATCACAGCCCGAAGTCAAACAAGTCACAGCCACATTTTGGTGGTCATTTCATAAGGGGCTTTTTGTATATCGGTACCCGAAGATTAAGTTATATAAAATCAAGAGAAAATTTAGTCAATTAGACCAATATTTAGCCTAGAAATTTCAAATACTCTCGTCTAAATGCAACATTTGAATATTTGAAACGAAGGTGTGAAGGAAAGAGGAACATGAAATTTTGAAGAACATGGAAGACAAGAAGAGAGAGATAAGATAATCTGGGAAAGAAGAAGAAGGAAACTTGCTACTTACGTGAAATATTTTGTGCTCTTTTACTTGTATATAAACCTAATAAAACATGGTTTACATGTCAGCAGGGGGGTGGCATTCTCATCCTTCCAAAAAGACAAAACTTTCCGTACCTCAAGTTATGGAGTCAGATTAATTAAACACCACGCCCAAATAAAAGAATAAGTTACCCGCGGATGGGTACCGTGGTGGAAAAAAACCCATCTACCTCTACCCCTCTCGCGAGTTTGACTCGCGGTTCTCCAACTCACCACCCAAAAAAAAAAAAAAAAAATCCGATCCAAGCTGGAAATATAAATACCGCGTGACGCACTTGGAAAAATACTAGATCTGGGGAATCTCTTCCTCTAATGTCCACGCTCAAAACCATTGGCTATTGATTACCGTCGGCTACAACCCTATATTTTACTACTACTACTATTACTAATAATAACACTATTACTGCTACTACTACTACTACTATGATTATTATTATTATTAGCATCTATTTCAGATGGAGGAGACCAGACAACCCAGGGTTGGGCTTCGGTGGTCTTTAAAATAGGCCCCAGTGTCGGTAGAAGTTTGAAAAACAGACAAGCTTAGCTAGTTTAGTCTTAGCTCTTTTGTGCCCACGAAGGATGCAGTTGGTAGCCTTTCCTTTTTACGAAGTTAGAAAAAGGAAGCTCTAATAATTTACAATATTCCTAAGGTGCCGTAGCATCAACTCTTGTAGTAGCTAGAGTCGTAGATATCCAAATCTTGCAACTTGTAATGAGAAGCCATTTGAAGGCATATGCCGCTTGTTTCCGTCCCCCTCGAATGCTGCAATGATCTCAAGAAATCAAAATTTTTGGTTACTGTTTATATGTTATACAAAAATTCATATATATATATATATATATATATATTATCTTTAAAAATTTATTATTCTTGTTTGAATATCCTTGTGGTTGGGACATCAAACGAAATTTTAAACATCATTCAACATGAAGTAGAGTTGTAGACCACAAATAGTCAACTCGACTTGTAGAACATGTCCTAAACGTACAAGAGTGATTTCTGGTGTCCCACGGTTTTTGATATCTCCAAGGGAAGTTTGTGCACGTTGCACATGAAAGATAGACTTTGAGTGAAGATATTTTTCATTTGACCAAATATTATAATCAGAAGTAGGATGCCGTCTATTTCAACCGAAAGATAAACTTCTTTAGTTTCAGTCACAAACTAGTATAATTTTCCTTTCTAAATGAGTGGAGATTTAAAGGGAATACTTTCCTTTAATTACCATGTATGTACAAAAACTTTGTCTGACTCAAAAGAAAATTATAATCTAATGATTTTATTTTCTATTAATATTTCGTTAGCTACTTTTTACATCTTCTACTTTATGACCTCTTTGATGACAACCAAAGCTAGAAGCCATTATAACTAAACTAGATAACATTACCATAGAAGCCCAAAGAAAGTGAACAAGAGGCACCATCTTCGAGCAATCAAAGCCCAGCCCAAATGTGTAATGTGTTATTAAAGATATCGAATACCACAAACAATCTTTTATTACATAAGAGTTTCTACCACCTCAGTCGTATGAAAGAATCACGACAACAGACACAGACATCCTCAACCACATCAGTTTCATATGTCCTAGATCAATGACACAAAAATGATATCTAAACATGTACTCGAAAATAAACTAAAGATCTAGGAGAGATCGAATTCATCGCATAACTCAAAGATAAATAGAATATCATGCCACACACCTGATATAGTAATATGATAGAAATAAGTGAAAAAATAGAATCAAATATAGAAATATAGAACCAATGCAACTCAATGATAACTGAACGAAAAAATAAATTGAAAAACCAGTCAAAAAACGAAAAAATGGAATCATATTACAAACCTAATATGTCAAAATATAGAATACAATGTTTAAGAGAAGAAAGTATCATGTCCGAAATCCCACAGAACATATTACAATTAGCATCTTGAAAATAATATCTCCAAATGACAACTACAAGAAATACGGAAAATAACAGAATTCATACAAAGTAATGCATGACCATAGATCTGCAAAATAATGCATGACAACCATAACCATAACACACTCACCTTTCAAGAGACTTGGTACTATCGCACCCACAATGAAAATACCGCCATATGATTGATAAATATAAAACCTTTTTATCTAAAACAGAGTGAAACAATGAGGGGGATCAAAATAGATATGCATAAAGCTATCGTTTCACTCAAAGATGCAATGATAATAACACCCGAGTAACATAGACGGTCAACAAAAAGTTGCACGGTAAAATCATCTACGCATTGTTTAGGTACAGGACAACGTAAATGAGCACTTCACTCTTTATTCAAAACAACGGTAACGCTCTTCTGGTACGAAGAATTAGAAAACACTAAGAGAAGTAAATACATTAACGTTCGGAGCACAATGGAAACTCGTAACAAAATTATACAAAACCACATAACCACATAAACCAAGTGAACAACGACAAAACGCTTAACAGCAAGAGCTAACGACCAAGAACAAACCACCACTTGGCACATGAAATAAATTTCCTTAGTCTTACAAATCATTAGTCAAATTACCCCGCTAAAGGAATGTCTCCTACACTTGAGAATAAATATAATCATCTTAGATTTGATCGCAATGCTAGGCATCCCATAACTACATTAAAGAAAAGTCAAATCACATTGGAACAGAACACCAAACTCGATTGGTGAATATTTAATCACAACGAATTAAGCTCAAAATCTTTGAATTCGTCGATAACGAACCATCTGGAAAAGTTTAGTCAGTCTCATCTGACAAACGCAAGAAAAAACAGAGGGAATAACTAACACCCTCATAGGTTGAGCATTCCGTACAACATTCGAAACACAGGTACAATGGCAATAAAACCCAAGCGGAACAAAATTAAAAAGCAACAACCAAACAATAGAAATTCAAGTGAACAATAAAAACGAAACTACATAGATTAGAAATCCACCTTTCTTAAAAAACAGTTTAGAGACACTAGAAATGTGCTGGGATACCAAAAAATTTCAGTAATGTACAGATGAGAGCAACTAAAGATTTCGATTGTGAACACAGATCATGGTCGACCAGTAGCGACAGCACCAGCAGGACGAGGTACCTGCCCAGGCTTGTTCAGGTCATCCTGCAACATCGAGCAGATTAAGCGTACCATCAGTCCCAATGACAAATCCAATTTAAGAATCATAACAAAGCAATCGCTTTACCATTTCAAAAAACATAAAAAAAAAAACCAGCATACGCACTTCAACATTCATGAGTTAAGATTCTCCTCCCAACGATAAACAACCAAACACCTCTAAAAATCATAGTGTTCTTGAAAAACAGGTTTCACCCAAACAACTGCAGAAACTATAATTTCCCACGTGTAAAGAAAAAACAAACAGGCGCCCAACATTTATGTATATTTTTCATTTCATTTGAGTAGAAATGAAATATACTAGTTATCAGAAGCATAATTTAAGTTTGAATCTATAATTGAGTTTGACATTTTCATGAAATAACGTAATTTGATTAAGCTCGAATTGTTCATGGTTCCTCAAATTTGCAAAAATATTTGATACACTCAAATTTGTAATAATTAGGCATAAAAGTATCAATTGTGAATTCAAGCAAAAATCAACGGTACAACCAGCAAGAATTGCCAATTGAACCAATGGCCAACCTCCACTTAACACAAAATGGTCAATGTCAACCAAAAAATTGAACTTATTGAATTCTTGTAAAACAATCATCATGCAAATCCCATTCAAGTGCCAATGATGCCAAAGATACAAAAGAATTCCATAAACTCTCGAGAAAGAAAAGGACAAAATCCATTTTTGAAAAATAAATAGAAAAAAATCAATTAGATAGTAAAAAGAAGAGAATATATGTTATGTCAAATGTCAACTCTAATGATCAACTGTCATCGACAGAAAAGAGTTTACACGGTTGAAGATGGCAAACTCAAAGCTTCATACATTATCATCAGTGGCCGATAAAAGAATCTTCCATGGACGACTAGACCCATGTTACAGAATAACCGTATTTAAAAACTCCAAAAAATATGCCAATTACCTATAATTTATTAAAGCAATACACCAACTACTTAAGGATGAAAGATATATTATGTTCAATATACCATTCCTAATGATCAACTGTTATCGAGATTAAAATAGTTGACACAGAGTGGGAGATGGAAAAATAACTTTTGGGACCCATTTCATCGATTGCAGAAATAAGAAACTGCCATGAACGACTGATCCCAGGTTACATAATATTCATATTAAAAAATCAAAATTACATACCAAACATCTATATATTTCAAAACCAATAAACTGACTACTAAAGTGGGCAAGTTATTCCCAATAGCAACCTAGTTGAGCTGAAAAGAGCAGGAATGACACCTAATAGCAAGCAGTGAACAGGAACATTTCAATATAAGAAAAGAGAAAAACCACTAATATAAATATTAATCTCAACGTTAATGTCAGTAAAATTAGAAATTTTATCTGATTCCCAGATATCTATCATTTATTGGACTAAAGAAATATGTCACAAGAAAAATACAAGTAATCAATACACATATACCATCCCTAATGATCAACCATATGTGGAGATGAATATGTTGACAAAGTGTGGAAAATGGCAACAAACTATAGGGACCTTTTCATCACTTGTGGAAGGAAGGAAATCCACAACGAACAAATGGTCCCACGGTTCAGGATGTTCAAAGCCTAAAAAACATCTACCCAAATAATGTTCCCATATATCATTTTTATAAAAGCAACTAACTGGCTACTAGGAATTTATTGAAGGATAATTATAGAGTATGCCAACCCTGATGATCAACTACTAGTGAAGAAGTGGACTTAGTTAACAAAACATAGAGGCTTGGCAAGCAATTATTGCAACATTTCAAGCAACAAAGGAAAGTAAATCAACCCTCAACACAGGTTACCACAAAGAAAGAAGGTGCAAGATTCGTTAGCAAATTTCTCCAAATAAAAAGATGCAAAATGATTATCTGACAAAAAAAATCAGACAATACAACTACAAAGGAAAGTATAGATACATTACAAGGCTAATGATGAAAGTCATAGATCATGAAAAGCTAAGAATAACAAGATAACTTGAAAAATCACAAAACGAATAAAATATGCACAAGTACATTTTCTGAAGAGAAATGTGCACGAAACTCATCAATGACTGTGCGGTAGTAGTCATCAATTTTAAAACGTTCTGATTGCTTACAAATTGGTTAATTTATGCTTTTCATGACACATCCAATGCCACTGGAAACACAATGAATGTAACGCCTTGAAAAGCAACGATACCCTAACTATCAAACACAAGACTAAATAATAAAATAAACGAATTCATGACCGAGTACCAACAAATGAACCTGTTTCGCAATTGATAACGTTACAGCGCACCAAACAAATACATTCAGCAATATTTGAAAATAGTATATGTGAAACGGTACTGGGAGATGGTCGGTTCATCACTAATTCACTATTGTAAACAAAGAAAACAATGTTCGATTTCAGAAAAGAATTACCCTGCGTCTGAAACGCTGCGGCGGCTCCCTCTTCCTTCTGTCAGTGCGGGAACGAACCCTGACGACGTGAGAATGGATAGCGCACGAAACGCAGTACTGCATCTTGGCGTACAGCTTGGGAAGGGTATACCCTGCAACAATATCATCGAAATTTTTCACGAAACGAACGAGAAAAACGCAATCGTGTACGCACCATTTTGCGGATCTGCCATTACCTTCATAAACGCACGCTTCCTGCACATCCCTGACGGCAGCCTGCTCGACGATGTTCCTCACCAGAAACCTCTTGATGGCCTTATCCTGCAAATAAGAAAGCATAGAACTGAACAACTCCATCCTTTTGCGGTCTATGGACGATAACAAGTTATTGCATCGACACGGAGGATTTCCCTTTTAGCACATCACCTTTGGGCAGCACTTGCCGCAGTTTGAACAGCGAATGAATTTGACGTGGCCGCGGCCATGTTTGTTTCGTCCACCATTCCTACGCTTGAACGTCTGCAGCAGGTATATGAGAGACAGATCAGCATTGGAATGGAGCGTGGAAGATGATATCCTAGAAAAATGGAAAAAGATCGCACCATGTTTGCTTTCAAAGGGAAGAACCTCCTCGTCGGATGGCGTTGGATGCTGTGGCGGCGAGGGCCGAGCAAGTGCAAACTAGGGCAAACCCGCGTCAGATATTTATATGATATAATACGGTAGGTGCAACATTTTATTTGGGAAAATTACGGCGTAGTACCGCGAGAACTTTTTTCTTTTGCTAATTAAATCAATAACATTGAAATAAACCTAATTCTATGAAATCAAAACAAAGGAGGTGTTTAGACAAATCAAAAGAATAAGAGGGAAAAACTAGAAATTTAAGTATCAATCAAATTTACAATCCAAAAGGAAAAAAATAAATCAAAGAAAAAGGTAGATATAAATTTTAATTTTCATCGTTGTAAGTCAAACGTAAAATATCATTATGATTAAAATAGGGTCTTCATTTACTTTATTTTTCAAAATGGAAAGTCAAGAATGTTGAGAAAAGTAGAAAAAATTTATGGACGTTTATGTATGTTAGAAAATTAGAAAAAAGTGAAGGAATGTATCATAAAGATTGTAAATAAATAATTTTGTTAATTTAAACAAGTTACTAACATTAGAATATCGATAATATCATTATTAAAAATTTTAATTAGATAATTAATTTATTTTAAAAAAATTATTAAAAGTTCACACATTTCATTGAATAAAATAAACTCGACAGTATTTATAAAGTTTTGTCCATAATGTTTAAATACAATTTCATATGAAAATTTCAATTCATCTCACATGTCCAACAAAATAATATTTTCATTTATTTTATTTACTTTTTTTTTCCTTCTCGAGTTATTTCAAAGGTATTTCTTGTAACTGATATGTTACCAATAGTCTCAAATTTTGGTAATTGATTTTGTAGATCCTCAAGTAAATTAGTTATACTTCGAATGAAATTGTAAAATAAGAAGAATTTTGACTTATGTTTGAAAAAAACTAACATGTAACAATTATTAGTCACTAATGTTAATGATATTGTATATATAAAAGTTTGTCTTAGAATATGGGAATACATTCTATTCATTTTAAATCTGAATAGAAGTTAATGTTAAATGTTTTACTAACAATATAATACTCTAATGTATTATAGTATTAAAAATTTCATTAAAATAAATAACAATTGATCATACATAACAAGAAAATCACTCTATTGTTATTTCATACATTTAGTTTTAACCAATTATATTAAGAAAAATTTCAACTTTTTTTCTATTGCCATATATTCTTAGCATTCATTGTGACTTATTATGTTCTTGATAAGTTATAAAATTTTATAAAAACATGTCAATTCATTTAATATATTTTCTTGCAATTATATACTTGATATAATAAAGAATGATTAGCAATCTATGAATGCAATCTTAATTATTTTTACTTAATATTGGATTTTTATTAATTGAAGTACAATTAAAGGTAGTTATAATAGCATAAATGTTACTCCACAGAGAAATAAGAAATTAATATCTCCTTTTGCTTCTTCCTCCTCTACCTCAGTTATCATATTATAAGAAAACATTATTTTCTATAAGCATATTTTCCCCAAAAATAATTGATAACACATCACAACGTTAGAGTTCATATTTAAAACGCTCAAACTTTCAACAACTAAATTATCAAACATATCACCATCAAAGTATAATGCAATAATAATATACATAACTTCGTTCATGTTATACAACGACCAAAACATTATTATTCAACATACCATATAACTGACCAGTCAATAAGATTGTTTATTCATCACAACAATATTCCACATGACTAAAACAATCTTCAACATACCACATAACTAATGGTCAATAAGTACAACACATCACAAAAATAGTCTTAAATGTGCAATAAAAGAGAGTCTTCAACCTAAAACACAATCATCGTTCAACATATTACAACATAAGTTCACAATAACATAACATAACATCAAAGATAACATTGTCCATAATTGAAAGAAAACAACATAACAAAGTATTTAGAAATGGTGAAGTAACCACAACAATAATATAAGTCTATTACAATAAGTTATATTGTAACCACATTATGTGCACATTCTATGGAACTAAAAGAAATTGATCTTGCATTTTTAAATTTTGTAATAAATTCATTAATTTAAACTTCCCCACAACCATGATCAGGCAAGTTAAGTAATGCTTGACTAACTTCTTTCACTTATTTTCTATTTTATTCTAACTTTTGTTTCTTTACATCACTCATGTAAAACTTGTAATCATTTAACTTTATTAGCATATTCTTTTTCATAGTATAACTTGAATGTATCTACCATTTCTTTAATTGTTGATGTAATTATTTATTGTGATTTCATGTAAGGTTTTGCTCACTTACATTTTTCCTCCAAACTTCATTTAAATCTGTCACAAAAGTAGATTTTATTTGTTGTGTATTAGATTCCAAATCCACTTGAACTTCAGTGAACATGAGGATGACATCACGCAAAGTCTCCTCACCTCAAATTGGATGAGCCTAATATCATATTACACATTCATAGTATTTGATGGTTGTCTACTGTAATTTCTAGTTATCATACTAGTTTCAAATAATATCCATAATTGATTATAAATTATACAATACTTCTCTCTACATTGTTTATATTCTAAATATTTATTAAAAATATATATTAAGCCAAAAGAAGTGTTATTATAATTAACAATTTTCCTAATTTCATAAAAAATTGTTTCCTTTAGTAATTTAATCTAAATTTCATTAAGAATATTTGTATATCTATGAATGAAATCTCAACTTCAATCAATTTAATCTGAAATTTTTGTGTAATTTTTATACATTAGCCATCAAGTTTTCATCAGATTATTAATATTTTTCTTAGTAATTTTTGTTGTTGCTATTTTATTGTATTTTATAATGATCTGTTTTCATACTTTAATTCAAATTTTTGCATTATATATTCGTGTATTTCCTTTGTTAACCATTTTAACCAAAATGCTTAAAATATTTTCACCTACCTTTACACTCCATATATAATAACTTCTTGAGTTTTTTGTATTTTCTAAAATAGCCATTTAACCTAAAATTGATAATATTTGACAAATCTCTATATAAATAATCACAAGTAATCAAATGCTCAAGAATCGACCAACAAATGATTACAAATATACATACAACAAGAATGAAACACAAGCATTATAGATGTTGTATAACAAGTGCATCCCCATGTTTAATTGAAAAATGAAAGACATCTACAAACTTAACACTTACATACCATCGTAAAATTGTGTAAAAATATACTTACAATAGTTATAACATTAGAATTTATTATCAAGAACAACTGTTACTATAATACTCACAACAACCATTACAATAACTTAATAAGAAATTAGAACATTTAAATTTATTTTCGACAACTATTAGGTTATAACTCACCCAATAAAGAGAAATAAAATAATGAAAGATTTGTATATGAAGTAAAGTAACAAAAAGGAAAGTACCAAAAAAATATAGTATGTTTGTGTTTAGCGAAAAGTGATGGAAAATATTTATCACTTTCTAACGTCACTTTTTAGAGAAAGTTTTATAAGAAAAAACAGAGTTGTCCTCTTTCTTGAGTTAAAAGATGTGAAAGTTACGGAAAGTGAGGGAAAAAATAAAGAAAATGAAAAAAATAAAAGTAAATGTAATTTGTTAAATTTGTATATTAAAAAAATGATGAAATAATAATAATAATAATTAATGAATAATTATAATAATAATAAATTTTTACAATATGCTAAATTTATATTAACTTTGTAATGTATAATGTATAATGTATTATTATGAAAAATAAAAATATTTTTAATTTTTTCATAAACTTGAGATTTACAAGAGACGTGAGGAGAAAAGGAAAAAGTCATGGACAAATAAATTTTGATATGCACTTTATCTTTATTGTAACTAGCTAGTGTTGCAAATTATTATTACAAAAGGAACATACTAAAGTCTAGCAATGGACATAATTGATCTCCTGCTTCAAACTTGCTAGTGACAGACACCCGCCATCTATTTATGACCAGAAAATGCACCATAAATTTTCAAAACAGGTGCCCAAATCAACGCTCTCACACATTAAATCTTTTATCGATTTCTGAGAGAGTGTAAAGTATAACACAACATTTTTTATAATGGATCTTCTGCAATATCGTCTGGGTTCGATTGAAAAATTTGCAAGCTTTAGCAAATCGAGTGTCATCTACGGTAACAACAGAAAACTATAACCAGCTTTTCCAGAATCATTTCCTTTTACATAAGGTGGTTCGTGTAAAGTATGCGGCGGAAAATTTACACGTTTAGCTAGAAATTGTTCAAATAAAAGAACCGAAACGAAGACTAATCTTGCGATATCTGGAATGGAGAAGCACGCCATAGCGGAGTTGTGGGTGTTCCATTAATAAGAAGTGCCATGTTTTAAGAAGAAAGATGCCCAAACTCATTGCCTTCATCTCATTCGTAGAGCCTTTAATGAACAAGAAAGTATGTTTTCGGTTTGAGTTTTCCATACTCAAAATGAAGATAAAACCTTAACTAAAATCTAACAATAACAAGATCAGTGAAAACCTAACCAAAATGAAATAAAATAAAGATGAATAAGGAAGGAAGTACCAAGGTTGTCACAGACGAGTAGGAGAAGATTTTCCTCTACCTATATATATATATATATATATATTTCCTTAACTTTATTTATTATTCTTTCCTTATCGTACAAACTTTAGTATCAAAAGAATGTACCTTTAACTGTAGAGAAGAGTGCTTCTGTGCTTGTTCCTAAAGCTTAATGGAGATTTTTTTTTTTTTTGCTATTTCATAAAGCATTAATCTAATAAAAAATTCAGACATGGGTCGGGTCATTCATCACCGTTACGATCCTCTACTCGGCCGCACATAAGTGCAATCTGAAAATTTTAAAATACTAATATAATTAAAAAATAAAAAAATACGTGAATAACTGATGCAAAACACACTGATAATTCAAAATACGTGTGTTTTATAAAAACGAGTGTTGCCGTAAAACGATATAAATAAATATGTAAAGCACATTGTTGGTAACGATTGATACAATAATGATTTGTCAACGTCGGCCCTTGGGTGGGGCACAGGTCCAAGAGACCTGGTTCATCGGTCGACCAACCTTAGGTCCATCTTCTGATCTTGAAAGTTGGGCCAGGCTTGGGTCAGCCCATCAGTCCTGTGTACTCTCTCTACACTCAGATAGACAGAGCACCCAGCTCGGCCTGGCCCAATGATGGGCTGACGGTTGGGTTGGGCCTTGCCCACCATGCTCGTTAAGCCGAAGGATCCGAAGGCCCAAGCCAGGTCGACCAGACCCAATCTACATGTGTAGATCTGTGTTATTAGATCGTTACGGCCTACTCTCTCCATTTTCCTGGATCGAACTATTTATTTATCTTGGTCAAATTATTCAAACAACTTCTCGATTAACGAGGATCTGTGACTCCCGTTTAGGGAGAAAAAAAAAATACAACTAGGACGAATAAGTCGCACAAGCCGATCATATCATCTTATGTCCATTTGATGTCAACATGGAGTGCTGTCATATCATATGGCCGCCATGTGAGGCCTATGTAAGATGCCGATCAGACTCGCAGACGCGGACGAACCATGCAACTAATTTTTTTTAATTTTTTTTTAAGGATAATAATGCATTCTTCTCGTGTTGAATCTTCGATTTTTATGGAGAAAATTGGAAACCGAAAAATATATACCGGCAATTGAAGTCGACGTCCGGTCTGTTGTTTCAATGTTCATGATCGCTAGCTACAATTATTTTCTGCGTGAGGAAGATGCACGGCCCGGTTCTAGTTAAGTGGGACGACCACTGAACGAGGAATATGGGCGGTGGCAGACGGCAGCGGCGGTCACATCCGGATGAGAAAAGGGCAAAAAGAGGATTATTGCTGCTGAAATGATTGATACGACGACAATCGCGGTGACAACCGTAGGTTTGGTACCACCGCACTTGGGAGTCAGAGGGTGGGTTCCTTTTTCAATCTAGGTTGGAGGATCCGTTCCTGATCGATGAAACCAAAAACGTCACGTCGGCACATGCATGATCCGGCAAAAGCTTTTAATTTTCATCCGCGGACGAAGACCGGAGAGGAGGAGGAAGATGATGAAAAACGTTACGTGTCGATCGGTTCAAGACGTGGTGCATGTGCGCGTCTCCGATCCCCCTCCGGCCGGTCCTCCCCGACCGGCACGGCGTCCATCAGGGGGCCTTGATTATCGGGTCACTCGCGACGGATCAAAGTGGGGGCCATGCACGACGTTCGTTTCATCATCCCATCACCAATAAATTAAAATCAGCAGTACTGATCGGCCGGCGATTCATTGGAGCTAGCGTCACCACCACCTGATGACTATGTTACCGGCTGTTCGTCAAAGCCAGTCGTGATCTGCACCGAAAGGGATGGAGGACGTCTTATCCATTCCATTGGAATCCAGATGGAGAACGATGTTGGTATGTTCTTTAAATCGTTACTTATGGATTTTGACGTCTGACATGCATATGTCAGATTAGATCTAAGAGGACTGAAGTCGCAGACTACCAAACAAGGTGGTGTCATGCGTGATCTGATTGCAGTTGATCCGAAGTCGTCGGGTCCAATAAAAATTATTTACTTTTCAACCTATCCGCCGAATATCTGATTTTCCACTAATGGAGGCTTTTTTGCCGGAGAAACACACG
Organism: Cymodocea nodosa; assembly: GCA_036874045.1. Lineage (NCBI taxonomy): Eukaryota > Viridiplantae > Streptophyta > Magnoliopsida > Alismatales > Cymodoceaceae > Cymodocea > Cymodocea nodosa. Next base: position 23,226,003 of record CM072338.1, on the reverse strand, counting down.
TAAAAGTGTATCTTAATTAATAGTTGTGAAGAATTAAGTGACAAAAAACCGTGCATGCATCTGAGTTCGAAAAAACGAAACAAAGCCTCCGTAGTTTAAGACCGCGGCATTCACGTACATGATAACTATTTTTTTATAATTAATGCTCTGTTGAAAAATATCCGACGGGATGAAAAAAATTAAACCTCGGTACAAGGAATGAACATTCTATTAATCAATGAAATGACCACGGTATTACCAACAGAAAATAATTTCTAAGATAAGTGAACTCGACGTTAATTATTTACTTCATCAAGAATGAGTAAATCCAGTGGCAGGCATCTATTCTCTGCCCATTCCAGCCAATTTCGAAGAAATTTATGGAATCTCTGATCAACAGGTTGTCGACAATTTTGGTCTTTACGTGTTAAATACTTCTACATTAATTATTCGGATTTTCCTAATATTTATTATTTCGAATTTATTTATATTAACTTGGACGTATATATGGTGAACGTGAAAATTGTACATGTTCCAGAGACTTAGACTTGGAGGGCATGATCGGTTGAGTTGCAGATAATATATAATCGTTATATTAAACTACATACACGTCTTAATTAACGCCAAAGATCGATACAATTGGTTTGACTGCTTATTAGTTAATTGATTTGAGAACATAAAGTGGTAGGTTTCAGTCTTAACTTTAACAGATGGTAAAAACTTTTGAAAATTTAATTCTTACACTTCAAAGGATTGATTAAGTCGTCAAGAAAACTCAGATCCATAGAAGAAATAACTTCTCTTAAAATAATAGATATACAATACAAAATGGTATGAGAATATAATTTTAAAATATTTAATTTTTTTAATATAATTTTCGTTATAGTATTGTATTTAAGGATAATATTATATTTTCTTCAGTAAAATATAAATTATATATAGGTAATTTCTAACATCCAACAGTTTTCATATTACTGTGATATTATCCAGTTATTTAAAAAAGTTAAGTGAATGTTACAGTAAGAATTAGTGCATCGGTGTATAGTCTTTTTAGTAAAATTAAATAATAATTTATTTAATAAATACAAAACTTCGTCAATCATAGTATTTTATTTTTCAAAGTAATATTTAATTTATATTACATAAGTTTTGATCTCTTTCCTCTGTTATGCTAAATCTAAAGTTAATATATTTCCAATTAATGTTCACAACACGTGAAGAATCTACAAAAAAAAAAAAAAAAAATCCAAGATCAAATCTCTTGACATTCTTCAGCTGAGATATATGAACGGTAGAAAACTTGGTCAATAGAATATCAATTTTCCTTTCTTTTCAATTCATGGTAATTATTGTTGGCTTCATTTTATTGTTGAAATTTGTACAAACTCATGTGGGAAGCATACATGCACGGACCTCAGCAAAGCAAAATGTTGGATGCTGAAGTTAAATTTTTACACTGCCTTGTAACTTAATTAAGGAAAAACTTCTCCCATCCTCTGGTGTGGAATATTAATTACAACGCAAAGGTAATGGAATCACACCATTTTATCGGATGGCTAAGGGTGTAAATTAATATATCCAACGAATTGCCTGTACTCTTATTTAATTTGCATCAAATCTATGGGTAAATAAGCAGATGATAACAACGATCAGCTAACAGCTTAATCAACCCACAGTAACACACATAACGAAAAAGAAACATCTCGATTAAACTGTACTTGTATCAATTAACAAGTCATCGTTCACCTTTCGTAACGTCCGGGGCGGCAGATGATGACGAGTTTGACGGACGACACCATCGAATTCATTGAAAATAGCAGGAAATTTATAGCACCGCATGATGGTTGGACACGAAGTACGTGATCATTTCGCGTTTCGCCACCAGCAGTTGAATTTATTCCAAGAGAGGTGAGATTTCCACTGGCTTAATGATGACATTTATTCTTACGTTTAACACTATTTAAATCTCGCGAAAGTGATAACTCCGATTAAAAGAAGAAGAAGAAGAAGCAATGATGATACGTGCGTTTAATTTTTTTTTACAATGAAAGAGATTTTGTATTCATCAAAATTTCAAATCTTATATTAATTACTACGGTTGATGCATTCAGTCAGTGGTACCTTTAAGTTGATTGACGTTAGAGCTAGCCTGAACGTAAAAAAATCACAAAAAAATTTAAATAGAATTACAGTCACCGTTATTTCAATTAAAGGACTTCAATTCCAACTCGAGTAAACGTCAGCCATTTTTTTAAAAAAAGTAATCACAGATAAACGTGGGGATGCTTGTGAAGAATAAGGTGACCATGAAAGGTCAAGATTTTCCTTGCAAGTTATTATTGATGGTGGGAGACCCTTCAATGGAAAGATCAAAGATCAAAATCCGTCGGAAGTTCTTAACTTCGAAGAAAGGTATTTATGAAAGGTTTGAATAAAGTATCGGTACGTCTATTATTTGAACATAAAATTTAATCACGGTTCATCGTAAAGATAACATGGCGGCACAAATTAAGGGGACGTAAGTTCAAGTACCAATCCATCAGATGTAATTAAGGCGTTATCTTTCACAGCCACGTTAATAATAATCGTGTAATTAAAAAGTGTTAGAGTTGAGTTGACGAAGGTGGTGATATTCTTACTTACTTACTTTTCCATTGGGGTTTGAGTTCCGGCGAACATAAAAGTCATCATTAGCATTACAGAAATTCATATTTGGGAAATTTAAACCGATTAATCGCAATATCTTAGTTGAACAGAGCAATGTTACCTGTAGTTTCCATTGCGGTTCTTATTCTGGTAAAAGCAAAAATCACTATTTATTGTAAAAAAAAGTGTACTTCAAGCATTTGAAACTTTAATCAACTTTAAGTAGTTAAATTAACCAAGAATATGTATGTGATTTCATATATAGTTAGGACCTCAATGATAGCATACTCTTGGCAAAAAAAAAATATTTCAACTTTGTCGAGGCTGTTGTTCCTTTACCCCTCTCCTTAGTCGTCGAGAGTAAGATGTGATTCATACATATATCTGTCATTTCTTTGAAAAATATTTTGAGTTATTGAAAGATTATCACAAATAACATTGTTTTCACTATGTTGCTTTTTTTTCTTCCAAATATTGTTTGGTCTGTTATTACTAACATGCCCTTCGGAAGAGTAAAGTAACAGTTAACACGAGATAACATGACATAATATGACGTGACATAACGTAACATAAAATAACAGGATATGATATAATATAATATAATATTTGCATACATGTATATGTACATAAAATGTGTTCCATATTTATAATATGTACATTATACGTTTTGTAATATACATACAATATATCTGATTGTATTATTATAATGTAAGTATATTATATTTATCATATTATTTAAGTTTCTCAATAGGAGGTGCTTGAACGGCAAACTTGAAAACTGTAGGTCGAGGACAGTTCATATTCATCAATCCAAGTTTACCGAAAAACACTATCAGGTGATCGAACTTTATCTACCAAAAGGAAATTTACCTCGGTTGACTCCAGTAGATCGTTTGAAATTTCTTGTTTTTGTGTTTATTGAATTATTAAAAAGAATGGAGATTTTATTACAATAATATTCGTATGACTGAAGTACTCGCATTTGTTTAAGATTTAAGTATTAAACAATGTAAAAAAAAAGGGTATTGCAACGGAAAAATTCAGTGTTCATAATTTTCCGCAGATGCCGTGCATGGCGCCATGGATCTGAGCGTCCACTCGAAAAGGAAAACGGTCGTTCGCCAGCTGGGCCGGAACCAGCAGTTTGAGCTTAATTTCCAGCCCGTTTCCCAAAATGCTGTTTCTAATAATAATATAAATAAATAAAACTGGTTTCCGAAATGCTCCTCATCAACCCACACGCAAGGGAAAAAATTAAATTTAAATTAAAACCCCAAACCGGGAACATATTTACTCCCCTCCCCTCAACACCTACGTACTTAAAAAAGAAAGCGAATCTACAAATGGATCTCTTGTAAATCCCACTTGACTTGGGAGAATTCTGGCGTTATTTTCGTAAATCCAATGTACAAACCCCACGACACTTTCGCTCCTCCCACCTCTCTCCCCCTACATCCCTCTTTCCGTCTTCTTCAACTCCACTGCAGAGAAAGCTCGATCTCCACTACCATAGACAAGACGTAGAAAACATCCGAAAGTATCTATATTTGCTGATCACAAGGTATTCTTCTACTCACAGAAAAGATCGGTGGTTGTTGAATCTCGTATATATATACATATATATACGCTTATAGTCTCCAACATCGTTGCTCTGCTCCTCCACCACTCCCATCTGATCTCCATCTCTTTCCTTCACTATATATATATATACACACACACGTCCCTTCATACAAAGCCACCCTGCTTTCACCATGTGCACAATCGAGGAAGATGAAGAGCCCGGGCATCCATCTTTGAATGGAAGAAGCGGAGATGTTGGAGGAAACGAGGAACGTGAGGGTTTCAAATCGCGTTGGTTACAATGCAGAGAGGTAATATTCTCATACACGTCTCCCAATTAATATTTCCATCCGTCATTCATCTTCTTTGCTAACTTCCCTTTCGCCCTCGGCCGAGCGCATCAAAGTTCTCTCTTTCCTAGTGAAGCCAGCTTCCACTATGTCAAGTTCATTCCTTTTGTGTGAGTACCGATGGGAACGAGATCTGAATCAAATACGAAATTGTGATCTTCTCGATGTGCATATACATATTTCCATCGGTTCATCTCTTTCTCCTCTCCCTACCATGAAGTACATCAATGTCATGCTGCGTTGAGATGATGATGATGTTGTTGTTGTTTATAATAATAATAATATTATTATTATTATCATTATTATTAAAAAAACATATGTCGTTCTCTGAGAGAAGAAACACAGGTTGGTCAGTCGAGATGGTTAGCTTTCAATGTCAGTGCTCTAACAGCACCGGCCGGGATTAAGGAAACCTGCTTGCTTTCCCACGGGGAGGAAATTCCTGCATGTACGCAAACAATGTGCATTGTTCTTTTAATATATACTCTGTTTATTATATTATATTTTATACCCATTCGTGCAACCATAAGAACAAGCGGGCCAAGGTAATCTGGCAATCCTGTATTTTTTTTTTTGGTCCCGCCGGGCCTTCGTTCCCCTAGATAACTCAATCAACTCTGCCTTTATCTGTCACGATAACGATGTGCTGTTGTGCCATGCTGAAATCCGTAGAAAGGTTGCCTTGATCCCACACAAACGACTACGGTGACGGTTTCAACAGTTCCCTTCTCCATGGTTGCACGATAACGACGTAGCTGAGGGCTTTTTTTATATGTTTTTGCTCCTTGGAATACAAGATTTTCTTGTATCCCCCCGGAAAAGCCGATTGTGTTCTTCAATGTCGGTTACACGTGTAACTGGTCTATCTCTCTATTTTTCTTAGATTCCAATGGAAAACCACCTTATCGGCTCACCCCAGTTTCTTACTTTGCCATCTCTCACTTATGGGTGGACCATTTTTCTCGTTCTTTTTTTTTCCTCTTCAGTTGTACTGTGTATGGCCAATATTGATCGGCTCTGCAACAAACCCTTGCAGATGGCAGAAGAGCTGCGCTCTCTGGCGAGGATTTCTTGTCCCATAGTACTGACGAGCCTGTTGCTCTTCTCCAAGTCTATAATCTCCATGCTTTTCCTGGGACAACTAGGGGACGCTGCTTTAGCGGGTGGTTCACTTGCCGTCGGGTTCGCCAACATCACTGGTTACTCCGTCATAAAGGGCCTTTCCATGGGCATGGAGCCCATATGTGGACAGGCCTATGGTGCCAAGAGATGGGCAGTGCTAAGCCAGACCTTCCAGAAGGCTTTTATCCTCCTCTTAATTGCAACCGTACCCATCTCCATCTTGTGGTTCAACATGCGGATCATCTTGCTCTGGTTCGGCCAGGACGCCGCCATCACGGCTGTGGCCCAGGTTTATATCACATTCTCCTTGCCCGACCTGATCGCTCAAGCACATCTCCATCCGCTGAGGATCTTCTTAAGGACCCAGAATCTGACCACACCTCTGACGGTGTCAGCCTTCTTCGCTATACTACTCCATGCTCCCATCAACTACATATTCGTGGTGCATCTAAATCTGGGAGTGAAAGGAGTTGCACTCGCATCCGCGTTGAATACCATCGGTCTTACTCTTGGTTTGTTGGTCTATTTGTCGTTCTCCGATAAGGCAATCAAGCCGTGGTCCCGCACATCAACCGCATGCTCCCAAGGATGGAAAACGCTGATCGCACTTACGATTCCAAGTGCCATATCTGTTTGCTTGGAATGGTGGTGGTACGAGGTGATTCTGATACTCTGTGGCCTACTAAAAAATCCCAAAGCCAGTGTTGCCTCCATGGGCATCCTAATTCAAATAACCGGGCTGATATACGTTTTTCCCTCGTCACTGGGCATGGGACTGTCAACAAGAGTTGGGCATGAACTCGGTGCGGACCAACCTGCAAGGGCTCGACGTGCGTCCAGGGTTGGGCTGATATTTGCAGCCATCTGCGGAATCTCAGCCCTTGCATTCACGCTCATGGTAAAGCATGCGTGGGGGGAAATGTTCTCATCTGATCCAGATATCCTTGCGTTGACGACCATGGCCCTGCCCATAGTTGGATTGTGTGAGCTGGGGAACTCTCCACAGACAGTGGGCTGTGGAGTCTTGAGAGGGAGTGCCAGGCCTTTGCTAGGCGCGAACATTACTTTCGGTTCCTTTTACCTCTTCGGCTTGCCGGTGGCAGCATTCGCTGGCTTCGGGCTTAAATACGGATTCATCGGGCTATGGTTTGGATTGGTGGCAGCACAGGCTTCTTGTGCTTGCATGATGTTATATGTTATAAGTAAGACCGATTGGAATGTACAAGCTAGCCGGGCTAGAGAACTGACCATGACCGCCGAAGGGGCGAGAGATGATTTAGAGGCGAGTCTTATGTACTGAGATCTGTTAACCATGATTGTCAGAAAAACATCCTGCGTAAACAAATGAGGCATTAATGGAGAACCCTAGTAGTAAACCTTCAGATATTTTCACCCCTCATTCCACTTAAAATCTAGATGAAAATATTATACAGAAAACTATCAGATTAACTGAAAACTTTGTGTGTGCTTCCTTATTTCCTCAATATAAATCCAAACGAACCAAATGCAGACATGACTCGAGAAGTGACATAATCAACTGCTGAACTTCAATAACAAGATGCAAAGCAACAAAGAAACCACTTTCTTTCAACTAATGACTATAAAATTGTTTGAAATGCAGCTTGGAAAGAAGAAAAGCGGTTAAAAGAAACAAATATTTCAATAGAAGTAAAAACATAATTCGCTAGAAAGAAAGAATAAATTCATGATAGCCATAGGCGTTTCTTCCGAGAACTGGTCTAGTTCTGTGAAGTTGCTACGATTTGAACCAAAACTTTCATATCTACAGCTTCAGTATATCTCCGGACTCTAGAGTGGGGCCATTTAAGCACTTCTAACCGATTTGACGAGAAGCATTCCTCAAGCACGGAAATCATTGTCGGAACTCCGATCCGATGCGTTTGTTACACTATTGGTAGTAATCCTCACCTTCTTCAGCTGTGATTAGTGGATCTATTTCATTTTCCTTGGCCTTAGATGCACATGAATGGAAATGAATCAATATACACCATAACTTGCTCGAAAGTCTCGGATACTCACAAAAAAGATAAATTAAACACTTTAATTGCACCTGCTATTTTATATTATAGTGAAATGCGTGAAAGGCGAGAAGTTACACTGACCATCGTACCGCAAGCATTAACATCCACGATACTGTAAAATAATATTTAACAGAAAAACCACACACAGGGGCACAGTTAAGTCAAATATGCTTACACTTACTTACATAGAGATTGACCAAGCAAGATACAAATCCAGAACAGATTAGCAAATTATGGAATCATACCTTGCTTAGTCGCAATTAATTGCATTGATACATCACTGACACGGGGGCACAGTTAAGTCAAATATGCTTACACTTACTTCCATAGAGGTTGACCAAGCAAGATCCAATTCCAGAACAGATTAGCAAATTGTGGAATCATACCTTGCTTAGTCGCAATTAATTGCATTGATACATCACTGACACGGGGGCACAGTTAAGTCAAATATGCTTACACTTACTTCCATAGAGGTTGACCAAGCAAGATCCAATTCCAGAACAGACTAGCAAATTGTGGAATCATACCTTGCTTAGTCGTAATTAATTGCATTAATACATCACTGGGTCTCAGGTAGGCTTGTAAATGAGTATTTGACTTCTTAAATTCGATTCAAATTAGGCTAAAATTATCCAGATACAAGATCCAATGAACCGCAATCAAATTTTGAAATTTATATCCAAAAATATTGAAAATGAATACAGATATTTATGACGTTCGCGTACTCATTTGTAATTATATTTTTATATTTGATTTTGAAGGTCATGATTTGGATATTTAAATTAAGCTTGCTTTTGCCTTATTTTGTGAGGCTATTATGCATTTGATTCTTCACTGGGGCAACATTGTTGGATTTTTGTTTTGCTATCTCTATCGTCTCATCTTCTCCTTTGAAGCCCTTTCTTCTTGTTTTGCGGTCTTTTCCTTTTGTTTATCTTGTTTTTTGGTTTCACTTCAATCTACCCACGACTTGTGTAGGTCACTTGTTTTTATCATAATTTTCAAGCTATTCTTCGGTTGTCTCTAAAAAAAATTATATCAATGCAAAATAGTTATATTCAAATGTATATATTCAAATTTAGATTTTTGGATTTGGTCATTCAAATTGAGTTTTTTTAGGATTTCGATATTGTTCAAATTTCATTTTTTGGATTCAGACATCTGTATTGAATTTATCCAAATTCGGATAAATCCATCAAATACAAATTAAGATATTCAAATAGTTGTATAAATATTAATCAAATGAATTAAGATTATCCAGAGATTAAACTAAGGAAGTTTTAGATATAGGGCTATTTAATTCTAATTCACTTCGTTCATACCCTTAGTCTTAGGTTAGGCCCAAATCGAACTGAATCAAGTTGCGGGAGTAAGTTACTTTTTTATTTTATCAATTAAAAAAAAATGTTTAGGAGCAAGAAGAGATGAATATCTGCAATCAAGGATGGCTAGTCTTAAATAGAGTTAAGGACAAACATAACAACCTTTGCTTGATTAATAGAAACTTGGATCAAATTTGATTTGAGTCAAAAAAGGTAAGTTAAAAAGTGATTTGCACATCATATTCCAAAAGACAATACTAATATAGGTAGTTCGATCCCAAACTCACTTGCATGATCACATAACTCATTCTTGCTTGTAAAGCATTCATTAAACCCTCAAACCAAACCTTCTATATCCTTGTCAACCCTCAATGGACTTCTTGGCTTACACTCCAAACCTCAATCATTGAAGTATAGGTACAAATCTCTTATGCATATGACCATATCATGATGCACACATGGTGTCATCCTAATCCCAACTATAAATGTAGAAGGTAACTGATCCTTCTAAAAAGTATAAATATGTGCAAATTCCCATTTGGAGGGCCCTTGGTCTCCCTTGCATTGAAGGCCAATTGACTTGTCTTGCAAATATGAATACATACTCAGGTAGGCAATTTCAAAGGGAGTCACGTTCAACATCACCATCAGGTACATTTTCTTCAAGTTTTTCCACCTATGGATGGCTGACATTTTTCAATCTTGGCATACAGACTAGTGGATGATTACATATTCATACACAGTGTAATTTGAGTTGATATGGGTAGTAACCATCTACCTATTTTGATATGGATTAGGCTCCAATTTGTCAAGTTGATTTCAGGTCTTTGTTAGGGATGACAATCCTAATTTAGAAAGTGTTGATTTTTTCACATTCCTGTCTCATCTAAGTTTAATATGTATGAAGGAGAGTGAGTTTAATTTTTGACCTAATTTTTTTAGTAAATTAACTACTATATATAATTACATCTGTCAAGGTAAGAAGTATACTGAACTAAACAAATTGATGCAAAATGTCATGGCATTCACTATTCAGGCAGCAAGCTTTGAAAGATCTAAAAAGCTAATAAATCTAGATCCAATAGTACCTGTAATGACTGAGATGGTGCTTCATTAGTTTTCTGCCTGCTTTCCATAAAGAAAAAGTACGAATAAAGGATCATTTCAACCACTGCAAGAAGGATACCAAGTATAGCTGAAAGTTCCATTAATAAAATATAGCCGAATGCCAAAACAAGACACGTTTTCAGATATTCCCAAACTTGGTAAGTAACTGGAGATGTCTTCCGAGTGACTAAAAATGTACTGAAGTTGACTGAGACAGTAATCAAGCATGACAGTAATATGATTACTAAATGAGAATTCAGATACAACCCTTTGTACAGGTGTCAACATAAATAGTTCTCAGTACCTACTAGAACTTGAGGTGTGCTCTCGGAACTTACTAAAACATTTTAATTTGTATGAAGGCCATCAAGGAATGATCCTTGAGATGAAGAGTATACTAACCTGATAAGAAGAAGATTGATACAATAGCTGAATTGAGGAAACCTTACACTACCCTGTCAAAGATAGGCTAAGCATAAAGAACAAGAAAAAATACAAAGAATTCAAAACTGATTTGCAAGAGCTTACACTACCCTGTCAAAATATTTCATTCCAACTCATCTAAGACAGGTTAAGCATATCAAGCAAATATAAATACAAATAACCAATACCTATAATAAAAACAAAGGACCTGAAATTGATCTGCAATGGCTTCTGGCTACCTTGTCTAAATAGCTCATTGAAAGGCAAGCTTGGGCCTACTTATTTGTGTCTTCTTCTTTTTTAAAGAGCACTTGGGTAGAGAAATGGTTCCCAATATGTTTGGGGAGGGGGGGGGGGGGGGGGGGGGGTTCTCCACCAAAAAGTATGCCCATCCCAAAGTATGTCCATAGAAAAGATTTAGTTAAGCATAATAGACATAACATGTGTATTGGGTATATGGGTATATGGATATCCATGTAAGGAAGAGTCTCCCTACATATATGTAATCCATACATTAAAATAGGAAGGAATCTTGTTTGTCACTTCAACATGGTATCAAATCAGATAGGTGTTTATCATAAAGTACAAAGTACATGGTGCCATTTATAGACATAAAGTTTGCTTGGTGGCATAAGGCTTTACTTAAATCTATGAAGTTAACTAATAAGAACAATCTAAGCTAAGAATTTCACTATGCAGGCTTGATAGCATGAATCATTTTCTCTCATGTATTTCTATTTATAGACAAATTGTTTTTTAATTACATAAAGTTAAATTTTTCGTACAATTTTTAATCAAGCAATTTTTAGCTTTCTTCTACTTCTTTTACTTTCTTTGACACTAATTGATTCTCTTCTCCTACGTGGCCATCCTTTGACCTCCTAAGGATTTATGACCAAACTATCTAAACTTATTTTCTCTTATCTTCAATTGGTACAACTTCTACTCTATTGCTAATAAAATTATATATTAAATTATCCATTATAATATTACCACTCATCCATCAAGCATTTACATTTCTACAATACACAATAATAACTATTTACTTGTAATTATGGTTTATTACCCAAAATTATGAATCCTAAAGTATATTTGGGAAAATAATATTTTATAAAATTTTCCTTTTAATTTTAAAAGCATCCTCTTATCACATACTAGAAGTATTTATCCACTTCATTCATCTTACTTTAATCCAATGAATAACATCTTCCATAAATTCCCTCATTGTTACTTATATAGCTCCTAAGCATTTAAAAAAGTCTTACTTTTATGAATCTTATGGTCATCTAAATATATAGCTTCATCGTTAAAATTGTACACAGAAATGAAGGTTTTAAAGTCACATGGCAAGACCAGATTCAAAATCAACTCCACAAAAATCAGTTTCTCTAAACAATAACATAAAAGAATATAACATGATCGAAGCACTTCACCTTGCAAGATACATAGCCTAGCAACTTTCTACAGGGATAATCCCCGGAAAATAATGAAGATCCCCTCACCAAACATGAAGCCGAGCGTGCCAACCAGTGCCTTGTTGCATTTCACTGTCGCCACCGATGACACCACCGACACGCTCAAAGCACCAATAGTACCGAGCTGGAATCTCTCAGCCTCCCCCATCTCACAAACCGCACCTTCCCACGAAGCGAGCGAAAACATGCAAGGTTCGAAGCGCGAACAGCTCACCCGCTCTGATCAATTCAGCTACGACGCCGCAGAAGAGCAGAAGAGAGGTCGGCATGCTGCGACTGTTGGTAGGAGACCAGAACCCTAGATCGGGGGCGTCCGATGAGGAGCAGGAGACGAGAGTTGAAGCACGGTGGAATGAAAGAATAAGCAGTATTTGTGCAGTATGGTGCTCCGTTTGGGACGAGAGAAGTGACATAAAATGAGCTATTATTTATAGTCCCCACACAAACAAAGTAGAAGAAGGCGAAATAATAAATGCAATTCCCGTTTGGTTCCGGTATTTATTGTTGGAATCCTTACGTACTTCAAACTTTTTGGTAACGTCGTAGTTTTGTAACGGTAATTTAAATTTTATTATCAAAACTTTAAAAAATGTTTCACTTTCTTGAATTCTTAATTTGCATTGTTTGAACTAAATTAAATTAACAACTCTGAATGAAAAATGTGATCTTCACGTTGTGTATATATGAGGTTATCGTCATCTAAGTCATTACTCATACTTATCTCATGACTAATCTTTATCCAGATCAAAACTAACGATAATTTTATTCTAAATTATTAAAATAAGTTAAGGTGAGAAGGAGAGAGAGAGAGAGAGAGAGAGAGAGAGAGAGAGAAAATGTGAAGAAAGAGGATAATGAATTAAAGGTAAAAATAAAAAATGAAAAAATATATCATTTATTTTGTATGATTATTTTGCTCATTGTAACTTAATTTATTACATAAATAGCAGAAAACATAGTTGAAATTTTTTCACTCTACATTCTCGAATTCGAATTTAAACAAATCATAGGAAATAACTTAATTTCCAACCATAAATGCCAAAGAAGACATACGGAAACATTTTTGTAACATTATTTCCCAAGAAAAAAGAACATGATAATAAACAAGTCTAAAATCAAATTTAAGAAAAATACAATTACAAAAAGAAATATCCGTTATGGTTGATAACAAGAAAGGAAGATCACAAAACAGTAATATTTACTTTCTGTTTTTTTAATCCAATGATAAATACCTTAATGATCATCATTATCTTTTCTCTTTTTTAATCTCATAAGATTTAAAACTCACGATAAATTTAACCTTGCAAAAAAAAAATTTCCATTTTTTTCGTGAAGAATTTACCGTCATTTACCATTCCAAAAAAAAAAAAAAAAAAACCTTCATTTCAGTTTCACCTCCTTCCGTCTTCATTCGTTCCCGCGGCAATGGCTAAACCACGGATGATGACATGGAATTAAGCGAAATTTAGGTCGTTTATAGGTTAGGGTTTAGGTTACTTTACCTTTGCCTTTTCGGGTTTCCCTGTCGCTCGATTTGTTTGGGGCGATTAGGGTTCTGGGACGTTCTTGATGGAAACGTCGTCGTCACAGGACCGCGTGAGGCAAGAGATCTCCGCCGAGGGGCGGAGGGAGAGCTTCTCGTCGACTTCCGTCGGGTCGTGCTACCGCCTTTTCGGCCGGAAGCGAAGCATCCACCAGATAATGGGCGGTGGCAAAGGTGAAGAATAAAACGATGCTTTCTTTTTTCTTGTCAGTGGAGTTCATGTAATTGCTGGTATTTTAGTGATCGAGTCACTGATTTGTTACCTACTGGTCAATATAGCCGCGGATGTCATATTGTGGAGGCAAAGTCGCGTGTCGTTGGGCGTCGTGGTGGTCGCCACCGTCTTATGGGTTCTGGTCGAGTGGTCTGGAATATCGTTCCTATCGATATCTTCCGATGTTCTTCTGGTGTTGATTGCAGTACAGTTTATTCGAGCCAATAGTGCCAGTCTCCTAAATAGGTAAGACATGGTCATCTTTGAGCTAGTTTAGCTCACCACAGGATACGTATGCTTGCAAGTCTTATTCCTTTGGCATTTTAATTGTTTGTCATCGGCAGACAACTTCGACCATTGCCTGAACTAGCATTGTCAGAGGAGATGGTTAACAATGCAGCGGCTTCCTTTCGCGTGAAAATCAACAATATTCTGCTTATGGCGCATGATATCACTCTCGGGAAGGACTTTAGATTGTTTTTCAAGGTTGGTATCGGTTAATTTTCTTTTGGAATGCATATTCTTGGTTCTGAATCACTATATGCGTGCAACTGCCAATTGAGAATCTTCAGCGCTACTTAAATATCAGGTGGTTATCTTCCTCTGGATTTTGTCAATTGTTGGGAGCTTTCTTTCCTTCTTCACAATTGCATATGTCGGTAAGTCTAGTATTCTTTCTTGGCGGTTCATTGCAAACTTCCTCATTAGGTAGGACTCATTGACTTGTCAAGTATAAAGTATTTGTCATCTTTCTTTTACAAAACAAATTCTATCAAATGACATTATATGAAAAATTCTCCGTTTATATGGTCTTCTTGAAGGCATTTTACTCAGTACCATAGCATTACTATAAACTACGAAGACATTATGCATAAAAATTTGCATTCCATAGGACAGAGAAACAAGACATTTTTTAATAAATGCTTACTATTTTTTATTAGAATTCCTATATTCAATTTTGTTTTTAATTCTAGCATTCCCATTTGATATCTTTTTGATTTTTGTGAAAAGAAAGTCCCAGAATTTTAAGACAGCTTTGTTATGCACTAATGTTGATTTGCAGGAACTATTTTGGCCGTTACTATCCCTGCTGTGTATGCCAAATATGAAAATGATGTGGATAAATATGCTGGATTGGTCCAGGAGGAAATATCCAAGCACTACAAGGTCGTGGATGAAAGTGTAATTGGCAAGCTTCAAAGGAGCTTCTCCAAGAATAAAGATGCATAGTGTCAGAAAACTATATTCAAGATGACCATCATTTTGTAATTTTTTTTGTTGCTAGTACACCTATTTTAGTTTTTTTTTTTATCAATTTAGGATGATTTAGTAAAATCCTAGTCTAGGAACATGAAACAAGCAAGGAAAAACTCATAATAACCAATTTAAAATTTCTAGGGCTTAACACACCCTGTATATATGTGTAATCCCCTAGTGATTAGAAATTAATGATAATATTTCCTCGTTTCTAAGTTGGTATTGGAGCTTGATTTAAAATCCTATTGTACACCACCACCACTGATGCTGCCACCACCTTCACCTGTCTTCTCCTCGTCTCTTATCGTATTTTCTTGCTAGAGCTCTAACCTTCCACCACCATTGCAGTAAGGAGCTGCTGCACAGCCGATTCAGAGCATCCACAAGCCACCACCGCCCCAGGAACAGTAACTGCAAAGCTGCTGTCCCCTCCTGTGGATCCCCTCTATTACACCAACCCTAAAAGCTCTACTCCAGCTGGTATTGGCGCAAAAAGGGCTTGGTGCCACTGTAAACATGGGCCTCCCGTCCCTGCAATCTCCTGTTGGAAACCCAGCAATTCTTTTGTGACATTTCAGCATGAGTATGGCCTCTTCCTCCAACCTACATGTGACCAATGCTGGTTTATAAAGTCTCAAAGGCACCTCCATCAAACTGAATGGCAATAAATATCTCCTTGGACCTGATCATTTCAAGTTGTACTTGGAGCACATAGAAAAGTCCATTACATCACGTAAGAGCCTCCAACGTCAACAATTCCAAGTATGGTAATTGACTTGTAGATGACTATGTAGTTATTTAGTGGATGACGAACAACATGAAAGAAGACATTACACGTAGTGCTATCTCCTATGAAGTAGATCTGGGAGTCATTGCATGAAACACATGGACATGAGAAAAATATTTGTCATGTTCCAGAGATCTATGAGTAGTTATTTATGTTACAATAGAGTGACCACATAGACCAGGAACTATTTGCCTCACTTTGCCCCCTATCCAATGAACTCAAAGTGTATCAGTCCCTTGTAGCAGATATTCAACACCTCTGAGAGTACGGAGAAGATTTGCAGTTGTTAGATTTCTGACAGCTCTTGGACCAGAACTTGTCTCAGATTCATGGATAGATTATTGGTGATGACAAGACACTTTCTCCTTTGTTCTTAGGATTTCCACTACATCACCTTGCTTGCATTCTAATTAGTCATTGATGGTCAGTGCCAGTTTTGATCAAGGTCATGGTAGAGGATGCAACTGTATGCCATTGGGAGGTAGAAACTTTACTTGTGGGAACGGGAAATGTGATCACTGTGGATGAATCAACCATGTATCAGGAAAGTGTTGGGAAAACTAAGTGAGTTTAACAAAGTATGAGAAGTTCCTACAAGTTTGGGCTACCTAAGGCACTTTTAGCACAACTGTTTCTTCTTTTCATGTTGTAACAGGTGCTAGTGCTATGATAGCCTTTAAGGACATTTCCTAGATCATTGATTCATAAGCTACATCTCATATGATGGGTAATCATGACCTTTATACCAGACATTCTCAGTTTCCCAATATGTACAATTTAAATTTCTAATGGATGTCAATGTTTAAGAGATAGGGCCTTTCACGATGTAGGAAAGCCTAGACGCCCCCCCTAGGTAGCTAAAAAGAAGCTGTTTCTTCCCTATTTCTGTGATGTGTACTTCATGCTCCTCATGTGTGTCTTGCTGCCGTTTATTTTTTTTCCATTGCCTGTATTCCATTTTTACACATTTGCACAACTTACCGATTGCAAGTCAATCAGGTTACTTTTCTGATCTGTCCAAGCAGAAAAACTTGGTACTAGCTGTTTTGTAGTTCAATTGTCTTTATTTCTAGGGTTTTAGGGGTAAATTTTTAAAGTTGCGAAGTTCATTTGAATTTAATTCGAGGTCTATGGATGCAGTAGCAGCATGGACGAAAGTTATGATACCTTTACTGTGAATGCACTTTGGTGCCTCCCCGTTGCATCAAAACATCAGATCAAAGCAAGCCGTAGAGTTTGTTTCCATTCTCTTTATTATACAAGGCAAGTCTCCCTTTGAAGTTGTATCTCTGATGTGTAATGGAAACTGTAGCTTAAAGACTAGAATCTTAGGGAAATTGCCATAGAATGTTCAGGTTGCGACTAGAAACCAACATTGAAAAAATACCCACTTTCACACTCTTGGTTTGTAGTTGAATGAAGTCTAAAATAAGCATAATAAGAGACTTTTTCTTCGGTTCTCATTTTATAGAAAGTATAAAATGACAATTGCTTTTGTTATTGGAACCATGGAAGCCATGCTTTGTTGTGCTGTATTTTCCTTTTTTGTCTTTGCTTTTACAACTCTGAGGTAAGTCGTCTGTGAAACGCGTGATTTCTATTATTTGAGAAAAGCATTTGGGCTCGTTCATTTTAAGTTAATTTCTCTGGGTTAATAGTGGACACTTATTTTTTTGTCACTGAACTGATTTTGCCTTTCCTGCGTCAACTTCTATGCGACTAATTAATGAGATGCTCTGAATTGACTCTTAACGTTTTAGAATACAAGTTTCAAAAGATAACTATTTGCAGCCTTTTTTTTGATGGAAAGCGTTGTTTTTATTTTTCAGTGTCATTCAGATTAAATCAATAAAAAGCTCGAGTCCTTCTAGTAACTAAAATCAGAGTATTATGAAGATTCAGGCCTTTGAAATTTACTCATTTTCTCGGACAGTAATTGTTCAAGTTATTTCCGAGGGTATGCGAGTCAATCGTTCAATCTTCTCGGACTAATTAGCCTCAATTTAGGTCTGGCATTAATAATGAGAGGCGCTGACGTGTGCAACAGACGGTGCAATAATATGCGTTACCACATGGATCGGTGTTGATAAACGGTAGTTTGTATAGCAAAATATGAAGTCAAGTGCACTTCTATCAGAAAAAAAAAACCATGACTCGGTTCTACGGTTGCTGCATTTTGTGTGTTGCAGTCGGCTGGTCTTACTTTCTGCATTAAAAACGAAGTGTGGAAGATGAAACGCAAGTGAAATCCTGCCCGACGTGTACCATTAGCTTTCCTTCCTTGACATGCCATGTGGGGTGTGAAGGAAAACTGAAAACCTTAGGTTTAAAAAGCCTTCCCTATGTTGTATGGATTCTAAGGTTGCCTGAATTGACCACATACCTGACTTATGGTTTCTTTGGATATAATCGAGTGAAAACTTTTCTTTGGACCAACTGTTCAGTTGGTGATGGATGCGGCATTTGTAGTTTCTGGGAATGTAAAAAATACTATTACTATGATAGTTTTTGTAGAAAAATAGATTGATTTTGCACAGTATATTCCGGCTAACATTCTAGTACCATGGTAACTTGCAAAAAATGCGATAATACCCATAGTGATACAGTGAAATTAATAGCTCCACGCTCAGGCATTTCTCTCGTCATATTTGATAAACTTGGGGTGGCACCCATCAAATTATTATGCCATGTTTTGTACATAGGAGGAGAAATCGATTGAAATAAAATTAGAAATTGATAGGTAATAAAATATTAATTGTTAATTAGAATTTAACAAATTTTCCGTTAAGAGATCAAAATTTTATAAACCTAAGTTTCTGAGAACTGTACGTAGGTGAATTTTTTATGCAGAAATCTTCCCTTATCTAAGGGAAAGATGCATCAATATATGGTATTCAACGTCCCAGACAATCAGCGTGGGGTTTCCCAATCAATGTCCCACCGATCATTAATTACCCAATATCCTGCAGAAAGAAAAAACGATCGCGGAAAGGGACCGGGTTACGATCGACGAGCAAGAACGCACCAAACTCGTAGAGAAAACAAAAAGAATTCTGTGCGAGACAACGACGGAAAAAGGCTAACAAACGCATCACATGGCAAACAGAAGAGCTTCACATCGCAATTTCGCGTACCACCCACCATCTATCTAAATATATTATATAGATGTAAATCATATAACAACAATCCGGCTCCAAAGTTACAATAGAAGATCTTCTTCCACATGACAGTACAAACAGTGAGTCGTCACCCCGACCTCACACTGATCGACACCCACAGCTTTAAAGTACAATCACCACCAACTCCTTCTGTTACTCTTCTTTACATCAGCAAACATCAAATGATATCCCACAACGCGACGACAACTAAGTAGAAGAGATAAATATATGGATGTATACGTACTGCCTAAGCTAAGTGGATAGAGAGAGAGAGAGGCTTTAGCGGGTGCAAATGGAGCAACCACAGCGTTCAAATACCTCTCAAATTAATCATCCTTGCCTGCTTATTAATTGCTGATTACGTAGGAAGGAATGGATGGTTGAATATGGAAGGCTTGGCTAGAACTGTCGGCCTTCGAAGGTCTGGCCGAAATGCCACCCAGAAGGCACGACGTTGTTGCTCATCACAGACTTGCCGTCGCTGGTGGTGACCTTGAAGGACAGGGATTGGCCGTCGAGTTTGGAGTTGCTCTGCCAGTTCTGGCCCCAGTTCCTGGACATGGCCTGCCATCCGGTGTTCGACGCCTTGACCGACACCGCATGAACGTCTCCGGCTCCCCCGACGTTGGTGACGAGTACAAGGTTGAAGTAGGAGTGGCCGTTGATGGTGAACCTGATCCCTCCTTTCTTCACACATGGTACCCTGTCCAGTTCACAAACCCATCCGTCGTCGACTTAATAATTTGTCTGGGAGAAGGATGCTCGACAATAAATATATGACGGTTGTCGTTGTTACCTTCGGTAGGAGACGGGGACGATGCCTGCGCGGTACTTGGCGATCTTGAGGAAGGCGGGCTCGGCGAGGTCGAAGTGCTGGCGAGGGGGGTTGCACCAGCCGCCGTTGTCGTTGGGGAGGGCGGGGTTGGGCGGGCAGAAGTTGGTGGCGGTGACGGTGATTGAGCCGGAGAGGCACCACTTGGGGTCGCCCTGGCAGTGCATCTCGTAGCACGCCCCGCAGGTGAGGCCGCTGTTGAACAGGGCCGTGCTCAGTGCTGCGGTGTTGGTTCCATACCCTTGGCTGTACAGGTTGCCGTACCCACACGCGCCACCTAATTAAATCAACCCCAACATCCATCACCGCACAAACCATTACTCCAATCTACCTCTTGTATACCTACGTATATACCACTGACTAAAACAGACAAACAAACAAGTAAAGAAAGAGTACCCATTGTGCCGGTGGCGTCGCCGCCGCCGTAGAAGGTGGCGTGGGCACTCTCCCAGCCCTGGCCGTAGGAGCTACAGATGGAGGAGAGAAGGAACAAGAGAGCAGCGGCTAAGGAAGCAAGACCGGCCATCGTGAGCGCAGAGAAGGAAGAGGAAGTGGAATGTGGTCCGTGGTTGATGAGAAGAGGCCTTGAGGCAGTGGTGTATTTATAGAGGTAGAGCTGGGTGGAAAGAAGAACTAGAAGAGGCTCGCTCTGGACATTACACGTTAGTAGCCGCCCGCCCACCCACCCATGTGCTCATCAGACCCATTCCCCCCACCACCCTCTCTATTCTCCCCTCGTATAAGTTTCCACGAGGATTACATGGTCCTACCATTGATTGGGTAATAATAATGTCCGCAACAAAATTAATTGGGAAGGTTACAAATTTTGGGTGGTTTTAGGACCAGGCCCTTCCAACCATCGTTCCGCCAACATCCATCCATCCATCCATCCATCCATCTTCCCCCCCCCTCCCTCCATAAAGTAAAACTCTAACTCTGATACAACACCGCACCGTTATTTTTCCCTTCTACGACGTTACCTCCTTTAAAATGCGCCGTAAATGTTCTGCTGCCTTCCAAGTCCTGCAACTTACGTTGAGCTTCTTTCGCCAATTAACCTTCCCTGTCGGTCTTCGTGGAATACAACGGCCCAAGTACCGACAATCGGCGCACGTCACGTGGAATCCGATTTATCCACGTGGCAAATCATGATCGGAAAATGTGGATGGTTACGATTTCCTGGAGTGCCGTGGGAACTCTTCGGATCCTAACCGGGTCCACCGGGGGAGATCCGAGACCGAACCTCGTATCCATCCAAAACCAGCCTAGGCCCAAACCTGAATCGAAGGATCGTGGAAAGTCGAAGCATGTCTCTCTAGTTTTATATGTTACAATAAATAAATGTAGCGAGGTACGGATGTATAAACTTACTTAAATCAGGGAGTCAAGAAGTAAGAAACTCGAGTTCTAATTTTGTCCGAAACATTTCCATCATCCAATTAAAAGGAATACACTTTTGATTTGAACTCTCTGATTGACGAGGAGGAGGAGGAGGAGGACAGCAGCGCCTACGATCAATAATCACGGCGAGAACAAGCATCAGAGGTTGGGAATACGTCTTTCATCTTCTTCAAAAGGTTGACAAATGTTGTAGATCACTTTCTTGATGGCTAAGGGGTTCAGGTGAGAGTTGAAAGGTACGTGTGTAAATTTTTGAAGTAAGTCCAGGAATAATTTAAAAAATAAATTAACATTAAAAGACTACATTGATAACTTGAAAATTAATGATTTGATAAAATTTCAAAACTTAGTTAGTACAATCCAATCGAATATGTACATCCAAACAGACGTGGCCTTAATGCGGAAAGTTTACAATAATACCAAAAATGTTCAAGTAAAATACCACCATGTGTGCCAGCAGATTAATTGAATTCATGCCCCCTTGTAATTTAATACATCAACGAGAAAATCAATTCCACTGTATCATCGATCCCATTATCCATATACGCACACACACACGCGCGCACGCGCACGCGCACGCACACAAAACCCGTCTCTATTTTATTAATGGCAAGTTGGCTAATAATTTTGCCAAATAAAATTACGTGCGCATGATGAACATTTTTAAAGTTTTCAATGTTCATCGTACGTCTTTCGTGTTGCATCGCGTAAAAATTTACTGGACACTGCATGCACCTGTAAATCTATTTCTTTTAGTAGTGATATAGTATTTTACGCTTATTAAAGCAGAACTTGAAAGAAATTACGAATAACGTTATTTAAATGAATTAAAAAGGTGTGGTGTATTTGTAAGCAAATCAAATGGTTACTTCCGTAAGGACATTTTTTTAAACAAAAATATTTTATAAACAACAAAAAGTACGTGCAATTCGGCCACTTAAAAATGATTGATGTGTGACGATAAAATTATATCACGACGATTAAATTATATCATGATGACGAGGATTTTTTTTATCGTTTTGTTGACTGTGAATTTAAAATTTGCAAGAAAAAAAAAAAAAGGAATGGGGACGGGCGTCCCAGACTTCCCTGGGATGAGAAGTGGCCCCCCCCCCACCCATGTTATGAGCACATGGAGGTTTCGGTGCACCGCTTCGGCGCCGCGGGACCGTTCCCACTGACGTGATGCGACGTCTCATTCGAAATATTTATTATAATTGACAAACCCATCTAACCAACCGACCCAAATAGTTTTATCACGATGCTTCAAAATTTTCGTATCAAACAACACACAAAAAAGAGAGGCATGTATGTATATATGCAAACCGATCGATCGCTTTGAAAGCGATGGATGGCCGCCGGAAAGACAGATCAACGGCCACTGGCAACGTCATTTGAAATGAATGTAATTATTTAATGATTAAATGAAGATTATAAAAGAAAAAAGAATAATGGCAAAGATAATATTTGCATTCATTTAAACATAGATAGTTAATATTCCCATTTATTGATGGAAGTTTTTCGTTTTTAGTTGAAGTCGACGTAGCGTTTTCGGAGAAAATTAAACGGGGATTTTTCTCGTGGGCGGTCGTGGTCGACGAATTAATTGGTAGGCAGGGCAGGGCAGATTTCCAGACCCGACCAGCTTATTTATTAATTTACTGTCGGGTTCCCGAAGTGTACCCAACCAATCCGGGACGCACGCACCCGGATTTGGTTGTCGGGCGGTCGCAATCGGGTCTGGTGTGTTCGGTTCGTTGATCAGACCTAACCAGAAGACATCTTCGGCGCCGTGTTTCACATCGATCGATCGATCGATCTCGTGCGCTTCTCCACGTTCCATTAACCAGCCATCATATCATATATATGTATCCAACTCGATCTTCCATGGTGGGTGCAAGGTCAAATCCACCGTCTGTCGGTTCGGATACGGTTGGTTGACGACGAAACCCAGGGACCCGTGGTTGCTTGACCCCATGGTTGGGTTGCATGCGTACATACCGACGTCATGAGGAAATTAACAGCGCTGGAACTAAAGCAATCAAACAGAAGCTCGTGTGATTCTGAGAGTTGTAAAAGTGCAACCCCCGACCTTCGGATTCTTGCCTTTGCATAATGCTGCCGATTTTAGACCCTGTTGCATTTGCATCCCAAATCTCGCAAATGCAATAACGAGGTACGTGGTCGCTGTCTGCTTATCATCATCCCATGCCACAGCATGAATTGCATTGGACACACAAAATATTATCATCGGTAGTTTGAAACTCGAGACAAAAATTGGACGTTACCAAGAGATGCGACATCTTAACTCGTCTCCTCCGTGGCAGTTGAAGTGGCGGCAGCGAGCGAGCATGTGGAGAGCCGGGTAAAGCGCAGCAGCAGCGTAACTGGTGGGGACCCTTTTTGAAAGATTTGCACGCGGGTGGCATCGTCTTCCGGTAGCGGTTGAACAGTTGCTATGGACATTAACACCGGCAATGCTGCATTCTTTATTTATTCTTTTCTGCCTCTGATATGATATGTGGATATTCTGTTCGGGTTGGATTCTGCCTACGAGACCTTATCTTCGACAAGGGCTCATTTCCTTGTGGTGACTAAACAGGGGTTTTTTTTTTTTTAATTTTAATTATAAATAAAAGTTAAAATAACTGCTTAATTTTTAATAATAATATTTAATTTTTTTTCTTTAAATTGAATAAGTATGATCTAAAGTGTCTTAAAATGATTAAATTTTAACCAATGATGTTTACATCAGAAAATCTTAATGAATATGATTTAGATCAGGTAAAATTTTTAATACATAATAGGTTATACTCTAGACCAACAACTAATTATATGATTAAGTTTTAATTTCTCAAAAGATATTTTAAAACTAATCAGAGGTGCTTCCAATGAAGTTTCCTAGGGATGGGTTTCTCGTAATAATGTCGGGACTTTTATGCGGTCTCTGGGATTCAAGCTGTCGAGGGGAGTGACAGTACCATCATCGTTAGTTAAATGAGTTGTAACAGGAATTAATCATAAGTTTGAATCTAAAACTTCTTCTCTCGTGGCAACTTGTAAGATAAACGATCTCTGTCTATAACAGATTACTAATGTATATATAGTGCATTTACAATCATGTGGTTGCTTTCATCCTCTTATAATTGGTAGGTGGGTACTATATATGATGGTGTCTCCAGGAAAGCTTTCTGAATGCACTTCCACGAAACATGGCCTGAGTTACAAAAAATTGTTTCCAATACTCTCTAAAAGTCCTTTTTAGACACTCCCCACCTTTTTAAGATCTTTTCACTTGTACGACTAAAAAAGTTCGATGATTATTTTTGTCATTCAGAAATCCATATTTACACTTACATGTCGTTAAAAATTTACAAAGTCTTGTAGAATATCCTTATAGTTAAAATTTTGTTACAAAAGGAAATTAATGGCCATTAAATTCCATGGTCTGTAAACTATATATGTGTTTACTAAGTAAACTACGAATAATGTAACGGCAGGAATATCTTAATGAAAGAAAAAAAATTGTAGGGATGTCAATGTAATAAGAGATTTTGTTAATGGTAAGTAAATATGAATTTTTGAATGGCATACTATCTAACTACCCTTTTTCTTTTGATGACATACAAGTAGAAAATCATATTTATTATCATTATATTTTTAAAACTCAAATACTAGAATGTAATTAATTAATCAAAGATATAATATGGTATGCATTAAAATTTCAACTTCATTTATATGGCTTACGATACTTTCATCACGTAATAAAAAATGTAAGTGCAAATCTAAAGACTCAAATACACAATAAAAATTCTTTATCATCACTAAAATACACTTCCAGATAATCGTAATAGTGAAACTTGGTGAGGATTTGCCTCATTTCTTTCTCCAATGGATCGATGGAGCGGATTGCTTCACGGCCGTAGCCAACAATGTTTGATGCGGATTTGAGTTAAAAGCTTCTATTGTTGTCGATGAACTCCAAGTTCGACTTCTTTTCTTCCTCGTTCGTCGCATTCACCTCCTCTGTAGTCAATACGAGTATCACACGAAGGATCCCGCAGCCTTCCAATTAAATGAGAATGGAAGAGGTCCAGTTCATATGGGTGATTCTTTCCTCGAATGAGAACAAAAATGATGATGAACCCTATGCTCTCATGATTATGGTCTCTCTACCTCGTTTAAAAATCATCAATGAAAATTGTTAATGTATCTCCTGATTTGCCTGTCAAATAAATGGGCGCAAGCATAAAATAAAGGATCTTATAAGATCTTTCCTGTAAGATGCCTTACTGATATGAAATGGCATTCATTCCCTGTTCCTTCAATCATTCTTCATGCTTTACAGCTTGTAAAGTCAATAATTTCTCACGACTACCAGGCAAACAAGTTACCATCTTCTTAAAAAAGAAGAAACACAGCTGCAATACACAGGCATAGAACAAATGCATATTTTGCATCCTGAACCTGGACCAGTAACCCTTGACAAGCTTAGGATGATTTTATCTCAAATTAGAGAAAATACAAAATACCGAAATAAAGAAACTTTTGATGATTGAAAATGTTGTAGCAGCTTAATCATACCCATACAATGTATAGAAAATGGAATCAAGTCTAACGTTTACAACAGCTATTCAAGTTTTTTGTCCAATTAGATGAAACCGATTATTTTTTTTATTGAAACAATAAATGATAAAAATAATCGTAGTATATAATTTACTTTCTCCGTTTCCGCGGCAGGAAATGGATGCTTCGGGAGTATGGTCTCCAATCATGTTTGTCTCAAATAATAATTCCGTTCTATCTTTTGTACTGAAATCTTGGTAGCCCAGGGTATCTCTGTCAACAAAGGCTCGGATAAAACACACAAGGCATCTTCAAGGAAGAAATATCTTCTATTATCTCCCCAAACTTGGATTGCACGTTAGACACTTGTTCCATGTTGGTAGTGCTTCCCCAAACATGAATGGCAAGATGTCGGCATCTAGGAGACGGTCTTCTCAAATATGTTTTATACCAGTCAATGATGTCACTTTTCGTGATGGATTTAAGTTGTTCTGCTTCAAGGATTGACATATCAAACAAGTATCTGCGATCAACATGGAAACACGAGGAAATTAATTTTTTAAATTACGCAAGCATCGTAGCCTGCGTGCAGCTGATAGCAGGGATCTACTTTTTCTAATAGTCTGCAGTACAGTTGTACAGTAAAATATTTTACAGTAGCAGAAATGAACACCCGTATCAACAATAGAAAAAAGTTTGAAGATCAGACCATGATCTAAATGTTGAAAATATACCTTTTATCTACTATTTGAGTCCAATAGCGGCCAGTTTCGTATGAAAGATTTGGGTCTTTTTCCAGCTTCTGTTCAATCAATCCACTTTTATGGTTCTCGAAGGATTCATCGTCAAGTGCATTCTAGGAAATCGTATTTCCAACACAAATTAGTAGTGTAGAAATACATAACAGTACAAGAAGTGGAAAACAAAGAGACGTTGAAAAGTAAAACCGATGCAAGCATATTTAATTGATGACAAATTTCTTCAAGTGGCTTAGATCACTTGATTCATGCTTCAACAAAAATAAAAACATGAAACCCACAGAATAAGTGAATCGTAGAACATGTACAATAATATCATTTAATTGAAAATATGGTTTCTTTAACTGGCTTGAGTTGCTTGACTCATGCTCTTAAACACAGATAAAAACAAAACAAGAAGGCCACAGAGCAGTGAATACCAGAAACTAATGATTTCTAGTGTGAAGACAGAATTTCTTGAAAAGAGAGAATAAAATCATAAAATAAATAATGGCAAAGAAGGAACAAATTAATGGAGAACATCTAAATTTCCAATAAAATTATAGTGATCAATTTACAAGAAACATCAATTACAGGGAATATTCACTCAAGGCTAAAGATCATTAATCAAGTTCTGGGAGGTTCAAAAAGTAACAAGAATAAATCTCAATTCAATGATAAGTGCAATGACGTAACACAGGAAAAATTCAGGTTCAGAACCTGCAGGCTTATACAAGCTATTATTTCACATTTGACAGCATTGGAAAAAGTCATTTGCCCACATAGAATAGGCTTGAATGTAAGAACGTAGATTCTGAGTGCTTTTCTTAGTATCAGCAGATAATAGGCTCAGCATATTGATAAACCTTACCAATAACTCGTGTAGATCATTAATGAAGTTGTCAATTCTTTCATGTATATGCAATGGGCAATATTTTGAAGACTGGACTCTGAAGCAAAATCCCAGTACTCTGTATGTCATTCGTGGTCCACTTTCAACAACATAGCCAAGCTGCTCCTTTGTCCTGCAAGTCATAAATTGTCATTCAAAATTCAAATAAAAATGCAAAATACATCGACATCTAATATCTGCTGAAGATCAAATGTGTGGATTCATAGCTTTGAGTGAGAACTGAACTTAGTAGTCTTGACAAACAATCTTGATCTGAAAAATCTGTTTTCATTAAACATTCAGATCCCATCATCTCTCTGTTATGATTTTACTAACAGTCATCCGACAACAACAAGGCTGATCACTCTGAAGAGCAACACAATTGGATTCTCAAAATCAATTAACAGAGAGAATTGCCATAAAGACATCCTTATGGTTTCAATCCACACCCTCTGATAAATTTTACGTAAGATTTTATTTCTAGGATTTGAATATGATTTTCAAATCACTTGGCAGAAAATTGATGTATCTATGATTCATTTTGTTTAATCACTCATTAACTGATCAGGAAAGATGCCAATTAGAGGACTAACAATATTTCTTCAACGAAATACAAGAAGCATTTTGATAAATAACTTATTTTAACCACCCATTGTTGGTACAATTTATAGTTTACTTATACAGTGTGGACCTTTCACTCAAATACAATGGCTTCAGCCGCTTCCGACAAACATCTAGTTGAATCATTTGCCATTAATATGCTCATTTTACTTTTAACATAAACAATGAGCTTTGACAGAGGGGGTAGGTCGCATTGGTAGTAGTTTGATCATTTGCTATAATTGTTAGGAAAATCCCTCAGTTGGTTATGATAAAGTCAAACTTAATGATAAATATTTAAGTATTTACACGAAAAAAGAGATGCTAATATGCTTCAAGGGAACATCAATGATTGCAGAAGACTAAGAAATGCCAATGCTGATCTATTGAAGATGTTTGGAGAAAATTGTTATATTGGTTGTTGTGGTTATTCTTTCGAATTTATTATATCCTTCCTTGTGTGTGCTTGTATGCTAAGATTGTCACCTGATGCATTTAGAGCCTATTCTTGACTTAGGGTTATAATAAGATGAACACTCAGTTGCATTTCACTTAGATTCAGTTGCATATCAAAATGACATACTAACACACATATAGGCATACCGTTTTCGATCTGTAACCCTTAGTTTTTAGAGTCAACCTAGAATGGCACACTGGTACATGCATCGACATAACGGTTTTCTAGTTACAAAGATACTCTGAATCTAATTTCAATGCACCTGCTGCATCTAGTTGACACATTGTTTATTGCATTAGAGTAGATTTTGAACAAATGGCATACTGCTTTTGTGGAACAACTTACTGTTTGTCTCACCAAGATTAGGGCTTAGTTTGTTTGGCACACCAAATTTTATTTCGGTGCACCACCATCACTAGGAGATTTTTAAGAGTAATTAGGTGCACTAAATCAACACATTGTTCCAACTAGCCATTAGAACAACGTGCCAGTGGGTTCAATGGCATACTGTTTTGAATAGCCGTCGGTACTTTAAATAGGACTCTGACACAGCATTCCAACTAGCCAATATGAGAATGTCATGTCAGTGAATTCAACAGCATACCGTTCTAGCACAAACAAAAACCTAAACTAATTGTTTGACTTATTTTATTTGGATCCAAACTCTCTTTTAAATCATCTTTTAGGGTCTTCACACCAAAGAACATGAAAAATTTTCATCCGTTCCTACAAAAACAACAATGAAGCTCATTGTTCACATCATTTGAGAGCTTTTCCCAATAGAATTCCAAGTTAATCTACGTTCATTCTTAAGCTCACTCAAGGGAAGTACTTTTTATTATTTTGTTTTCTTTGGTATTGTGATTAACTTAGCTCATCAAGTTGTGGTGAGACTTTTTACTTACAAGGAGGGCTCCTTAATTGTAAGGAGGTGGACTTGGTGGATTTGGCCAAGGGTGGATTTGACAGAAGTGGTCAAAATGATTAGGGTGAAGTGTTAGCCTGTGAATAACATTTGATACAAATGTTAGGGTGTTAGCCCATGAATAACATCGAAATTAGTGTCAGGTTTAAGCAAATTTTCTTGAGTAGTGAATATAACCATTTGGGAAATTACTATAAATCCTTGTGCCTTTGTGATTTGTGTACTTTATTTATTTTGATTCACATTATTTATTGTTGTAATCATTTAATTTGCTTCAATATCTCATATTCATTTAAAAGTTCATTTTATTGTTGTAAAGACTGATTAAAATTTACAAATTCATTATTCACCTTTCTTCTAATAACTAGCAATTAAGACTTAATAACAATATCAAGACTTACACAAGAAAATAAAACTAATTGAGAAGTTGATGGAGTACTAAACACTTATTTTTCATCTTGTTCTTCCCTTATTTTTTCAAACTTGATTTTCCCATGACCTCTCATTGAACACTCTTTTTATAACAATTCTAGATTTTGGGGTTAAGGAAAAGACATGAACAAAACAAACAAAACATAGAGAATGAAAAACAATGAGGGTTGGTGGTAAGGAGGGTGACAAACGATAGCTAGAGTATTCTTCCTTGCTGTTTAAATCCCCTGTACTCTAATTATCAAAACATAAACCTTAACACCATGTAAAAGTACAAGAGATGGTGAAAGTGGATTGCTTCATTAACAAGCATAAGAACCTCTATATATAGAGATTTCAAACCCCATTTTTGGTGGGACCACCTAGTGAAGGAGGTATCAGGAAATTCCCAAGCCCTTTACCCTTGATCCTTCTTTTCACCGGAGGTGCCCAATGCACATCTTAGATTGTCATTTCATCCTTTTGACCATTACCTTCCAATTTAAGTGTTCGACCTTTCTTTCTTTGCAACTGCTCATGGGGAAAGGATAAATACAATACTAACAATTTGAGACTAAATACAACACATTTAACTTAATTTATCCCTAACTTAATTCAACACATTTAACTAAATTCAAGACATAAGGATTCATTTATTCCTATACTCTAACAATAGAAATAATGATGAAAGCATAAAATTAGATGATTAGAAAATACTTAAAAGTATTAATTTTAGATATTTGGGACCTCTAATAAATTATAATGGAGAGATTATAAAAGATGTCATTCACAAAATCAAAATAAGAATTTATGTTACACAATGTTAGGTTGTTAAACGTGAGCATGTGCAAGATAACACAACAAAGACATTAAGCTCTAACTCTAAGTGATATAGAGTTACATAGGTGCTAAGGTGTGATATAGAGTTACACAGCAAACCCTATAAGGTTATAAACCTTAATTAGTAAAACTCTAACTCTATTCCTAATAAAATCAATTTTAAACTTATTTCTTATAGTATTATTATTCATCCATATTAACATACACCTCTCGATAACATTAACTTTTTGCATATGGTCATGCTTTACAATTCAATATTATGAATCATAAAGTATGGCTAAGTAAATAGTAGTCTTATAGACTTTCCCTTTCAATTTTAAAGATATCCTTTGATCACAAACACTCAAAAGTATTTCTCCACTTCTCCATCCTAAATTAATCATAAGAATAACATTTTCTATAATTTAAACATTTCATCTTCTACTTTAATCTTATTACTTCATCCATTCTACTTATTACAGATCTAAAAGTCTTACCTTTATGAATTTTACAACCATCTAATCATATACCTTCATCATTATTTCTATTTCATTGAACCTATATTTCATATATTCAGTTTTTAACGTTCTCAATCTAAATCCTTTGAACTCTTTCTCCATAATTCTAATTTAGAACTAATTCTTGATTTACTTTCGTCAACTAAATCTATCATCAACAAATAGCATATACTAACGTATTTCATTGAACTTCTTTAGTTATTTCACCCATAAGCAAGATGATAGATATGGACTTTGGAGTATCCCACCTGTAAGCCTATCTCTATAGGAAATTCTCTAGTTTTTCCTCTTATAGTTTTATCACTGTTAACTTTTCTTTCATGCATATCCTTTATAATATCAATATATCCTATTTGTACTACTATTCTTTTAAAACACATCATAATAGGTTTCTAGATACTCTACCATAAACTTTTTCTAAATCAACAAAAACCATATGAAGGTCCTTTCTCTTAACTTTAATGTTTTCTATTAATTGTCTAGGTAAATAAATAGTTTCCATTGTTGACTTACCCAACATAAGCTTAAATAGATTTTCTGAGATTTAATTGTCTTAATCTTTGCCTAATTACTTATTTCTCATAATTTCATAGTATAACTCTTAACTTAAAACCATGATAAATATTATAATTTTGTCTATACCCTTTATTCTTAAAACCTTAAAAAAAAAGTATATTTAATTGAATACATTTGACTAAAGATCTTCTTAATTAAGACATGCAAGGCAAGCTTCCAAGGCATGACCAAGTTGCACCTGGGTGCCTAGGTGCCCTCCTTAATAACAGTACTCCTTGCATTTGTTGTATGCAAAGCTCATCTTAGTTTAGGAAAGGATCCTGATGGAAGGACGGACCTTTACATTATATTTACCTCAATTGGTTGAAGCATGGTTCCTCAATAATACAACTAAACAGATCTGTAATGGCTCTCATTCTGGTTGATTCCGTTCCAGTATCCTGCTCAATTTGAAAATAAAGCTGCAAACAAAATTTAATAATCTATTAGATGTCAGAATACAAACACTGCAGCATCTGTTTGACATTTTCTAAGGAATAATAGGATTGGCCATTCAGGAATGAAATCTAAGCAGCTTTAACTCTGAAAAAAAAAGGTACTACCACAAGAAACATCATGAACAAACCAGAGAAGTACAAAACACAACTTCGACAGAATAAATTACAAGGTACAAATGATAGTCCGGACCAAGAGAAAGCAACCAATCAATTGGTTCCTCAAAAGCAATCTCATTATTGATTAGAAACTAGATACAATCAAGATTAGTGAACATCCATCTTGACCAAGATCTGAGTCAATCATCAAAAGAAAGCTTCATCGAGTCTGTATCTTTTTTTCAAAATGATAAGGATGATTCTCATTATAAAAAAAACAGCAATCAATTACAAGAGGGCTGGAGCATAGGCCTAGCCAAACCCACACAAAAAACTCTAGGAAAGCAAACCCTCCCATATATTTAGAAAGTGGTAGCTTTACAACAATGACGCTACTGGATCCACACCCTTTTCACAATATAACATCATTTCAGACCAGCATATAGCATGAATTGCTAACAGCTTATGTTGTGCTTCAGAGAGCTTCCCTTTCAAAACCAGGGGGTACCGGATGTCTTAGAACAGAGATACAAGCAAGCTGAAGAGCACTGACCATCACTCTGTTTGAAATGGAAGACCATACGGAGGAGCTGATTAGGCATGGGAGGAACAGGTGGTCCACATTTTCAGTCAGATATTGCCACCTGATGTCCGCATCTCCTGTCCACTTGCTCTGTAACTTTCATTTGAGTCGACCATGGCAAAGTGACCACATGAAGAGTCTCACCTGAAGTGGAGACTTAACACTTCCAGACCAGGTTTTATGGCAGCCAATTTTGTTGTGAAGTTTCAAAATATCCCTCCAGAAATAAGAAGGATGTGTCCCCTTGTTGGTTCGAGTATAAAGTGGCCCTTACGTATTTGCTATTCAGGATGTTTAACAGAAAGATCCATCATTAGATCTCCACTTCCACCACCACTCGCCAATCAATGACATGCAAATATGATGTAGGGATTGGACCCCCAGACCTCCCTCTTGAAAAGGCCTACCCATTTGTAGAAGAACTTTCTAGTTCTCTGCACCACCCGACAGCCACCTTCAACAACGCTGTTCTATACTATCCAGCAGCCCAAGTTCTCCCAACTAGGTCTTTGAAGTCATTATCAAGCAGCTAGAAACCCTCCATCCTGAAAGGGCTTCTAAAAATAGATGACTTGATGTCCAAGACAATTGGAATGTGACCAGAGCAAGCCTTGGCAGGCCCTTGATCTTTGCCATAGTAAATTTTAGCCCCCAATTTCTGTCAAACATAAAGCAATCGACCTTTTATTGCACAGGATGTTTCCTGAGATTTCTCCTAGTATAATTCAGTTTTCAAGCAGAGGATGCAACAGAGCCATGCCTTCAGTCCAGGTAGCTAAGAGCTTCATTTCCTCGGTGAAGCAGCTCAATGAAGACTTCTTGATGGGAGAGCAGATCATGTTTAAGTCACCAAAGACGAGCCAAGGATCATTCCAAAACTGTTGAATGCTCCAAAGTTCATTAAGAAAGGAAATCTTCTCTGAGCACTGGCACGTAAACACAACTTGCCACCTATTCTCATCCATCACCCAGACTCATGAATTTCATTGACATGGAGAAGTTCCCAATCTCTTAGCCTACCACCTTCTGCTTACAGCTAGCCCACATCAGGCATAAATCCCCAGATGCTTCCTGAGATTCCTTCACAAGAATAGAGTCTAAGGAAGTTCCCCTCACAGCCCTCCTAAATAGCGGAGGGATCTCTTCCATCTCGGTTTCGTGTATGCCCAAAACAGTTGCCTAAATTTGCCCACCAAGGTACCTCTTCTTTCCCCCATCCTTCTTGCCCAAATGTTCCAATCAAGGATCATCATGGAATCCCCAGACGACTCATCTGTGTTGCAGCTTACTCGCTGCTCATCCACTCTCTCCCGAATAGGTGGACCCGGCTGATAAGTTTAACACCCAAAGAAGAAGACCTTATTGGCCAGAGATTGCTTTGGCTGGCTCATCACATCTTCTGGTTGGTCCCTTCCAATAAAGGGAAAGTTCGAAGGAGAATAGAGGTCAGAACCACTGTCTGATTTGTTGGCAGCTCCCCATGCTTGAGGAGTCCAAACAGTCTGAGAACCATTGGTTTTCTCACATGGTAAAACACAAATATTTTCTTTAAGTTTTAGGCTGGAACTAGGCCTAGATGCAGGCCCTGTTTCTGAGACAGGCTGACAGAAAGTTCGGTCTTTCCCTTTCCACAGAGGATGGCCTCCAAGTAGCATCCAAACTTGGAATGCATCCAGGAAGTCTTAGTCCAACCAAGCTGATCTTCCTCAAAACGATATCTCAACCCACTCCCAAATTTTAGCCTCATTGTCCTCTTTCAAATCTTCTTCCAAATCCTCCAGATCCACATCAATCACTGTTGGAAACACCAACCCAATTCAGCATCCAACGATCTCTCTATTTCTATCTTTGCATTTACTCACATTGAATGAGTCATTGTTTCCAGAGCCAATGAGCACAGCAATGGCGACACCTTGTTCTTAAGGGTTTACATGGAAGGGAAGCCCACGATACCTCCTTTGAGGAGAGAAGCCGCCAGCCTGGAAAGCCTCCTTGCCATGAATTAGCTTGATCTTGCTCAGAATCTTGCCCTCGCTGTGAAGTTCAACCTTGACCAGTTGAATGAGTCATCATCTCTAGAGCTGGCACTGCAATGGGGACACCAATGTTGTTCTTGAAGGTTTACAAAGAAAGGAAGCCCACAATACCTCCTTTGAGGAGAGAAGTCACCAACCCAGAAACCCTCCCTGCCATGAATTAGCTTGATCTTGGTCAGAATCTTGCTCTCCTCATAAAGTTCGACCTTGATCAGTGTCACCTATAAGGATATCACTAATGTGACACAACTTACCTCTACAAGTTTCCCAATAGGTGAGACAATCCTCTCAAATGCCTCCACTAACCATAGATCCAAGAAAACGCCAAGAAAGTGCATCTCAGCCACTGCCCCTGGTGCCATTGGCCATGATGCCATCCTGCATTACCATTCCCACCAAGACAGTTTCAGTGCTCCAAAGCAAACATTGCTCTTATCAAGAATCTCCCTCTGGTCTACGTTTGGAAATTCAATTAAGAAATCTGATCCAAAGAGTTTGCTTGCCATGCAAGAACCTCCCTTGAAGTATGCACGAAGTTTTCCTGTTAAGACTTTTGGCTCCTCTATTATGTGTGCCCCTTTTCCCACCTGTTCCCCTTCATTCTCCAAGACCCTGGTTGCAGTTGGGCATCCTATGCTCCATTCTCCTACAGCTGTGACATAAGGCCGGATCTCAACAATCTTGAGACCAATGGCCAAAGCCAAGACAGTAGAAGCATTGGTCATCCTTCCACCATCGATCCCTTTCCACTCCCTCTCCAAGATGTCTAAATGGAATCTAGGAAGGGGAAGCTCACATGCCATGCAGAGCCATGCTGGCCTTCTCAAACTTGTCATCCTTCCAGTGCCAATGATGCCCAATGCCAACATGTAGTCTCTCAAGTCCATATCTATAAGGTTTGATAAATTTAAATTCATTATAGAAAAAGTAAATAATGTCTAAGGAACACACATAAAAAGATGATCAAGAACATCCAGAGCAAAGAACAACACACATTGTGTTCCCATTCTGCACCATGTATCATGTTGAACTTTAGAATCCTCTTCTTAGCCAAGAAACACAAGAAACATAGCCATCAAGAAGGATGGAAATCCAATTTCACTTTTTCTTAAGAAACCATGCACCACAATATCAACTTTTACTTTCCATTGTTGATAATGTATTATTGAACATTTTGCACATACAAACTGTCACCATCTATTTTTAACTGTGGCGCAAGGGCATCAGAAGTCCTCCAAAACTTTCAACATACTTCATTTTGAAAGGCAGCATTGCACATATTTAAGAGTGCATCTTAAGTAGAAATGGACAGCAGAGAGGAAATAAGATCCCACAATTTAAAGAATTATCTTTCATCAGCATATGGACAGTTGAACCGATGACTCAGTGTTCCACAGAATAGATGGCTGGTTTGACTGCTTACATTGCAGAAAATTATTTTGACAATAATCTATCTTCAGTATACTAACGCTGCTGATATCTGAATCAAAAACCTCACCAAAAAAGCTCAGATTTAGATAATTCCTCACAAATAACTAGGTGGATCCAATGCACATATTTTCCATGGTCATCACCTCTTCCCTTACCTATAATCCTAGGGACAATTTTGAAACAAAAACGCAAGGTGAAAACCGTCGAAGCACCACTTTTAACAGCACCAATTCTCTCTCTAATGACAATTTTACTTTTCCATCCCTCCTTTTTGAAACAAGACAAGGTCAATGCAACATACCTTGAAAACACTTGAGGCAAAACTGCAAGATGTGAGGTGATAGCCAGAAAGCAATGTGACAAATTATAACAGAAAAAACACAATAGTCCAATAATGATCCATTCATTCAACTAGATGATCATTTAATCAAATTCTATTTAAACTACAGTGGATAAAAATATGCAATATAAATGCTAACACACATTCTATATGGAAGCCTTCTACTCATACCATACAACATTGAATATTTAAAACTTATAATCAAACCAAAAGGACTTAATGGTATATGATATATATATACCTTCTTTTGTAATGTATATTGACAAAAATGTAAAGATTTTTAGAGAAATAAAAATAGGAACATTTTCATATCTTTGTGAAAAAGAAAGCATAAACTTGGTATTTGTGTGAAAAAGTGATAGGAAAAAACAGTGACAAAAATGACAAGAACAGAAGAGAGTAGAAAGATAAGCATTACAAAGAGACCAAGAAAATGGTACAAAAGTAGAAAAGAAAAACAAAAGAGGCCAAGAACAAAGGGTTCCCTATGGAACAAGGCATGGAACAGAGCCATTAGGATGACAGTTTCAGATGTTACAAGAACATAGAAATATGGAATAAAGGAGCAAATTAAACACCAAAAGACAAAAAAGATGACTAACGCAAGAAGGTGACTCTAGGCAATCACTTGATTAAATCCTACTTCCTGGAGACTAGAAAGGGGTGACCCATTCTCACCTAGCCTATTTAAGAAACCTAGATCAACGCAGTGGTTAGCCTTGACAAGGGTGTTCCAGAGTCCCGACTTCCAGTGTTCCTTGCACATTGAAGGTAGCACAAATATTTGAAGCACTATGGTCCCCAAGGGCACAGCATTTAGATTGCCTCAAATTACCCAAAGCCTAAGTCCCAGGAATCCAAGAATCAACTAGGTTCCTTTTTGTATTTTGGAATGGAAGTGTTAATCCTGAGAAACTTATCATGTGAACAATATTCTGATAAATCATTTCAAGAAGGAAGGTTGAGAGACGTGAAACAAACAGAAAGACAGTAGCCTAAATCATTTTATTACCTCCACCACAGAGTTCCCTTCAGACTCATTCTTTACAGGTACACTTCTGAGAAGGCTGGCACCACATGGCAGGCAAAGAACACATTCTTGATGCCTTAGCTCCGCCGGCAAAGTGTTTGCAGAAAAGACTGTCCTAAAAAAATTTGATATGCATATAGCCTCATCTTCTGATAGGTTTCCATGACAAAGACCTTCAATGTGCAACTGGATATTGCCAAAAGAAAAAAAAAAAAGTTAAAAAAGGAAAGAAAGCATGAAATGACTATCAGAAAATTAACCTGATAAATTCTTAGCATAGAATTTTTCACTCTGCCTAGGATTAAACTTTTTATATCTACTTGCCTGAGAAAGAAACTCTGGGATAATCATCTCAACATCAGCAAGAGATATATTAGATAGGCAGGACAACTTGTCATCTACATCCCAAAAGTTTTTGCGCAGCAGTTGCAATCTCAAGTATGATGAATGACCGAGAGGTTTCATGTTGGCATTTCTAAAGGCTCGTTCCATGTCTTCCTTGATAACCTGGTCACAAAGTTCATGTAATACAATTGACCATGATAAAATTCATCAATCAAAACAAAACTAACTATAAAGCAAAAGAAATGAAACTAGAAAACCAGTACAATATTACTTCAAGAATTGGCTATATAATATACAAAGAAAATAAAAAGAGAGAAATATAATGTACTTGAGTAAAAAAAAAATTCTTTTGGGAACTTGAGGATTTGTATTTGATATACTCCAAATAGATTTAAACAACACGTGGCAACACATGTTGGATTATTGGTTTGCTGGCACAACAAAGCAGACTGTCAGGTAGTGCACATTTTGGTGCAATGTCAGGTGCCATGTCTGTTGACATATTTTGCATGTGCATTGCAGGACCATGTTGACTAACATGTTCACATGTCAGTCCAACATTTGCCCCTTACCCAGTTTCTTTAAATAGATGCCTTCCGAGCTCATTTCATCAATCCTTCCTCTTGCTATTCCCAGATGATGTGAGAAGGTTTGCCGCAGCTCACAATCGGTTTTTTTTAATTGAAAAGGAATACATAGAATCTTATTGATTGAGAAGGTTCTTCCATGTACAAGAGGCACTTAAACCCCACGAGGAACCCATGGACTACAGTCAAAAAACGACTTGCAACCATTAAATAGATGAAGAAAGTAGTTGATAAAAAGGTCTTCTCTACTGAAATGTTTTCCCTAAAGAAGACACTTGTTCCTACTATGTAGCCACATGCTTCAACAAGAAGCATCAATAGCCAGCAACAGCCTGTGTTTTGTGTAGTCCATCTTCTTGATGATCCCTTTGATAGAGTTCAATAGGCTATCAAAGGTGTTGAAAGACATTCCATTCATAAACACCTTCGGCATGATCAAATCTCAAACATACTGAGCATAGCTACAAATAAAAGACAGATGACCTAAATCCTCCTAATTACATAAAGCAAAAAGGATATCGGCGAATGAAATATGATGAATAATACCTAAGGACTCATAATATTTGTCCTAACAAAGTGAACCAATCGACTTCAGGTGCAGTTTATGAACAGCAAATAAGGTGATATGTCCTCAAATTATCTCCTAGTCCAATTCCACAACAGGTCTTCAGTCAAGCTTTCTCATTTTGGAAAGGTGTCATGGAGAGCTCTCTTTTCTTTGTCAGAATCATCCTACTGTGTTTCAAAAAAAATCAATTTTGTAGTATAATAGACATAAGTAACACTTTTACATTATTGTTGTTATTTTTGAAGGAACATCATTGCTGTTGAATGTACATAGAGCTTATTAAAAATAATGCCTGGGCACCGCCTAGGTGACATCTACGTGAGAAGGTGTTCAAAGCATCCATGGCCAATTAATTACCTTAACACCTTGACAACTTATGGCCTGAAGATCCAACAACTATTTCAATAGATAATGTTTTGTCGTCAAAATACCCAAAAGTCTTTCAATACACAAATAATAAAGTTTACAAATTGATACAACCATGTATATTATGTATTTCAATCAACAAGGGCAACTTTTGTCCTGAATCTAGGAAGCCCTTCAGTAGATTATGTTTAGCTGTATAGCATTTCATTAGAAATAATAGGAAATCAGGCTAGATAAATCATGTTTAATGAAATGACTGTATATTATCATTTCCAACCAATGGCATGAAAATTGTAACCAGAAGGATCCATCCACAGATTCCTAAACAATATGAATACCAACAATACGTTAAGGCATCCGTTCCTAGGTTTCCAATAACAAAGTAGAATACATTGTAAATGAGCTACTTGGCAAAAGGAAATCAGATACCAATATAATATAATGAATCAAATTTCCTTTCACTTACCACAAAACGATCTTCCTTAGGTGAAAATGACTTAGACAAGTTCAAAATATTTGATAGAAGAACAGGAAGCTTATCATTGAAACCGTAGAGCCTCAGCTCAAGTTTGTCCCCAATGACTGACACAGATGTCTCCAGCTTTGCTACACCAGCCTACAGAGAAAATATAGAAACCATACTCAGATCATCTACAGTACAGTGAGAGAAGACAAACAAACAAACATATGTTTTACTTCTAAAGGGTATATCACACGACATCAAAATCAATTGCAATATCACAAATAATTTTTTGAAAAATAAAAGCAACGAAAGTTGAGCTATACATGGTGCCATAATCTCAAGGTTACAATTTATCCTTCTGCACAACATTCTAGTAATCTATACATGAAGAAACAACCATATAAGTGCCATCATATACAAGAGCATGCCTTCACCAAAACAAAAAGTGCAAAACATCAACACTTCCATCGTTCTTAATTGAAAGATGTGTCAACCAAGACCATGAAACCTAGATCTAAGAATCCAAACAAAACAAATTAAATTGACACAATATAGCACACCTTTTCCGCTAAAAGAAAAAATGAAGAAAGCACGTGCTTTAGGCTGCCATTTGAGTTCAGAAGAAGATTCACACACCAATCATAGCAAGCAATGTTTTAATGCAGAGAAATTAATTACTTTAAATATCAAAAATTCCAATAATAACCATTATTCAATATAAACAAAATTTCTTCTCATAATAAACAGATAAATAACTATGTTTATAAAGTCTAACAGGAGATGGCAGATCAGTCAATCAAAGCACATGGTACCA
This sequence comes from Cymodocea nodosa, assembly GCA_036874045.1. Taxonomy (NCBI): domain Eukaryota; kingdom Viridiplantae; phylum Streptophyta; class Magnoliopsida; order Alismatales; family Cymodoceaceae; genus Cymodocea; species Cymodocea nodosa. Next base: position 23,185,188 of record CM072338.1, on the reverse strand, counting down.
GATTGTCTGGGGCTGTATGCAAACAAAGCGGCAGAATCAGATTACTCAGCAAGAAAATTTTAGAAAAAATACGCATGGTTCATTGATGTGCACTAGTAAAAAAACTACCGCTCGCAAGAGAAATCTATCAGTGTGTAAACTATTAAATGAAAAGCAAATGAGAAATGCCTAGATATAGAGATCATACCTGGTATAAAATATCATTAAGCTCATCTTTAAGAAGAGCCACGAACAAGTCCATCAAAACACTATTTTTTACACTGCTGTACCCCTCCTTTATGGATATCAAGAAATATGTATTTGCCCGAGGAACATTGAAAGTTGAGTCAAGTTTATACCATAATTTCACTAATGGCTGATCAAGAATGCACTTGGGATGATTTGTAATTTCAAAATTTCTTGGTAAGAAAGAATTGCGGAGGGAAAAATCCCGTGGGATAAAGTCATTCTTCGCAGGTAAATGCAGACAAGGGTCAACAACAAGCGGATTTCTCCATACTTCTAAAAGAGAAGGTGAAATGTCTTCTTCAATGTATCGTGTGTGAAACCACGGCTCAATCTGAACAGCTGAAACATATCCACCCAGAAGAATGCTTAGACATGTTCTGTAGTTAGCAACATCACATATGCAAACTAAATTTTGACCTTGGAGTTCTAGACACCTAAAAAGATATTCTATATTAATTTTTCCTGACATATCATATGATTAGAAACAATTACTATTAGATGCATTGTAGAATAAACTTTATGCTAGAAATTTATGACATACAAATATAAAAATAGTTTAATATATCATATAATGAGTTTTATGAATATACCGAAGAAAATTTTCAGAGAAACTAAAGTATGACCAGGAATTAAAGCACATAACCTCTAATCATGCATTGGCACCAAAAAGACAAACTTGACGACCATACAGAGAACATGTTCACCATGTTGCTCTAGCAGAATTTCTTGACATTACAATCAGGGTAAGAAGTAATATTATACAGATGAAGCAGTTAACCTCCAGAAACTTGGGGAAGGATTGACAAACCAAAACATTAAGCCATTAACCCCACAAAACAATTTGTTAACGTTGACAATATTATTTAACAAAGATAGTTCACATATGCAAAGGAACCCAAGGAATGTTAAAGCATATAGTTGTTCTACAGAAGCATATGACAATGCAAAGCAAGTAAGAACAAAATAAGATCAGATCAGATTATATTAAATGCAACAGAAAGACTCAAGCAAATTCAATAATTTTGCGATCTTTGAGTGCATCTTAACTGTGTAAAGCCTTACTCCGTTCAACCACTCTATGAGACACCATATCCATCCACCCATCACGTGAGCATGAATGGTTCCTAAACACCCACTTGCACTCCAATCGTCAAGACCACCAATTTGCATGTGGTAAAATCATTCAGAGATTACTATGGGCCTTGTCCATTTGACCTCTATTGTCTCCCATAAAACGCCTCCATTTCAAGATCCTATCTAGGACCCAAGCTCAACAATCTCACCACCATCTAGCAATGGTAGGACAACAGTAAAATAGGTGCCACCAGTCTTTTGAGCGCACAAAAAACAAGTGACGTCTACAAGACAAACTGCACTCATCCCATAAAACAGCCTCCTTGGTAAGGACTTCATGGTAGAGAATCTACCATGCAATGAACTCAACTATCATATTATTGTGATTATTTCAAATTATTGTTAAGGATTATGTTTTGATGACAATGTGATTAGAATATTTAATTAGTCAATTGGTTATCTTATTTAAAATCTAGAAAGTGGTTATGAAATTTGTAAAGTTAAGGCTGATCATGTGGATAACTTAAAGATTCACATGAAGTTTAAAATTCATAAAATTAAGACATGAGAAATTTTTCCCGTAAGTTCTATTAAAAAGTCATAAAGTTATTGTTAAACCAACGAGTTTTCTATATAAGTTATTTGATAACTCAACAAGTTTTTTTTTTATGTCTTTTATGTTAAGAAAATAGTTATTTTGATGATGAAAAACTATGACATTAGTGTCGGATATCTATATAGATTATATACCTAAGCCTCTGAAAGGTTTAGGTTTTTCTGTCACTTAAGATGATTAAGTATCTGTATTTTTAAATTTCTCGAGTGACTTTTCATTTGTCGAGTGTTATTGTTGGAAACCTAAGATTTTAACTCAGCCAAATTTCCCGATCATTTAGAGGGATAAGTTTCTATGACTTGGAGTTTAAATGTTTTTATTTATCAGTCAGTGACTTAGAATATTAACTATCTAAATCTTTCAGTGACTTATTGTATTAACTGTTCGAAAATCTTAATACTAAACCACTCAACACTTTTATAACCTACCGAACTTAAAAATCTTTCCAATTAGTTATTCTAATAAGTGTCCGACAGTTAAACTAAAAAAAGTATTAAGTATCTGTGTGTTATTGAAGAATCGGTTATTCATGTTTACATTACAGATTTGCAACGATCCATTTTTGCAGGTTGATTTTAAGGAAAGGAAGTAAAAATAGAAAGAGAATTCGGTGTATTCAATCTAAAGAAACTAATGAAGTTAAAGAAAGTAAAATAAATATTCTACTGAAAAAAATATGAACTGTTTAAAATGAAAGAAAATAAATCTGTTACTGATATGATGTCTTATTTTATTGAAATTATTAATGACTTGAAAAATCTTGAAAAAGAATTTACCATGCGTAAGCAGAGTGTTGAGTTCAAGACTCTAAAGATATGAGAACTTACACTTTAGTTGATCTGTATGGAAATCTGTTAGCACGAGAGCCAGATGAAAGACTAGAGAGAAGAAAGAGAAACATTTAAGAAATCATAAAAGTAGAGGGAAATAACATTAGAAGTTCAATCTGAAAAGCACTACTAGAAAAACTGTCTACTATTAAAAGAAGAAAATAAAAAGAAAGAAAAATACAAGAAATCTTATAAGAAGAATGACAAATTCAGAAGGAATAAAACATTCCAGGTGACATGGGGCAACTCAAACTCACCTGATGCATCAAATGCTGGATCAAGTTCTGAAGAATCCAGATCAAACTCATCAGACCACGAAGAACTACAAATGTGAGTTTTATGGTACACATTGATGAGGTCAAAGATAGGTGATGGACAACGAAACTTCAAGACACATAACTAGAGATAAAACTGTCCTTACAAATATTAAAGAAATAAACGGAGGTACCGTTAAATTTGAAAATAATAATAATAATATGATTATAGGAGTAGAATCAATAGTTATTTTTTATAAAGTTATTACAAATGATGTTTTATTAGTTTCAGACTTAGAACATAATTTAATTAGTATATCTTAGTTAATTTATAAAAGTTTTATTGTTTTATTTAAAGCACATAGATGTTTTGTCATTGATAAAAAATCTAATGAAAATAAACTTACTGGATTTAGAAAATGTGATGTATACTTTTTAAATCTGTCTGATGATGTATTACATTTTGATTCTCATTTAGTAGTCTTTAATGATGATGCTTGAATATAGCATAGCAGATTAGAACATACAAATATGAAATAATTAAATAAATTAGCAAGTAAAAATCTAGTTGTAAGTCTGCCTAAAATTAAGTTTAGAAAAGACAAGACTTGTAGAGCATGTGAATTAAGTAAATAGAAAAAGAGTTCTTTTAAATATAGAAAATCTGTGGTGACAAAAAGGATTTCAGAACTGATTTACATGGACATTTTCAGTCCTACAAGAACAGCAAACCTTGGTGGAAAGAAATATGTTCTAGTATTAGTAGATGATTACTCTAGATTTATATGGACAACATTTCATGCATACAAAAGTGAAGTTGTTGAAGAATTTAAAAGATTTTGCAAGAAGGTTCAGAATGAAAAACAATTGACCATACAGAAAATAAAGAGTGATCATAGTGAAGAATTTGAGAATCAAAAGATAGGAATAGATCATAAATATTCATTTCCTAAAGTTCTTTCACAAAATGATATTGTTAAAAGTAAAAACAAATTTCTTCAAGAAATAATCAAAACTATGTTGAATGAACATAACATTGCATATCACTTTAGGCTGAAGCTATAGCAACTGCATGTTATGTGTTAAACATAATAACAATCAGAAGTTTCTTAAGAAAACTTCTTATGAAATATGAAATGACAGATTACCTAAGATTTCATATTTTAAATCTTTTTATTGTCCTTACTTAATACTGAATACAAAGGATAGTAAAAATAAATTTGAAGTCAAGTTTGATAAAGGAATTTTTTTTGGATACTCTTCAAGAAGCCAAATATATAGAATATTTAATAAAACAAGTAAAACTGTTGAGGAATCTATGCACATCAGATTTGATAAAAATTTCAGAAATATTTTAGTTTCTAAAAATAAAGTAAATGAGAATTCTGATAGTAAAGAGGAAATTATACCAGAAATGTCTTGATAAGATATTCCTTCCACTAGTCATTCCCAAGAAACAAGATTTTTGTCTAACCATCCTAGAGTACTAATTATTGGTGATATACATAAGGGTGTGCAAACTAAATCAAAAATCAACATGTCTAGATGTTATATCTTTATATCTGAAATTAAACCTAAAAATGTCAATGAAACAATAAATGATGAATTTTGGATAAATGTTATATAAGAGGAATTGAATCAATTTAAAAAAAATGAAGTATGAGATTTAGTTCCTAAGCCTACTGGATATTCAATAATTAGAATAAAATGAGTTTTCAACAACAAATATGGTGAATCAGATCAAGTAGTGAGAAATAAAACTAGACTAGTTCAATGTATAATTAGAAGGAAGGTATTGACATTGATGAAACATATGTTCTAATAACTACGTTAAAATCAATTAAAATATTTTTAATCTTTGCTGCTTATATGAATTTCAAATTATATCAAATAGATGTCAAAAGTATTTTTTTGAATAGATTCATTAAAAAATATATACATATGAAACAACCATTCGAATTTGAAGATTCACACTATCTAAATTATATTTTTAAGTTGAACAAAGCTCTGTATGGATTAAAATGAGCACCAAGAATTTGGTATAAAAGACTTAAAGATTTTTTTGCTAAATAATGATTTTTCAATAGGACAAGTAGATAATATCTTATTTACAAAGAAGAATTTACTGTTGGTTCAGATATATGTAGATGATGTCATATATGGCTCAATTAAAGAGAAATGATGTAATAAATTTGTTAATATCATGAAATGTCAATTTGAAATGAATATAATAGGTGAGTTGAATTATTTCCTCGGACTACAAGTCAAGAAAATGAGTAAAGCAATATTTATTTCTCAAGAGAAATACATTAAGGAGCTACTAAAAAAGTTTGAAATAAATTCATGTAAGGTCATCTGATACTCTCATAAGAAGGATGTAGAGATAAAGAAATATCGTAGAAAGATAGGATCACCACTATACTTAATTACAAACAAGTCAAATAACATACTTAGTGTATGTGTTTATGCTAAATACTAGGTTAATCCTAAAGAATCACATTTAACAACAATTAGGAGAATTATTATGTTGGATGCAAATCTGATAGAAAAAATACAAGTAGAACCTATCAACTACTTGAAACTTCACTATTTCATGATTTAGCAAAAAGCAGAATTGTCTAACTTTGTTTACAACTGAAGCTAAATATGTGATTGTAGTTTTATATTGTGTCCAAATCCTATGGATGAGACAAACCAAGAAAGATTTTGAAATTACTTTTAATGAAATATAATCTATGATAGTAATAGTACAATTAATTTATTCAAAAATCCAATTCTACATTTTAAAGCAAAATATATAAAAGTACAATGCAACAAAAGGGAGCATTCAACTGAAGTACATATTCATTAAAGAGCAATTAGCTAACATCCTTACCAAAACCCTATATGAAAAACAATTCATCAAGCTTAGAAGAGATTTGGGTATTTGTTGCTTAAATGACATAGTTTTTTACAAATATATATAAATTTGCATTTCATGACATCACTGAGATTTACTATTTACTTTATCTTGTACTTTAAGGTTGCTATTTTCTTTACATTGTTCTTTTGATTTCAACATTTAGTTTATGAATATTAAAAACATAAAAAATTATATATTGAAAACAACAAAAATAAAATTGTTTCTACAATTTTTTTCTTTTTGTCATTTTCAAAACAAAATAAACAAAAAAATTTGAAACTTAAGTCTGCAGAGATATAAGTATCTTCACTAATAGGAAAATTATCCTATGAAATTTAAGATCGAATTTATAAATCTGAAATATAACTAAATCTGAATGGTAATTCAGTTTATATCTTATCTTACATTTTTAGAAGTCTATAAATTAAGAATTTGAGAAAATTTATATACCTTTGGAAAAAGAATAAGAAAAAGTGATGAGAGACAATGGTTACTCAAGATATTAATCCTAAGGTTGTCTCAAAATGTATATATATCAAAGAAAGGGAAAAGGCAATATATATATATATAAAGCAAAAAAAAAAAATTCCATTGTTCTATAACAGTTCTTCTGCAAAGCAACAAAAATTATATACACAATAAAAGACAATCTACTTAGAGTAATATACTTGGGGTTGTCTCATTTGAAAATTTTTGGCCAAGATAGAAGGTATACTTGATAGACTTAAATCTTCTAATTCACTGGTTTATAATTCTGGAAAAACGTATAGACTATATTGTTAAAAGGATTCAATAAAAACTAATGACTTAAACTTTTCATCATAAGGCTTAGTGAGAAAATTGGACTAGAAGTGGAGAATCTTAAATCTCAAACTTACGCAATTAATTTTCTCTACTTATAGTGCATTTTTTGTCCTTACTCGTGTTTGCACTGATTTTTACTTTGAATTTCATGATTTTACATAATTTCCTGAAGTTAATTGACTTTTGCTATTTTATATATCTTGCATAGAAACAGGAGGAGCCTAGACCTTTTTCAGTAACAATAGACTAATTTTGCAGAATCCCCTTTAGAAACTTTATCAGACTCAGATACTTACCTTATAAGTCACTGAATATTCATTACATCTTCAGCAACTTATTTGGTAACTCTTCGATAGATCAATAACTTAAAGTTACCTCGATCAGTCAATTAAGGATAGCACTCCAAATCTTTACTAGATATTCGATCACTTAAGTCCTAGGTCACTGATAGTTGCCTAAATCTCTAAGTCAGCAAAATGTCTTGTTACATGAACAGAAGTCTCAATCAGAACAACAAAACAAGGGCCTGTTGCAACAGCTTGCAAACCTAACCGATCAAACTTACTCCTAGGGTGTTGAATTGTTTTATAGTTTTGTTTTCTGGGCAGTAACATTCTAAAACATTGTAAAACATCTCTTTTAATACAAAAAGATTGTTTTTACTGTCTGCTTATCTATATATTGTCTATCTGTTTTGTATGATAAACAGAGGGAGAGAGTGTGTAGATATGTTTCGGTAATTCTTTTTACAGTTATGATCCTATGTATGGGGAACATTTTTTTGAATATAGAAATGACTATGATTATATGTTTACAGGAGAGAGACAAAAAGGCAAGAGGTTATTTGCTTGATTATGGCAAAAAGGGAGAGAGATGTGTAATCTGTAAAGTGAGAGATTAAGCTTAAATTTTTAGAATTTTACTTGTAGGACGAGCATACATTTCATATATCATATAAAACTTTATAATTTTGTCATCATCAAAAAGAAAAAAATTGTTAAGGATTATGTTTTAATGATAATGTGATCAGGATACTCTTAAGAATTATGTTTTGATGATGATATTTTGATTATCTTACTTAAAATCTAAAAAGTGGTTATTAAATTTGCTAAGTTTTAGAAATTCGTTGAGTTAAGACTAGTCATGTGAGGTTTAAAATTTGTAGACTTAAGACACATGAAAAACTTAATATTTTACATGAGCTCTATTAAAAAATCATAGAGTTATGGTTAAACCAACAAGTTTTCTGTATAAGTTATTTGATAACGCAAGGAATTTTTTTTTCATGTCTTTTATGTTAGAAAAATAGTTATTTTGATGATGAAAAACTATGATCTTAATGTCAAATATCTATATACCTAAGTCTTCATGAGGTGTAGGTTCTTTGGTCGCTTAAGACAATAAATTTGACAGGTGACTTTTCATTTGTCAGGTGTTACTATCGAAAACTTATGGTTTTAACTTGCCAAGTTTCTCAGTCACTTAGCGAGATAAGTTTCCATGACCTGGAGTTTAAATGTTTTTGTTGGTCAATCGATGACTATCTAAATATTAACTATCTGAATCTCTTGATGACTTATTGTGTTAATTGTCCAAAGATCCTAATACTAAACCACACAACACCATTATAACCTACCAAACTTAAAAGTATTTCCGATTAGTTATTCTAATAATTGTCCAACGATTAAACTAAAAGAAATATTAAGTATTTGTATGTTATTCAAGAATCGGTTATTCATGTTTACATTGCAGATTTGCAAGAATCCATTTTTGTAGGTTGATTTTAAGGAAATGAAGCAAAAATAGAAAGAGCATTCAACGTATTCAATCTAACAAAATGGCAAATCACCAAAATTGACAACTTTATAGGAAACAAAATCAATGCTATGAACGCTCCAAAAGAAAATACAAGAAGGAATGCAAATACAAAAAACAACGAATGTAAAAAAAAAAGATAATATTACATTCTGCTACATCTCTTGAGAAAACGCAAGTACGAAGAACTCTAGAGCATTCCATGAGGAGAACAATCGATGTTCACATCTTGGTTTGAGTTTGTTTTTGTTCTCCTGTGTATTATGTTACATTTTAATAACAGTGAATACTCATGTGCTAAATTCTGGTTGTTCAATTAAATTTTTAATTGAGAAAAACCTAATTCATCAAGGTGTAATGAGTAACTTTCTCAAATTCAAAGATTTAAGAAGAGGGTGAGGTTGGTGTCTTATCTATATAAGGTCATGACCTATGTTGTGTACAAAGTGAGACTTTGTGTACTTTGGTTAAGTGTGTGGCTAGAAAATATCACTGTAAGAATATGAAACTCTTGTATAAGTTAGTATTGAGTCTTTAAAAATACCTAGTAAATCTATCAAGGTTGAGACCTTGAAATGAGGATTAGTTCGTTTATATGAACCACTATAAAAATTCTATTATTTTTTTACTATTTTATTTCTACAGTATCTTAAATCTTAATTTTAATTGTGAACTACTTGAAATAAAATCAATTAAACTCTAATATATATATAACATTAAAGTGAATTAAAATCAGTAAATTTTAGAAAACACACTATTCACCCTTCTTCTAATGAATCTGCAATCCATAACATATAGTGCATCCTATATAACAAAATTAGTTACATAACAAGCTGCCAAAAATCACGTTGTTGCATCCATATAATAAATTGTTGTTTACGGAAGACAACAAGCATTCAACTTGGCCTTGGTAACTACACATCTGACAAATGCCTTTTTCCTGCTTTCTCCTAATCCTCTCATGTTCCAGAGCATAAACTTCATTTCTGCTGGATATTCCTTGGTCTCACATTAAGCTTAAGTACTACCCCCTTTAACGGTTGCTACAATTGGATCAAAAACTGTCTAAATTGAATCACTCAACCTATCATGTTGATGCCTTGCCATGCCAATGAAGTATAGGGCCCCCTCACTGGCTCTGTTGGACAATCTTCCAAATCTTCAGACCTTCTTTACAAGTAGGATTCATCAAAAGCACACCATATGAGGATCAAAGCACTTCCACCGTCCAATCCAACATTCACACCTATAATTTCATCTTGAGGAGGCTGTCAAAAAAATCCAACGGACAACTCATTCACAAAGTTAGTACTTCCTGCTTCAAATAGCTGGACATTGACAACCTTCAGTTGTCCCTCTTTAGTGATGTCCACACTTGATGTCACACCTCCCCTACTGACTGATCCTCCAAGGACATAAGCTTGCTTGAAATATGACTCATTCCAACAGATTCATCTTCTCCAACATCAATCAAGCCTCCCACAACATAGCATCTCCATTCAATTAGGTTAGATCATCATCTCAAAACTCCACAGCATAGCATCTCCATTCAATTAGGTTAGATCGTCATCTCAAAACTCCACAGCATAGCCTCTTCATTCAAATAGAACAACCCCCATACTTGGAACACACCATTGCATGCCTTAACTTGTATTTCACTTCCCTGCATATTTGCAAGAATTCTAAAACACAAAAAGCCTCCAACAACACAAAACCATCTCTAGCATCACGCATTCCCATCCTTCCTCATGAATGGGTCACGTGGCCAAAACTTGTGGCAAAATGTTTAAAATTGCTTGGCATGGTAAGGTGCAAGGAAAACTAGAAATCATAACCAACAACCAGGGGGCCTTAAGTGAGTTCCTTGCTTTTCCATACATCAAAGCAAATCCTAGTCTACCCTAGATTTTTCTCCAATACAAGCATTTTACCTTCAGTTTTCAATCAAATGCTACAATCATAACAAACTTTTCTACAAATTAAACCATTGGTATGAAGCACCGTACAATATGTTTGGATTGTAAATCTCTCCTATCAAATCAAAAGGACACAAACAAATTCCTCAAAAAAAGGGCTTCCTAATGCCCTACTCATTCAACACTCATTGTTCCAATGCCCCTATCAAAACGTTTAAGGCATAAATAATTATCTCTAGTTCCTTCTTCAAACATTCTCCTAATCATGGCCATCAAGCTCTTGAGCAAAATTGAATTTAATCCCATACCTTCAACATTTGAAGGTGAAATCCTTTACCATCACCACCACGGCTATTGGTATGCCTACTCTGGTCAGACATTTGCTAATCATCTTCTCTTATTTGAGCATTGACTATCTCCAACCATTAACTCCACAAAACATTTTGGTGATTAGTACATAGATATCTAATATTTGCAAGAGTGTGTGATGTATTATTATTTTGGAAATTTGAAGTTCAAGATCATGATGACTAACATCTTAGATATCATTATTCTAATACATGTAATGGTTTATTTTAAATAATTAATACAAGAAGTAGTTGCAAAGAACTGAACAAAAATCATCTAGAAATGAAAAAGTTGTAATTCATTGAAGTTACCTGGTGAATCCTTGTCAAAGGATTTCGATAATAGGTCAATCCTCATTTTGTCAGGTGAGAAATACGTCAAGATATGTTGTATTAATTTTTCATCCCACACTTCAAAAGCATATTCTCCATAAATAATGTGTTCCTCTGAATAGAAGAGCAAATTTTCTGCATAAATAGAATAACCTATTTCAGGATTTACCCATTACATCATCGAATACAAAGTACTTATAAATATATAAATTTAATTAGTGGCACAAATAGGAATATGTTTTATTTAACAAAAATGGAAGTCTCCAGCTAACACTAATTTGATCAAGATATAAGGAAAATATCTCAAACTAGGATCAAACAAACAAAAGTAAGTTAACCATAACCACTTTTCATAAGACTAATCTATCCCAACACAAACATTTTCTTTATCATATATAAGTACCTATAAATATGGCCAATCTAATACTACTGGTTAGGAATGTTCTTTTATATAGAAAAACGTAATTGATAGTAATACCAAGAGATCAACAATCAAAGATACAAATTTAACAAAGAAATGGTAGCTTTCCTAGTGTAAGAGTGGCAAACTGCCACCTTCCCCCTTTATGCATGAACACACTATGAGAAAGAGAAGAGATGAGAATAAATGAAATCGCCACCAAGTCTAATTCTAAAAATAAACTAAGAAAAACCTATATGCAAGTGAAGGTGAGCCACTTCCTAAATCATTAAGTAGAAAACTTATGTCTTAAGTGAACCAAAGGAGTGGATAAGTACCCTAGATATGTATAAGGAAGGAGTTAAACACCTTTGAATACTCAAATAACTTAGTCTCTTATGTCATCCCAACTTAGCCCGTGTGAATCCTAGGCATATGTAGCGTATAGTGATCCAAAGTGTGATAATAGGGAAAATGAGATAGAATGGGTAATATTCACTTATTGTGACGAAATTTAGATGACATAGGGTGTGAGCATTGCTTGCCCAAGGGGATGAGAAGGAAAGGAGAAGAGCAACTAACCTAAAGAAGAGGAGATGAGATAGAGAAGGTCGTCTAATCTACCCTAAACTAACATATCCTAAGTCGTGACATCAGGTAAAGATTGGTTAATTCAAATTCCTAAGTAAAAGGCATGCATAGCAAGAAAGAACATAAACAAATCAAGGAAAAAAGCTACTTCAGCTAAAGTTATAAGAGCAAGCCAATAAGGAAGAACATGCATACTAAAGTGGTGTCTAAGTGATGTTCATAATCCTATTAAGCCAGAAGGAAAAGAACACAATTGATTGAAATCAAATACTTGAATGACGATGCAAGATGATCCTAAATGCATACTTTCCTTTAGAAATGCATTGCCTAATGTGGGAAGTACAAATTATGCAAGTGAATCATACATTCTAACATACCAAAAGTTTGAACATGCATGCATGATGATATGAATCTAGACATATGAATGCACTAATTTTAATCATTCAAACAAGCCCAACCACATGCATACTATGTTGAATTGGTTTCATGCATGCTCACTCACAGGAGCAAACTAAACATGCACGTGAACTACACGAGGCACAAAGTTGGTTTAAGCACAAATAAATCCTAGTGATGACGTCTGTTGAGCAAGTGACAAATTGGGATTAGCCAAGCTTGACAAATTAGGATGAAAAATAAAGCATGTAAACATATAATGGGCCATTCATCCACAAGACTTGTCCTTGCAAAAGAAAGGGGTGAGATGTCATGGCTACGTGACATTGCTAGAGCATATGAGTTCTTCCATCACCCTCGTATGACATATAAATTACTTCTTCAAAAGGTTTTACATCGCAATGTTAGAAGTAACAACAAAAAGTAATAATACATGAACAATTTGGGATAAAAAAATAGAAGACATGCAAAACCAATTGCAAACATCATCAAATTTTCTTTCCAATCATATACCAAAGAGGTGTTGCCAACACGCACAGAAACTCAAACAGTCTTCAAGTAACCAATTATCTAAAGAAAAACTAACAATAAATACCTGCAAGTTCTGATGCATAGTCATCCTGTGGTTGCTCCTCTGCAAATGTGAATTCCATGTTTCCTATATCTTGGAGCTCTTGGAATATCCACTCTTGTGGAATAGTTTCGTGCAATAGCTTTATGTATTGGTAGATAGCACCGATAACTTCATTTAGCTGATGAAAATAGCTTATTAGAAGATCAACAAAATAATAAAACAATAAACCAACAGCACCAAATATTGATTAACCATCATGTAAAATACCAGATATAAAATTCACAAATGCAAAATGCCCCTTACAATAATGTGTTTGCTTTAGAAGAGTGTTTGTGAGTGTACTTTCTTCCAACTACAACCTAATTATGTTGAAGGTTGATGGCTCTTGAACAAGGAATACAACCCGAGTTTTTGTGCCAAACTTCAATTCATGGAGAACCTCAGTGGAAATGTCAGTTGAAATACAATAAAAAATGGAAGCCTATACAAACAAACTCAAAACTAAAAATTTTATTTTGAAACATTATGGAAATTTTTTTAAAAGAAAGATAAGTTGAATATCATTAATAATAAGTATAAAATCATAAACAATGTCTAATCAAGATGATCAGCAAGAAGTAGCAACCGTACAAAGACCAAGGCATAAAGAAAACAAGAAACCTTATTAAGTTAATTACAAAATGATGCAACCTAGTTAAATTTCCTTGCTAAGGGGAGGTTAGTGTCACCAAAAAGTCAGGAATTAGAAACTTTGAAATGTTTTCCTAGCATTTATGTCGTCTTAGAAAGTTAGAAATAAATTTTCAACTTTTTATGGAATAAAAGAAAAATAATTTGCAACTTTCAGACCATCAAAGGTCTGAAAGTCAAAAAAACACCGAAGATTCCTTCGTATATGTTAATATATAATAAATATCAATATAGTATTTAAATATTATATGATATAAATATTTATAATTCGTATAAAGTAATATTATATGATATATAAATATTTATAATTTGTATAAACTAATATAAATAATAATATAGTATATATCAATATTTATAATTACAATTATAAAGTAATGTATTATAATTATATTTATATTTTATAATTATAATTATCATTATTTATATATGTTATCATTATAATTAAAGTATATACACTATTATTTATTTTTTATTATAATCAGAATTATTATATTTTAATTTATCGTAATTATGTTGATATCTATATCATATTTATTATTTATTATATGTTAATAATTATGTTATTATTTATATAATTATTATCATATTATAATCAATTTAATTATTAATAGTTCATGATTTACTATAATATCAATAATCTTAATATTAAAGTTTAAGTTATTCATCAAAACCTTAAACTACACGATTTTCCTAACTTTTCAATAGTAGCACAAACAACTTTAAATTTAATTATCTTTCTTAACTTTTTATTTCTTCAATTTCTGTACTTTATAATGTAGTACAAACGAACCCTAAATGATGTTTCAGGTCTAAATCAGACATACGCTCCTTGTTGAACACCATTTCATACCTACATAGCTAGAATGACTAGAAGATAGAATGTAGACGTAGAACTAGTTTTTGCTTATCCATCTTCTTCCCCTTTAAGATCTTTTTAGCATTAGTCACCAACTCCTCTACTGAGTTAAAAGGCTGCCTATCCTGAAGATTCAGATGAAAACTCTCCCATAACCTTTGGCTGAGTCTACAGAAAAAAACAGAGATAAGTGCAGTCCTCCAGTTCCTCCATCAGACAAACTTTAGTCACCAATCTGTTATGCATAAGTAGCCACATGAAAATTTATCCTTTAAAGGAGCCTTGACTTCCCAAACAATTTTAAAAGGCTGCTGCCTACTATTATTGGAGATGATTAAATAGAGACAGCAACTCTTAAATGAATACACTCCAGACTCGTCAAGGTTAAAGGCTCCAAACCCTCCTATCTGAACCCCCTGTAGGTGCCCCCACTTCTGAAAAAAGGTACAAGAGGGCAAACATCCCATTCATCTCGCCGTCCTTTAGAACCTTCTAAGCTGCAAATTCCAGGACCAATCCTTACCTCAACTGCCCCACTTTAGCAATTGAGGCTTCTCTTGATCATGCCAGCTAATATATCTTAGGAAAGCTAGAGGCCACATTATTTTTTGCGCACCACTGATCCCTCCAAAACATAATGTGATGCCTCTTTCCAATTTCAAGATTAGCATTCATCAAAAGTCCATGGAAAAAACAGACCTCCAAAACTGAGAAGATTTCAGATCAGCACCCTCTTGTGTGTCATATCTATTGTTGAACACCCTAGCCCAAAGGTCCATACCACACCCTTATAGCTGCAAAAGCCACCTGCAAAGAAGAGCCTCGTTAAAATGTTCCACATTTCTAATATTCAATCCCCCATATTTCTTAGCCCTACAAACAACATCCCAAATCACTAGGGGAATAATTGTCTTTCCAAAGCCAACTCCAAAATTTATTTCCGATTACCCCCCTTTGAAAGCAAAATTTGGCATATGGAAGATTGGGATGCTCTCTAACATACTCTTTAACAGCTATTGAAACATAAACTTCCAACTAAAAGCCAACTGACTATAAATAAAGAAATCCTTTTCTATATTAATCCTTTTACTTGTGGCTTTCTTTAGGTCCTACAAGTGTTTTTATCAGGTGGATGTATGAACCCACTAGGGTCTTTCTACTTTGACACCATATTTAAATATTAAGATTCAATTCAAAACTAACTGACTATGAGTGTAGACATCTTTTTCTATATTAACTCATTCTTATCTTTTTGATTAGTCTATGTGGGGCTATATTGTCCAACAATAGCTTCAACCATCTAATCAATATAAGGGATTGGTGGCATATCAAATTATTGTCAACATTGATAACAATTTTGAAAAAAATGATTTTCATGCCTGAAAGCATTATAAACAACCCAAGTAGAAATTCATTACGTTTGTTCAACCAAAGTGTCACAAAAGAAAGTCATGTTGCTAACATATTGTAGCCGTGAAACAAAGGCCTCATCCTTTCCAATTCTCCAACCTTGCAGCCATCTTGAAGCACAAGCACAATTACATATAAAAGCCAAATTGTTAACCCCCAGGTTGAAGAGAAGTGATCAAAGCAAATCCCATTGCCGAATACCCCTCTTAAAGGTGAAAAAGCCTCACCTCTTGAGTGCACGGCACAATCCATTCTGATGAGAAACCATAAAGCTGAAGCAGATGCGAGAGGCATCTCCAATTCAAGTTGTCAAAAACCTTTCTGAAACCACCTTGAATGCCAAGCCCTGTTTCCTTAAGTTCTGATACTCCTCCAAGCATTCCCAAGAACCAACAATACCCTCTTTTTTGAAATAGGAATTGCTTGGATATTAATAAAAATAAGCAACAAAATCAATTTTACACATCTAGGACTAAATATGTTTATTTTCTAGATACCTGTTAGAATAAACGAATCCTTACAAAAAACTTGATTATTTTCTTTTATATGGGACAAGTAACATTTCTCTTAAATATAGGAGATTAAAAGCTCTTTCTAAAGAACAATAATATCATTCTATTCTCAACTTTTTAACCAAGTACCAAAATCTAGGTTCAAGAAAAAGTGTGAGAAAGAATATTGCCAATCTACCACTTTCTTGAGATGTCACAAGAAGAAAACTCATTTAATGTATAGTGTCACTTACGTTTAGATTCATTAGCACATTAGTATTTCAAGTTATCAATGTATTATATACTTAAATTTAAAAAATTAACAAAAAACTCATACACCTATATTTTAAAAATCAGAAGAAAAAAAAATCATTGGATGCTTAGGCATCCATCACCTAGGACCCAAGGTGCCTAGGTGATGCACCTTGAAACCATAATAATCATGTGTCTGCAAATCTCTAATTTTAATAGCACCCTTGGTTGTGAGCTTAACCCTCAATCCTTTACATTTCCAAGGTTTTGGACGTGGTCTACCACTAACATTGCCAGTATCTGGCTGCACTCGATTGATGACTTCATTGGAGTCCATGTCTTGATCATCTTCCACGTCTCAAACATATTCTAGGGCTGACTCCAAGTTGCAATCCAATTCTCATTTTATCTCTCCAATCTTCTCATTGTCTCTTCTGTTCATTAACTTAAACAGTTATTTCCTTAATATAGATGAGTATATGAGAAATTTTTGAGCAAATGTCAGACTGGTCCATAGCACTCCTCTTAACTTAAAAGTATAGATATATCCAACAATAACTACAAATGATCATATAATATAAAGTTGACATTTAGACATCATGATATTTATGACACCTAGTGTGAGGAACAGAGACATGAAATGGATGATAAAGGCACATGAGACTAGAGGTCATGCAATTAAAGAAACAACATAATCCCATGCATACACATGTCAAAAGCCTGATAACTTCCGGATACCTTCTCTAAGCCAGAATCAGTGAGATGAATGGTCATGACAAAGATGTAAGCATAAGAAGATCGCCGCATTCCTTCATCACCAACTCCAGCAGATAAAGAGGATGCCCATCCTTTTTCCTTGAGAAAGAAAAGTACGCTTCCCCTACCCTCTGCACTAGTTGGTTTTAACAAGCAATTAGAAGCCCTTGTGTGTTGAGGACAAGTTCTACTAGTACAGCATGTAAAATGGTAAAAACAAATGCAAAGCCATTGTATTGTAGCCATGATAACGGATCAAACAATCCAAATGTAACAGCTCCAAACACATGACAAAATGACTAACCAAATAAGAAAATCACCAGTAAATCAACTAATGTACTGGTTTCTTACTCTTCCATCACTATATATTGTAAGTTTCAAAATCTCAATAAAGCATGAAATGGGTGAAGAAGTGATAATAAATATAATAGCATTGAGCTCAAATTTTCCTTCTTGATATCAAGTATATTTATAGACATGGCCTAAGATATGAGACTAGACAGGATTTTTAATTACAGTAACTGGGAAAAGAATCATCCACATACAGAGGTACAAGGTTTGCCCATGCCATGCTTTGAGTATGACCATCTTCCTCTGTTGATGAAATCTATTGGTTTTTGATTTTGAACTACTTTTTTTTGAGCCAGTCTGGCTGAGGGATGTAGATTTAAATAACATGATCATGAATGTCTGGAATGAGGCTGTTCAAGTTCAGAAATTAAAAGGGTTGCTTTGAAGCTTAAAGATACACCTATTAATGACGAAAATACCCCAAACAAAGATAAGCAAGAACAAGATAAGGCATCCAATTTCATTTCCATGCTTGCCAATTATGAACAGTAACTCATAAGATGACAAAAAGGCAAACCATCCCACCATATCATTTGGTATCATCTGCATTACATTATCACTTGGCATGTTGCATAGAATTTATTTTGGAAACCTAAGCAATATTTAGTTATTTATAAATGTAGAACATCATATGTATGTAGATCATATAGAGTATTAACCTTAATATAATGGTCAGCATGTTGCATAGAATTTATTTTGGAAACCTAAGCAATATTTAGTTATTTATAAATGTAGAACATCATATCATATGTATGTAGATCATATAGAGTATTAACCTTAATATAATGGTCAGAGCACTCTATTTTGACCTAGAGATACAAATTCTAATACAAGGATGCAACCTCTCCATTCATGGAGGTAAGCCAGCAAAAAATTGGATTCTCCCCCAAACTTCACATTGGTGGAAGTCCTGTTCACTACGCTTTCCCTTTACTACAAAGGTATTTACAATAAAAATAAAAAAAATACTATGATCCCACTAATGCAATGATAGATAGCATGAATCTCTTCGCTAAGACTTATTTTTCTCCATTATCACATCCTTATTCTACAATAGATTATGTATTTTTAAATCTTTTTCATTATTTCTCACTATGCAATTTTTCCCTTCCTTTCAATTACAATTTAATTCTCCCCTAAGTATTCTTTATTTCATTGCGAATGGTCAGAGTAAAACCATCTAAAGATAACTTCCCTCATTTTATATTCAAGTAGTGATACTTTTGTAGTACTTTGAATGAACAAATTAACATTCTTATCTCAATTAGATGTACTTCTTGAACAAAATTAACATCCTTTCTCAATTAAGTTTACTTCTTGAACATGCTTTTTAATAACAAATACTTCATACAATATAGGTATGCAAATGGGTCTTATCAAATTTCTCTCATAATTTCAAAGATATCATTTATCACGTAAAACTTTTGATGCACTTTTACATTTTATCTTAAGTTTAATGTAATGGGTAATACCTTCCTTAATACCCATTTTTGGAAATATGATGAAGAAAATTTATTCAATGGTAAAACTACATAAAATGAAGCAAAGAAAAAAAGGGCCCTATCAACAAATGAAAACAACAACAAATTTCTAAAATGAACAACAAAGACAAAAAGCACTTCACAATTACAACTGAGTCATAACCTAATTGATTCAATCTTGAGCATAATAGACTTCGCCCATTCCACAAGCAATGAATAAACCTTCTCAGTTCATTATTGTCAAACGTAAGTCACACACATAAAACTCTAAATGATATTGTTTTATCATACAAAACTTCAAAAGCATTTCTCACTTCATTCAAATTGCATTGATCCTATAAGCAACAACTTCCATTGGCAATTCTTGGGATGAACCATGTAACCTGACACACCAACTATTATTAAATGGGTAAGGAACAATAATAAACAGGTCCAAAATGTAAACAGATTGACCTATTTAACATGATTAATAAGCGGCTTGGGCTCAACTAATAACTTTTACAGTATCAACACATTTATGATCCACGAACCCTAAGTTAATATTTATTTAATTATTTTAAATACCCTATCTCTAATGTGGCATAAAGTTCATTTTTACATATATGTAGCTGAAACTGATAAATTGTTAAATTTTTATGTAAACGTTACAGCTTTTTTTGAATTTTTGATAAAAAATCTAATAAGAAATAAATCAAACAATATAAACATGTCAAGCAAGTTTAAAGTTAATGCACCAAAGCTACAAGCGCACACCAACACAATGCCTAAGCACCTAAAGTAATTAATTAATTTTTTCTAAACATTATTGAAATCAAAAATTGAATAAATAACAAATTAATAAAGAGTATTATGCATTGAGGCTTGGAAAGAGTTGAGGCAAGGGTCGAACCCTGCCACCGGTCATGGGAATTTACTAGTAAACTCCTTACAGCATTGACATAGAATATTATATTTAAAAATAAAAATTGTTAGAGTCATGTTACTATTATGCATTATGTCTATGGATCATTGATTGGGTAAATGAATTAAAATCTATAATCAATACTGACCAAAAGGTATTTGTCCTTGATTTTTCCAGTTGGTTCATCTATAATATATTTGCACAAACAAATGCTCATTGGAAAAGTGTATTTCATGTAAAAATTCATCCAAATAAAATTCCAAAAAAAATTATTCGGAACAAAAAAATTCAAGAATTATCTAACAAAGCAACTGACCATGCCCCAAAAGATGAGAAATGTAATCTTCTGGCTTCTTAAGATATTCTTTATGAAGGCAGGGCAATGTCCATGACAAGTCAAGAACATGAACATCTTTAACTGCTTCTATCCTGTACAACTTCCCAGCCTTCCAAATCTGCATGTCAGTTTGGCCAATCATCTTTGATTGATGCTCGTCATCTTTTTTCTGACCCTCCTTAACATTACCGAAAAGATCAACTATCCAATTCTCCAATGTATCAAGTGGTTCTACAACAGAAACACACCAGTTGATATGCAAACAAATATATCAAAATGAATAGACAAAGAATGCATTTTTGACAGAACTGAAGATGATATCAAATACAGATGAAGCAGCTATAAAAGAGTACATTATGAACTAGAATCTGTAAATATCAAAATTTTGATAAATTCTCTCACCGATTCCTGCTTAGATTTTCTGCTGGATTGAGGGAATGACATCGTTATGATCATCTAGTAAATTAACCAACTGATTCACTCTTTATTCAGATAGACCACAGGGCATACAATCCCTACAAAGTACCACTCGACAAAATAAAAATTTAAAGAATAAAGATGTGTTTAGTTTGTTCTTCTGATTGACTCGATGTTGATTTTTTTAGCATATAGTCCTTTTTATGGGTAGTACTCAGGGAAGATCAAAGGTAACCAAAGACAAGTAACCCACAAGAAAAAAAAATACAAGTTCCAACGGTAGAACCAGCATTTCATTGAAAAAATGGCAAAACCAACAACACAAAAAAACACAAGAACTCACATCAAAATAAATCTAAACCAACTCAAAATTGCCACCATGAGAGCTTGCTTTGGGTCCATTCCAACATTAGAAGATCCCATTTTGCCAATTATCAAAGTCAGTGACATAGTTGTCCAAGATCCACCTATTCCCTCCAAGCCATCAATATCACTGAATCACATGAGGCAACACCACACATATTTGATATCATTTATTACACTAACACATATTAAAGCTGATACTTCAGGCAAACATTTCCAGTACCAGAAAGCAAAAGTTAAAACCAAACCAAGTAGTGATAATTCAGCCATTTGTAATCATTATTCCAACAAGAAAACAACATGAACTACCATCACAAGTATATAAAGAAACAGCCAATAGGTAGACGAAGAACAAAAAGTGATTAGTTTTTTAGATGGTAGAGTGGAGTTCAATACTAAAAGTAAATCACCTTTTAATCACAAAGAGCTTTTTTGTTATACCACTCAAACAAAGGGCCCCTTTGTTATATAAATTTAATTTAAAGTGAATTCATACTAAGCAGATAAATAAAAATGATAAATGAACCTCATGCATGATGTTGTCACCAATTTGATGTTTGGAGAGAAACAATGATTGTATCCATTTTTCTTAAAATTTAAATATTTTTTTATGTAAATTATGAAAAAAAGAACAAGTAATATAAAACTAAATTAATGCATATGCAGTATTTACAGCCTTCATGCTCTTACCTCCACCTATTACCACTAGTTTCATTATTGCTCCATGGTATTTTTCTCTATACAATCGTAGTATCTCTTCTCTCAAATTAACACCTTGTTCAGTGGCATCACTAAGGCTTTTCTTGTTCCCTGAAAGTGGCCATACTCAAATCAGAGAAATAACAGCATAACCACACAGAAAACCACCCCAAGATAAAATCATGAGAGACATCAAACCCCAAAAGAATCTGTTGAAAGGATGATCTTGAGCAGATGTATGACACTGCAGTTGCAGAAGGCGACAACTGTCATTTTGCAATACCTGGTTGAATTCTTTTTTCAATCGAGAAAGTACATAACCATAAGATGATATAGAAGATTCATCAACTATAAAAAAAAATATATATGTTGGAAAAGAATGGCAGAGTAACTCTACCTGAATCAACAGCTAATACCTCTCTCTCCATTGCCTCTGGTTTAACCAGTGGTGAAACAAAAAATTGAGAAAACCTATGAAGAAAAAGAGTGCATTTTTAGAAATGGTAGTTGATATACTGTCCCAGCTATAAATCTTCAATTTAAGGCACGTGCCCATACGCACCCACACAAAGACATCACATACTTATTATGTTGCCTACCTAGGTGGCTTCTAGGAGGGGTCATGGCATCCTCACCAGTCAAGTATCTTTTGATGTGTATTATTTACATTTCTTGGCTATTATTATTGCTACTGAATATTTGAATTATTATTGTTATGATTTTTGTTATTAATGGCTTTGCTATTATTTGACTTATTATTATTTATTATCGACTAATTATAATTAGTATTGAGATTAATCTTGATTTAGACAATAATAAGCTTACGTACACCAATTGGATAGCTAATTAGTCAAAAATCCCAAATATCAATTGTACCAATTTTCTTGGGAATCAGGTTTATAAATGTCTTATTGCCATACCCAATATTGTCATGTCATTATGAAAATCTTACATGATATATAAAATGTCATCCTTCACAAGATCCTAATGGTACTGCAAGAAAAGGATGTGAGAAAATCGTCAGGATTGGGGCTTTGTCACCTGCCCAAGAAAAGATAGCCTGCTTCACCTCTTCCTTGATAAATTGTACTTCTTGTGCTTCTTCCTTGTAATTTGTTTGAATTGCAAATAATGCAACCCCAACAAAATATTAGGGTCTGATATTGCAAATGAGACTTATAAACCAACACAATTGTTGAGGTAGATGTCTAAATGCCAAGGCACCAAATGGAGACTAGGCAGATAATGCCTGGAAATGGAGCTTATTTAATCAGCTGGATCCTAGAATATCCAACGTTTTAAAAGGAGATAATGGCTTCTTTCTTCCATTTCAGTCCCTTGTCCTCTTTGTTCTAAACAAAAGTCATCCTCTCCCCTTGAGCAAGCATTTTCAGTGACTTCAGCTCCTCTGCCAACCTCCTCTTATGACATCAGCATCTCCTAGGAGCTTTCTAGAGAGCTCCAGAAAACAGGGCAGAAGCAACCAGTGATTTTCTTCCTCTTTTTCTTGGCAATTACTGAAAAGGTTCATCTATATTAAAATCCATATTTTGTTTTACGTTTCACCAATGTGAAACTCTAAGACTATTCCATCACTTCTCAATTTCAGTCTAAAAGTGTCTTTATCCGATAGGTATGTATGGCCCACTTGCACCTTCTCTACTCCAATACCATATTAAAATGTAAACGTCCCAACTCAAAATCAATTAACAATGAGTAGAGATGTTGCCTATATATTGATCCATAGTTTTGAATTTTACCAATATTGGACCATTCCATCATTTCAGACTTTCCAATGTGCTCCTCCACTCCCACTGGCATGCTCTTTGAGATGATGAGAATGAGAATGAAAATAAATTCATGATGAATTTGATGATGAAATGGAGGAAGATGAGAATGCATGAGGATTTAACGTTTTTTATTGGCAATATTATGACATTTAAGACATTTACTTCTTATCTCTCTTCATATAAGTTGTACTTAAATTTGTTTTGCTTATTAAATATGTTGATGTTTTGCAATTTATTTTTTATTGTAGTTGTTGATGCTTTGATCTATCTCTAGCTATATATATAGGGACTAATTTACATGCATCAAGGGAATTTTTTGCTAAAATGTGGCAAATCATTCTTAACACACTAAAATGGCATAAATATTTTAAAAACCGGATTGAATTGACGGGTCATAGTCTGGACCAGTGACCTAGCTGGTCCAAACAGAGCAACTCCCTGATTTCACTGTGATCAACATTTATGGCCAGAACTGAGCTTTTGCTGAAATTCGCATGGAGGCCTGAAATCAGTTCAAAGGTATGGACAATGAAATCTAGTTTGTTCACCTCATCCTGAGATGCAACAGAGAGCTGCAGGGTCATTGTTGCCTCTGTTGCCTGTCCATCTTAATTTTTATTAGAGTGCTTCTGATCTGCTCCCCTGGAACTGAGTGACTGGAAAGTTCTTGGTGAGGGATTGCTATATAGCGTTTTGCAATGAATCTTTTCAAAGGCCTTTTTATAAGCATGTAAGGAGCAGGCATTCATGTGGATATTGACTAATGGTCATCTGGCAATGAAAGTATTCAGGGGAAAACAGGTTCCAGGGTGTGAGATTTCAGACGCTCTTTCTGTTCAGAAGCTGAAGATGTCAATCACCTATTCTTTGGGCGTACCTCTACTTCATAGGTGTGCCTTCCAGAGGTTAAACTGCTGATCAAGGGAAAGGGAAAGTTGACGCAGCTTCAACTCCTTCAGACAATTCATGCTACTTGCTGGAGTTTTTCAATGGCTAGAAATGAAAATATCTTTTCACAGAGGAAGCCGAACCACGAAGATTTTCTCCTTCAGGCCATGGCTTTCATAAATAGCTGGGGGGTCTCTTGTAGTGTGCTAGGGAGTTCTGGCTTTGTTTCTACTACTATCCTTTGTTAGAATGGTATCACATTAGTAGCAGCATGGAGATTAAACCAACTAATATGTGATAATATTTTCCATTCAATGTCAATTGATTTTGAATGGGAATTTCACATGAAATAAGAACAAATTTACATACATTCACCCAATCTAAAAAAAGAAACACTTGTAAACGAGAAATAAGCTACAAGGGAGAGTATTGAAATAATTCTGCATTTGTACTATGAAGACCGAACCTAGGATAATATATAATGAATCTCTTCACTCAATACCAATTGATTTTGAGCTGAAATTTCATACTCTTTCATTTTACTCTGGTAATCCATTTATTCTTATCAAATAAGATATAACTTCACCCTTTGTCAAAAACAAGAAAGAATATATGCAGTCCTGTTAGCAACCCTACATGATAGAATTAGGGCACTAATTGCTGTTGCTTTTCATCAACTTCCTACCCAAAAGAACTGACAGTATGAGCATGAATTATTCTCTAAAGATGAGTAGCAACAACTACCACACCTTTTCAAGAGAAAAAATAGTTACCAACGGCCATTCAGGCCTTACAAACACTTATACCAACAATGAGAATGGAATTTATACAAAATATTTGAACAAAGTGCCTTGGACACCACACAACAGCTTAATTGAAGTCTTAAAAGAGACAGACAATAAATGAGGCTCCCACCAATGTGATGTATAAAAATGGTCCAATTGTAAGCAAAAATATAGGTAGTATGACCTACCTTTATTTAATATAATAGATGTAACAGTAAAGTAAATCAAGGGTTTAAATTGGTAGCATGACCTACATTTGTTTAATATAATAGATGTAACAGTAAAGTAAATCAAGGGATTAAAAAGCATGCCATCATCCCGCTTGTTAATGCAAAACAAGAGCACTGTGCAAGTGTGTATTGGACAATTGACCTGCTGGCAGTTAAAATGTAAAAGGCAACAATTACCTTTGCAAGGCACCTTTCAGATATTCTCGATTAACTTCAAAATGATAGCAGGTGTACTCTGTTTCGGTGTAGGCATTTGAAGAACCACCATGCTTGGACAAGTAACTGTCATACTATGTTGAGAAATATATTACTTCAATATGATTGGACAGGTAACCAAAAGCAGCTGAAAGGCATATGAAAGGCCACAACGCCCATTGTATAATTAGGTCATGGGATGGTTTCTTTTAGGAAGGCAGTAAAATATAAATCAGTGTTGCAAAAAAGGTTATTTAAACATTGTTTATACATTTTTTGCTTCAATCCATTGCATTTTTTTGAAAAAACGGGAGAAATGGTTTTTAAAAAATAGCTTTTTCCATTTTCTGAGAGAAACAATCATTTTTCCCATTGCCGACCGTTTAAATGACCTTTTTTAATTTTTAGATTTCATCTTTTCAGCTTTTTTATTGATATAATTTCATTATCTTCTTGCATCATTCATATTAAAAGTACACTTATGAATTTGCATTAAATGTAATTGAATTCTAATTTATGTCCTTCAATTATTTTGTTGATTGTAAAACTAGTATATTTGTAAATATATTTATATTTATTCTTTTTTATTTGTACCATTTTTCAAAAAACGACCATTTAAACACCCCCTCTTTCTAAAATAAATCTTAACGTTCATTGCATGATATCCATTTTCCATTTGTCACAACATTGATAAGAATAACAATGCTGCACGCTAGGGTGTGCAGTAGTTTACAATATCTGCACAGTATTTTTTGAGCAATAGTAGAATATATTATTAAAATTGTAAAAATAAGTAGAGTTTACACAAGCCATAGACAACTAGAAAAAGGCAAAGGTGGTTTCCCATAGGGAGTCCACAAGATATAAAAACAAAAACAATGAAAACAGAAGAAAAGACTAATGCATCACATAATCAAGCCGCACAATAATTGAAGCCACGTTCATGGGACCACTGCCAAACACTACAGGCATATCAGATTGTGCAGTGAATGTATGGATTAAACATACAGTCATGGACCAATTACAGAAGTATATCTCCAACAAGTACTGCATAGCAATAGCACAATATCTGATCATTCTGAGATGGAAGATACAAGACTAATCCAACATTAGGGAATGCATGGTGAAGGGTGTAGTACCACTGAACTACAACAGGAAGCCTCAGAAGAAAACGTGAATAAGAAATATGCCTTCTCCATTGTAATTACAGGAAGACAACCAGAAGAGGGAGTCTACTAGACACTAAAGAAGGTGTGAATCTGACCAAAGAAAACAACAGAGGTCTGTTATCAAAAAGTCAACTTTGATGTCAAGGCTTATGAAGAGAGCTTTCTTATGGTCAGACACGTATCTTGAAGAGTGAAGGAAAATTTTTGGTTGAATTACAGGGGAAGGTAGAAGAGGTGCAGAGCATCCTAATTTCCATGAAGAGTGGGCCTCCTTTTGTGGGAGGTCAATAAGATTGATCATAGATCCATAGGGTGGAATTAACAGTAACAGAATTCAGAAGTTTCCAATGAAGATATTATTTTGGAATATACATGGAGAAGCTATGAAAAAGAGGATTTGGTGAAGTCAACAGTACTCCAATGAAAATCTGATGTGGTGCCTCCAAGAAACAAAACTGTATAAAATGAATAATGATTTGTGTGCTGCCATTATGGAGAAAAAATCGAAAGTGTGGATTACAAAAGCTGCAGTGGAATCAGAAGGTGGCATTATCATGGCATAGAATAAAGTCATTTTACAATTGAGGATTAGTCCACGTTTGGCATTCTGGTTCTGCTTGATATCAAAGCTTCCAATGAAAACTTTGGAATCCCAAATGTACATAGGGCTTGTGAGTAATCTAAAAGACAAGGCATGAGGGGTATTCCCGGAATGATTAGCATACAGAAGTTGGTTGTTGATAATCATTTTAATGTTACCCTTTTTTTGAGGACCGGAATTCTTCATCCGTTAGAATTCAAACTGCCATGTTGTTATATTGATTTCATAAGACTTTAAATTTGGCGAACTGAACAGATCAGAAAGCATAATAAATAGAAAATCAATATGATAATACATAAAGGAGTCAGTACGAAACTAAAGATCTGGTTATTATAATTAAGCATTTTTAACAAACAACTAAGAAATGAAAGGACGTGCATTTAGACAAACCTCATTCTCATCCGGAAATTCAGAACTTCCCATAAAAAGCATATGTTCTGAGGAAAAGGTTATGATTAGTTCTTGTATATGCTATATAAGCAGATTAAATTTTAATTTAAGAACCAAAAAGTAAGAATGTGTATTGATATAGCATATCTCTAGATAAACTCATTTGTTGGCATGTTGATAAGAAATAGGTGGGTGACCTACATAGTACACTGCCACCAAATATAAGATATTTAATAGAAATTACTTGGTTAACTGTGTACACATTCTAGAAAGAGCAATCCAACAGCATGTTTTGTAAATTTGATTATCATAGTTCAAAATGTTAGATTCTAAAACATGATTATATACAAAAAGTTAATGTCATAGAGATGCAAATACTTAAATAGATGAGTGATAATATTATAAAAGATAAGTTAAAAAATAATTTTATTAGAAATAGAGCAGGAGTTATACTAATTGAAGATAAGAACAAATTAACTTAGAATGATTTATCCTTAGGAGGCCAAAAGATGGACCAGTTAAAAGAGAAAAATTAATTATTGTAAAAGAAGTAAAGGAAAACTTAAAATTACTTGGTTACGTATTGTGAAAAAAGATTTAAATTTATGCAATTTAAATGAAGATTTAACCATAAATAGAAATACATGGAAGAAAATGATTCATGTGACCGACCCTACATGATAGGACTATGATACAAGTTATTGTTATTGATTATCTTGATACACTGAATGGGTCAAATATAGATCCAATAAACATACGTAGGACATGTTTTTTCAAATATAAAAGAGAACCAAATTTAGTGTTTACTTCTAGTGGTAGAAAAAGAGTCGACTAGAAGAAAAAAAAGTAGCAAAATAAATGAAGGATTCCAAGCAAAACCATATGCATTGGAGAAATAATGGTACAAAGATTTGTGTGTTTCAAATGAAAAAAAAATAACAACTTTTTCCTTACATGGAATGAGATGGCAGAGCAAACATACCAAGAAAGTGTGCCAGGCCCTGTGCCTCAGATGGGTCAGCAAAGCTGCCTATTCCTACACAGGCTGCAGCAGCAGCCTGAAAAGAAATGATGGGAAAGAAACAAAACATTTTTCAAAAATGTGAAGACACATAACACAATGAAATTACTCAACTAAAAGAACAACTTCACAAAAATCCACACTGAAAGAAGTGTGCACACACAGGAATATTGTTAATGACTATTTGCATATTATACTCACTCAGGTCAACATATTCTAAAATCTCCATATAAATTTGAAAAATAAAAATATAGTGCATCATACATTTGTATGTTTTTTTAAACAATAAAAGGATGAATCATATTCAAAATTATATTTGTATGTTATATTATAAGTTATTTGGTTGTTTACAATTTCAAGAATAAGAATAGGTTTAGCAATTCCTATACACTAAACGAGAAGTCTTGTCCATTTATAATCACCAATAGTAACCAACTCTAGAGGGACGCGGTGAGCATTACCTTTATGCATCACCTCCATACCGAGCATCTACGAATTGATTTTAATAATTTAATTTGTTTAGGAGTGTGCATTCACAAAAATGTCCCTGGGGTCAACACCAGAAAAATTTCCCAGTGTTCCCTCACATACATAGGTTTTGATCTTTGTAGATGGCACAGATCCCTATATAAGTAAGGAAATCTAATGGTAAAAAACATCCAACACCAAAAATTTTCATGATGATGACACTAAGAAATATGGTCTGATATATATTATATTTATACGTACAGAATATATATTTTCATAAATAAAACATATATTTAAATTTCTATAATATATATGTCCAAGAATTATAAATCTCTTGGATTAAAATATTTAATTATAGTTCCAAAAATAACATATTTAATGAAACAAACACAACAATATCTTGTTTAAAGGCCAAAATTTACAAATTAGCTTGTAATAAAAGACCATACGTAATAACAAAATAAGAGGTTCAAAGTCCAAATGATACTAAAATAAAAGGTACAACTTCAATCAAAATTAGTATTGACTATTAAGTAATTTCATGATTGTCATCTATGAGAAGACAAAACCAGCATAAACTTATATAACTATTTGAGACAAAATTGCAAGAGAGATAAAATCAGCATAATCTCATCAAAATAATCTTGACCAAAAACAGCATTTTAGTTATTTCCCTCACTATTTGAGAAGATAAAAGGAAGAGAAGTGAAATCTAAGAGAAGATAAAATGGTATGTATCTCAATAAGAGAGGTGAAAAAATTGAAAACCCTCGTCAAAAAGCCATTGGAGATCAAGGGAGAGCCACTGGAGTCGCTAGAATACAGTAGAAGCTCACTAGAATAGCTCATTGATGATGGTTTCTAGCCGAAGACCTCATCAAAGCATTGAGAAGAGCTGCTGCAGCTGCTAGAGGTGAGAAATTAGGGAGAGAAGAGGGCTCTAGGCTTTTTTGTTGTTTTGCAGTTTAAAAATCCTAACAAAACCTTATATAATGTTCAACATAATCAAATCTTTATTGGATCCTTACTCAGATCCACTAAAGATCCAAAAAACCCACCATTACAAAGCACCCAAAGGCTAGATGTCCTTGAAATTCCATCTGGGTGTCAAGACAATACCTAGACACCTATTACAACAACCCTAGTGAATGGAAATATACTTTACATCCAAAAGGGTATATAATTGGAGATACCATTGTTTCTTGAGTAGAAATTCCTATATCAATGGTATACAACCTACTTTGAGTTATTGATTTACATAAATGGAAAAAACCAATTAGGTTTACTATGAAACCTAGAAATTGAACACAAATCTGATTTAAGTGCCTCTATGAGATACACGTAAATAAAAAAATTGTTAACAATAGTAGGTGATTGAGTTCAAAAGCCCTTTATAGAATGTTATTGACTTTAGAGATATAATAATATGGAGAAGACAAAATTGTTCAAAACACAAGTAGAACCGAAAGTGCCCCCTGTTTCAAATAGAGGAAAACATGTTAATCACATTGAATTTGATGACCAAAAGCAAATTCAAAGCTAAACAATTGTAATTATAAGGATTCCCAAAACAAAAATAGAGATGTCTCCCACATTACCGATACTATGAGGAAGCATGGACATAATTTCAAAGAGTCAATCAATCCGAATGTGACATGAAAAACATAAGACAAATATAGAAGAGACTTCCTCAATAACTAGAAATCAAAACCTTGTAGTGTAAGCTAGTACAATACAACATAGTAACTTTATCACTTCTCTCTATATTGCTCTTGGTGGACCAATCTCTTTAAATAGTGATGGACTCATCATAACAGCATGTGAATTCAAGAAGAGAAGCATGAACAAGTGAGCAAATGGCACATTCACCATTGTCATTTCCATCATCAAACACACATTCATTTATTGCAGGCAACAATTTCATTAGGTAAATTTTATCATGTACAGAATGGCGCACATCTTGCTATCTTCCTTTAGTATGAATTTCCTACTCAATCAAAACAATCGTCAATAGAAGAAGATACTATACGTTGAGTTAGATTTAGCCCTTGCATTGCAAATCCCAACACATCAGCCTAGAAAAGAAAATCCAGAAAGTAGTCAAAGAGTAATCAAGCAATGTTACTTCCCGTGAAACCTTAGTAGAGTGTAATTCCATTGATCATAAGTTGATGGAGGAAACTCAAATCAATCTAAAACAACCAGGTAAATAAAATAAGTGAGGCATTGCACGTAAATTGTTGCAACATTATCAACAAATTATCACCTAAATTCATACACCTTCACCAAAAGTACATTATGACACCAACTAGTTTGATCTTGGATTTCCTCCCTTAATTCTCGTAGGTGTGCAGAATGTTGCACCACCTAAGTTGGGCACAAAGCTGATCATCATTGCCTATGGCAGAAATGTCTCTAGAGGGCAAAGTTCCAACCCTCTTGACCTCTTCCAATGGTGGAGTGCCTCCCACAGAACCTCCCAAGGGAGAAAGATTCAAAGTGGAAGAAGATTGTTATTTTAAGGTGAAAAAAATGATACCCACGCCAAGCTCACCTAACTTTATTTATAGCATCATAACAAAGTATGTTACAAGCCCACTAATATCTCTGTGCAACATGGACACACATTCACTCCCTAATCATGACACTTCTAACGACCTTACAAAGAACAAAATAAAATAGACAAAAGACTAGGCCGAGGTATACATCAACTCCTCCTCACTTGTTGTTGACATCATCCCCAACATCTAGCATTAATGTGACTCCATTGATCCTCCTGATTGTAGCATCTTACCCACCCAATCTGGATATTCTCATTGTAGCTCTTGAAAATCACAATGAAGTTATAGGTTAAATATGTAGAGAGGTTTGTTAGGTACTAGCTTCTCTAAAGGGATCAACAAGGGTGAAGGGAAGACACCTAACACAACTCCTCCATTAAAAATTGTCCCCAGCAGAGATGAATGAACAAAGAAATAGAAATCTCCATTATAAGTGTGATGAAAGATGGGTGCAGGCTCATAAGTGCAAAAATCAATCCCTCTTCCAATTACAAGGAGAGTGGGACAAGGCTGGAACTGAAGGTGTGCTCAAAGGCCTGGATGGCTTTTGTGTCCCACCTAAATTCATTCATTTTCAGCAACTTCATCAAAGGGGCTACAATTAAACTGTAATTCTAAATAAACTTCCATCAATACCCAGTTAGCTCCAAAAAGCCTCAAAGGGCCCTATGATCCTATGGTCCTGACCAATACTAAATGCAGCATAGCTTGTTTGGATGAGGCTAGACCCCTTGTGGGGTGGCAAGATGCCCCCAAATACTCCACCTCTTGCAATGCAAAGCTGCATTTTGAAGCCTTGGCCACTAATTGATGATTCCTAAGCTGCTACAAAACCTTCCCCAAGTGTTCCAAATGGAGCGTCCATTTACTGTAAATAAGTATATCATTAAAAAAAAAACACAAAGAATGTCCACAACCACAGCCTAAAAGCCTTCATTCATGAGAAATTGGAAGGTTGAGGGTGCATTCATCAACCCAAAGGGCATGACGAGAAAGTTGTAATGACCTTTGTAGATTTGAAATGCTGCCTTGTGGACATCCTGGCATGCGACATAAATCTGGTGATAGCGAGATCGGAGATCCAACTTCAATTAGTAGCGGGTGCCAACGAGCATGTCAAGTAGTTCGTCCACTACCAGAATAGGATATCAGTCCTTTACTGTCTAGTTGTTTAAACTCCTGATAGTCAATGCAAAAGCACCAAGTTTCATCTTTCTTTCACATCGACGATGAGAAAGGACTCATCAACATCTAAATGAGTCCCACCTCTAAGAATGCATGCACCTACCGTTCTATCTCTTCTTTTTTTTTGGAAATCAGGATATCGGTAGGGGGTACGGTTCGTTCACTAAGTCTCATTCAGCTCCATGGATTTGATCAGCTCTGATACCAAATTGGTTTGATCCCAGATTTTCTCCCTTAATTCTCGCAGGCATGTGAAATGTCACACCACTTGAGTTGGGCGCCAGGTCGATCATCCCTACCTATGGCAGAAATGCCTCCAGAGGGCGGAGCTGCAGCCCTCCTGACACCTTCCAGCGGTGGAGCACCTCCCGCAGTACCTTCCATGGGAGAAGAATTAGAGGTGGATGAAGACTGTTACGGAAAGGTGAAAAACTCGCACTCGCCGAGCTCACCTGACTTTATTTATAGCATCATAACAGAGTTCGTTACAAGCCTACTCCTACCTCTGTGCCACGTGAACACGCACTCACTCCCAGATCATGACACTCGTAACGAACTCACAAAGGACAAGATAAAACAGACAGAATAAAATAGATAAAAGACTGGGCCGAGGAACATCACCAACTGGGAAGAGCACAAGGCAAGAATCATTGACCTTTTTGGTAGGAAAATCTGCCCTCCTCCTCTTTCTTCCTCTATCATCATCAACGTCGTCGTCCTCTTCTACTTCTTCTTCTTCTTCTTCTTCTTCTTCTTCTTCTTCTTCTTCTTCTTCTTCTTCTTCCATGTCCTCTTCAAAATCATCGTCCTCGCTTCCTTCTTCTTCGCCATCGTCCTCATCTTCCGTGTCTCTTCTTGGACCATCGGGGACACCTTCGGGGAAGATCTCGGGGTCGTGGACGAGAAGAGCGCAGAGGCCGTTGGGGAGATGGATTATCCTGTAGAGGCGCCGATCGTTTGGGGACTTGAGCACCACCGTCTCTGAAGCATAACCCATGGTTGCTCGGTTCCACCTTTGGGATGCGAGGGTTTTGGGCAAGGATGAAACGAACAGTGGACGCCGAGTTTTAAGTAGAGGCAGAGCATTCTCTTTTCATACTTAATATTTAAAATGATATATTAAATTTAATTTTAGTATATAATATTAAATCTTACATTTACGAAAGAATTAACGACATCATTAAAATGTAAATTCTTCGACAGAACGAGGAAATGACAAAGTAAAAATTAATTAAATATATTTTTTTAAAAAACTATAACAAATGTGAGTATGTATGTTCACATTTTCCTCTTTTGTAAAATAGTGTAAAAGGAAAATAAGAAAATTGAGGGGAAAAAAAGACGACAAATTTTTTAGAATAAAACTTTCTTAATGTTTATACACAGAAAATGATGAATATTGAATTTCTAAGTGTTTGTACATGGAAAATGATGGGAATTAATATTTTTATATTTGTGCATATAATAGAAAATAACAAAAATTTAATTTGGTAAATATTACTTTTATAAAATAATTAATTTTACAACCTAAAAATTACTAAAAAATAAACCATTCACTAATTTTGCTAGGTGATATACTAATTAAGTATATGATAGAAAATTAAAAATTACATATTAACATAATAAAAATATCAATTATAATATTCATTTTTATTCATTATTATAGTTTTTTTAAGTTATTATTTTATTTTTATGCCTTTTTTCCTTATGTCTTCATTATTATTTTATTTTATTTTTTCATTTTTTTTATATATTTGTCTCCTTCTTTTTTCCTCGTTCCTCTTTGCATTCTCTTTTTCATTTTCTTTCCTTATTTTCCATTTTCCTTTTATTTTCATTTTCTTTCTTTTTTCGTCATGCCCCTTTCTTAAATAATAAATAAAAAATTACAAACTTGTAATAGGTGATTTGCCACCATCTTTTTTTTTAAAAAAAAATCGTTATATTATTATTTATTTTTATTTACTTCATCCTTCAATTTTTCCTTCTTTATCACTTTTCTTCTTATTTTTTCTCCTAACTTGTTCGTCAGTTCATAACCCTTACATTTTGTTAATATAAAATACAAAAAAAAGTTTAATTATCTAATAATAGGTCTCAACGACAACAACAACGATAATGTAAAAAATGTCATTGTAACTTCAATAACACATGTAATGCAACAAATGATAGAGGTAATATGAGAGAACAAATAGAATAATATAGATAACAAACCTTCTAAGACATAATAAAAGAGAAGACAATACGTATATATGATGCATTAATGATCAATCAATCTTGCAAGAGCAATGCAAAAAAAATTACGGAAGGTATTCGACAGAATTTTTTTCATCAAAACCCTTTTACATGTCAATAAATGTTGGAAAATTTTTAGATATTCTGAATTAGCACAAACTCTTAAAAATCTAAAAAAAAAATTATAGATTTACTGCTGCCAATGTTTTCCAACAATACAAACACCCCTCACGACATTAACACACACGAAAGCGAACAATAAGACAGTTATTTTCTTTTTTAAGAAAACTAATATTTCTTTAAACAGTGGGACTTTTTGTTAGATTTTAATTTTTTTTTTTAGGTTTTTTACTAAACCTTGGATAAAAAAAAATAAAAAACTTACTAGCATTTTTTTTTTTCTTCCTCCTTTGATTCGATTAAACAAATACATTCTCCTTGTCATATCATCAGATTTGAATAAAAACGCTCCCAAAAAACTGTAAACAAAGAAGTCCGATCATGCACATGGTTTCTACAAGGACTAGAATTTTTATAAGCATAAAAATTGGCATCATTATTATAAAATAATTACTTCTGTATGTAAAAGTATTGAATAAGGATTGGTCCATTTGAATTTTCATGGTTTTGTGTTTTTATATGTCATTGAAACTATTTATAAAAAATAAAAATTGCATTACTTTAATTCTCGTCTCTCTTCTAAACTACTTAACAACTATTTCTTCACATCATATCGTAGACTCTGAAAATCACAAACAAACTAAGCCATTGAATTAAAATTTAAACAGGAAAACAAAACAAAAAAAACTACCCAATCAAAGTAACCATAAGGGACTTTGAGAAGGCTTTCATCTTTAATTGCATATTAATTCATCTTTTCTTCTAAATTATCTCAAGGGACTTAAGTTTTGAGAAAAATGATTAAGATTAATCAAATCCTGCATCTGCTCCTCAGGGAACTTAAGTTTGAAGGAAAATAGTCGAGATAGATCAAATATTGCATCTCTTCCACTAATGTCAATTTGAACTTTTAAAAATTATCTTAAAAGTTTCAATGATCTTAAAGATCCATCATCGTCTCTCTTATTGATCATGGTTGCTTAATTTTTAGATAGAATTATCCAACTAAGTAAAGATAGCGACCTTATTAAATGA
Source organism: Cymodocea nodosa (assembly GCA_036874045.1). NCBI lineage: Eukaryota > Viridiplantae > Streptophyta > Magnoliopsida > Alismatales > Cymodoceaceae > Cymodocea > Cymodocea nodosa. The sequence continues at coordinate 23,148,431 of CM072338.1, read as the reverse complement.
ATTGTTTTTCCTAATAAACTTCCTGCTACCAATTTGCAATTCGTAGATAACTAAATATTTTTTATGACCTTTTAATCCAGAACATTCTTAATATTAGACGAATTCTGTGCATATTCTAGGTTGTGTCTAGCCTTATAGGAGTTTAACTTAAATAATGATACTGCAAATATTTATTGTAGTATTTTGAGGTGTAATTTTCAAAGATTGTCTATTACTTATCTAGGTTTGTCTTTGTATTTCAAAAAACCTCCTTTTATCATTGTAAAGGAGTTACTGATGGAATTGCTAAAAAACTCCAAGATTGACATGGCAAATATCTATTTTGAGGAGGAAAGCTTAGCTTGCTTGCTTGCTTAATTTTGTATTAAGTACTGTACCTACATCTTTCATTTGTTAGCTCATAATTTCTCTACAAGTACAGAAAAGAATATTGATGGGCTTAGGAAAAAGTTTTTTTTTTAAGAAATTAATAGAGAAGGTAAACTTAAATATCCATTATCCAAAAGGAACCTTCTTTATCAACCCAAAAAAAACTTGTGGTTTGGGCATCATCATCAATCTAAGAACTTTTTCAATTGTACTCAAGGGCACACTAGTTTGGTCTCTCCACTGCAAAGAAATAATATAATCAGTTGTGGATCGACATTGTTAAGGCTATACATTTATCTAAATTTGTCTCTAGTACCTCTTTAACATAACCGATACATTCCTTTCAACGATTACGAAAATCATTAAAGATACCTACCCGCTTATGATTAATTTTTATACCTTGATTCCTTTGGATGGCAGAGATACATTTTTCCGTCACAGTAGCTGGAATGATGCTGGAATTCTTAAATACATTTTTCCAAAACTTTGTTTAGTCTCTTAACAATCATAAAATATTGATGATTTCTGTCATGTTTTCTCAGAATTTTAAGAAAGAACTCCCAAAGTACCGCTGATATAGACTATAATATTGAGTCAGATTTTAGGGTTATCGACATTTTAAACTCTACTTCCCTTGGTAGAGATAGAGATATCATAACCTGGGATCTCTCTCTCTCCTCAAGAATGATCTTTAGTTAAGTGTTATTATAATATTATCCTATAAATATAAGGAGGTATTAGATTTTTAGAATTTATAAATTGATCTGGGAGGCATGTGCTTCCTTGAAAGCCAAAATCTTCGTTGATTTTGTTTACACGAAAAACTTCCTTTTAAAGGAAATTCGGTTAAAAAGGGTTGCCTTAAAACTAATAATCATATTTTTGTTGATTACTCGTTGACCAGTGAAATTTAGACTTCTATAATTAACTCTAGTAGACTATTTTTAGACGGCAATTAACTTCACAAAAACGGTGACCATGTCACGCCGTCGTCACCCATACCGCTTGGTCAATTATTAAAGATCATTTTCCCATTAAAAAATGTTTAAGTCGTGAGATACTTTTCTATTAATGATAGCCTCGTGACAATACATGAAATTATGACCGCATTTTTATCGTTGAAAGAGCGAACATTGATGACCTATACTTCATTGCCGAAGAGCAACAGATAGAAGCGAAGGTAAGAGAGATGTAAAAAGAAGGGTGCAGAAAGGTGGGAGAAGACTCAACTCTTCCTATGTTCCAAAAGAAAATTTGAAAAATAATATCTTAATATTTTAAAAAAAGTGCATACAATTTAAATGGAACGTGAAAACTTTTTCTTAATATTATAAGGCATATACTTGTTAAAAGAGATTTAACCATTAAAATGGAGTTTATGTATTTAGAATTAGATGGAAATGAATTTGAGTTCCTTCTAGTTTTGAAATAAATAGTATTTGTATGTCTAAAATTTTAATTCCAAGTTACAATATAAATACGAAAATATGAATTCTCATTATAGAATATACAAAATTTATTTCTATCTCAAATTTTTTTTTGCATACCCTGCAATTATTGATAAATGATATATGAACATTTAATGATATAATTATATAATATGTTAATTAATTAATATAATAAATTTACTAATTACTTAAATAATTTTTTATCAAATTAAATTAATTAATTAATTAAATATAACTATATTCATTATCGTCATACACTTAAATTTTATTTTTTATCTAATTCTTAAACATGCATAGAGTTCTAAATTTTAAATATTGTTTCTATTTAATTTTATAACATTTTAATTTTAGATACACAAACAAACAGGCTCTCATATTCAAAATAAAAAGAATAACAACAATCAAAACAAGATAGATTTATACAAACTACAAATACAACTTCACAAATAATTTTATGAGATTATAAGTTCAAGCGACATATCCACGATCCACAAAAAAATAACTCAACTCTCTAAGAGTCTACATCAACCCATAAACACAAAATACTAATAATACTAGCTAATATGTCACATTCCACTCACAGTTACACTTGAAGAAATACTTAATCACCTAAAAAGGGATAAATCAACTAAGTGAGTCACAACTCAATAGGTAATTTTACTAATAATCTACAAATAACAAAAATACATAATATAAATTGCAGAAAAGTTAATGAGTCCATATATACATGGCAAAAGAAGAGAAATGTAATGACTAACAAATAAATGTACACTACTATGCATGACATCTTACAATTCTAGACTACCAATGATTTTATACACTTCAATGACACATGACATCCAACTACGGTTATATTTTATCTCTTGCTTAAAAGTCACGCTTAGTCTTACGACTAACCCTAAAACTCACTCTTAATGTTTAAAATAACTAATTTTAATTGTACATACAATATCATAGTTTAACATTCTATAATCAAATCATTACGCAACAATATTACATATTTTTCTTATGTACGAGCAAAATCGTTTAAGTCTTAAATTACCATAATTGCATAAATTTAACTACGTACATTTTCTCACAAATAAATGGCCTTATGCACAACCATAATAAAATCTTCTTAATATTGTAGCAGTTTACGTATAAATGCAATAGATCTCTAAAATATATGCATTATACATGATATGATCTAAAAATGTTAAGTTCAAAATCAATAAATACATTTCTAAACATTAATATGACGAAAATGCATTAACCTCTATCTATCACAATAATCAGGTCATATTTGGCATTAATTAGTTATAACATGCTACACTTAACAATGATAACGCACAAATCTACAACAATATGCAATGTCAACGCTATTATACAATAATCATCAATAAATGCAATAATAATCAATAGATATAAAATAACCAATAAATGCTATTTTTGAAATAAATGGCAAAAAAAACTTACTACAAGGACCTATTTGCAATTTTCCAAAATCCCTTCCTCTTCCTTTATTCCTCTCCACCGACCGACCCAAAACCTTCCTCCCCCCTGCCACCAATCTGACGGACGATCCAACACCGCTCACCGGATGCCACCTCCTACGCGGTCGCCGAAGCTCGCACGCACGACCGGAACTCGCGCAGAGGGTCGTCGGCCTCTCCTCCTCTCACGCGTAGCTAGGACTCGCCCGCCGGATGCTCACCGTATGAACCGGCGAACTCCCCTACGCGTGCAACACCACCGACCGACGCGCACAACCCACCGACGATCGCACGGACGACCACGCGCAGCTCCTCCGACGAACTCGCACACGCACCGCCGTCGGTCGCTGACGACGTCCCTGATCGGCCTTCCACACGCGAAAATGCTTCACCGATCGACAACTCACCTTCACGCGCGAACGGACGGAGAAGAAAACTCCGATTCATGCATGCAGTCGGTTGAGGGAGAAGTGGGTGCCGACGGTTATGGGAAGTGGGTGAGGAAAATAAAATTCTCTCTCTTCCCACTCGCACGATCGTATTATTATTATTATTATTATTATTATATTTGCTTTTAATTAATTAATTTTGAATTTTTTTAACGGAAATACCATTCACCACACTACCAATTGTACACTGTAAATGAAGGGTCTTGATATATTGTATTCTTTGCAATAAAAGGGCTGCGTACGTGTTGCAGATCGGCGGGCCCCCCTTCTTTATTGGGCCTTCAGAATATGACGACTCCATATTTTCAGACCACACTTTCGTTCAATTTTCCACGGAGGCCTCGTCACCAGAAATCGTGTATTGTGTGCCCTCGCGATTCCCGCGCTTGTCCCCCGTGGTCCAAATGAAAACTCAACCATTGTCTACAAAATCGTTGCTCATGTGCGTCGTACATCAATTGAAGATTCACGAAAAGTACTTATTGATCAGTTTAAGCATAATGGTTGTAGGTGTTTCTAACTTGAATACCAAGAAAAAAAAAAACTTTCATTATCAAAAAAAAAAAAAAAAAAAACATTCAAAAAGAGTCGAAGGAAAGCACTTATTTTATGTTCATCTAGGAGAGGATAGTGACTAACAGAATTCAGCTGACGGAAAGTAAAATTATTTAATTCCGTCAGAATGCTGTTAGTGTGCATTACAATTGACGGAAAGGAAAGTTGGATTTTACCGTTGTATAAAATCCAAAAATTTACTTTATCGTTAGAAAATTTTCGATCGCCCTCATTCAGAAAATTTTTCTCCCTCTCTTGTGCCTGACGGAATTCGTAAGACTGATAAGGAAGATTTACTTGAGGACCTGTTAGATGAGTTGGAAGAGTTAAATATTATTGATGACATACAACCAATGGGAGAGATACATATAGAAAGCAATGACTAAGTTCGAATGACTCAAGAACAAAGAAAATAAATAACAGATAAGATGCGAGAAGATATGATGATGACAATGTGAGATGGAAGAACTAGATGATATTATTTCGTATTGTAATATTTTAATTAAGATGTATTTGTATTTTTCGAATATTACTTGTAATAAACTTTTGTTAGAATTTCCATCAGAATTTTCCGTCATGTACTAAACCCTTCTCAGAATTTTCCTTTTACTTTTACTTTATGTTACAAATTTTTCATTTCATTTCCGTTAGAATTTTCTTTTTCATTTCCGTTAAAATTTTACGTCATACACTAACACACCCCTAAACATCAAGAAATCAATAATACATACATTTCTAATTTCTTTTGTCTAATTTTCTTCAACTTCTTTTGTCTTTTCGTGAGAGTATCTGCCCAGGTACTGCTAAAAAGGTAGTATCTAAACTTTTATATCGATCGAAAATTATGATATCGTCTTAACTATCCTTTAAAAATGAAACCCCTGATTGTCATGTGCATACATTTCAAAACTACGAATTTATATTTTTCAGAGACATCCAAAATAATACATCATTTCAAATGAACGAATGAGATATCAGAGTTATTTCTAATCTTTTTTTTTAAAGGTGTCTAAACAAGGATGCATTTTTTCTATAACGCAAGCTATATAAATTTGTTCAAGATAATACGATGATAAATGTCACGCACAAAATCAGTGTATATGAGGGGTGAAAAATGTTCTCGCCACGCGAGTGATTGAAGATCCGAAGACGTCTTTCAAAAAAAAAAAAAAAATCGGATCCGAAAACCAACAAGCGAGTACGATCTGATGAATGCCATAACGCGGAGCCACCGGCTACCGACTGCACGATTAAATGCACATCTCCGAAATCCACAGTAACTGCAGGCCACCTTAAAAGCGGAACTCTGCGGTCGGAACGTCGACGCACCGATTCCCAATTTCCAAAGCTCCGGCGTCCACAACCCAAACCATAGAGCCTCGACAAATGGCATTAAATTGCTCAGTACTTCCCAACTACCGCTGCCAGTCTCCTCCACTATATATATAACCCACCACTTCACCACCCACATCACCGCAATCGCCCTCTTCTTACTCTCCCCTTCGTTCAAATCGCTCGCATTCCCAGATTGTTCGTGAATGGCTCCCTCTCGCGTCCTGGCTTCCCTTCTCGTGCTGGCGACGGTGGCGGTGATGTTGCCGGGCGAGGCCTCCGCGATGGACTGCGGGCAGGTCTTCTCCGCCGTCACCCCGTGCATCAACTACCTCAAGTCCGGGGGCAGGCCCCCCTCTGGGTGCTGCACCGGCGTCCGTAACCTTGCTTCGGCGGCGAACAGCCCCTCCGCTCGCCAGACGGCGTGCACCTGCCTCAAGTCCGCTGCTTCTAGGGTGAGCGGCCTCAACTTGAAGTTGGCTGCCGCCCTTCCCGGGGCTTGTGGGGTGTCCATCCCGTACAAGATCAGCCCGAGCACAGACTGCTCCAAGTACGTGTGATTTTGCACGCATGACGTCTTGTTCGGTTCTCTACTCACCTTTTCATCCATTCCTCGTTCATGCATATTAACCAGTCGATCCAGTGGTGTTGTCACCATTGTTACACGATCTTGACAGTCTCATCTCCTATCCTTATGTCTTGGTTGTGCAGGGTGCACTGAAGAAGAGATGGCGATGGCGCTTGTGCGAAGAAGATATCATTATTACTAGGCGATGTGGTGTTCGAGAGGGAATAACTGATGTGATGTGTTCACTTACGTCTGTGTTTGTGCTCTTTCCTTCTTTCATGGGTCTGTCGTAGCTTTCCCGTTATCTATCAACAACGTTTGCCTTTTCCTGAAAAAAAGCTTGCCTACTATTTATCTCTACACTAACTAGTATCTCCACTTTATATTATATTATATTATATTATATTATCTTGCATCCTCTGCCGTCGGAGCATTTGTTTTCTTTCGAATTTTCGAAGCGACTACACTTCAATCTAAATTACAAAAAATTTCGACACGCTCGAGAAGACGTGTTGTACCGCACGTGCATTGCTGATAAGAAATTTTTACAATTTAAATTGGGTCGTGGGCGTTTCAGTTTCGCATCGTCTTTGTCACTCGACGCTTATGACGTCACTGTCGATTTTTTTATCAACCAAAAGCATGATTAGTTGTTTTAAAAAATGGTATTTTGGCATCGAACAATGCAATAATGTAATTAAAATTATAAAATTTTTCAGCTAAAATCAATCGAACGATATCGAGGGAATAAGATTAACATAATTTAAAGTTCAGATCCGACCGTATCCTTTATGATTTAAAATTAATTGACAGTGAAAGAATGACATTAAGGTTTCTTATGGTTTAGATTCGACCAGAGATGTAAAATGTTTATTTCCTCCATTTTTTTTATATAACCATGTCGATTCCTTTTTAAAATATTGATCCCCAGCAAGTATAACGCTATATGTTTTCTAGTATTTACTATCATCTTACCAAAAAAATATTATATGTTTTCTAGTCGTTAATTCTCTGATGACTTTTGCACCCTTCAAACTCTTGTCTCAGACATTGTCATCAAATATTTGAGGGAAATTTACCCTCAAGATCGTCTTCGCAGTCAAGAGAAGCGACACTTGAATTACCACTAATTATGACAATATAGTAGTAGATAATATTATTCAATGTTCAACTTGAAAGTTGTGCAACATTCTTTTTCTCCTTTTTGTAGAACTTACGGTGGTGGAGTGTCGGAAATCAGTCATGTATTTTCCCCTTAGATAGATCGATCTTTGGTGACAACCATTGAAGCAAACTTTCTTGACAATGAAGCCTATCCTAACTACCATACTTTGTAAGAAGATGCACGGAGGATCCATTTTTAACAATAAATCACCGAAAAATATTGGTATAAATAATACCTTGGTTGTGGATTTCGTTAATACGAGCGATCGAAGGGCACAACTTTGTCGGATAATTATTTTTGTCGAGTAGAAAGGCTTTCGTGAAAGAGAATTGATTTAATATGAGGTCTCCTCCTGGTGCCTCGAAATGTTGAAATTTAATCTCAATTGATACCTCAACATTTACGCTTTGCGACATAAAAACAAGTAATTAATCATGCACGCACTGTCTTAGCTCTTGTCTCAATTAACAAATGCTATTATTATTCATACGCGACGATAAATTATTGTTTTTGAAATTATTTATTTCGTTGTTAACGTATGAAGAATATGCTTGGTAATGATTTTCTAACAATCATTGTTACGCATCAACACGCAATTCTTACTTAATGTTTGAACGCAACATGTTTTTTTTTGTTGACCTCGTTAAGGTAGATCGGCAACCTCTTCCTTGTGAGATCGGATGCATTAAAGATGGGGTTGGAAGTGCATTTTTGAATGTCTATAATACCTGCATATATATCACCTACGCCAAATACAGATATTGATAAATACATCTTCGTCTACACTTTAAAAGACCAATTGACACTCACTTTTGAGAATGGGTAATGATATCATCAAATAACCAAATCAGGTACTTACACCACCAAATCATTTTACAAGTTGACAGAAGATGGCAGCCCAAGGGGTCATGTTTCCAGTACTCATAATATGTGATAAGCTTTGTTTCATATATGGGATGTGGGATAATAAGATGAAACTCTTGCTTTGCTTAATTGATCTTTCATGAATCAATCAAAGCTGTTCTTGCCTTTGCTTCGTTATTTTGCCTGTAGACGTTTCTTTTGTGACATGCGTGTTGGATCAATAGACTGTTTAATATTCAATGGCATATTTTATCTCCAATCCTTTATTCATGCTTTGATGCTTCGTTACTGAATATCTTTGACTTGCGGTCTCCTCAAAAATGCAGATCCAAATGTTGGCCTTTTTTTACACATTCATGATACCTTTTTTTTTTATGGTTCTTATGAAGAAACAGGCATAACATGGTTTCACTTTTCAATAACTTATGCGCTGGCATTGACTTCATGCCTTACATGACATATTATGCTTTTCTTTTCTTTTTGGATCGATAATCTCAAAGCAAGCGAAGGGGTGGAGAGCACGCTGCTTGAAGTCCAATTCATACCGGAGAACCATCGACCATGACGACTAGCACGTAAACTTCTACTTTTAGTTGTTACAATACTAGAAGTTGAGTTTTTTGTCTTAATATTATCCATTCCATTTGAATGGACGTTTAGTTTTTTAATGAAACGAGTCAAAACCTACTTCTTTGACCGACGACCAAAGCCATGTAACGTCCATTCGATAATGTGACGTAGAGATGTCGATTAGATTAAGTTTAGCTATGTTCACTTGATAATATAATATAATTAGATTTTTCAACTGTGTTGACTCAATATTTGGTAGAATAAGGCACGCCAGACATAATGGTACGAAAATTAGATATATTGTTTTCCAAAATAATATACTATTTTTAAAACGATCTCAACGATCTAGTAAGTTTTGGTTATATTTAATAAGGTTGTTTTTTCTTTTCAATCAGATCAAACACAGGCTAACATCGATATGATCTAAATTAAAATTTTAGAACATCTCACACGCACAATTCAACATATGGTAGTGTTTTTTTTTTAGGTTGTCCAGAATTTAAATTTCGAATAATATTATCAACATTACTGTCCAATCGAAGGTTGCTTTTCCATTATGGTCCATGCTATCGATCGTAGTCATTGTTTATTCGTCGAAATCTCATTGTTGATAAGCACAACACGCTGACGTACCTATCTACGTTGTGCTTGCTAAGTTAAATTATTGTTCTTGACTGCGATAGATTATTTCCCATCGCCGTGGTCAACATATTACGGGCAACGCCTTGACCGTGGAATGGAAATATGTACACCTCAACTTACATTTATTATTTTTCCCCAGACCAACTCGCACGTCGTTTAAGTTTAAATCGTGGAAATTATTGATCTGGTTCAGTTTTCCATCTCTCGTTACGATATCTTTTCGTTTTATTTTTTGATTAATAAACAACGCCAAAGATATTTGTTGCATGACTACAGATGCGATGGTAACCCGGATCTTCAAATCCTTTGATACGACAATGGACTCTCTAATATCAACCTCTCGATTTCGGAAAAAATATATATATATTGATTTGATTTGGACGTTTGAGGTTTTTTCCGATTGGAGTATACTAAAAAAAGATAACCGTATAGGTATGTATGCTATGACTTTTTTATTTGTCGTAAGCGTTTGTGTAATCAATAAATGAAAGAAAAGGAACAATGAGAATTTTTTTTTTTCTTTATTTTTATATTTATGTCGGTAGAAATTAAAAGAAATAATTTCTCATTATCTTCTCTTATGTTAAAAAAAATGTTTCTTATTATTTCCTATCTTATTTCTTCAAACATGAAGGAAAACTATACTAATTTATAATATATAATTATCAATATAATTATAATAAATTAAAATATAGTAATAATAATAATAATAAATAGCATATTATAGTTATAATATGTTAAAATAAACAATAACGTTAACATCATATCAATAAGTATGATTATAATAATAACATATTATAATTATAACAGATTAAACAAAATTAAAGAATGATATTAGATTATAATACATTAAAGTATAATAACATTAATGTTATAAGAATAAATAATACATTAATATATTCAACTCAACTTAATATTAAGTAATGTTAATTTCAACATAATATAAATAATTTTTGTACAACTTAATAACATTAAATAATATGTTAACATATTTTGACACAACATAAATAATACATTAAATAAATAATATTGAGCAAAAATATTTACTTAAAAATCTTACAGATTATTTTAATAAAACTTTTATCATTATTGAAGAATAAGAAATACATTGTATTGGTGAAATAAGTATTGAATGAAGAAAGAGAATAGTTGACAAAATTATGTTTTTTAGGTAATAAATAGATAATATATAGTATATAATATAACATTTTCATGTGGTATGTTGTCTATTTTTGAAAAAATTTAAATTGCAATGAACAATATTATTTATATTAATTACAAACATGTTATTCCATATGTTTCATCTATATCTAATGAAACATTAATATATACTATAATATTTAAAATATTACTTTTCAAATATACTCTATTTTCAATTTATTTTTTAAAAATGATTAACTTTTAAATTTCTTATCATTTTCTAAAACTACACAAACACCTTGTTTTCTGATTTTCTATTATTTTCTTTGATGTATAAACAACATTGTATTTTTTTTTTATGTTCAGTCGTTTCTATTTTTGTTATTTTCTATTATTTTATTTTTTATGGAAAATATACTTTTAAAACAACAACTATTGTAAAAAATTTTAAAACTAAAGTGTACGGTACAATCACAAAAGTTATACTGTAGTCGTCTTAAAGTTATTTTTTTTAGAGAAAAATATTAACATAGACAGTTATAGTAATTTTTACGGTAAGTACTTAAAAATAAAATACTGTATTTTACTGGAATATCATTTTATCTCTCCGTGAATTACATTACAATGTCGTACTTCATTATTTACGGTCATGCAATTGTTTCTTCTGTGAATTTCACGTCTAAAATTAGATTATGCATGTTATTTTAAATTATTTATGTTTCCAAAATGATTTAGCGTAAAAAATTACCGCAACCAAGAACATTCAAAGATGGGAATCGTGTTATTCTTTTTCCAACATTAATGGTTTTCGTTATAATATAAAATTTTTGCTTGACTTTGCATTCAAGATTACGTATTTCATAATAAACTGAACAGGCAACTAAAGCACGTCATCTCATTGTTGATCGTGTCATTACCCTTGATTGCATTATTTTCCGTAAGAAAAGTGACCATAAGCCTTACAATCTCTCACAATCAACTACGATTACTTAATTACATATGAATAACAATATGGATATCGAGTATAATTACCATGTCAAAGGTTTTTGCTTTCATTTATTGTTGGATTGTCATAATTTCATACTTTCGCATCTCACCGTCCAAGGTAAACGCTACTATTTAAACAATAAAGGAAAATAAATTGTAGCCCACTATGGCAATATTTAATTTTCTTGTTGATTAGCTAGCTAATTCACGCAAACAATCTAATTTCACAGCACAAAGTCTTCTTTTTTTACTTTTACGAACCTTTGATTTGCATGAAGAATATCTTTCAGTACGTGATGAAAAATGGATAATTTTTTTTTGCATGCATGGAGCAGATGTGATGTAATCGTATAATTAATACTTGTAACATGAATATTTTATATTTATAATACGGTCGTAACCCATTATCGTAAGAATGAAAGAATGATTTATTCAAAATTAAGTTATGAAAATGATTTTTTAAAAAAAAAAAATATAAAGCAATAATCGTTTGAAAAGTAAAAGAATGGAAAATACGCGCCTAGAAATAGATATTCTCACAGACAGACTCATTTAATAGGTTTGAAATTTGGGAAAAATATCGCTCCAGACACAAGAATTTTCTATAATTTTCGGCAGCTGTCTACATTTATTGCATATTTTATTTTATTTTTTTACATAACTATATGAATAGTCAATCTATATAGTATAACCACCGTAAATAAAAATTTAAACCTAATCCGAATTTTATTCATTGATATTTTTAGATTTAAAAATAAACAGTTGAAAATGAATAAAAATCAACGATCTAAATATCTTTCGATCAGAAATCAATATTTGTTTTATTCAAATAAAAAGGGTATCATTTATTTATAATCATTGATGGACAATATGTATACAATTATTTCTATTTCACATGTATTAATAAGAAAATCACAAAAGTATTCTGTTAAATTATTATTATTATTATTTAATCAATGACAAGTAGGTTCGGAAAGTTCGATTCAAAGCAAGCATGTTTTTAATGACGAAGAAACTGCAACTTTTGACATCTTCGTCCATTGGAAAACCAATCATCTCTATCGACCTCCCCCTTGTTTCGTAGTCTCGCGTTGCTTCTTTGACTGCTGCCTTCTCCAGTCTCCATGTCTCTTTCTCCTCTCGCTTCTTCCCCATCGATTTGACCTCGCTAGGGTTTCCTCTGATTCTTTCTGCCCTACGTGTTCTCACCTCCTCCCTTTCCTCCCCATCATTCATCTTCGCCTCTCCTCCGTTACGGTCGGATCGTCGCTTTCGCTAGGGATTTGTTGCCTTCTCGAACATTTTTCCTTTTTTGCTCTTCGTCCGTGTCTTCTTTCCCGTGGATATGCTGAATGTTGTAGATAATCACTGCCATCGGATTTGAGAAAGAAGGAGAAGAAGGACAGGGCTAAGGAAAATGGGTTGTTTTACCGTTCTGAGGGGCAGGAAGAAGAAACAGGGTCCAATCTCAAGAAAACCTAACAGCAGCTTCAGGGAAACATCCTCCACCACACTGCCGGAACCTGAGGCAGTCCGCCCTTCTCTCAAATCCGCGCCCCCGAGCTTCAGAACGAGGACTAGGACGATGTCAGGGGCTTCCGCGGTCACTACTGTGGCCACCTGTGTGATCAACAGCAGGGGGAGGACATTGTCCGCCCCGTCCACGATAGATGTCCTGGACGGGGACCCGTCGGCCTCTGCACCAGACTTGGAGGAGCTAGAGGAGCCCAACGGTCGTGTTGGAGTTGGAAAGGATGCGCGTGTGCTCAACCCCCAGCCCCTCCCCCTGCCATCGCCGCAGGGGAGCTCCACTTTGAAGAATTTTGGTAGCTTCAAGTCTACGGGTAATTCCCATGGGTTGATTCCGACGTCTGGCCCGCTGCCGCTGCCGCCGTTTGGGGCGTTGAGGAGTTACTCGTTCAAGGAGATTTCGAATGCTTGCCAAAATTTCTCGTTGGATCGGTGCGTGTCGGAAAGTATCTCTTCCACGGTTTATAGAGCTTCATTTGGGGATGACAGTTCCAACAAAAAGCTTGAAGCTTCTGTGACTCGCCTTCTCCCTTCCACGCAGGTGTGTGTGTGTGTGTTTTTTCATTTTTTCACAAGAAGATGATTAAAACATATAGAAACGTTTGATGATAAAGTTGTTCCCTTTGTTTCATCTGTAAGAGAGAGGTAGAGGAAAATTTTGCCTTAATTGCGGATAACGTTATGATGGATATATCGATCAAAAATCTTGAAACCCAGAAATTCGATTTCGTGCAATATCAGATTCGACTATTTGTTAAGACTAGTTTGAGTGATCTTATATTCAAACTAGGCACCTTCAGTTTATCATCCATGTTATTTTTTCTGAAAGATATTGTCTTAGTTGTTTACTTGTTTGTTACCGAGCATTATTTTCTAGGATTCAGAAAGTATGCATCCTGTCATATAAATGACCACTGTCCTGTAGGGGTTCAAGGAATTTGTGAATGAAGCAAGCAAGATTGCATCACTGCAACATCCACAACTTTGTAAGTTACTTGGTTTTCACGCGCGTGAAGGATCTGATCAGCGGATGTTGGTTTACGAGAGACTTTACCATGGAAGCTTAGATAAACATCTGTATGGAAAATCTGATTCTCCTTCAATTGATTGGGCAAGTCGGATGAAAGTGGCTAGATGTGCTGCTCGAGGCCTTGCATTCCTGCACGAGGAAGGCCCTTTCCAGGTGCTTTATCATCTTCTATTTAATTCTATCAAGAATGTCATATCGTAAAGTGTGTGCAGTAAGTAAATCCAGTTTGTTGTCTCCGAAGTCATTAAATGATAACTACTATTCATGTAATTGTGGCACTGAAACTGCAAGAAAAAATAATGATGTAAATTCATTGTCATAATACTTTTTAACGCAAATGATGCCTCCATATATATGCTATCAAATAAATAAAATCAAATACGTTTTGAAGCCATAATGATAGCCAGAACCAACATCAATTGCTGGAGCTGAAACTTCTTCAGATGATTTTTCGAATGCCATGATAGTTAAATTGTGATCACGTAGAACGAGAGTTATTTGTAAATAAATAACATCAAAAATATATTTTGAAGACATTGTAGTAGCCAAAGGTCAGCATGAATTGCACTATTGCAAGGGTTGAAACTTCTCGAGATGATTTCTGAATGCCACAACGATAAAATTGTAATTAAATGATATAGTTTGTTTCCTGTTCTCAAAATTATGTTGAAATGCACAAAAAAGTCCTAATTCGAGAAATCCAATATTTTTGGGTTGGAATCACTGTACTCTTTTGAATTCAGTGCTGAGATGGCTAAAGCTGTGCTAGGTGGTTTTTAAATTATGATTGCTAACGCATTGTATTTCAAAAATTCCTTTTTTCATTTTAACTAGTGTGGCTAATATCCTGATTATCTTTCCAGGCTATGTACAATGAGTTTTCAGCTGCAAATATCCAGGTTGACAAAGATTTCAGTGCAAAACTTTCTGGCTATGGGTGTGCCAGCTATAATTCAGAAGTGGATATCTCTAATACCTCTGCAGTAAGTGTTTGGTAGATTTATTTGTTAAGGAGACGTACCCTAATTGATATTGATATAGTTTCCATTTTTTAAAATCAAGGATGCATCATGTTGAATGATGGGTTTTGTGTTATAGGGGGGCACATATCATATAAGTCCAAACCGTATCCAAAGCCTTCTACGTGATTTTTTTAAAAAAAAATTCAAACAGCTGCATCAACCACTTGTTTATGTTAATCTGGACAGACAAAGTAACGCCTGCTTGTTTTAGTTGCAGCATACTTCAAACGAGTGTTGGACTTTGAATCGTTTACATGGAAACTCTTTTTTCCTGAAAGTTGCCATTTCTCTCTTTTTCAAAAAAAATTCTACAATACATTGATTAAAAAAATAGTGTATCATCATTATTCATTAGTCTCCTTGTTCACTGTTTTAAGGATGCATATTTTTTGCTCAGGTTGCAAATCTTTCTGTTGAAACGTTGGAAAGAGGATTACTCACGCCTAAGAGTAATGTTTGGTGCTTTGGGGTTGTTCTCATAGAATTACTTACTGGGAGGAGAAACCATGATCCCAATCTCCCAAGGGAGGAGCGAAACCTCGTCAAATGGAGCAAGCCATATCTAACTGATGACTGTCGTCTGTCCCTCATCATGGATTCACGGCTGAAGGGAAGGTATAATCCCAAAGCTGTAAGGACTGTTGCTGATATTGCACTGAAGTGTCTTCAAAAGGAACCTTCTGAAAGACCCACTATGAGAGCCATCGTGGAATCCCTTGAGAATGTTCAAGAACTGAAATACTCTTGCCGGTTCCCTCTTTTGGAGCCATCTGGAGTGACTAAAAAGCAGATGCTGAGATCTCCAAGCCTTAATGGCATTGTTCTTCGTCCCACACGTAGAGTAAATTTTTCTCCTTCCCCACCATCAAAAGCCCGATTATCGGCTTCTATTAATGTTTCACCACCAAGACCATCTGTTTCAATACCCCTTCCTCCAAGAACGTGTGCTTCCACACTTTCACTGGAGGATTACCAGATAAGCACCATAAGAAGATCTCCTCCACGAGAATTTGGCAGGGCGAGTGTAGAGGGGTTTTAGTTGTTGATATCAAATCCTTTGTTATTTAATTGTGATATATCGTCATTGAGAAACCTTTTTATGTTACAACTTCATGTAACATATGATAAGATATTAGATGTTCTATAATCCCATGTCAGGAATTAGATGCAACCGGGTAAGTCAAAAATTTGTAGATAAAAAGAAGATTGTAGTTTAATAATAGATTTATCAGCTCTTAGAGGACATCCTTGAGCGCTATCCTGAAAGGATTCACTCCAGTCAAATTATGCCATCTGGAGATGATGTTTCATTGTTACAGCTTCGTTGACATTGTATATCTTGTATCAATTAGATGTGAATGTTGGATGCTTTCTGTTTCATGTGGATATGTTCACGTGACGAACTTGTTTATGTTCTCTCTGCACTTCATTTCTGGGTGTCTTTATTACTTCAATTCGTATCATTTGGCAGAAAATTTTAGTATATATTTACCTGATTTTAGCATCTCTATCCGTCTATTTATTGGTCGTTCCAGTTACAGGACGATTCCCTAGATCATGCTCATTGGTAAAAATGGTACCGTCCCAAGCGACAAAAGTCTTCACTTCAGGCACTTACATATTTGAATCACGTACAAGCTTCTCTTTTCCCCTCTTTCTGAAATTGGTAAGAAAAACTGCTGGTTTTCCTTTGCAAAACCATGAAGCATACGTTAATCTTATTTGGCAAAAGTTTTCTGTCACGTATCTCTAACAATGCTGTATGGTTTATTCAATGCAATTTTTATTGAGAATTAACTTGAGGATCAGTGGTTTAGGGCTTCAAGCATCTTTCCTTTGTAAACTTTTTATCATGTAGTTTGGTGTTGTCGGTCTTTCCTAATTGTCTAAGGTCTTCAACAAACAAAACCTACGCTCAACATTGATGATGCTAAATTATATTTAATCAAGTTTATGCGGTAGGCAAAATCAAATGGATTTTTTTGTTTGACCGGAAATCTAGATTGTAGACTTGTCTCTTGTGTAGCTGTCAAAATTGACGACGTAATCCCGTGACAATTGTTACAATTGACGACGATCCTGCGTACTGTAAGTAATGTTAGCTTGGTTTGGATTATGCACACAATTCTAGAATCTCACCGCCCATAATATTAACAAATAAAATACACAAAATATTTTATATGGATAACACGTGACCGTCACATGTTTTTTTACAATGTTCTTTGTACTAATATTTCTCTTTTCCACGATTTTCTTACTTTTTTTACCTAAATCTTAAATAGTTATTCATTAAATTTTATGTGGATAAACGGTCAATTCCAATTCATCTCTTTCTCTCTTCCCTTAATAATACTGCGATGTTCTAGTAAAGCGACACTAAGCAATTGCCAATCTAAAAAGGTTTTTCTGTCAAAAAACCAAATAAAGTAAAAAATGCAGTTAAAGGAAAATAAAAAAGAAATTACTGTATTTTAGTTTTCTTTTGACACAAGCAAAGTATTTATATATGTATTTTTTATAATAATAATTTTTCTGTTCTACATGATAGAGATTACATATATCATTGTCCATGGTCAATGTTTGTCGTGGGTTGTTCTTGAACTAAATCAATATGTGGGGTGTTTGGACTCCCCTCCTATCGGAATTTTCTCTTTATAGAAACGCAAGATTTCCTTGTAATCCATAATTTTCGCAAGAGAAGTATATTATTTTAATACTTGTAGGTGATTAATAATTTGCGAAGGCAATACTCACGCCAAACTCAAATTTGATCGTCCAACGCTTTATCCGATTGACGTCCTCTCCACTTTCTCATTGCCGACTCATCTTTGATAAATCGTTCGACGCGTACAAATGTCTACTCTTCTGTCAAGCGATCGTAGGTTTCCTTCTTCTTTTTTTCTTCACTTGAAAATTCTTGCAGGGCTGTTTGTCTCTCGTGGATTGTCCCCTTTCGTAATTCGATGTATTAGATTACAATATTAAGGGGGATTTATGCAATCTTGAAATAGCAAAAAATAGAAGAAAAGTAAATAACAAAAAAAAAATTCTCAGCATTTTCTATGTTTGTGTTAATAGAAAATATTTTTGTTGTTGTTTTCCACCACGTCTTTTTAAAAACAATAAAAAATGATATAGACTTATAATATAATAAATAATATATAATTATAATAAATTAAAATATAATAATAATAACATATTATAATCATAATATATTAAAATAACTAATAATATTAACATGATATCAAGAAGTATGATTATAATAATAATAAATAATAACATTATAATTATAATAGATTAAAATAAAAAATATTGTTGAAGAATGATATTAGATTATAATACATTAAAATATAATAACAATAATGTTATAAGAATAAATAATGCATTAACATTAATTCCAACACAACTTAATAATATTAAAGAATACATTAACATATTATTTCTGAAAAAATTTAGATTATAATGAACAATGTTTATATTAATTACAAATATATTATTTCACAAGTTACATCTATATTAATGAAATGTTAATATATAATATAATATTAAAAATATTACTTTTCAAATATAATATTTTTAAATTTATTATTAAATTTTTAATTTTCTATCATTTTTATCAAACTAACAATAATTTTTATCAATTTATTATTTAATATTTTAAAAAACTTTAAATAATACAGTTATTTCTTACAACTACACAAACATCTCATTTTTCATTTTCCAATCATTTCCTTTAATACACAAATAACCTTATATTTTTTATCATGTCCTTAACAAAAACTACCATGATTCCCTGTAATTCTTCCAAAATAACTAAATTTGTAATTAAATTTTATTTTTTTAACTAAAAATTACAGAAGACAATTTAGTGTTGGCAACTACAAGAAATTAAGAATAATTTTGCCACGAATACTTTTAGTTTATTAAAAAGACGTATACTTCATGATTAAAATAATTTACTTTGCTAGCTTATAATTTTTTCCTTAGATATACGGATTGATAACAGTATGATTCTTGATTAGTACATTTCCATTATGTCGAGAACAAAAAAAATTAACAAAAATCATGTAACATTTTTTAGTATTTATGAACAAAATTCTGGTTCGAATCGTTCGATTCAGTTACCTTTTTCTCGGTCGAGTAGTACGAGCAATATTTTTTGAGATTGCCGATAAAATTTTTCATAGAGAATAGATTTATTATAAGCATCAACAATTTGTTGGTGCCTTGGTGTATAACTGCAACACATGCTCTACGTGTAAGACACACGAAATGCCTACAGTTGACAAAATTTTAACCATTCATTAATGACACCTACAACAAAAAAAATGCTCTAGGCGCCAACATTTTTACATAAGCCACGAGAAAAAATCATGCTAAACGGGCAGCAAACAATCTTTTTTGCTTGCTGAAAATCGTTGTATTTTTGTGTTACCTTCCAGTTTCTTTGCTAGCCCTTCCCACGCCAAGTTAGGAGACGGGACTTTTATTTGAGATCATGTCTTCCGTTACCTTGGCAAGGGACCGATACTGCAATTTTACGCTCTCTGCATTATCCAGAGTCTTGACCACATACCTGTCGATGATGAAACATATTATTAGCAGCCCAAAGAAATGACGGCTGCGTAACAGACGCAAAAAAGGCCATTGAGCAAAAGCCGAAACACAAGCAGAGTGGAACTAATTTGAGATTGCGAAGAATGTGAAAGCCATATACTTCGACTAATCTGAGGAAATAAGAAAAATAGTGTTTGAATTAAATCTATTCATATACGATCAAACTCGTGGGTAACCATCATAAATCAGCCCCTCGCTTCGGAAAAAATAAGCAACCACTCTCCGCCTCTGCAGAAGCTACAATAAATCCTACGAAGTAATTTTCCTCTGCCACTTAGAAAATGGGAACAAAGGGTAAGAAAAAATGAAGAAATTGAGGAGGATGCTACTCATAATGAAAGGAGGTTGCATGAAGTACAAATACATCTAGAGCTTTATGTGGAATAGAAAAGGAGAGAGGCAAAATAGAAAAATGCATGGTTAGAATTAGAAAAAAAACATTAAAAATTGTGTGATATGGCAGATAATATGGTGATAGACAGGAATAAGAAGAGTGAAAGGACGTGTGATTCAGATGGACAAGAATAAATTAAAGGAAAAAGGCATCAATTGTTATTGTAGACAGAACAACATATTTCCTAGTGTCATCACTAAAAAATTTATTGTTCATTGATGTTCTCCACCATATGCCCAGGCACATCCAAATTCTTGTAGGACTTTACCAGATCCTTGTTGAAATCCAGTTAGATCTAAGAATGAACTTATACCATGTAAAGTGCTTTTTAAGTTTTTCTAATAAAAATCTTTTTATCTAGTATTATTTTTAGGCCTTAGATCTCTAATTTTGTTATTGTGTATTGAAATGAAATACAAAATAAATAATGTAAATTAACTTATATAAATTTTTTTAAACAATATGATGTTTAAAAATCAACTTATAAATTAATTTGAGATACAGGTCAATACACAATAAGAAAATAAGAAACCTAACCACTCAAGGCACCCAAGACTGCAACCTAAGTGCCTACTTTGGAGGTGTCATACACAGAAATCAAAAGTAACGCATGTAAGGAGACACCATGAAATGTTCCTGGCGATAACACCAGTTATTGTAAATGATAGATCCCACATTCTGGTTAAAAGCATTAATTATCACTGAGCGTGCCAAATGTTATTTTTTCAAGGGTTGAAAAATACGAAATGTGACATGTTTTCACTGGAGGAGAGGACTAACCATCCATTAAGACATTGTGTTGTAACAACAGCAACACGCCCAACAAATCTTTGAGGTGTTCTCTTGTTTCCCTACAAAATAAATTCCTTCAGCCAGATATGGATGTGTAGTTTTAAGAACTGACTAAAAATGAGCATATGAGCTAAAAAATACCTTAATTATTACACGATCTGAGACAACAAAAGGAAATTGAACACCTTTTCCTCTCGAAATATCTGTATTAGAGGATTCATCGAGATCAAATTTCTCCTGAGCATGAGATCCTTGGGATCAGGGAAGGAGAAAGAGAAGGCTACAAAATTTCTAAAACCATTGCTGGAAAAATGGCATATTATGATGCAGACCTGTTCCCGCTTGTCTCTTCTTTGTCTTGATGCCTTTGATAATTGTGATTCTTCCCTGCGATATGCCAGAACAGCAGAACGGACAGCTAAAAGGAGACCACAGAAACGAAGTCAAATGTTACATTCCTCGGAGGAAAAGAAGACAAAATGCTTAACCGCTCATATAGCCACAAATGTACAATAGAAACATATTTTAAGCTTTTTTTTGAGGCATTAATGCAGATTACATAATACAAATTCAAAGATACAAAAAGAATCTAAGGAGAGTCTCAGAATGAAAAGACAAATGAAATAATCAATAAGGGAAACGAAAAAAATAAAAGAATGAAACCACACTATGGCAGACGCTTAAGTCATGCAATAATTCCACAATCAAGACTAAGCTCAACACCCTAATGAGGAATGCATTCAAAAGCCGAGGATTTGATGCCATCCTAGATCACAAGCAAAGAGTGATACCCATACCAGAAGACATGTAACACAAGATTCTTTTATTAAGGTATGTGATAGGATAAGGAAATTAGATAAGAATAACCAGGAGACAGGAGCACAAATGATTAATCAAAATGAAAAATCAAAAGAAGATACAATTGATGGCTATCCATACCGAAGACTGCTATCAGAAAGAAGAATGTTATAACACACTTTACTCCATAGTACAACTATAATGTATTTCTTACCCAGATTTGGTCGTATTGAGTCCACTGCAACTGAGCAGCCACATTTATAGCAAGCTTTCTGTACAAGTGAATGGAAGTTAATGACAGCACAGTCAGAAAAGTTAATCAATATCGACTGATGTAAAGAAAATAGTAAAGCAACAAATAGATGTCATTGGTACAGAACGAGTCTTAAATTATACAGAATGTTGAATCAAGAAAAAAGAAAATGGAACGGAAGATAATTATTCTATATATGAGCATAACAAAGTAGACCTACTTATCCATCATTGTAATTGATAGACTATTAAAAACAAAAAGGTACATTTAACATGTTATTCGTATATTAAGAATTTGACTAAAATGATTCAACTCAAAATGAAGATCAACTAACGATAAATGACTCACAAGATTTCCCAAGTGGGATGCAAGTCTCCAATAAATATTGACATTCTAAATGCCAACATATTCCAGCCACTTTGTTAATAAGGGTTAGTCCTGGAATAAAATCCTTAAAATGTTAAAAACTTGCTACTATTAGGGGAAAGA
Source organism: Cymodocea nodosa (assembly GCA_036874045.1). Taxonomy (NCBI): domain Eukaryota; kingdom Viridiplantae; phylum Streptophyta; class Magnoliopsida; order Alismatales; family Cymodoceaceae; genus Cymodocea; species Cymodocea nodosa. Next base: position 23,125,945 of record CM072338.1, on the reverse strand, counting down.
AAATTCTCTTTCCACTATTTTTGACCTGGCAAAGCTTCAATATCATCCTTGTGGAAAAACACAAGAGAAATGGTAGAAGGTATATTGTATCATTAACAATAACATAAGACCTCTTGTATAAAGGCTACAAAGATGACACAAATAAGATTCTAAAAATGTAGGACTAAACTCACTACAACATGCCTAATACAATAGTAACTTATACTCTAATACTCCCCCGAGAATCCAACTTAAAATAAACTCTGACATAAGTAAAACTAGAACAAAATAAAGAAAGAGATACAAGGAGATACATAATAGATAAATAGAAGTGCAAGTAAGAGAAATAATTAAACCCTAGTTGACCTCACAAGGAAAACTTGTACGTATATAGAGACATTATCAATCATCCAAGAAAAACGTGGATTCTTAACTTTATGGTATCCACAAACCCCATTTCTACTAGTGTAGATTGTTAATTAGGATATTCCACAAAACTCCAATTTTTTTAATTTGGAGATAGATAATGAAGTATTAACTTTTTTTGTCTCCTTATTTTTTTCCTTTTTCTCTTTTTTTAATTTTTTTTTACTTCCACCATTTTTTTATTGCTATCCTCTTCTGTGTTTTTTTTCCCTCTCTCTCCGCCTTTTTCCTTTTTTTTCTTCCTTCTTCTCCCCTCCTCTTCGTTGTTTTATCTATTTGCAACCCTAATGGGTTTAGATGACAGAAGCTAAGGTTAGAGACATTGAAGGAGCTTTAACAATGTTAGAAACAGGAGACTGCAAGATTGATGAGATAAGAACCGTGCAAGTAGTAGGATGAGATTGCCATTGCAAAGAGAGAGTCAGTAGGACACACAAAGGAAGAATGCATGTAGATGACACATGGAAGAATTGACACATACAAAGATGATGTGTGCATCGAAGCTATGCATTGGAGACACGAGCGTAAAGGGGGGCTCAAATTGGAGAGGAAATGAAGAGATGCCAAACAAGATCGCCTATGTTTGGGAAGTCACATGGAAGTAGAGTCATTGCACATTAGAGTTGTGACACACAGGCATGTGTGTGTGGAAACATGCATTGGAGAGGCTCAGACAAGGGTACTTCTAGGAGATGTCAACAATGAAAGAGGACAAAGAGTAGCTTGTAGGAAGTATGGTTGGGAATGAGGATGATCTTGTGCAACCACAGCAGTCGAAGGAAGAAGGCATGAGCAAGAGTGATAACTTCAATAGGCTATCGACAATGAGGAGGGAGGAGGGTGGTGGCCAGTGTTTTCCCTCCTTGTTACCTAAAACTTTTTACATTAATAGACTCTCAAAATGTAAGCTTTGAATATCATGTGAAAACACAAGAGAAATGGTGGGAGGGATATTGTATCATTAACAATAAGATAAAGCCTCTTATATAAAGGCTACAAGGATACAAATAAGACTCTAACAATGAGAGATTAAACCCACTACAACACATCTAATACAACAATAACTCATACTCTAACAATCCTCTATGAAACTTCAATAAATTTCTCTTACTAAAAATTACAGTAAATTAATCTTTTTGAGTAAATACGAAAAAAATACTCAGTAACAATCATTGGAAGAGAACCTTACATATATTTCACGTTCCAAATAAATCTGTTGAAAGATATAGGACTAGAGTTCAAAATCTTAAAAAAGGTTGCATTCATTTCAAATAAACAAAGGATCTCAATGGTAGTCCACTAAGGTACTCATGATCTGTATGCAATCAGACAGTAATCTATTATAACAAAGGAATTTAAAAATTACCATTTCTAGTTTTTCCTCATGAACAATTTTTTATCTCATACAAAGGGGAATATATGGCAAGAAAATTGAATTATCACTAGCAAAAGAGGAAACTTCATACTGTCAAAAGAAGACAAATAATGGTCCTTAGCAAGTATCAAACAAAATCTAGAATTGAATATATAAAATGGGATACTATCTCATTTTCCTCTTCATTTATCATGGCTTGAAGTTTTTAAAATATTCAATGAGAAAAAAAACACATAAAATGAAAAAATCATGCAAATAAAGCTAGCTAATTCCATTGTTCAGATCTTTTGGTTAATTTAAAGTCCGTGATTCTCAGAGGCCTTCTAATTCTTTTTAGCGGTAAACAATCAAGGAATAATATAAATAAGAAAAACAAGTGCAAGCTTATTTAGAAGATAAGCCAAGGCCAGACAAGACAACAAAGACAAACAAACCAGAATTTATGGAAAATTTAAAGAAAGCATAGGCCTTCCAAACCAGAATACAACATGTTTGACACAATAAATTTATGGATTATCTCTTTTTCCTAAAATAAGCGTTTGCCAAAAGTTGCAATCTACACTAAAGTCTAAAATCAAGTTCCTTCCTTATTTCTTTCATATCATCTATTTTACAAACCATGAAACTTCTACTTCATTACAATATGCCTTCCCTGGAATGGTGATTAGCTAGCCCTACACAATGAATTGAACCACAACGTTGTGGTTGGCTTAACTTTTTTGAATAGACATCTCACTGAGATTTAAGTAAAAATATGAAAGAGTCCAAGACCAACATATAAATTAATGGTATCATACGGTAAGAACCAAACCTAACTTCATAATCAACAATAAAATAACCAGGGCAAAATATAAAGACCAAAGCTCCTATAGTGTGAAAATGGAAAGATGCAAGGCTCTTGGGATCACCATTTTATCAATCTGTTGCATTCCAGCGCTTCCATATGAATGGCCACAAGATAGGATCAATGCGTCATCCATTAGAGCACCACTGTTGGACAAAAGCAGAGAGGGCTTGTCAGTTTTTGTTCATCTCTTCGTAATTTATTCTATGTACATATATCTGGTTTGTCATGTCTAGTGCCACTGATTTTGAAACACAAACAAGAAATATGTACCAAAAAATTAATTAGATTGAAGACTAGATTTTCCAAAGGCACCAATATGTATAAAAGGAGACTTGATAGCATAGGAGAAAAAAAGGAGCAAATTTTTTAAATTTTTTATCCAAGTTCATCATGATGATTTCTAAATTAATCAGGTAAAATTCTGTATTTTTATAAGGTTATAATTATCAATGTAGAGTCTGGTTGTTTTCTGTATGTTTTCATGTCTAGTGCCACTGATTTTGAAACACAAACAAGTAATATGTACCAAAAAATTAATTAGATTGAAGACTAGATTTTCAAAAGGCACAAATATGTATAAAAAGAGACTTGATAGCATAGGAGAAAAACAAGAGCAAATTTTTTATCCAAGTTCATCATAATGATTTCTAAATTAATCAGGTAAAAATCTGTAATTTTGTATGGTTATAATTATCAATGTCGGGTCTGGTTGTTTTCATGTGAGAGTAGTAGAGTTCCAAGTTTTCTTTGAAAATGGTACCAAGTTGAATTTCTATGATTGGCACAACCGTACAAGGATGTCCATAATGTTTACCTAAAATATGCCATCAAGTAGAAGAGTCAACAGGAAACAAAAGGATCCAACAATCAAATTGAAGTTAAAGTTAAAAGAACTTCATGGAACAGAACATTTATAAGAAAATATACAAATGAAATGAGCTAATATAAACTATTTAGTGTCAGAATAATGTGAAACCTATGACAATGACTTATCACTGAGAAGTGTTGGATGTAAGCCTATGAAAATAATTAAAAATTCAAAGATCATGAAAAATTCAAGCTTAGTTCATGTTCATCAACGCTCAATTAAAAAATAATCAACTGCAAATAGCACTATGAGTTCTTTATATTAGTAATACTATATTCAGTTTATAATTTAGCTTTCTAGATATTTGATAAACATGTTTGGCATGTGGCATGGCTTGCGAAACATCATTTCAATATTATTTAAGATTACATTCCGAAAATTTATTATTAATGAATTGGTGAATACACTTTTTTTCTAATTGAATTTGATTCAATTTGGTTCAAGAAAATAAGTAAAGGACAAACTTAAACGACTCCAAGGTAAAAATGCAATGAACTCAAATTCAACCTACTACTTAAGGCTGCATTTGGAACTGCAATTAGGATTGCAGTTTTTTCAGAAAAGTCAGATTATTGGAAAGTAGCGTTGTTTAGATCTTTTTTTGTAATTTTTGTGTAAATAGAAAAAAATATAAACACAATCCTGAATGTGCAGGATAATATTTCCACAATTTTTCCATAAACCAAATCTTATAAACTTTTTGAAAAGCACTATATTTAAACTAAAATGTAGAAGCTATGTTTCCAAAAATGCTGAAATCATTAGGTATGTCTGGAAATGTGTTTCAGAAAATGAAATAAAAAGAACTTTTCTAAGAAAAGTTGTGGTGAAATGGCAGTTCCAAATGCAGCTTAAAACAAACTCAAACCGAGAGTTAGGTACCTAGATTATTTGAACAAGTTGATCCCTAACGAACCAATTCACCAGTTTCAATTCAATTGTGGACCTAGTTTAATGATCACTCTGACCTCTCTTTTTCATAGGAAATGTTTGAAAATTAGGAGGATATAGTCATTGATTTGCTGCTTCATGTGAAAGGCTCTGAACTGCTGTTATTTTTATTGTGACAGGCATGTTGTATTCTGAGTTTATTGCCACTTAGGAGAGAATGAGTGATCGCATGGAAGAATACCACCTTTGAACACCAATGACGAACAGCTACTAAAACAGTTCACCCTTTCACGAGGTATCAATAAAATGTTATGAATTATTTTTGTCTTGTAAAAAGGTAACATATCATTTTTCCATCTAATATCGATGGTAGTGATGAAACTCTAACCATTACAGCAGGTGATGGAAATGTGCTGGTCATTTAACACCATTTGCATGTTTGTATATGTTATTGTTATGTCCTTGTTAGCTGTGATTGTAAAATTTTAATTGCAAGAAAATAAAGGTTTGAAGTAAACAATGTTTACCAAGTGCAAAAATTTAAAAAGATTGCACGACCATGTTTCTTCAACAATGATGCTCTTCCTCTTATTGTTAGCAATATTATTATATTAACTCCTGCTCTTGGATGAATATCACGCATACAAAATCCAAATTTGTTAATTGGAAAAAGGTTCTCCACTGTCATAACTGACAAAATTATACAAACATCCAAACAATTGTCCATGCGGAAAAAAACATAAGGAATTCATCTATATTGAGAAGAAAGAAGGCAGCGCAGTGTGAACAAATTGAAATTTGACAATACATTAAACTTGTGACAGTAGCTAAATTGTTCAAGTTTTTTGTACAAACTTGCATGATTGAGCATATATAATGAACATCCAAGATAAAATAGAGTTCAAATACGATCTATCCTAGAAGTTCAAAAAGAATCCTTCATGTACTCTTTTGACAATTGCTAAATATTCTTGAAACATACTTTCAAAGTTGAAACAATACTCTTTTGGTGGGCAGTGGAGTTTCTTATTTTATGCAGATACACTATACACATAAGTAGGATTTGCCCCACCACTCTTCTCCTGAAAATCAAACTATAGGACTTTTATCTGACAGTGATTTTTTCCAGTAAAAAACTTGAAGAGCTTAAAAACATTCAGAAAACTTCAAAAAGTTTCTCCCTGTTTAGCTTTTATCTTGCTAACAATAAATTCAACCAGCAAATAGACACCTTCATGATTTCATCAATACAATAACAAATGCCTTAATACCACTATGTGGGGCTAGCAACATGAATCCCTTTTTTCCTATCCTTCTCAAAATAGTCCAGTAAATTAATCATTTTAATATTATTATTTCTACCTCTATTTTTCATGTTTCATCATTTGTTATCAAGGCAGGAACCCAACAATCTAGGCATGATTTGGTGAAGTCTAAACTACTCACCTTCCCATGTCTTACACATGGAATTCAACTTCAATTGAAGTCAAACTTCAGTCTAACAAAAAAGGAAACATGTCAGACTTCAATGGAAATATTGATAGAAGATTGGTCAAAACATGGAAGTCCACAATAAAGGCTTAAAATTATGAATCAAGTATGAAAATTTGAACTAAAGTAATCAATAATACATATCTAAATATAATTAAAATTGATTTTATGCATTTGTTTCATTAGAAATATTCTTTTGACATTGCAAAAAATGCTTAACATACAATATTCATATGAAAAATAGACGAATAGATATTTTCAAGGTATATACAAAGAAAAATATGTGTTTTTAAGATAAATTTAATGATAAATGAATGATATCAATGACATAAAGGGAAACACATGTTTTCAATCTAACAAAAAATTAGACAGGCCTAATACAAAGTTTACTAACACAAGTACTCCTAAATATAAGGAAGATCTACATAAAAAACTTCAAAGGAATAATCTAGCAAAAATATTATTTATGGAAATGCAAGAAGATGGAGATATGGAAAGTTGAAAAAGATGTGAACGGTAGTAGTAGCAACACCATTAAGGCAGCAAAGAGCTTCTCCAACAAGATAGCAAACAACTATGATGATATAACAATAGTTGCAAGCGTGAAAGAGAAAAATATAATAAAAAGGGGGGCAAAAATGAGAGAATGAAAGAAATCAAAAGTTGGAAGTATGTTTTTAACTTCTACAGAAAGACAACCTATGTCAACCAACATGAGTTTCCACAGCATAGAAAAGACAAAATTTCATCGACGTGAAGTTTGGTACCAAAATATCAAAATCTTGACATTGCCGAAACACAATAGATATCATGTCAACATCTATGGAAATTGACACACGGTAGCAAAATTTCACCAACACATGTAGTAGCTGACTTCCATGGTCTTAGGCAGATCTTCTAATTGGTTTGTTTAATTGTATATGTATATGTTAAGGTTTACAAAAAAAATGTCATTGAAAAAATATTAGATATATTTTTTTAATGAATTATTACTAAGGTCTAGATTCTTTTGAAATATATTATCAAAAAATATTTCTGAAATATGCATATTAGTATTACTTAAGCTTATTTATCTATTACAATGTTAATAAGGAAATAACAGAGCTAAAAGTATACATAATTATTATTAAATATTTATAAAAATCAATAATACATGCAAAAAATTAGATATCTGTATGGCATCTAGACACCATCTTGGCAACTTAATAGCAATGATTTCTTCAATCCAATACATAAAGTTAAAAACTTTCACTTCCATTCAAATAGAATATGTTTCGCTTTACCATTTGAAAACAAATAGAATATATTTTACTTTATGATATCATCGTTGCAACAATAAATGTCTCGATCCCATTATGTGGCATTGGTAACATGACTTCTTTCTCTTCATTTATTCTTAATTTTTTATCCTTCACTAAGTATTCCATTCAATTATATGATTTTAAATTTCTTTCACTATTTCTGAAGAAATAATTTTTTATCTTTCACAGACCTCTATCTTCATGATTTCAACAATCCACTAGCTAAAGTCAAGACCTTCATTCCCATTTAAATAGAATATGTTTCACTTTACCATTTGAAAACAAAAAGGCACCACAACCATGCCAAACTCACGTTATTGGATCTGAGAGATGCATTCTCAGAGACTCCACAGGTTCATTAGATGACTTAGTGACTTTTCTTCCAACAATATTGCATCCATTCTCCCCTTCTACCTTTCTCTGCACAATAGAAGAGACATCTTCCCCTTGCAGGATCCGTGCATAGGAGCATTCAGGTTCTCTAATGGTTATTGCATTTTCATACTGATCAGTCGGGCAGGGCTGGTATTGTTGATGCTTACCGACGCTCCCTGAAGAATTGCGTGCATTCTTCGTTGGGTCGCCTCTTTCAGATCCTAGAATTACAGCAAGAAACCGTTTAGTATCCATCGATACAATACGAAGACCCTGGAAATCATGACTTGCATCTTACTCTTACCAAACAATGAGATGTTCTCCTGTAAATTCACTTTCTCATGGCAGGACCTTTCGGAACTACTCTGCACACTACCACTGCCATTGCTATGACACTTCGTCACAATGTTGTTGTCCGTGGAGACCGTCCCGTCAGCCTGCCTATGTCCATCATCATCCTCCCCTTCGTCTTCCTCCTCGCCTTCAGGCATATCTCCACTTGGAGTCCCGTTGTTTCCTTCAGCATTCCACGGTCGGCACCTCGAACTATCTTTCTGGCCTAGACTGTTCGCGCCAAAAACACAACGCTGTGGCATTTCCTCTTTTGCTTCCCCGAAAAAATGACCGTTTTCACCGACCGCGAACACGTTGTTGTTGCCATCGATCACGAATCTTGGGACCGCCAAGGACGTCGTCTTCCTCGATGCATCTCCTCCTCCTCCACCGCCACCACTACCGGCTCCCTCTGTGAGCCGATGAAACTTCATGGAGCTCTCATCACGAAACAGAATCTCAGAAGCTGAGTCTAATCCGTTCTCCGCCGCCGTCCGAGAAACTGCCAAGTCCATGTCTCGGAACAAAGCTAACCTCGTACCAAGGAAGCTATCCAGTGAGCAAGATAGACTGCTTGTCGAGAGAACTCGTGATAAAGAACCCGTTCTTGCTCTCCCCCGGACCACCAGAGATGGAGAGGCATCTTGGAGGGGCGCGGAGAGGAACCGCCGGCGACAGCCCTAGGGTTTAGGAGAGCATTTCACGGTACGACGTCGACGAATGAAGATGATCGTCACCAGCCCACCACCCGGATCTCGGGAGGTTAACGAGCTCCATCGTTTTTCCAATGAGTTCGACGGGCTCGGCTAAAAATTTGTGGTGTGTTTTGCCTTCATTAATGATTATAAATGAAAGGTAAGTAAAATTTGAGTTTAAAAAAGTTGAAAAATTTTATAGGTGTTGGTATATATTTATTTAAAAATAAAAATATTATTTAAATGATAACAATATTATTATAAGTAATTAAAAGATAAATAAGTTTTTAAAAATATAATTTAAAATGAATCTCAAATAATTTTATTATATAAAATAAACATCACAATATAAATTCATTTAAAAATACTTAAATCTCTGAACTTTTCTACATACAACACATAATGTTTTTTATATTTTATTAGTTATTTCTCCAGTCATTTCAACAATATTATTTATTTTTTCCTCTCTTTCTAGTATCATTAATAATTTCAAATTCTATTAATTTCTCTTCTAGATCTTTAAATAAATTGATATTATTTACTTGAAATTATGAAGCAAGAAGTATACTATAATAATCTTTACTTGTGTTTGAAGTAAAAATGATATGTGACTTTATAAATTTGTAAATTAATATTTTATAATTCTAAATATATGTTCAATTATTGTTTTTAATTGTAAATGTCTGTAGTTAAAATTTTTAATAATATTAACTAAAATATAGTAGATATTATACTTTATTAAATAATAATTAACACTTCAAAATAGACAAATAAATTTTGATTCATTTAGATATTTAATATCTACTAAGTAAAATTTACTTGTATATTAATTTCTATCAATTTAGTCGTATTCTAATGGTTTACAAAATTATAATAAATATTAATACGTATTTTATAATTAATGTACCTAGTAGAACATGAATGTCATTTGATTTAGATATCATTGCATCTTATAGTATTTAAACATCTACTATTGACCATTCTCATCTATCAAAAAACATAAATAATTTTTATATTAAAATTATACGTCATTATAACATTTTGAAATATTTTTACTTTTCTATTTCTAAACCTAACTTTTTCTTGTTTGAAAATAGTTAATTTTATATATATATTATCAATAACACTAATACAATTCTATATGAAAAAAGACAAAACAAATTACATGATATAAACATACACCAATTACTATTGTATAAATAAAAATGTATTTTAAAATAACAATCATTTTAAATCCAAGTAGAGGAATGATTTACCAACAATTTATCATTCAAACGTACTATACCATCAAGCATTTTATTAAAATAAGTATTAAATTTTTATTTTTCTCAACTATAATAAAGAAAATTCTAAACTTTTCTTCTATTATTATATTTTTACCATGACTCTTTCTGTTATTAACAAGTTGTAAAATTTTATAAATATATACTAACTCATTTTATATATATTTTTTACAATTATATATTTGATGTAATAACGAAAGATCTAACAAATTACAAATATAATCCTAACCTTCTTTACCAAAGGGTTGATATGTTGCAATTGAACTATTATTAGAATTGGTTGCAACGACATAAATGTTACTCCAAATAGAGCAAAGAAATTTTACTTTTCTTAATTGCTTTTTCCTCCTCCGCCCTTGATCATGTAATAAGGTATTTTGCAAATATATTATCTCTAAAAACAATTGATAATTTATCACAATGTTAGAGTTTACGTTTTAAATGTATAAAGAAGATGTTTCATTCATTTCAACAATATTCTATAAGTACCACAATAGATCACAAAAATGTAATGCAACATATCAAAAAAATATACCATAACATAACATAAAAACATCCAGCATAAGTTATGCATACTATAATATAAATTCAAACATGCAACTGCATAATAATTAAACATACTACAACATAAATTCAGCATAAGTTATGCATACTATAATATAAATTCAAACATGCAACTGCATAATAATTAAACATACTACAACATAAATTCAAACATTTAACAATATACTAATTCAATATACTACAACATAAATTTAAATATTCTAACAACATATAAGTTAGTTAAACATACTACAACATAAATTCAAACATTCATTAACATGTAAGTCCAAACATATCATAATATATAAAAAGAAACTTATATTGCATATTACCATTTTGTAATAACTTTATGGATTGAAATACTTCTTCATTAGTTAGATTAAGTATAGTAATGCTTGAATGACTTCTTTTACTTGTTTTCTATTTTATCTTATCTATATTTTATTTACATCAATTAAGTGATATAAAACTTCTAATTGTTTAGTCTTATTAATGTCTTCTTTTTCACGATATAACTTTAATATCTTTCTCATATTTTTAATCACCGACGTGATAATTTTTTGAAATTCTACACGAAGGTTTGCTCATTTATCATTCTTCCTCTGAACGTCACCAACATTTATCATTAAAGGGAAACTTGTTTATATCATAAAAAATTATTACCTTTACAAATTTATTTCATATTTTATCGTAAAGATATCAGTATATCTACAAATACAATCTCAATTCCAACCACTTTGATTTAAGATTTTTATGTAATTTTCTCTCGTCAAACTTTTATTCGAACTTTACCATTGTGTTCCTACATTTCCTTCGTTAACTATTTAAACTAAAATTTTTTCATCTTCCTTTTGCACTTCAAATACAATAACTTCCTTTTAAAACCTAAAACAGAGTATCTTTTGGCAGATTTCTATATAAATAATCACACGCATACAAATGTTCGAGAATTGATATCTTCACCACGTATAAATGCACACGAATGGGTTTATTCTTTACAAGATAAGCATGTGCGATGATAATTTATGTGGATGTGTTGTTTCTTCTTAGTTAGGGTCGTTTCTTCAAAGGAGAGATTTGTGCAACGGAGATCACTAAGAGACCTTCTCTATGTTGGCCATTGTGTCTTTAAGACGTTAACTCTTCTTTCAACATTAAGGAATGGGAGAAGAGGAGGATGGGAGAATGACATAGAAGAGGAAGATTTTCCCAACATATTGGAAGAGCAGACATTCGAAATCTCTGTCCTTCAATTTTTTATAGTCAAAAAGTAAAAAAAGAGAGAGTTATTTCTCTTTTATGAATTCCCGTTGGTTAGTTGCCCTCCTCCCACTGTTTGCCCTCATTGAAATCAAAAAGGAAAGTCAAGTACAACAATTGTATTTTCGACTTTGACTGTATGAAGTTCACATGTGAGACTGTATTTCTGATAGAGGCTGTGTTGGATGTTTTGAAAAAAATGACACCATGTTGGATGATAATTTTAGGTGCATATGAATTTTATCATTCTTATTTAAAAATTTTGAAGTTACATGTAAAAAAAATGTAAAAGTTTTTGTTCTATAGAATGGAAGAAAATCCTAGTAAAATTAACTTGAAGTGTTACTTTTGATCTTTCATTGTTGTTCTTGCCATCATCCCCTGTTTTGTAAAAAATGTAAAATGAAAATCTTTTTATTTTATAAAATTGATTCCCTCTTTTGTTGTTGTTCCCATTTTAGCTAAACATTTTGAGCTTTTTGTTCCGTAGAATAGAAGGAAATCTTGGTCAATTTGATTTAGAGTGCTGCTTTTGATCATTGTTGTTGTTGTCATCATTCCTTATTTGATAAAAAATAATTTTTCAAATTTTTAGGCACGGGCACTGATTCCTTTGAGAAATTTTGATTTTTTAAATATTTTATTTCTTTTCTGTCAAACTTTTACTAATAAATCTTTTAGCGTACAAATTCTCTTAATATATTAATCTAAAATATGTGAAAATTAAATATAAAATAAATATTTATAAATAATATTTTTTATAGTTTTAATTTGATATATCTTAAATGCAACCACATTTTCATTAACAATGTAGCTGTATTTGACGATATTAATATATCATTTTAAAGTTTATTAATTATAAAAATTTTCTATTACTTACGTGCTATTAAAAATCTTTATAATAATATCATATCCTTGACATTGCCATTAATCAATATTAGCGGAAAGCACGTGCAAAACTCTTCGTGACAAATGATTTTCACAATAGATGGTTTGAAGATAAAATTGAAATATTGGATAATAAAGATTAAAAAATAATAAAATTAACAACCATAATAGGCACATTGACTACGCATATCATCAATATGTTTTGGAAAATCGATAAAAGTGATGGTGAGACCTTTTCGCTTACCAACATAGAAATAATAGTTTTAAACTACATTGTAAATATTGGAAAGAGGGTGTTCCTTGATAAACAACTGCGAATAATGATATATGCAAAAATTACCATTATCTAAAAAAAATAATCGTTAAGTTGATTCTATCAAACAAAGTAAAAAAACCAGTAAGGTCGTTAAATTTTCCAAAAGAGACGCTAATAAACTTTTTCAATCAACTTTAATTCAATAGCTAAGTGAGTCGGAGTAGTGTGGTTTTAAATTTTCCAACTAGAATTACATATTCTTATTAATTTCAAGAAAACACTGGACAATTTTATTAACGTCACCTTAGTTTCCCTGTATTTATAATACGCGAGAGTACGAGTTGAAATAAATATATTATAATGTTTTACCTGCATTGATTCAAGGACTTATTAATCAAAAGACCTTAAAAGTCAACATTGTTTGTTAATTTTCAAAAAATTTTAAATAAATAATAATAATGAATATAACTTAGATATAGTAATATCTATTATAGATTAATTAACGACCTATTTACAATTTTGGAAAAAGAAAAGAAAAAAACCACCACCCACCCCATCTTCCTATCCCAAGCTCCCGGTATCCTTCCAGCGGCAACCCAGGACGGAAACTTCCACCTCTCGCTTCCCGCTTCCGGAGGCGGAAGACGAAGGACTAGGGCAGTAGAAGAAAGAATGGCTGGTGCTGCTTCTTTCAATGTCACCTCCACACCTAGTCTCCATTCTTCTTCCACCTCATTTCTGTCGCCAAGGACGGCGACTTTCCCGATCAGAGTTCCGATTCTCCCACGGCCACATCGCCGCTCTCACTTCACGAGTAAGAAACTTCAATACGATGCTCCGTTTGGTTATAATTCTGGCCTTTGTTTTGGAGTCTGAAGTAGTTTCGTAGTGCAGAGATTTATGCTCTCACCAGCAATGACATCAAGGTTGGAACCAATGTCGAGGTCGACGGGGCGCCGTGGAGGGTTTTGGGTACGAATGCTTCTGTGGGTTTATATACTCCCCGAGTTCATAATGGGAGCTAATTTTTTTTCAAGTTATCAGCGGGGTGGACGTTGGGATTTTTCTTTCCGAGTTCGTGGTTTTTTTATTACGCGAATATAATGCACCATTGCGACAAACGAAAACAATTGATACTATGCTTACGCCATTTCGCACTCCCATAATTTACTCAGATGAAGTTAGTTTGCATGGACCAGACAGTATTACGACTTTTTCAGAGTTCGTAGAGGTGAAGAGTCAATTAGCATGCGACTAAACATGAAACGATTTGTATTCAAGATTGAAAACCAACAGTTTCCCAGGCCAATGGAAAAGATATATCACAAGGTAGGTTCATCAATCATCGTTGCATTAGCAGTCGGTATGGTTCTGTCTATTTGAAGTGATAAAAGACCTTCATGGTTGAATAAAGCCGGCGTAGGTGACAGATTTATTGGATAAGCAGTTGGAACGGAAATGGAGACATAGGCACCACTTGCTTTGACCTTGATAAGCCTCTCTTCTTAAGAGCACCAGCAAATATGGGCTTCCTTGGGATAGTTCTAAATCCTACACTGGAAAATTGTATGGGATGTAATATGTGGCTGGTAGTTAATGTATTGTAGGGTTATTCAAGGGATGACTTATTGGAAAATGGTTTGTGTTAGAGTTTAGGTTTAGGGTTACTGTATTGTTTCTGTGCAGGATGTAGCATACACATGCTTTTGCAACATCAACATGTACAAGGTTTAATAGTCATGCCATATTTTTATTTAATTCACACCATTACTTACAAGGATTCTCGAGACACATCTAACAAAATGTGATATTGTTTGTTTTTTGTTATATGCTGGACTATTCATCACTATGCACTGATAAAAGAATTTCTGTACATCTTTCATTCTCCATCGCCATTATTGTCTTTCACATCCTCTGTTCCCTTTTTTCCTTCTTATGCATGTTTTACGTTGACATTCCAATATATCAAAGATATTTACAATGGTTGAGATTAATTCTTGACATTCTTGGTCACAGAATTTCTTCATGTGAAGCCTGGAAAAGGAGCTGCTTTTGTCAGGACTAAAATGAAGAATTATGTAACTGGGAGTACCGTTGAGAAAACCTTTCGTGCTGGAATTACAGTAAAATGTCTTAGTTCCATATGTTACATCTGCACAACTTATATTTGAGGATTTTATGTGACAAACAGATGAAAAGTCTTCTGCCTGCAAACTTAATTGATTTGCTTAACTTATCAAACGTCAACATACATCGCATCACAGGGATCTGATTATTTCTAAGTTCTGCAGGGCCTTCTCCATAGAAAAACCTACCTACCATTCCCATATAAAGAAAGTGACCTGAGAATTTCCAGACTTATATGATATTATTCACTGTTATGGGAACATGAAAAGTTCATTCAATTTCACCAGTCTTCCTACACCAATGCAATATATTCTTTAGTCATGTCTTGTTTTAAGGAAACTATATGTATAAGTTTTTCTCCCACCCATACATTTATTTAATCATTCATTCATCCTCAAAATAAATTTAAAATCCTTACAACAGCATTGTCCATCCCCTTCCAACTCTCTTCCAATCCACAAAGCATTTTACATCATTGTTTCTCCTTTAGATCGCCATTCTCATGTGTTGCAAATTGCCATTGTAGTGTGCTACATGCAACTCCGTGCTGATGAGGGCTTCTCCCTCATGATCCAAAAATGGGATCACACATGCTATCCTAAAATGGGATCACATGTGTCATCCCTACTTGGGAACACTGGTGTGATCACTAGCATGATCCAAAACAGGATTGCATGCATAATCCTGCATAAACATTGCCAATGCAATCTCAAAACATGACAATGCACGTGGGATCACTTTGAGTTTCATCTTGGGTCGTTTGAGGTCTTTAAAATTTTATCTTGTATGGTGTTGTCTAATATCAGCCTTATCCAAGGTAGGTAACTGTATCATGATTCACCCAAAACAAACCAACCGAAAAAATAAATTTTGTTTGGATGGGAATGAATCAAGAAAAGGATAATGTTGCATACCATATCTTGAAGCAATGTTACTCCCAAAATTTGGAATACTCTATAATCAGCATGCATAATTTTTTTTTCTTTTGAGCAGTTTCAGTGTACCTTGTTTTCTTTCCTTTCTCTTCTTTCTTTTGTTTCCTTTTTGAAACCATTGCTAACTTTTGTTGGCCTTTTGTCTTTCTAGTCTATCTACCTCTTGTGCAAGTCTTCTTGATTTTCTCTTTTTCAATAAAATTTTTGTTGCTGCTCAAAAAAAGCATGCTTAATGTGCATGAAGACAAGCAACTAGAAAAAGAAATTCACAACAGTTTAGAACACCTGATGCTTTTATATTTTTGTCATGATTTTGTTCGCAATGTTGAAATAGGGTTCTGCATATATTGCTTGTAGGATTTGTTTGAGTCTGTCCCCGAAAGAGTTCTTAGAATAACTTTTGATTTTTATTTGTTATAGGACTTCAGTAAGTTGGTTCAGTTTCCTGTCATGAAATTGTAAGAGTCGTGAATCTTTCTCAAAATAGAAGATTCAAAACCTGTATTATGCATTAGTTTGCACATGTATTACAGCATACCATTGTTTTTATACCTATATGTAGATAATTTAAAATGAAGCAGAAAACTTTCCAGTGCTATTTACATGCATGTTTCTCCTTCATTCCTTGGAAATTGCATTAAACAAGAAATCCAGGTTGCATTCCATGAATTGCTCCATTTTTTGTGCTGTCAGATGCACTGAATTTTTTTTGCTACTTAATATGTACTTTTTGACCTTTAAGTTTTACCTACATTTCACTTTTCTTTTAGATAAATGAGGCAAATGTAATGAAGGAAACTAAACAGTTCACATACAAAGATGGTTCTCAGTATGCTTTCATGGATCTGGTACGTTGCTGCCTCACCTCTGAAAGTACTGTAGTAGAGTTATATAATTCAACGTTATGAATACTAAGCAAAAAGCAACATAAACTGACCCGTGATTTGATAACAAATATGGCAGTCATAAACCTCAATTCATTATTAAGATGCCTTTCATTTTTTGTAGTCTACTTATGAGGAAAGTCTTCTAAGTGACAAAGAGGTTGGGGATAAAACAAAGTTTTTGAAAGAAGGAATGGACTGCATATTGCTCTTCTGGAATGGACGGGTATATGCTGTTATCCTTTTCCCTTTTCATATCAACATTTTTTGATCCATCTAATGTAGCCATGAATTGTTAATAATTCATCATATACTTCTTAGTTTTGACAATGCATCATCACCGCATTATCTAGCAAGTCTGCTGGAGCAATTCTTGATCAAGTAGTTTCTCATATATCCATTTTGGGGATGCTGTGGACGTATACTGACACAATATAGACTTATGTATATCTCTTTTCTGAAGTAATAATTTCTTTTCAGGTTATAGACTTTGAACTTCCGATCACAGTTAAACTGATTGTGGTTGAGACAGACCCTGGCTTGAGAGGTGACACTGCACAAGGTAATTAATCATATTTGACTTTCTAGAACCTCTACCAGCTTCAATAGAATGCATAACATGTGTTTTCAGACACCATTGCCACCAAAAACATGAAAGTTCCAGATCTCTGTTTCATGACTGGAACATGGAAATCAGTTTTATTTGAAAGCTGTCACTGATGCATGCTGTTGATTGAGTAGATCCCAACAAGATAAATATAGAAGTGAACAAAATAAAATTTGAATTTCCCTTTTGAGCAATCATTATGGTAAATAATATTTGCTATATTATAAATCATTTTGGTTTTGGAGTGGTGGTCATGAATCATTTTGGTTTTGCAGTTTGCACTAGTAGAAAAAGTTATTTGAATGAGTTTATGTGTTTTAAATAATATGATGTTGAAGTGGAGAACGCTTCAACATGATTTTGGAGGAACTTTTCCTCCTAACTATAAACTAGTGGCAAAATAATTGTTCTATACATGTTTTCCTTTTCATGCAGGGGGGACAAAACCAGCAACACTTGACACTGGTGCTGTTGTAAATGTCCCATTGTTCATTAATTCTGGTGAGGAAATATTGGTGGATACGAGGACTGGACGGTATATGAGCCGTGCATAAATATCTACAGCCTACAGAACATTTTACATTTTGGTATGGAAAGAGGTACAATATTGTTTTGTGTGAATTCAACTTCTTTTCTTAAGAACAGAACTCAATAATTCATACAGTAAATAGAAAATGTATTACCTTTGTACCTTAAGAGATGTATACAATTCTGAAAATTTTCCATCTCATCTTTGTATCTCACAAGATTTTCAAGTAAAAAAGGATGAACATGAACTTCCGTTTGGTTTCTTTTGTCTGATCTCTAACTTCTTATCCATTAGCTTTTCCTTTCACAGCCAGATTCTTCCATGTACTTTCTGCAATCAAATTGATGCATTTTATTCTGTAATATTGGTTTTTGATGCCAAGGTGTTTGGATGTATGAAATCTCTGTGTATTGATGTATTTTTACTTACACTCCTGACTCCTGTGTCGGAAACCATGATCAATTTCTCCAACATCTGAGTGCGACATGATCTGCCACGCACCTTCAAGGTTGGGGTCATTCACAAGCCTGAATTTCCTTTCCTTTCTCTCCTTTTGATGTTAAAGCAGTAAATTGGTTTCAGTAATTTCTCTAGAACTCTTGACAGCTTAAAATGGTTCCTGGAGACTTGGTGGTTGTTTGTTTCCATTGTTTCTGGTTGAATCTCTTGCAATGGCTGAAATGTCGGTAGTTGTGATGTTGGCTGGTGCATTGGGAATGGTGATGATAATTGCCTCTTCAACATTGCCTTGTTAAGCTCGATCTGGATTGTTAGTCTCTCAAACTCATCACATAGTGCGCTATGCTCATCGCCAAAACTCGTGCACACACTTTGCCTTGTTTCCATCCTATTCATTGCGCAAATGCCCTTCAGATATCTGGTTTTGGGGTTTTCTTCTGATGTAGAAGATGAATCACGGGGGTTTGGGATTTAATACCACCCTTTTCCTGTGTGGAAATGCCAGATTTCCCCTTTTTTTGGGATTCTCACAGAACCACTGACTGTTTTTTGTTTCTGCTTTTTCTGGAACTTTTTGTTGTTTCTTGCATGCTTTATTATCGTTGTTTCTTTCTATTAGGGTAGCATGATGCTTCCTTGATGGCAGCTATCCAAGATGCTAACTTGCACTATGTGGACGTCTGAAGAACTGTAAACAAGGACAAATAAATGTTACTTCTAAGCTACTTTCAGTTTGTGATTTCTGTAAGGAGAGAGGCAACAAGGAATTGGAGAAAAATTTGAATTGTAGCATACTAGTTGTATTTAAAGCTTACGAGAATAAATGATAAACTATTAACGATTTTAACACTAGCAGAATATACTTGAAAAGAACAATTACAAGGTTGATATCTCTTGATAATTTGGTGAAATGGTGTGTGCAGTTTGTTGTTAATCCGTAGTGCTTTGAGTTTACAAAACCCCAACATCCCACAATTATGGCTTGTGATCGTTTTCTGGCTTCTGGAGTGGTAATACTTTCCTCGTTTGGTAGAAGTTGGGTATTAAGACCTTGACTTCCTATTTTACTCATGGTCATTTCTATTTTCTAGCATTTCTCAGAAAAATCATTACTTGTTAGCATTCATTTTTAACATGGTTTTAGCATTTCTTAATTTCGCAAAGAGACATATCTAGACTTTTCATGATCTTGGTTTTGCCATACAAGTGAGATGGTAATGTGGAAAAGGCCTACTTCTGTAAAGCCTGTTTAAAGTTGGTTTCCGTGTGCTTCTAACGAAAATATTACAAAACAAACCATAGGTGTTGCAAGTACAAAAGGATGACAGGTCATTTTCTTGTTGTAGGAGTGGTAATGGTAAACTGTAACAAGGCAAATGCTTGCCTTCAACCCTGAAAAATGTTCACATATAAAAGTTGGGAGTCAGATGCTGTTGCTCAGTTGAAAACATATGCCTTGCTTGATTTCCAAGAGAGCGCCATGCTGGACCTAGAAAGAAATCAATCGCACGTGGGAGTGTTACGACACAAAGTGGGAGACAAGCTTCATCAACGATAAAGATTCAATTGTAGGCAAGCATTGCAGCATCTTCTCTGCTCACATGGTTCTCTTTTTCTCCTCTCTCTCTCTCTCTCTCTCTCTCTTTTTCTTTCTAAAAAATTGGAGGCAAGCTTCATCAACGATAAAATTATTTAATATATATATTATTATCTTTAATCAATTAAAGATCTATATGTCACATGATGTCATCGTGGAAAAAATGAACAGAGCACCACTTTTTCCCATGGAGACGCATCAATAGGTGAGGTGACGTTCTGGTCTTGAATAAAGTGGCTGCTTTGATAACTTGTAATAGGTGAGATATAAATTACATGTGGAGAAGACCCCACCCCACATCTCTCCCTCATCAACGATTCCAAGTATTTCCTTTCGACACCACACTGGCTGAAATCTTCGTCTTTGCTTTGCTTTTCCCGTTCTTTCCCGTATTTTTCTTTCACTGTATCAAGGTTTCCTGCCTGTTTCAATATTTTTCTATAACGGTAGTATTTTTTAAAAATTATACTATCTCACTTTTCTTTAGAAAACCTGTATTGTCTCAGTCTCACTGATGGCGTACATGCATTGTCTAAAAACTGTTGCCATACATATTTCAATCTTTAAACTAGTAGCTATAAAAGTTCATTTTGAACAACGGCGCATCGATATTCTTATTTTTTTTAATAAAAGTTTCTTGGCCTAAGAAGAGTATAGATAGATCGTTAACTAGGAGGGACGGCAGCAAGATTCATATATTATTCATTGTTAAAAAAGAACACTATCATTAGAAAAAAACATATTTAAATTCATAAGCAGTGAAGGTCCTCAGGTTCTTTTCCCTCCGTTCATAATGACTTCTGCCGGAATTATTTATTACTACATCCTCTATTCCAAGAAGAAGAAAAGTGGGGGAGCCGTATTAATGCAGGCCACCGAGCACATTGATGCCATCACCATCACCATCACCATCCTCCATGCAGGGATCTCACCCACCACCATGCGAGTTGCATCTTCTCCTCTCCCACCAGAAGATAATTTAATCTCTAGTGCCAACATGATTTCTTTCAGTCTCCTCAACATATATACAAAAAAAAGGGGGGGACAATATGACAATCTCGTAGCTCTTAACCCCAGTCTGATGCTTTTGAGTTGGTTGCGCATTTCACCTTATTTTTTGACCACGATCACGCTTGTATGTAATTTTTGACGTGGTGGAGGGAATGGCTCTGCTCCTGCTCCTCCAAAGTTCGGATGCATGAGTAATTGTGATATTCTTAATTTTATCGGAAACCACGTTATCAAAAGAATACTAAATATTGCAGATCTGTGTCGTCCTTTTTTTTACAGCTACAAAGGTAAGAGGACAGACCTGCCTTTTGTTGTTTCGCACCATGAACGAGAACATTTCCGCTCGGTTCCCTTCTCTTACTGGTTTAAGGAAAAGTTGTAAGAGTTCAGTCGGAACCATGTGCTTGGCAGGAACTTTGATCTGTCAATTTCTTTTATTTTTCACTCACGTACTGAAAAAAAAATAAAAATTGAAATGGTTCGTTTTACCAAGTAGAGTGACTCATGATCTTCTCCGTAAGTAATTCCAACTTCATAGAACGTTATCATAAAATACTACTACTCACATACCGAAAAGGAAAAATCTATAAGAATACCTTTTTACGGTTCTTTTTGGCAATGATAATGTTTCTACTTGAACTTGGAACATAGGTTCTTTCCTTCAGAGTGGAGTACAATTTTTTTGTTTAGTTTTGCTCATATAGAAGTTTCCTGCCGTATGGACCATGATCCCCAATACCCATCTCAACAGTTGTGAGATTTAAGTGCTGAAAGATGCACGATTTCGATTTATTTTCAGCGCATTTGAAAGCCACACATATGATTGTCAATCGAGTGCACAATGTTCTGCCTAGACAAAAGCCTGAGATGTGCACATGCCATGGCCCTTCAGTGAAGAGTTCTTTTATCTTTTGTTCACTGACTCATTCCAACAAACACTTCGTGCTTGTAATCTTTTTGAGTGCTCCAACACTTTCACTCCCATGTGGAGTGGACTACCGAGCTTCTTCTCATGCCAAACTTTTGTTTTACTCAACAGCTATGACTCAATGATTCTTTCTTCTTCCTTCACTAACATCACTGCTTTTTTTGTGCTGCATCTGTGCATTGTTTGCAGCACCAGAGAATCTCAGCTTATAGGTTTTATCAACTCTTGACAGCTTTTTGACTTGAGTAAAAAGAAATTAGGAACTCAGCAGGCCATTTTGGCACCTTTTTATAATGGTGATGTTTTTATCAACCATGCTATCTTATTATTTATAAAATCAAGTTACTTTTCAACAATTGTTTCAACAAATACTGGGTTGAGTTGAACACTACAATTTTTATAATATTTTTGGTTATATTTAAACCCTAAATGCTGCTGAAAGATGAATGATACTGTCTGTTCTGTTGTTGTTGTTGTTCCATTTTTCTTAAAACATTGGAAGGAGGTTCTCCTTCCAGCAAGTATAATAGTTTTTGAAAAGAAAGTTGTTGAATTCTGCAGTGGTCGAGCAGGTATTATTCCAATCGCCTTGCATGTGGAAGGAGAAGCAAGCGGAATAATATGGTGTGGATGTACAGCTGGAGCTATGCCTTCTCAACCCAAACTAATATTCCCTCCTCAATTTTTTTGGTATAATATTGAGTTGGACCAATCGAAATTGGTATTCTTTTTATATGATTGTAAGAAGGGAAAACTTTACAAATCTGTGATTTTACAGTGATTTTAAGATGATAGTAAGAATCTTCAGATTTTAACAAACCGTATAAAATTCATTTGAAATCTTTCCTGATCATCTCGATTTTACATCGTATTTGAGTCAAAATAAGAATCTTGTCAACTGTGCAAGTTCAGCGCTTACCCTGTTATGTGAACTAAATACGATGATTTAACTAAGTTCTTTTGTTGATGTTTTCAAATCTTATAATATTAAAAGTGAATTGGTATGATATATCTTGTGATATTGAAGTTCAGGTTCCGTCGCTGATTTGGAGGGAACTTTGAAAGGAAGAGACACATTATTTGTCAATTTTAGAAAGAAAAAAAGAAGAAGGCGAATTAAAGCAGAAATATTTGTCGTCACCAAACCCCAAAAAAAGACGAACACAATTGACAAAAGAAGAAAAAGGCATGGCAGAGAGACAAAGTTCCAAGAGAATACCGTCAAAATTTCGTCTGCAAGACGATTACTTCCCTGTCAATGGGAGATAATGCATTTTCCACCCTGTAACACTTCAAAAAAGAAGAAAAAATAATTCCAACCTGGGCAAAAAGATCATTTCTGCCTTCTAGAATAAATCGTATTCATATGATCTCATAATAAATCACATGCTCCAGCAACTACTTTGCTTGTTTGGTAGATACCAGCCACAATTCAAAACTTTGGGTTGTTGAGGTCCCCAAAAATGCCAACGAATGATTAGAATTTTCAATTGCATGCCAGATCTAGAGAACTCTTTTGGGTGTTTTGAGAACTACAAGTATTCATGCCTATAGAGAGCCTTGCGCATCAGTGACCAGGACAGAACTCGGCACCAGGGGAGAAGAAATCAAAGAGGCAGGGCACTTTTTAGCAGAGAAGTGGTAAAGTTAGGGCAAACAAATGCTAAGGGAAGCAAAAGTAATCACACACAAGAAGAAAGGAAAGCAATATTAGGTTCCAACAAATAGAGAGAAGCCTGGTGAATAGGAATCCAGAAAGAAATGAAACAGAAACTGACATTTGTGGCAATTACATTTCCAACAAAACCTCCCAACTCTCGTTCAATTCCTAAGCATTCTCACCATGATCTGTAGACGTCTAACTGGATTCTTCTTCGCCTGGAAACCTCCTCTTGTTTATAATCTTCAGCATGGTTTTACCACATTTCATAATTAAAAAGGAAAGAAAGAAAAAAAAAACAGATCCAAAAGCTTAGCACAACTCCTCTTGGCTGTCTTGAGGAGATCTGATCAGTTCCAAGATGTTTACCACCTCAGCCATGTCTGGACGGTTCGATGGCACCTGAGAAGTGCAAATCAAACCAAGCTTCATCACCGGTACTGCTTCTTCTGCTGGAAATTTACCCTGAAGCCTCCCATCAACGCACTCTTCCACTCTTCCCTCTTCCAAGGCACCCCTCACCATGTCACACAAAACCACTACATCATCTTCCATGTACTCCACAGGCCGCTTTCCTGTCACAGTTTCTAGCACCAGCACCCCAAAGCCATAGACGTCGCACTTCTCTGTGATTTTTACGGTACGACAGGCGAATTCTGGAGCCATGTACCCAAGTGCACTTTGAATCTTGCTGCTGAGCACATAGCGATCCAACATTGGCAGCAACTTCGCCAGTCCATAGTCTCCGATTTTTGCCTCACCAGATTCTTCTATCAGGATATTGCTTGATTTCAAATTGTAATGTATGATGTTCAACTGATGAAGGTGCATCAGGCTCCTTGCAGTTCCAAGAATGATATCAAATCGCTCCTGCCATGAAAGAAACCTCCCCGAGCTATCATGAAGATGTTTATGTAAACTCCCGCCAGAAACAAATTCATAAATTAGGAGCTGCAATGATGGTGTCCAGTAATAGCCCTCAAGGGACACAAGATTGTGATGCCTCAATTTTCCCAGTTTCTTTACTTCCCTCTCAAAATCTTCTTGTGACTTGACAAGGCTTGACACAGTGAGCTTCTTGATTGCAACTGGCCTACCATCTTGGAGCACGGTTTTATACACTGCACCAAAACCCCCACGACCAAGCTCACAATCCTTGTTGAGAACGGCATGTGTTCCAGCACTAAAATCAGGGTTATCACCAGAGAACATAACAAGCTTTCCTGAATTGGCATCAGTAGCAGGAGACCGACTATAGTAGTCATCAGAGAGTGCAAGAGCCGTAGCTGAATGGGAGGCAGCAGACGTCCGAACCTGCAAGTTCAGCACAGTAACAGCAATGACACCAAGGGCGATCAAGGCAGCAGCTGCTATAGCAATCACAGCAGATATGCTCAGTATGATCTTCTTCTTCTGATGGAAGTTGGATGAGATCGTGGGGTTAGCAGATGATGTGGTTGATGAGGAAGAGTTGGGATTGAGAACAATCGGCTTCGGGAGTACAGCAGGGCAGGAGACATTAACAATGGAGCCACAAAGCGAGGGGTTATCAGATAAGGAAGATGTTGGAATGGTATTGAAGAAATTTCCAGCAGGGAGATCACCAGAAAAGTTATTGTGAGAGATGTTGAACTCAACAAGGTGGGCAAGGTCTGAAAGCTTCTTGGGAAGTACCCCTGAGAATTTGTTATGGGAGAGATCTACTGTCTGAAGGTTGGTGAGGTTAGCTACATTGGGAGGTAATGGACCTGAGAGGTTATTCCACGAGAGCATCCTGCACAAACACATATAACGTGCAAGGTAACACATCCAATTAGCTGCTAAATCGAAAATTACTTTATGTTGGTGAAATTTGAAGTAACACTAATGCAGGACAACCAAAACCATACAAAAGTTAAATATCTTAACGAATGAATTTAAACTTTTCAAGCAAAAACACAAGACCAATTCAGTCCTGGACTAGCAAATTTAAATCAAATCTTTAATTTCGGAAAATTGTGGATTTTCGCAGCAAAAAAACATGGACACTGTAATGGTAGGCTTGGTTGATTAGCAGTACATATTTATCTGATGCAGGTTGAGTTTCTTACGCTTCAAATGTAGGATCATAGAAAGGTTCCTACCACGTCAAAAAACTTTATCACAACAAGGGTAACTTACTGAGGAGAATCAGGTAAGGCAAGAATGACGGAAACTTACAATGATCCAAGCGAAGAGCAGTCCTCGATTTGAGTGGGGATTTGTCCAGTGAGGAAGTTCTTCACCAGAATAAGTTGCTTCAAAGAAACTGCACCTCCTATCTCCGGTGGAATGATTCCGGTGAGGTGGTTGCCACTGAGATCAAGGAGTTCCAATGCCTTTAATTCCCCAATGGTTACTGGAATAGAACCATTCAAAGAATTACGGGCAAGATACAATTGTTTCAGGCCACGAATGTTCCCAATCGCTTGAGGAACGCACCCAGAAAAGGAATTGCTCGAAAGTTGCAGCAACTTGAGCGTCTGATTTGGGGAAGAACTAACTTGTATTGTTCCATCGAGCTTATTCTCGGAGATTAGAAGCTCCTCCAAACCCAAAGAAAAAACCCAACTTGGAAGATTACCGGTCAGCGCATTCCGGCTGAGATCAGCAGTCACGAGGCTGCCGCAACCAGACATCGACTCCGGCAAGCTCCCGGAGAACCCATTCTGAGATAAGTCCAGATATTTCAACGCTCGAAGTTTTCCTAGTGAATCGGGCACATTACCTGAAAACCCATTGCCCGACAGATCCAAATGCTCTAGACTATCCAGCTCCCCAATCCACGCTGGGACCTCTCCGGTGAAGGAATTGCTTCCCAGACTAAGAAAACTACACATGGAAAGCTTCTGAAGAGTGTCCGGAAGCGAACCAGACAACTTATTCCCGCTCACATCAAGCGATCTCAGAAGTGCAAAAGCACCGAACTCGTCAGACAAACTCCCCGTGAGCTTGTTTCCTCTCAAGCTCAGCGTTCTCAGATTTGAAAGATGACTCAACCCAACGGGTATGTCACCGTCCAAAGCATTCGCTGAGAGATCAAGCGATCTCAGCCCATTCAAACCCCACAATCCAACTGGTATCGAACCTGACAACCTGTTCTCAGAGAGATTCAGTGAGGCAAGCGTCGAGCAAGCGCCGATACTAGGCGGGATCCCGCCGGAGAACCCATTTTTCGCGAGACTCACCTCCGACAATGACCTACATTTTGCGAAAAATCCGTTAGGCAGAGGGCCGGAGAGACCATTTTCGCTAAGATCCACAGTCCGGAGGCTCCCGAGCCGGGAGAGATCAGGGCTGAAACTTCCAGTGAGGTTGTTCCTTGAAAGGGATAGCTTCCGGAGAAACTGGAGCTGGAGGAGACCACGCCCTATCCTCCCGGAGAGGGCGAACCCGTCGAGGCTAAGCTCCGTGACACGGTTTGTCCTCGGATCACACTTGACACCGGACCACCCACATGGGTCATCGTCGTCCTCGTTCCAAGACGCGAGTTTTGCATTCGAATCGTGGATGTCGGCCTTGAACACGATCAACCCCAGCACATCATCATTCAAAGTAGGATCTAGAGAAAATGCAGATGTTGAAGGAAGCAGGTCGAGGACAAACAGAGCAAAAACCACCAATGAAGTCATCTTTCGGATTCGGATCTCTCGGGTTTCAGCAGCAGAACAGCATTTCGAGGAGACGTCAATGAAAACCTAGTTCCTTCTCCCCTTTCTCTGCCTCCTCACCGGTTCTGGACCAGAGAAGAGGAATGGCGATAATGGGTAGGAAAAAGCCGAACAGAAAAAGGCTGAAACTTGCACTGGGCGACTGGGCCGGGAACTACGATCCGTGTAGCAAAGAGCCAGAACAAAACGCAAATGGTAGTGGAGAACAGCTTGGAAAAAATCACAACTAGCAGACTGCAAACCCTAGACCAGCGACAACAGTTCAGACACGACCTTCGCCTCCCGGAAACCCGAAGGAGGAAGGAAAAAAAAGAAGGTAGAAACCTCACCCCAGAACCTCTCCACTTGTCAATGCGACTCGTCACCGTGGTCGACTTCGGTAAGGAAAGTAGAATGGCGGTGTTTGGCCGTGGAATAGATATCCGGAGCAAGGGAAGAAGAAGAAGAAGAAGAAGAGGAACGAAGCGGAGGAACAGCCGAAGAGGAGTGGAAAGAAAGGGAGAGAGTAGAGTTTTTTTTTTTTTACAGGAGACGGGAAAGTGGAGATTAGTCGAGACGGCCAGTGCCAGTGCCATGTCTTTTATCACTCGCCTTGCCTACGTGGGCGATAGCACCAGAGTATATGGAATCCGACGTGGACGATTACGTGCCCCGACTAAGGTTACCAAAATACCCCTCATAGCTACAGTACTCGTATTTATTGCAAATTGCATTCAATGTGCTTTGCACGTGAATCCACAACTTTCTATTTTTGAATATTGTTTTTTTTTTTGGATGGTGCGTTTGAATTTGAATACGGAATCTTTTACCTTATAATTATCGAAAAAAATCTTTTACCGTGTAATGAACTGGAAAATCAGTTATTTTATTTCACTGTTATCATAGATGATTTGTATTGCTTTAAAAATTTTCAAACCTACTGTAACTGTACCTCACCTACTGCATTCTCTTTGCCAATGGTTTTGAAGTGTAAATCAAGAAATTTCTTATGATAAATTCAGTCCTCTATCAATAAAATAACCTTACGTAAATAACTAAAAACATGTGTTTGGTCGTTGAGTTCACAGTTTCCTAAAAAAAAAATTGTAAAATAGTATCGTTTATATTTCTTGATAAATTTTATATAAATACAGAGAAAAAAATATAAAGAAAGCTTCGAAAACTTACCGCAAAAATCCATTATTGTAGGTATTGGAAAGAAAATGGGTACATATATGATATATTTGTATTATAAAATATAAGCGTGAAACAGCAGGCACTGATATTAAAGACTATAAGAGAAGAAATTAACGAATTCCTATAAGTCATAACTTTATACCAAATGTCCTCTTTGAAATCACATTTGTTTATTTTAATTAAGATAATTCAGGGAGAAACATCCTAGTATATGCTCTACTCACCAATGATATAATTTTGATTGATAAAAGTAAGGTAAAAAAAATTAACGAAGAATGAGAATCATAAGGAGATATTTTAAAATCCAAATAAATAAGATTAAGTGGGCCCAAAATTTACATAAACATTATCTTTAAAAATATATTATATAATGATAATAAATAACATCATTACGTGTAATGTACATGTGCTTTTCGCTGATCTTAAAAATGACAATCTTGGTCTTGTTTGCAAATGTTTAAAGTCTCTTTCCAAAATCCAATAATTTCTTCTCGTTATTTTATAACCTATGTAAACCTGCAATTCAAAATTCAAACCCGTATAACCTTGAACGATAAAGAAAATCAAAACGCGTAAATCCAAACCAGTGCGGCGTAGGACAATACCATCGCAGTGAAAAAATTTACATTACAAGCGTTTTTCAAAACTGACTTGATCAAGTGGTCATTTCCTGGTATTAACTAATAAGGTTTTTAAAGTTCACAGAGAATGAACTTTTTAGATTCAATTCAACTTGAATTACTATTAATAATAAAAATCCATATTAAAAAACTAACTTGACCGATTATAATAATTCGAAGAAAATTCTAATTTTACCGAATGTAAAAAATAATATCATTATATTCCAAATCTACTACACAATTTAAAATAGCTCTATCCCTGGAAATGATAGTATTTATAAATTTTATTAACATCTGGATATGATTTAAATTAATGCATAATAAATCTTTTCACTTAACATTGATTTTAAGATAGATTATTTTACGTAATATTAGAGAAAATTTACATATATTCATCTGTAAGATATTTATAAACTTAAGATAAATTACGAGAAAAGTACGATAAATATCCATTAATCAATTTCAAAATAGATTATTTTACGTGGAAGGATTGAAAAATTAACCCAGCAGGAAAACATATAATTGCGGTGCGGTTCGAACTGCGACCCTTCTTCTTAGCCCGCTCCCCGAGCCGGTGGGGCCCGTGCGCAGTGCCGGCGAGCTGGTCCGGTTAGTGCGGTGGTGGGTCGTCAGGTCATTGATGGGGGCGCCATCAATGCCCTCCCTTTGCGTTGGTTGCGCCGCAATCAATGTTTTTTTTTTTTTTTTGGGGGGGGGGAAAGGTTGAAGCGCCGCAATAAATGTCCTACCCACCCGTTATAATTACTTGCTCCGCATATTGTCTAATGAGATTCCCCCTTTTTTTAAATAAAAATAATATTATTATTTATATTTTTATACTTTTTAATAGCTAATAATTAATTAAACTTCCACCGTTCACTTTATTTGAAATTTGTAAAAACCTAAACCTACCGGAACAAAGATTTACGCGATGGAAAATATTTGAATAATACGCGACAGAGAATTCAATTCCATTTACTCGCTTACTTCTCTCTTGTCTGGTGGTAAATCGCTGTATCTGAGTAATATTTAATATCTAATTTTATACAACCGTAATATAAAATGTTTTACGTGTCGATGACAAAAATGATCTCTTACAAATTTAATAAAGAATATGAAACCATGCAACTTAAATACGTAAAATTGGTTACAATATTTCTCTTACTGATTTTTGTTTTTCGAATGATATAGTATTTTTGAAGTTGGAATAAATTTTTTTCACAAGGATATGGAAGAATAAAGTTTCGTTTGTAAGAGAGCGAGCGAACAGTCAATCAAACCACATAAATTTGTGACTACCTAGGCAAACTACTGTTGTTTAAAGT
This sequence comes from Cymodocea nodosa, assembly GCA_036874045.1. Taxonomy (NCBI): domain Eukaryota; kingdom Viridiplantae; phylum Streptophyta; class Magnoliopsida; order Alismatales; family Cymodoceaceae; genus Cymodocea; species Cymodocea nodosa. Next base: position 23,095,587 of record CM072338.1, on the reverse strand, counting down.
TACTCGTAGTTTGATTTGAAGTAGATTTGCTTATTGTTGTTATTATTTTTTTACTATTGCCCATGACGACCATCATCAAGAACGAGGGTATTTTTTTTCTTTTCTTCTTTTTCTCTGATCGTAAAAGTTTGAATTATAAAATCACCACCATCATCAAGTATGAAGATGCAGCTTGCAAGAACATAAATATGGTTTGATCCTCGATCTTGGGGGACGAAAACATCTTAATAGCTATGCTCGAAAACGCCCACCATTTATCAACAGAAAAGTAGATTAAAAAATCGTTGCAGATCATGGAATCTTGATCCAACTAACAGTCCTTGCATCTACGACATAAATAATGACTCATTAAATATGTGGTTGTAAGGGTCATTTGCGTGTCATTAATTTATATAGTGCGGTGGATGGGACCAATCCTCGTGGAACCTTGATGACAAACATTCATCACAGTATATATATATATATATGTGTGTGTGTGTGTGTGTGTTAATTGGTGTGGCATATAGATTTCATATCTATCCATTAAATTGCAAACTGATATCTTCCTAGGTCAGATCATTAATGAAGCTAAAATTGCATGTAATTAAAGTCTTTTAAACATCAGTGGAAGCTTCGTTGTAGTGTCTAACTTGCGAAGGTGGTGATCTCAAAAAAAAAGAAAGATATCTCTACAACGATGACTTATTAATTTAAGGATATATCTTTGGTAAATGCATCCGGTAATGAACATTGACGAGGGATACCAGAAGCTAATTTTCTCGAAAATAATAACTCATTTGAAATCACGGAGATAACGTTTTATGTGACATTGATAGAAGAGAAAAGAAAATTTAAATTTAAATGATATAAAATTTATCACTTATTAACAATTACAGTTAAATTAAACTTTCACGGAATATTAAAGTTACTCTGGTGCATTCACAACTACATATTTGTAAGCATACAAACAAAATTTCAAGTAAATGAAAGTATTAGAGAAAGTACAATGTTGGATAAAAAGAATGATAAAACTTGAACTTATATTGTTGATTGAATTGAATTTTTTCATGACATCAAAATAGGTTATTAGATAGCGTGGTCTACTTTTAGATATATAAAAGAGGTAAAAAAATAAAGGAATGCGTTAAAAAAGTCTAGAACTATCTATCATTTTCAAGGTACCGTCAGTTTCTCACGTTCGTTACCATTCTTCGACGACGGTAATTTTAAATGAGATAAAAATTCTAACAACATATGTTTATAATCACAACAAAAATAATTCTTACGGTTACTTCCAGCCCTTCGTGTAATTTAAAAAAAAAAAAACCATGAATACTTTCAAAAGATATTCTTTAAAGACGTCGGGGGGAGGAGGAGGAATTGATGATCACTGGTCCGCGTGCGGAATGCATTCGATCGTGTCGGTCCAACTTCGCGTCGCACGCACGTGACGTGTTGATGACACCCCGTCAAAGTTGAGACCATCGACAGTCGATCGACCTTGCAAAAGCATTTCCCTCTTCGCTGTGTTTTTATCGGGAAGAACGACCATGTAAGCTTTATTAAAAGAATTTACTGCCTTGCGTTCTTTTTATATCTGATAATATGTTATTTATTCTTATAACTAACTTTTTACTATTTTTTAAATATTTATTAATTATCTTTAACCTCCCGCCGTGACTTGTCCTAATACCCAACCGTTAAGTTCATAATTAACGTAAAAAAAATTGAAATTCTTATTTTACCCCTGCAGATAAAAAACTTGTGTAATTGGTTAAGCAAATAACAAAGACGAAGAGAAGAAGAGGGCGGGATGTACAACTAAATAATAATAATGATAACGATAAGAAAAGTAAATATTATTATTTATTATAATACAATAATAATAATAATAATAACAAATTGTTGAGAAAATGAAAATTGGTAATATATCTTTGGGGTATAAAATATGAGTCTCCAAAATGAAAACGAGATACTTTAGGTATAAGTATCTAAGATTTTATAAAAAAAATTAAAATTTTAGATATAAAATATAATATCTGAAAATAAAGTTAAAATATAAATATCCAAAGTGAAATTAAAAAATATATTAGATATAATAAATACAATATCTAAAAAAAATTTGAACGCTATATTTTAGAAAATGAGAATTTCACATGTATATGCGTGCGTAAGTGGAGGTAAAATAAGAATTTCACAACTTTTTAATGTTACCAAGAATATTGAAGATAATTGACAGATATAAAATAGAAAAATTATAAAAAACGTAAGGATAAATAGTACGTCGTCAAATATAAGGAAAGTACAAGGATATAGCATATTCTTATTGAAATTTACAAATGAATAGATACGACAAATACATTAGGAGTTTTATTTATTTACGTGACAACAGATACGTGACGATGTTGATTGCTAGATCGAGCCAAAACCGTGGGTCGTCCGATTCTGTCTCCGTGCATCTTTAGAAGTGAGGAATGGGATCACGGTCAGTGTTCGTATATGTTAAAAATCGAAGTGTTGCATGAGCAAAGCGTAGACACCTCTACGGCATACATTTTCTGCCTACCCCTTTCGTTTGTCAGCTTTTATTCCACAAATTTTTTTGCCTAATCACAAATATTCCCTCTACATGAATGAATTCACCCTCTCTCGTGATCTTCTACTAGATTCGAATGTTATCGAAGTACTGCGATCTGCCATCGAATTCATCCAACCGGTGTGCGAACAAACCTTAGTGCATATTTTATAAATAAATATCGCGCTAGTTACCGTCCTACGTGTGCCATTCCGTCCATTGTAAATAAATGACATGATTGTCGAACCACATTCCCTATTATGCCGTAAATCATACAAGATCATGCACTTTAGTAATAAGAATTTCTTTACCATTTTATCACGAATTCAATTTTTTTTTTTAAATAAAATATTCAATAAAAATAAAAACTGTTCTACAGTCACATCAAGACCGATTCGATCAGCCCGGAATACCAAAACAACGGTGAAGGGAGAGAGGCCTGAACCGGTTCTGGCCCATTCAGTCTAAATTGTAATACGAATTTGGGCCCGTCTCGTATTGGGCCGTGGTACGGGTGTCGATCATATCACCGACGTCAAAATAATCCATGACAGTGTAAGCAACTTAAAATAAATGAAATCGTAAGGGTGATCTGCATGAAATATGGTTTTTCTATTATATTCGTAGCTCTGTACTTTTCTGCAACAAAATTCCTCATCTATTTTTTTCCTCTTCTTTTTCTACGTCTATCAACAAAACATTTTCGAAAAAATCGTGATTTTCTTTAAAAACAGATATTATTCGTGAGGGGGAAAAAAAAAAAAAAAATCGTAGAGTCAAAATGCTGATACTTTCTTCCATTCAAACGGGCCTCACGTTTGATGTTATTCCATTTTAACAAAAATGTGTATCCTTTTGAAAATATTCCAGAGGTCTTGTTTGGATATAACAAAAGTTTTGAAACTAAATTCCTATTTTCAAATGAGCAAAAAATGTAGTTTTCTTTGAGAAAAAAAAAAAAAAAACTAATTTTTCTTTAATCGGAAATTTAGCGTAAAAGTACGGTTTTAAAATGTAAATTTTATTTGTAACCAAACCTGGGAGCTATGCGTTATTAAATTTATTGTCTTATTATTAAAAAAATGAAATCAAAGAAGTTATGATTGGATTTTTATTTTAATTATAATCTGTGAAAAAAGGTAAAATACAAATGAATCAAAACAAAGCACGAAAATAAAGTTTTTCCGTAACAGCACGCAAGCGATGGTCCGATGCATCAATATTTCATTTAAATAAATTTTATAAAATAATAATATAATATTATTTATTTATGAAAGATAAATACTTTATTAATCTAAATAGTATTCGTTTGTCTATGATCACTTGTTTATAGAAATTTTACTTGCAATTAACTACAAATTAAATTTCACTTGTTTATTCAAATCACTTTTCACTTTACATTAGGGTTTAGAGTATGTTACTTTTTATGTGATATAAAAACGATATACTAAAAAAAAAAAGATTTTTTAGGCGAAAATATAAAGGATAAATTTTATCTATAAATCAATTTGAAATTATTTTATTTCTATATAACAATGATTTTTCAACAGCCTAATTTGCGGATTGTAAATTTCTCTTGAAAGGTATTCGTATCATAGATCAATTAAAAATTTAAACTTTGTACATGTATATAAACATTTGTAAAAATCATAAACTTTCTATTACGATTTATTTTATATTATTTTTTGAAATATGATTTTCAAAGGTTAAATAAGTTTATAAATAATTATCATTTATGAGAGAATTAATCAAGTTATATAAGAAATATGTTAAAAATAATTAACGCTAGCAGGAGGGAAGAATATGATTAAACTGGTAATTACTGTTGTATCTAAAATTTATAAAAATTAATGCAAAGATTGCAATGAAGAAGTTTTCTTTATTTTTCTATAATAATACGATAATAAATAAAAATAATTAAGAATTTAATTAATATAATGGCGAGTAAATTCTCCTTTATATATTTTTTAAACAATTAAATTCTCCTTTATAATAATACTGTAGTAATAAGCGATGATGGATCCACCCTAGGCCCAGCCATCCAACGGCTGAAAGCAACCCAAACTACGACGAACATCAAATTCTCCGAAACCGAATCGGACGGTCCAACTTCCTCGAATCCGCACCGTCCGCTTGTACCCCAAACGACCCGGCGCACGATAGACTCGCAAGGTGTCGTTGAAAACGATGGCAGCACCAGCGAGCACTGCAACACAGATCATTTCTGGGTGCTTGTGAGTTTCACGGAATCCGAGCAATGGCCGCTGTTCACCTTCGCCCTACTCCCACTGCCGTCCCAAGCCCTAATTGTGGCAGAATCCGTGGCGGACGGGGGGAGCTCGGCCCAACGAATCTGCGGTTCCTCAACTCCGCCCCGGCTCGCTCGTCGTCGTTTTCTTGCAGTGCGCAATGGTGCGCCACCGCCTCCGGTTCGGTCAACTCGTCGATCCACGGGAGGCTGCTGAGGAGCTTTCGTGGTCCGTTTGGGAAGAGGAGGTTTTCGAGGACTGTCCCGTTTGTCTCCCATGGCGAGGATTCGGTGAGCAGGACGCATTTTATTTTACTTTCTTCTTGTGTTTATTTTTGTTGTTTTTGCTGATTGTGTGGAAAGTGGTTCGGAAATAAGTGCTTCTGCGTTTTTGATGGGATTTCTTCCGAGCTATTCTGAGCGGTTGATGCCCGCTGACGGGAATTAAGGATTTAGAGTGGTTCAAGGTTCTGGATTTTGTGAAGTAGGAAGTCTTACGAGATACTTTGGATTTTGGTTACCTTCTTGTGATGTTCGTGCGGCACAGGGGCCATCATTCAGTGGAGGAAATAGCGTTCTTTGATCAACACGTATACCATAATAAATTGTTGTTTGTCTTATTGTCGAAGGTGAACTTCTGCAATTGCTCAGTTGGTGTAGGGGCTACATTTCTGCCTCATAGTTCGGGTCCGTGTTAGTTATATTTAATGCCTTATAGCTGATATCCAGAATAGTTCTCCGGACTTGGTTATCGAATCATGCACATGATATCAAGCTATGAGCCTCAAAGGTCGAGTTCTAGCATGGCAATCACAATATAAAATTCTAGAACTCACATTCACCCGATTTGTAAAAGTGTAGAGAATCACAGTCATATGAATGAAGAAGATAAAGTCCATGGTAATATTTGATTCTCAAGCAGATCTCAAATTCGTTCTAATAATCCAGGAAATAACTATAAAAGAAATCTTATATAGTAACCCAAAACTAGGGAGATTCATACTAAAAATGGAAACCTTCACTAGTTGTATGGTTATCACATAGTTAAAGCTTATAGGTGAAACAAATACAATCAATAAGCTCTGCTAGACTGTGATTTTTTATAAATTTCCAACAATTATTTGAGATAAATTCAGAAAGAGTTGATTTGCATAAATATAAGTTAATTATTAACATCTGAAAACAAAATTAATGATATCATTAAAATAACTTATCTCACAGACTTGCATGCTTTGCCAGACATGATTTGCAATGATGGTTATTTTCAACTTTTAAGCTACTCCTTTTCTCAGGCTTAAGCACAAAAAAGGTTAAGCATTTATGTAAAGTGAAATGTACAGTTTTATACTTTTGATCATGAACTGCCATTAGGTGTTTAACACAACTTTTCATTGGATTAGCAACCCTAGCCGGTAATTTCCTAGCTGCATTTATTGTAGCATATCATTTTGTGCAGTGTTTTGATTGAGGGTTATAAAATGCTGAATATTTAATTATAATGAGAAACTAAAAGATTTGTCTCATACTTCAATATTAAAATAACCGGTTTTGTAGGATGGAAATGATGAAATGGAAAAAGCATGGGAGCAAGTGCTAGAATCATTTAAGCAACAGGCCATGAAAATGCAAACTTTATCACAAGAAGCTTATGAGGTATATTCCAAGAAAGCAAGGGTGGTACTGGAAGAAGCTTCCAAAAACATGAAGGTTCAAGCAGATAAAGCAAGTCATGATATTGCTCTTATAGCACAAGAAATTAGTGAAGAAGGAAGGGAATATATCTCTGCTGCAAGTGAGAATTCTCCCGAGCCAGTGAAAGATGTTGTGGAATTATATTCTGCCCCACCTACTCAGTTGAATGATCTGTCCAAAGTCCATGACTTTTACCTTGGGATTCCATATGGTATGCATTTTCGTAAGAATCAATGGTTTAATCTTTATATATCTCACGTTTTACTGAAGTTGCTAGCTATTTCTATTTTATGTGAATTTGTTTCCAGGTGCTTTTCTTGTTGTGGGTGGCTTTACATTTTTTATGTTTACGGGAAGTACTGCTGCTATTCGATTTGGTGTTATCTTGGGTAGTTTCCTTTTGGCTTTGAGCATATCTAGTCTCAGAGCATGGAAAGTGGGGAAAACATCAGCACTACTTTTGAAAGGGCAAGCAGGTTAGCACAGATAACTTACTAGTGTAAATCTAGTTCAAGATAATAGATAGTTCTTGATGTTGCAATCTGAAATTATGAATGCCTGATGCTTTTCATTCTTTAATCTCTGGAATAAAGTTTTGTGTCAATGTCACATTGTTGTATACTTGATAAGGCCACATAATTCATATATTTAAAATGTGTTGGGTGTCATATCCCTGAATTATTTACATATTCACATAAATGATGATGATAACTTAGTGAAGAGAAAATGATGCCTCTTGGATATTAAAGGCAACCAAGGGAGCTGGAAGACATGGTTGACAACTGAAGGTTGGAAGATGTTTATTAGTGAAGAATATAATTTAATGAACAATTGTGTTCATAGCAAGGTATTCAATATATGGATATCAGATGAAGTATCAGTTCAACAGAAAAAGGAGATGCGTTAGAGTATTGGTGGAGTTGGTGCAAAACTGATGAATGATCAAAATGACCTTGACTTTTGACTTGAAACTCTATCTAGAATAAATTTAGATATATCATTTGCATCAAAAAACCACATTAATTAAATTTATAGGTTTTTTATAATCAAAATGTTGCATACAAAAGATATAAACGTCCATGAACATTCTGCAATCCCTTTTCCCCTCTGTGTAGTTGTAGCCCATAGACACATCAAAGTCATTTCCACTTCTTTCAAATCATGTTAAATCTGATGCAAATGATTTTCTCATCTGCTCCTGTCATTCCTCCTTTAATTGCATTATTACTTCCCATAAAATGGTTTCTCTTTTGCTGTTAATCTTGAAGGTAAGCAATGCCTGAGCAGATCGAGAATGTGAACCACTGTCTTTGTTGAAGTGATCTGCTTGAATCTCAGCTTATCTCGCATACTTTCTGGCAGTATCTTATTTTTCAGAGTTTGGGCCCATAATAATTACATTCAAACATGATTTGCCCTAAGCACATTGCTGAAACTGCCTACAGGATTTTGCTTCACTTTTGTTATTCCTTCACTAGTCCTCTTTCCATTATAGTTGTAGATTGCTTTCCTTCTGTTGTTTATTTAGTATTCATGCAACTATCTAGGATCAGCAAGCCTGCGAACTTTATCATTGTTTTCTCACACTGTTGAGATTGAAATAAAGAAAAAATGGCATTTAAAATATTTAATAATATTAAAATTAAATGAAAACAGAAAATACCAAGAAACTTCTTGTTAAATCTGTACACCAGAAGTTATGTTTCGTGAAGGTACATGCACTTTGCCAATTTCAAGTGTAAATCTATAAAAAATCCAAACATTCCAAGAAAACTAATAAAAAAAATTTAAAAATTCAAAAGGGACATGAACCTCTCAAAAACACTTCTCCACAAAAGCAATGTATGATCAATACAAGAGGATTGATATTACATGCCTTGGAGAAAGCTCCAGTGCTATTTGGTGTTTTACGGTGCTAGGAAGAATATATCAGAATGGCTGAAAGAGGTAAATTTTGCAAGGGTTCTTAGCAAATTGCAGCTGTCTCAGACCAAAATGTTTTGGGCAAAACTTGCTTTTTCTTCATGGGCTTTACTAGTTATTGGTTGATACTTGTACCTGATCCAATACTCTGATTTTTTTTTTCTAAAAAACTTGTATTTTGATTCACATGTACAATATGTTGCCTATATAGATCAATCTCGGTTACCATGGTTTTGTTTAGAGGGGAAAGAGGGTTGTTTTTTCTAGTGAATTGGAATTCAAAGAAGGATATGCTGGATCAATTTGTGCGCTATGTATTCATACCAATTCTCTCTTTTTTTACAAAAAAGATGGACCAATGAGCTTAAGACAATGTAGCTTGCAGACCAGTGATTATTCTGGGGGCATCTAGTTTATCATTGTTGTAGTGCAAACTGCATACACTTCCAATGTTTTAAAAGAAGGGAAAAATTGGCCTTTTAAATGGATCGACTCTGTTTCTTTGAGACAATCGTTAACTGCTGTTAAACTTTGAACTGCTTGATGATATTGATTTTGTATTTGGACTGATAGATCATTCTCTATATATTTTTATCATCTTCTATTTATCTGCTCCAGTATATATAGAAGTAGGGGGCCTATTTTGAATGTCAAAGAAGTTATTTTGTTCGTCAAATAATACATTTTATGGGCGTTTGAGATGGTAGAGTACAAATGTATTTGCATGATCCATAGGAACAAATGTACAAACTAGATGATCAATTTACAATGAAATTTCCTATTCTAATTTTCCAGCATTTCAAACAATTAACTAAGTCTTCATTTGCAGTAATTGCCACAATAATTTTTGGAAGGGAATTGCGGTTACTGCTTCAGGTAAGAATATAAAGGTTTTGTACTGAATGTCTACGTCATTTTGACTGCATAGATTGTTTCTTAGATAATTTTATTTTTCGCAGAAACCATCAATGTCGGGTTCTTTAATGACTGCTTTCAGGTCAGTATTACTTAAGGCCTTATCGCATACTATTTTCGTTAATGATTATGTTATTGCTCATTTGTTTACCCAAGTGACATGGGGTGGTTGGTTGAACCGTTCCTCACCCCTCATGGCCCGGAGGGGGCAGATTGTTTGGATGGCCAGCCAACCCAACGTAAAGAAAGGCCATCTGTGACAAAAATCTCGTTGGATGGCCCCTTCGAGTCATACTAGTCAAACAGATCTGTAGACACTTGGCTTGATTGTACCATTCAACCTAGAGGAAAATCCATGTGACACAAATCTCATTGGATGGCCCCTTCGAGTCATACTAGTCAAACAGATCTGTAGACACTTGGCTGGGCATATTTGCACCTATGGGATATTCTGAAGGGAATATTCTGAAGAAGACGACTAAGCTGGGCATACTTGCACCTATGGGAATATGGCGATTGAGTGACATGGGCAGCCATTCATATTGTACAACCGTATGGTGGATCGAACATGCGCCATTTGGCTGTATGGATTGGCTTGTCAAATGGCGCATCTGTGTTGGATCCACCATACGGTTGGCTTGTCTACCTCAGCTCCACATGGTTGATTAAGATTTGTCAGTTGTCAATAGCGTCCATCTACTACCGTTGGGTAAAGTACCATAGTAAATGTGGCTCTTGAAATACATCCTACGCTCTAAACCTAATTTACCTTCTTCATATTCTTTTTTGACTTAAGCGTTGTAGTTGACAAGGCTGACCCTGTGGGTCAGTCCTGTTTGTTATTTTGCAAGTCAAGTGGCCAATCATCCCTGTATGCTCTTGACTGGTTTGACCAGCCTACCATTGGTCTAGCTAGCCTGATTCAACAGGAAGATCATAAGGACATTCAGTACCTAACGAGGACATAGTTCTATCTGGTTCAAATTCACTAGCATTGAAGTCACCGTTAAGTAAACCATGGCCAATCAGATCTAACCTCTAGCGCATTGCCCTATCTGATTTAAACTCAACTAAATCCACAGCAGAGCTCAACCAGCGAGGTTGTGAAGTCAAGCCCCTTTGGGAGCACTTTTGTTCCTGCCCAACCACTGTCCCCAGTTGCATAAGGTAGAATCTTCCAAAATATTTTACTGGCAACATCTGAGAACAAAGCCGTCTCCCAAGAGTCCTGAGAGAAGAAAGTCCAATGCGTAGATGTCCACCAAGGATGACCGTTAATAGTTGGGCATAGGAAGAAGCATGGAACGTATACTGCAACCTCAAAACAAAGTTGGATTTATAGTCGTCTCCACCGTCTTAGTTGTAGCATAGGCATGCATTCTGTGTTAGGATTCTTTCATGCATCAATTGTCAGGCTGTACGCCTGTATCTTGATGCTGACTTGGGTGATTCCATGGGAAATTGAGCACCAGATGTTTTAGCCATGACCTCTGATCACTTGAAGGAAAGATTTGACAAAGGGCATTCCCTCCTGATACCATAGCCATCAGAGTGAGTCAAGATTGAAATACATTTACTGTCAAGAAGGAACCATTGGAATCTCAAAGCCACTTTAACTGGCAAAGGAGCAACGAGGAAAAGATGGTGGTGAAACTGATGGTCGACAAGTTGCATAAGAGAAACATTCCCATCCTCGAAAGATCCCTTAGTTTCTTGTAGAGGGGGAAAGAGAAGCTTTCAGCAAGCAGGGGTGGTTGCCATAGAACATGTCTGACACAAATTTACTTTCCACATTTTATAGGTTATAGCTGGCTTCAATTTGCAAAGAAGAAACTAGAAAAATACGGTGGCAAAACTGATGGTTGATAAGTTAAATAGCAGAAACATCCCCATGCTTTTGTAAATAGAGGCAGCAAAAAGCATATGATTGACTCACTCAGCAAAACTCTTTTAATTACGCATTTTTGGTATTTTAACTTTTGTGCACAATGAAATGTGTTCTTACATCTCTAGCCTATGTAAAAAGGATTATTTTGTGTGCAGTGGAGCAATGTTGGGCTTCTACGTCTATAGGAGCGTTTTATTTCGACAAAATCGTAGGCCGAATTTGGGGAAATGACACTTGTGTTATATCGTGCGAATGACCAAGAGCGAAATCTCTAATAGAAGCTCGTGTTCTGGAATGCTTCTGCACTATGGGACCTGGAAGATTCGTTGCATTTGTTGGAGGGACGCATGCAGCATCGTTAAAAGTCGTAAGTAGGCGACGTTTATATATTTCTACCATGCTTGTAAACATTCCTCGTGAAAAGCCATGATCAGGGTTATTTACGTTGTCTCCCACTTCTGTAATACCCATGGTCGGGACTCTTATGTTCTTCAGATATATACTGCTGCTTTCTGTTCTCGAGGCTACGGAGTTTTTACCAAAGTTAGAGCTGCACGTATAATTTTTCAACGCGTTGTGGGAGATAACCGTGCTTCAGAGACCGAAAATTTAATATGAATTGTTCCTTTAATCATGAATTTTAGAAAAAAAACTCTGATTTGGTAAGGTTGATCAACATGGTTGAAGCCAATAAATCACCGTAGCGACTATGGTTTGCAAGACATTAACAGCAGAGATTACATACGAATTACAGTCTTAAAAATGCGATCAAACGTCCGTTGTGCACGCAAAAGGAAGGGGAATATGGTTCAATCAACTGTTGCCACGTATTAACAACGGAAATTAGGTTCGTACCACCTCCGTCCTCCAGCGAAAACTTATTCACACCCCTGCACGGAGGTGCATCGTTCAAATAAAAAACATCGATAATTTGCCAAATTAACATGTACCAATCCGGACGACAATAATTTGCCTCGAATTTACAAGAACCAAATTAACAAACCATCCAAGGGAAGAGCTCCGCCAGACTCTGAACGGTGCACAGGCATGGATCCATATGCCTAGCTGTTTATGGCGGAAGAGCTGAAACATAGTACGGGGTGGCACGCTTCTACGTTCTTCACCACCACCTTCCTTCCCCGAGCAAGAAACAAGACGGCAACTCCACATGTATCCTAGATATCTGGGCGTGTGTTGTGGCCAGGAACCTCTGCCTGGTTGTCCAGTGGCATGTACTGAGCCATGATTGCACGGATCTCCGAATCCATATACGTCTACACAACAACAGACGAATGAATGAGAAAAAGCGATGAAAGACAACATTGTTTTAAAAAAAAAAAAAAAAAACTACCACTCAGAATTTACAAATATGAAATGATTTCCCTTTCAAAGGGAAGACTGACAACTTCAACAAACAAGCTCAATTTGGGGTTATCTGTATAATTAAAAAACTTCAACTAGACCTACCACTTCCTTTATATCTATCACCAATTTTACTCCATAAACTTTTTTCAAAAATTAATCATTCTAGTATCAAACATAATTTAAAACAAATATCATTAATGAATTATCATTCTAATATCATCAATCATAGTTTGGATGATAAGGAAAAGATTTGAGAGAGAGATAATAAATAATAACTTTTAAAAATTCAAATCTGTAAATTGGAGGGTAGTTTTAGTAAATCATAAAAAGGTCAGTCCACTTACATAATAAGGGGTATTGACTTTAATAATAAAGATAATATGGCAAAACTAGAAGTTTAAATACCAATAATAAAACAGTGACATTGAAGTGCAGGGACCATACCCGAATTCTGTACTTATACACAGCATAACCTCCAATACCTGCTACTCCCAAACCAAGGAAGACAACCCAAAGAAAGCTCCAGCTAACGGAGGTAGCTCCCGTTTTACCTGATTCACAAAGCGTTCTCAGTCAACCATTAAAAATAGCGATACTGTACTTTGAAAATAGTCTACAAAACGGACATAGATTTAAAGCTGCAGATGTATGTAACCTAAAGAGCCTCAACCAGTGAGAATTATATATTACCAAGATTTCCAATTGATAAGCACCAAGAAAAATATGAAACAGTAGATGTAACTCCATTAAGGCTAATTCCTTGTTATCAACATCACTAATAGAATAAGACAGGCTTCACAAAAACTCACTAATACACGCATCATGTTCCCTCATGTATAATTTATCACCATTACAGCTGCATTCATAACTTCCCCACGTGTTTTTACAGTTGCAGTCTGCACACTGACAAGCAGTTTTTTCTTTGCATTCATCAATATCTGTATCAGCAAAAGAAAGCATTGATGTTAAACACGAGAAATTGAAACTGTCGAGTGGCACTTACTGTTTAACTAACAAGATGATTAGAACAGGGGGTATCACAGTGAAAACTATTTTTGATGGTTTAAGTATGATGGGAAACATTGGTAAGCACAAAAACACGATCTCATCAAAACTCCAAAATCGGTCCTTATCAATCAAGTGTAATGACCAAAAAGAAATTGCAGCCATTGTTTCTCTTTCAAAGCAAAATTCCATTTTAACCCTTAACCGAGGCACTGCTAATAAACCGCGAAGCAAAGCACAGCTACCAATAGAATAATTTTAAAAAAGCTACTGAAATTACTTCCAACCTAAATGTTGGCAAATTTTGATCCAAAACTGTTTAAAGACTGAATCCTTGACACCAAATGAATAATTTATCTGATCAGGTGCCAAACCTCGGCCAAGCCTTAAACTTTCACAATCAGATGTTTCTTTGTAGATCATTTTTGATATTCCTAACATACCATAGTCGTGTATCTAACTTGTTCCTGAAAAATTTTAAAAATGACAAGACTTTTCCGCATACACAAAAATACGATCCTTATTAATTCTAGATGGAACGCAACTTTCTCTAGTTTTCAAAATAAAAGCAAATTTTCATGACCACCAAAAATGATGGCCATCATCAAGGCCTACCAAACCAGATTACGGTGGATGTACTACAATATTACATGCTGGACTTCCATATAATACTTCAAAACTTGACCATCCAATCAAAATCGGATAGTCCTAGCACTAGTAATGCTATATATTTTAGCAACATTCAAGTTGTCTTTGGAACTCCATGGCTTCCATGAACTTCAATTTATTCATTTGACAACTGGTTATACATTTACAAACCAAAACTACAGGCAGATGGCCTTGACTACCATAACGTAACAACAAGGAATTCACAAATGAGGCTTACCTTCACAAGAATTGACACCATCACCCTTAAAACCCCAGGGACATTTGCAACCCGTGGATTCACCTTCCTGTAAAATTCGTGTCATAAAATTGAATGCAGAAAAATGTAAGGATATTACATCAAACTACTTTAGCAGTTGAATATCACTCACCACACAAGCAGAATATGTTTCTCCATCACGTGTTTCTTTCCAACAACCTCCATTGTTGATTTCACAACGTCCAGATCCAGAAGCTATCATAAATGTGGTTTAAGAACATGAATCATGCTGGTCAATGCTAAAGTTATGCAACAAACTAATTCAACCAGAATAACAGATATATATTCATATCTTTGAGAAATTACGAATGCTTAAGATGCAAGAGAAATAGAGGATCCATGATAAAGATAATGGCCCTTTTAGGAAAAAACATAACATAAAAAGTAAAAGTTCCAAATCCCTAAGACGGCAAAGACAACCTAAATGTGCTACAAGCCACAGGCACTTTTAAATCCAGATACAACACATGGCTGACTCCCAAAATACCTGATCAATCAAGTCTCAAATCACCAAATAGTCAATCTATAGATAACTCTTCCACGGAAAATCCATTGAAGGTCAAAGCAGAAATCCATTGACAACAGAAAATGGAATAGCCAAATCTGTACCTTCACAGTGAATATATCCATCACCTACAAACTTCACACCATGGACAATAGGACATTCACATACTCTTCCACGGAAAGTATCCTACAATGGGAGGACCATAAGAAAGGAACTGAATAAAGTTACCTATCCTACAATGGGAGGACAGTGAGTTTGGAATGTACCTTGCACGCTGTGATGTTAGTAGCTTTGTCGTGCCAGCATCCACCATTATTTTTCAAACACTCATTGGTTTGTATGTCTGTGTGCATCATTTTATAAACATATAATTTGTAGTAGTTGATATATCGGTACACAAGACAACTCAAGATAAGAAAAATAAAACATGTAAGGTAGTAAAAAAACAAACCTTTGCTTAGACATACGGCTGGTTCTGTGGTCTCTTTGAAACCGGCACAAATAGCCTTGAGAACTGCACCTTTATCTAACTTTCCTGTAAAAGATGAGGCAGGGTATGCTATAAAAAACAGTTTAGAAGATATTCTTCTCAGGAAATTCTAATTGAAAGAAGACATACCTCTATATTGTCTATTATTGATGACAAGAGTGGGCAAGATGGTCACATCTCCTCGAGAGTCCTTGCCAATCTAAAATGCGCACAGCAAAAAACTTTGGGATGACCGACAATAATTTATAAAATGTTTTCATAGAATGCAATAGAGAAACAATAATGATCAGCCTAACCTGAGCATCTTGCTCAGCTTTAAGAACAGGATTCTCTGCATCAACTTCTGTATCTCCAATGCATTCATTTATTTTCTTAAGATCAAGTCCTGCACAGCCAGAGCATTCCTAAAAGGTTACAATTCCAAGAAGTAGATGCAACACCTAGGAAAAAGCAACATATATATAACATATATCACTTACCTAACGATCTTATCACTCCCTCTGCACATTCCGTTGAATATTTCTTTTCTTTCATAGGGCATCTAATTGAGAAATCAGTAACATAATCCCACCAAACCCATGGCTTGCCACTCTCATTAGCCACCTTAAACAAGCAGACTTGACGCAAATTCTGAAGGACCACATCTTTCCCATCATAGCCTTTACTAAAATCCTGTTCAGGATCAGGGGCACAATATTTACCATGGTTGATGCATTGTGACTTGCACTGCTTGCTTAAGATAAAAACTTCAGGGCAGTACCATGTGATGTAATGTGGAGTGAACTGTGTATAACCCTTCTGCTCAAGTATCTGAGCTGCACCTTTGAAATTTCTCACAAAATCAATCTGACTGTCACACTTTTGGCCACATTCGTCATTGCTGTTGGTCCAGAACTCATACTCCACACGTTCGTCAGGATGTGGTAGTGATTCCCTCCAGTCCAAATTAACATTGACCATGTCACCATTGGATAAAGACTTTTTAATATTATCTCCTAAACTTTTGGTGATAAGAGCAGAAGGAATAGTGATATTTTGCAAGTATTCTGCCGGAGCATGCTCTTCCTCAGGTGTATCCATAGTTATCAATGGCTCTAGCCTGTCATCTGAGACAAGAACAGCAGCAGCCCCTGCGTTCTGAGCATTCCATGCTTTTGCAGTAAAATAGCAATCTGCCATAGGAAGGTAATTAGTGAGTCTTATTTACAGGCAAAACAGTCATCAGATTTATTGATCAAGAATTACAGCATAATAATTTGTATGATTCAACAAGAAGAAAATTTTCTCTAATTCTAAATTAAATAATGCACATTTCTAAATTAATTTTTAATATGCCAGCCTTGGACAGGAGATATTTCTACGACACGTTTTTCAGAACAAGCGTTCATGGCATTTATCACATTAAGATGGAAATATGAATCAAACAAACGTAACATACTCCAACTTCAGGAAGTTAAAGACTTTCATAAAATCATAAAAGATTCCATCTAATGATTTATCTCTTGTACAGGGTAATAACATGATTTCTCGAGCACAAAGCAATGCAGAAAATTCAGACACGAACATAATGTTGATAAGAATAGATACGGAAGTAAAATCCAGACTGCTCAATATGTATCCTATTCATAGTTTCATTCCTTATTTCTGAAAGGCTTCAAGGTTTTTTTTTTTTTTTTTTTTTTTTTTGAAATTGGTAAGAAGATTTTGTCACCAGAATTTGAACCCTGGTGGATACTAGAGAATAAATGAGATGCATGCAACAAGAAATTCAAAGAAATCATTCAATGGTAACCCTGAAGGTCATGTAACAATTCAACCCAAAGAGGTGCAAATTTACCTCCTCTATCGACGAGAAGAAACGTCGGGAAACCACCAGGTTTGGATTTGAAGGAGGTTTCGAGATCATCAAAACTCTTGCAACCTTTCTGGTTTGCCTTGGGGTACACCACAATGCCCATCAACGTCCCACCATACTGAGGCACACCAAAATTCCCAATAGCACACTCGTATTCGTTCTTCAACGAATCTGGAGATGTAACCTTCAAGCTGTTCTTCTCCACAACAAATCTACCCATGCAAGTTCCCAACAAAAGGAACAAGACCCAGATAGGAAACCCTAGTTTACACCTCATCCCGACCCGGACAAGCGGCATACCACTCAAGGAAAACGCACCGAACTGGAGAGATCACGGACAAAAGCTCGATTCTAACGACAAACCAGAAAACAAAACCACATCAAGAATCCCAAATAGGGAAATTGGATCCGAGATCGGACTCTAATTATGTATTTCTCGATACCCAGATCAGAAATATCAGATCTTTCGCATGAAAAGCAGCAAGCGCAGAACCCAGATCGGTAAATTCAATCTCGCGGCCGTAGCCAAACTTCTCCTTCGGGAACTCGTGTGCTCGTTGCTGTTTTCCGTCCTATGGCTGGATCCTTCCTTCGGAGGCTGGCAGAGAGGATTTACTTCTGTCGGGGAGACGAAGTTAACATAAATAAACTGAAAAGGGTGGCTTTTAAAAATTTTATCGGCAGTGTGGAAGGGAGGGAGAGAGAGAGAGAGAGAGAGAGAGAGAGAAAGAGATCAGAGACGCCCGCATGAAACGTGGTGGTATTTCCCTAGACGACCCAGAGACAGCTCTCGCCCCGGTCTCTAACGCGGCGACTCAAATATAGAAAAGTGCGTCATACACATATCCACACCGCGAATGTCTGATTGGACGGTGTAGATTATTTACGTTCATGGATTATGACGTGGTAAATCTTAAAAATACACCAACTAGTCTTTTTCGTCCACTCAAGAAAAATTGCGTGCGAGAATGGGTTTTCTTCCAAATACGATGAGCTGAGAAATGCCGTGGATTCTCACTTTTATTCTTAAATTTATTGTCTTCTCTATCATGATTTTCATTTTCCTTTAATCAATTGAGATGTCTTTTTAAGGATATAATTAATTGAAATGTTCAAATTTGACTTTAGAAGATAAATAAAGTGCGTGCGTGGGTGTGGGTGTGTTTTTGCATCGGTATATTAAAAAAAAAAAAGGGGTTTGAAATTAAAGAATTGAGGGGAAATTGAAGAGAGGGAGAAACGAACGACTCTTTTTTACGCCTTGAGTGAGCGAGAGAGATGTGTTTTATGCAACGTGCAAAGTTTGGCAATATAGATTTAATCTCTCCAGCCGTAAACAAAGAACCGCTAATTATAATACTAATTATAATTGTATGCAATAATCGACAACGGATGGCCACCCGTCGACGTAAACTGGTCGATCCGTTTGAAAACACTTCTTCTTTGTTTTTAGCGGCAGAAACCACTTCGAAAGTAAGAAGTTACCTTTCGTAACACATTAGCAGATTCTATAACGAGCGTTTTCATAAAAGTCACATCAGCAGAATCTATTTTGAAAAAACAATTTTATGTCGGTCTAAATCCTAAGTAGACCAAAATTAACAATACCGTTCTCCATAAATAAAATGAAAAGTAGTAGTAAAGGCATACCACGTGGTTTATTTAAAAAAATCTTAAAGACGATATGTATGGTATGTTAGTTTATTTTTACATAACTAGCGGAGCGTAAGTATTACACGGTATGTTAGTTTATTCTTGCGTAAATCTGATAATTTGGTAAAACTAATAGTTGCAAAATATACAAATAACATGAAGGAGTTATGAAAATAAATGGGCATAAGTAGCATCCATAGTGGTAAAATTAAGTTGTGAAAACAACACATGTAAATTTTAATAAAAAGTTGTGAAAGTAACACGATAATATTGCCGAAGTATTGTGAACACAGGTAAAGGAAGAAAAGGAATTAAAGACGTCTCCGTATTGTATTGTTTTACATTATATTAATCATTTAATGGAGGGAAAAATCATTTGTCTTTTATATATGTAAATAGTGTATGACGTTTGGAAAAGCAATAAATGTATATAATATCTGTTTTAATTCATGCTATCGTTTCTTGTAAATAATATATAGTTACTTATATTGCAATTAAACTAAATGAGGACAAAGAGGAAAAGGAGAGAGAAATAGCATCTTCCAATTGTTGTACTCAACGCCCCGCACCACATTCTTGTTTGGGTTTCCCTTCTGATATCCAAATCTTCAAAATGTTAACAGTAAAACGTACAACTTTTGGTTTTTCAAGGTGCCGGTGGCAACGACGAACTTGTCGCTTTCGCCTGAGCGATCCCCACGCCACTCGAACCAGATATCCTTAAGTCAGATGAAAACTTTTCCATAATCAACTCTAATAACGATATCCATAACTATAATCGATTCCGTCATTCAATATAGTCATTTTTATTGTTGCATGCACAAATAATCATCGAAAAATTGTACGGTACTCGTACTTCGTTTCACAAAACACTATCGATAGACAGTTATAAGCCTTTTTCCAAATTATGCCTGCCATCCATTTTTTAAATTATTTATAAGACTTAAAATTTTTGATATCCCCATGGATACCGTACCATAGACGCACCTATAATCATTTTCATTTTGGTACGTTTTTAGCATAGCAAGCTAAAAATTGAAATAAATTTGCAAATATACATAAATTATCAAAAAAGTAATATAATTAAATAAGGATGTAAAAGAAATTTTGATGTAATAAGATAGAAAGTGATGGTTACAACTGAAGGAGTGGAATATTGAGAAGAAAAATTGTGATTATGTTCTAAATCATTAGAAATCTAGTAAGTTACGTATTGCTATGATGATTATATATGATAGTCGGAAAAAAACCCTTTACGACAATGGCAGAAAAGAGAAAAAAACTACGCAAGAAACTGAAAATACAGACAACCAAGGCCCCCCACTGGATGCTGTTATTCATCTGACCAATATAAGAAAATTCAGATTCCCAAGGACTAGAAAACTTGAACGTCATCTAGACGAAACACCAAGTGAAAGTGGATTCATCTCTATCATTTCTTCCTTACATTTTCATGTACAGATGAATCCATTAGTACCTTTTGCACACAAAGAAGCTGAAGAACATAGCTTTCAAGCGTCACTTGATGGGATGAGTTTGCAGCACAACCTTCCTTACTTCCAACTTTTTGTTTCTTCGTTTTAATGTTCTCTTTTCCTGTATTTGAATATCGACAAAAAATCATATTAGCTTTTCTCTGTACCCAGGAAATCGCTAAATATTAGATACAGTTCCACCAAGGAAAACTGAGTCGCCCGTAAATTCAACTGAACCCACATTCCCGAACATACAAAAAATAGAGCAAGAAAAAAGTAAATACAGTATAACCTTTATCTCCTTGCAATGAAGTTGGACTACGACCATCAATATCAATTCTGTAACAGATCACAACGAATATATGGTTTCTTAACTCACAAGAATTAGTGTATAAGCTGGAATTTTTCAGAAAGCTCATATAAAGCCAGAGGTAAAATATTTTACTCACAGCTCATTGCTAACAACGTTCTCCTGCTTTGTAGAAGTTTCTCCTCCTTCAGCTATCGGAATGTCAACAGAATGAGGAGAAATTCCCCAGTTTGGGCTTGTAGATGCTTCTGGAGCTTCACAATTCACTTCTTCACAATTGGTACAGTTAGAGATTGAATCTGAGGCAACACATTTTGAGGAAGAATCATTCTCACCAATGGAAGACTTATCATGTGCTTCTTGACTAGCTTGTCTGTCTGTTGTTAACAGATGACCTAACTCATCATCTTTTTCAGCATTCTGCCCCACAAATATCCCAGCAAGCTCGCACTTTTCATAATCATTGAAGCAAGATGAAAAGGGGATTTCTTCTTTTGGTTTACATGGATATATTTTTGGGCTCTTCGTCAAATTAATTGGACTGGCGCTTTTTTTTAGAGTATGCATTTCAAAATGAAACTCTGCAGAAGGTTCAGATCTGACGGGAATATTCAGTTTGGATACTTTTTGGAATGAGTCTTTGCAGGGAGACAAAGCAGATTCTTTGTATACCTCTGCAGGGTTATCTGTAGAAAAAAATCCACGATCAAAGTATGCACTATCTGTTTGTGAAGTTCTAGAAGGGTTGGACTCTGAATCTAGATCTGGCCCTTCAAACAAGCAGCAAGCAGTGGTGGAAATGTCGTCATCAACTGATTGATTATCCTGTTCTAATTTCCATTGGCTTGAAAATTTCTTATAGTTTTCTCCAGAAAATCTCTCTTGCAAGTCATCTAGATTCTCAAACACGAATTTCTTCTTAGGACTTTTCATGTTATATTTTCTTTCTGATTTCCTCGGTAGCTTTCTCTGATGAGTAAAATCAACTCCACCCAAATTTATTGACTTTGACCTTGAACCGATGCTTCTTTGATGCCCCACTTGAAAGTCTTGTCAATAGTGACAAGGAAGCATTTATGTCACAAGTAAAGAAAAAAGGAAAATCCTAAAAAAATTTCACAAACACCAAAAATAACTGTATATACAACACAACCTTCTGTAAAGAAGCACGATTCATCACTGTAAGAAAAAAAAAGTGCAGATATCAATATTTGCAGGGAACTAGATAATAATATATAGCTATGCAATTTAGTATTTGATTATCACCTCAGGAATACTAGGCTATCAGCAGCATCTTTTGCCTCTGGAATGCACCGAACAGAACGATTGGTAACACTTCCAGAATTCAAAGGCTGATTTATCAATGGATATCTGTCGCTTGAAATGATCAGAAACGATAAACAATAACAGTCCTATAGTTATTCCTATAGTGTCTTCAGGTTGAGTCTTCATTGTTGAATTCCATTAAGAGATACTTCTTTATAGCGTAGTGTCTAGGTCACTGCAGTTAATATCATGTAATGCGACTGTGATTGACATGTTATATGCTGTTCTATGTTTATCCTTTTTTTTCCAACAACCGTTCTCTATTTCAACTCAGGCATTCTACTGTGATATAATTGCTCAGAATATGTACCACAACTACATCAATCTTATTATTCCTGCACTAGATATGTAGTCCACTATCTCTATCTTCAAGACTTATTTTTGCAGCTAATATCATGTCACCACTATCATTCGTTCACATGTTATATGCTCTTCTGTATTCAACTTTTCTACTTTGAACAACTATTATCTGTTTAAAATCAGGCATTCTCCCGCCATGTAATGTTTGTAAGATATTCCATGATTTGAACGACCATGTCATAGCCCTAATGATCTATGCTAAATATTTATCATTATCACCATGTTTATGAAAGGCATCCAAGATTAATGGAAATAATCACTCCTATGGGTTTCTTGAAAATTCAATTGTACCATCTGTTGCAAATGTAAGTTGGGTGCAGTATCAAAGAGTATACTTTTTCAGTAAATGTAAATGGAGTACCTTTCCCAATCAAAAGAAATGAACTCCTGATCTTCCTCTGATTTTAGATGCCTGAAGTGAGGAGCATATGGTTCTGATTGGATAGCAAGAAGCAATGGAACGTAAGAACCAGAAGTGAACAGCAGTATTTATGGTGCTCTCACGAAATAAGCACATCAAAGCATAGCTTCTAGTCAGGCCCATTAAACCAATATAATGTTTTGATATCATCAACAAGGCATGATGGAATCATGCATTATATTAGACTAATTTGACCCACAACATGCTTGGTAATCTCATTGGTGATGTCTAGCTAAGTTTATAATTTTTTGGGTGGCAACGAGGAGAAATATATTAAAATTGGTAAAAAACAAAGGGACCTACACAAACCATAGGTGAGCTGAAAACAAAATAAAACATAAACCTAAAGACTTTGGAGGAGAAGCCCACTAGAAGATAGAAACTAAGGGGGGGTTTGTGCACTCGGAATCTAACGGAATTGAAAATTTTTTCCGTCAGATTCCGAGTCATGAGGTGTTTGTGCATTTTGGAATTCAAATTCCTAAGGAATTTGAATTCTAATCATGTGTAAAGGTTGGAAAAATGAATTCCCAACCTAAAATGTCGGAATTCATTTTCCAAAAGATCGCTCGACGCTTACCCTCCCCTGTTGAAGTATATATTGTTAATATTTTTTTATTTAATTAATTATTTTAATATTTGTTTATTAAAAATAAAAATATTAATTATTTTATTATTATTAATATTATTTAATTTTATAATATTAAAATTATAAAAATATTATTTAATTCAATTATTATTATTATTTTATTTATTATATTATATTATTTAATATATAATATCAAATTTTCAAAAACCATATAATTTTCCTAACTTTCTGTGGCTAACACAAACGAAGTCTTAAAAGTCATTTATGGCTAATAAAATGTTTAGAATTATATTTTTTTATAATCAAAGTATTTCAATAATTATTTATTATTTACTTTCATTTATTCACTTCATAATAATTATATTTTTATAAAAGTTATTTATTATTACATTACAAGGAATATAAAATTTATAATTAACCTTTTGTTGTTTTAAACATGTATTATAACTAAAAAGTTATCAATTTTTGTAATTTTTGATTTATTTTATATAATGATAAATGATATATAAACATTTATTTTAATAATATATTCATTTATTAATGTCAACAATTCATTAATAAATTAATTACATTTTCACTAATTATTTTAAGTCAATACTTAATTTTATTAAAAATCAATTTTATTCAATTCCCTCCAATTATGTCATGTGCACAAACACCTGGAATTCAATTTTCGTTAAATTCCTGAACGTGCACAAACACCTAGATTTTGAATTCTTTCCGTCAAATTCTGTAGAATTCAAATTCTGCGGAATTCAAATTCCAGGTGTACAAACCCCCCCTAAGAAGCAACAGACCAAGGCTATATCGAAACCAAAGAAAAAGAGAAATTAAAAATAATGGAAAACTAATCTCACCACCACCTCAAGTGTGACAAGAGTGTCAAGCCAAGCTTGGATGTGCACATCCTCCATTAAGCTCTGTGCCCACCACCATCTTGTCTAGTCCACTATGCACTTAGAAACTTTAGAATAAAAATAATCTTCATTGTGAACCACACCTCAGAATGCCCTCTTGTTCCTTTCAAGCTAGTGTCTCCACCAGACCACATGAGGAACAATCCACTAGATTTTCCTCTTAGACTCCTTCAATCCTCTCTTGTCTACCTATCACCATCAGAACTATACCATATCCTTTTGCTCCAACTGATTTCAACCGAACCATGCACACCAAAATCTTCTCACTGAGCAACCAACTGCCATTATAATGAGATGTATTCTTGGTGGTCATCGGTCATGCATAGAACAGCAAGGTCGAAGCCTCTCTTCTTAAGGAAGCATTATAATGAGATGGCCCTACCAAGCTAAAAATTGGACTTTGGTGGGGGTCCAATACTTCCAAATGAATTTCAACTTCAAAAATGTAACCTCTACAAAGGTCAGCATGGAATGCAATGATTTCATTAGGAAGCTACCATCCTTGCTCTATTACCACACCTACGAAGGGTTCTCTATAGAAATCAAAGAATAATGAGAATGAAGATATGAAAGAAAACTAAGGATAAAAGATTTTGAAATACTTACATTTTTGCAAAATTGAACATCTCATACTATCCCTACCTCAATGTGCTCATAGCTCTATTAGCAAGGGATGTAACGGAGAACAATGCCAAGAAGAAAGATGTTGAAGGCTCCTAGCCCACCCAACAATCTCTCCAGAAATCTATACCCCACCCCATTCCCAACCACCAGTTCCACTCCTCACTACTTCATCAACCTCTAACACTTCCATCCACCTCACTTCTTCCTAAAATCATCTTTTAATAAAATCCTACTCATTAATAAAATCATTTTTAAACTTACCCTTTATAGCAGTATCACTCATCAATGTAAGCATTCATATCTCTGTAACATTACCTTGATCTTCAAAACAAGAATGTAAATTTTTCAATAAATTGGAATGCATATCCTGAATACAAAAATACTAGTTATCTATCATAGTGTATACTATTTTCTGAAATTTCAAGAATATTTTCTGCAGTGAGTAATCTCTGCAATTTATACATTAAGTGTCTTGAACCTTTGTCGTTGACAACTCAAAAATGTCAAGGAAAAGAGACAATGGTATGTTAGATATTAAACAATCCGAAAAGAGGCAGAAAGTGTGTGCTTGACTGGTTGTAATGCCAAAAAATGAGGTTCAGAAAATATAATTTGACAAGTGAAAACTATAAATTTGTTAACCAACCTGGCATGTTGGATCTTTTACAAACTTCTTTTTTGACCCTAGAAAAATGAAAACAATCATGAATGGAACAAAAAAATGATAAAAAAATAAAGATTCTAGAAGCAACCTTGCATCCTGCCAACAGAAATCCTCAATGTCCTTGTTAATGCATAGTTGCTGATGATTCCATGCTGTATCACAATCTCTCTCATCTAGAAAATTCTCATCTATCATGTCAAATCTAGCTGGTAGAGTCGTAGATCAAAAAAATTAAGAAGATGTGTTTCAAAATAATCATAGATTCACAAGGAAAATGCATAGACTTTGACTGTAAAAGCAGTTCAGAATGTTAAGCAGACGCTAGAGAAATTGGATAACATCAAAGATAATGTACAAAAAAAACAAGTCCACTGCAGGCATACAATTTCAAGAAAAAAAAAACTGTATTAAAACTCATAATCACCAGAAAATGATAGGAAAAATATGAATTAATGCTGGCTGTTATGGCTTGTATGAAAGTTTCAACAGATTCATTTAAAGTAACAAATGACACACATGATTTAAGCAAAGCAAACAAATCAATATGATCTATGGAACAATTTATTTCTTTTAGATGAAGATGGTGAGGCAACCCTGTTACATTTAGATTGTAAAATAGGCTCCGTAAATTAAACTCTAGAATAATTGGTCTATTACAGATAAAAAAATAAAAAGTTATTTGTTTAATTTTATGATTTTTGGAAGATCAAGAAAAATATTGAGATTCATTCTATGAATCTACATCATTAATTTTTGGCATTTTTCCCCATGCAATTTTGGCATCTTCAAGCATATGGGATAAGGCTTTATCTGTTATAACTAGACTTCTTCAGTTCTTCTAATAACTATTTTGCATATTTCAATATGGGTCCTCCATATCCTGATCCACAGGTATCAAATTCTAATTTAAAAATAGTAATCAGTTATCTAGCAAATGTATGCCATTCAAGTGATAATACATCATGTAACTCATAACAGCTAAC
This sequence comes from Cymodocea nodosa, assembly GCA_036874045.1. Lineage (NCBI taxonomy): Eukaryota > Viridiplantae > Streptophyta > Magnoliopsida > Alismatales > Cymodoceaceae > Cymodocea > Cymodocea nodosa. The sequence continues at coordinate 23,068,900 of CM072338.1, read as the reverse complement.
TTATTTTCAGCAACTTCTACAAAAACATCAAATGAGTAAGAGTAGCTTGCTCTTCTGATTCTCAAGGGATACCAAAAGATTAACTTTTTGGAGGACAATTATCTCAAGAACAAATACAAGGAAAGCATGAAGACTATTTTCAACTACTTTTACAAAAACATCAAATGAGCAAGAGTAGCATGCTCCTCTGATTCTCAACGGATACCAAAAGATTAACTTTTTAGATGACAATTATCTCAAGAAGAAATACAAGGAAAATATGAAGACAGAGAAACAAAAGCAAAAAGGAGACTACCATTCTGTATGCTTGCTTTCCCATAAAGTGAAGGATTATATATGTCTTTTTTATTGGAATATTTGCAAATTGCATTGCTAACGGAATCACAATGCATGAGCTCTAAGTCAATGAACTTTGTGCCAGCTGATTCATCTAATTTATTTTTTGTGATACCTGATTTACCAAGTAATTCTGAACGACCATCATGAAATGAAATCCGAAAATCCTGAAATAGAGTACTCCAGCAATGTGATGATTACATGATGGACAACTTCGGTACTAGAATATTTGTCAAAAACGTAGTGTGGTTCCCGATATTTACTAAAAACATAAAAAAGGATGCTATGAAACTGGATCTTTCAGTAAGTACGGTAAATGCAAAAAAAACATGGGAAACAATGAGATCAACCACAAAACCTGCATCTCACAATCTAGGTTAAAGATAATGGCATGCATGTGTTTGATAATTAACTAAACTTTTAGGATATCTTAAGAAGCACGCTGATCTTTGAAAGTGTTTATCTCAAAATGCAAGTGTCTAAGTATCTATAACTTCATGATATAACCTAAGAATTTGTTTTGGTTCGAACACCAGTATATTCTATAACAAAGAAATGTCCGTTGTCCATGTATTATACCTTCTCATGCAAGATATTTTCACCTAATTCATTACCAATCATGGGAATATTGACAAGATAATTATTACATACAAGAATACTACTCATGCCATACTTCACATTCAAGAAACAGATGAATGATATTACAGGCCTACATGAGTTGAATTACCAAGGAGTTTAAGTGTAGAAGACAGTATAATATTATGTCCAAATTCAACCTTTCTACAGAAATCATCAGATTGATGTGACTCATAGATTAATTGGATTTCTTTTTTATCATATTTTATTGCTTCACTGCAGACTAAAATGGGATGCTTTCCATCTCACATAACTTGGATTTTTCAAAATGTGATTTGTATCTTGGAGTGAGTGGTGTGTAGGGGTCCAGCTGATAATCCTGACCATTTCATTAGAGAGAGACTTGAGCATTTGTTATTTGTTTGATCTGTTCTTTATTTTATTTTGTTTTCACTTTGGATTATCCTTTCGATAAGCCTATTTTGTAATCTTGCAGTTCTTATTTACATTAGAATTCCACTTGCCCCTTAAAAGATTACCATAGAGAAGTTTCAATAATTAAATTTTAATTAGAATAAGGATGCATATTGGCACAACGATAAAGTAGTTGAACCTTCTTCAAACTACACATTGGTGGAAGTCTTTTGCACTGGATTTTTCATTTAAATTTTGATCTGCAAAGGTACATTACCATTATGAGTCTATGTACAATGATAAGGTGCTCTATCATGACCTAGAGGATGATGGTTCGAACCTCATGAAAAAATCTCTCCACTTATGAAGGTGAGTCTATGTACAATTGAACCTTCTTTAAAGTTTGAACTACACATTGGTGAAAGCCTTTTGCATTAGATTTAAAATTCAAATTTTGATCAGTGGGCAAAGGTAAATCGCCATTGTTGCACTTTTTAAATGGAATCAATAACTTAAAAATCACTCAAAATGATCACATCTCCCAACATCTGGAACTAAGAACAAGAGAATTAAAAGGAATAAATAAAGAGTTTAACTGTGTCTATATCTCCAAATAGAAATACAAGTAGGGATGTAAACAAAGTAGATATAAAGCAAATCCATTTGCATCAAAATTCAAATCCAGTTTTTTTAGCCACATCCAAAGTCATATCCAACTCCCAAAAGGATATTAATTTATATATTTGAATTCAAATTTGATGGATAAATTCAAAATCAAATATCATCCAAATCTAAAATTTATTCGAACTATATGAACAATCACATCCAATCAGAACTTCAATAATTTGAAATATTCAAATCCAAAGCTCTCAAAATATCATTTTCGGATATACTAACATTGGAATTCAGTTTCATATTTTATCAAATTCAGATTAAATATAAATATATAATTATTTAATAATAATTATTTTCGAATACAGATTTTATCAAATTAAATATACTAATATTTGACCAATCCCACATGGTGGACTTATGGCTTAGATTGTTATAGTTATTTGATATTCAAATTTTTCGAATTTTCAATCTCAGATTCAAATTCAATCCATCAGATCATTTTTGGATGTAAATTTGAATCCTATTTTTGGCTATTTTCAGATTTTTGACACCTCTAAATGCAAGTGAAAACTCAACCTCCTAAACAATTTTTTGGATATGCAAACAAATGCTAGTGTATGATAGAGCTAATCAAAATATAAATAAATTAGATCATGCCATGCTCATTTGTAACTTTAAGCGGTACGAAGGAATATAGGTGACTTGTAAAATTCTTACTTCGTCTGATGAGAAATCGAACTTCTTAGAAATGTTAGAGGCGTCATTCCATCTTGAGGCCTTTGGAAGTGAGTATTCAGCAAAGGATACTCTAGCTCAATCCATGCAAAAATTAGCAGTAAATTTTATGATGAACATCTGATTTCTTAGAATAGCAATTTTTTAATATGGCAAAGACACCTTTTCCAATAGTATCAAAATAGAGCTTCTAATGAGTAAAAATTGGAAGAAAATCAATGTTATTGAGCAAGAAACAATTTGAATAGCCATATAATTCCTGGTTCATGCCACATACCATAGATCATGACATGAAAATACACTCTAGCTTTATCGCATTGCCACATTTCAGTGTATCCATAAAAAGATCTATTTTTTAACAATTAAATCTCAATATTACATTTGAATTACAACATGCACGCCAAATTTTTGGGAAGAACTCATTGGAGTCATATTTTAAGTTGAATAGCTCATTGGAGCTTATTATTTAATAAGATTTCATCCTTACCCTATCTCAATAAGTTGAATGGTTCAGTATTTGCTTTGATCATCAAAATCAAAATATCTCAGGCTAAGAGCTTATAGAAAAAATAAGAGACATTACAGGCTAAGAAATTTATCTTAAACATAACTAAGAGATTTGTTATTTTAGTCAATGTCACGAAACATACCTAAATTTACACCCATGCATGTCTATAGATGGAATCTCACCCTAATTTTTCCCCCATTCTTACATCAAGGTGTCAAAAAGGATCACAGGATTCTTCACAAAAATGACCACAGAATAGCTTGTTTGATAGCATGGAGTTATAGGACAATTTTAATGGCTTTACTCCTCACAGTAGACTGAGATAACAAGCATAATATCATGGTGCCATGGCAATGAGTAGGCTTACGTGGCACTTAAGTGGTACCTAGGTGGAATTAAAAAAATCACTTTTCTTTTGAATTTCTATATATTTATGAATATATTAATACATTAATAACTTGATATATAATTTTCTAAAATTAATAATTACAAGAAATAAACCTATAATTAACCGCCATATCCATAACAATCTCAACAAAAGCAATATGTTGGCAATAAATGATAATGAAAAAGTAAATAATAAAAACAAACTTAATGATAATGAATGAAAAATTCTATAATAAATAAAAATAGCAAAGAAAAAGTAAATAACAGTCATCAATACACATTATTTGATGACAAGAAAAACTAAAAAATAGGAAAAATCAACCCAAAGCATCTGGGACCTTGACCTTGAATGGTGCATTAGCAGTTTAGCACATTGTGCCAACAAGTCTAATGCCATAATAATTAATAAGTAACTATAACAGGTGATCTAACTAAATTAAAGTTACGCCCCCATTCAATTTAGTTCCATGCAGAACATGTAATATCCAACAGCATCTTTATAATAAGATAAATGTTTATGATAGAGTACCTAAAAACCTATCGTAGTGGATTTTAGAAAGAAAATGAGTATACATTAAATATATTAATATTACAATAGACATGAAAGAGCAATTACTAGTATTAAAACTAGAAGAGAAGAAACTTGAGAATTTCATATAGACATAGGTTTACACTAAAAGTCCTCTCTAAATTCATATCTATTTGTCTTATTTATGGTTGCAATAACTAAGGAAAATTAAGGAGAAATATCTTAGTATATGTTATTTACTGATGACATAGTTTTAGTTGATGAAAATAAGTCAAAAATTAGTTTTAAATTAGAACCATAGAGAGATACTTTAGAGTCCAAAAGATTTAGATTGAATAAGTCAAAAACTGAATATATAGAATGCAAGTTCAACAAAAATAGGAATAATGATGAAGATATATTCTTAGAAGGTTATGAGATCCATAAATACAAGACTTTTAAATATTTAAAATCTATGATAAGTAACAATAGTAAAATGATAGAAGAACTTATTCATAAAATTAAATTAATTTGGATGAAGTGAAGAAATGTTTCTAGAGTATTGTGTGATAGGAAGATATCCTTAAAACTAAAAGACAAATTCTACAAGACTATTATTCATCTAGTTATACTTTATGACTCAAAATATTAGGCTGTAAAACACAATCATATGTAAAAAGTTAATGTTGCTGAGATGTATATACTTAAATAAATGTGGTAATATCATAAGAGAAGAGCTAAAAAATAATTTCATTACAAAGAGAATAATTGTACTTATCAAAGATAAAATATCAGTTTAAGTGATTTATTCATATAACTATGAGACCAAATTTTAGATATCTAATATTGTGAGGATCCATTTATCTCTATGTAAGTATATAAGAGTGTAACCCCTTATGTAATGTATATGAATGAAAAACCCTAGAAGGAAAGAAGATTATTTTTCCTTCTTCTTTCTTTTCTCTCTTCTTTTTTCCACCTTCTTCATCATCCATTCAACTTGGTATCAGAGCAGAGGACATCCGTGGACAAACACACGTGGATATCGGTGGACGAACACACGTGCAATGTGCGGAACCCACATGTACACGTAACATGCCCGCATGCGTCACCACCTGTGACCGCCGTCTGCACCGTACACCCCACTCGTCATGCTGCCTGTGCCAAAACTCGACAGAACCAAAATTCACCTATCTGCGTCATACGCTTTGCTCGTTCCTACCATGGCTATGAATGATCGTCCTGAAGATGTTTGTTGCTTACACACGTGTGGATTTCAATTGCCGAATGTAATAATAGTTCTACGTTAGATGCAATCACAATTCTAAAGTTCAGTTGCCGGATGCATTTTTGCATGATCTGCAAAGTCTACTCTCTTCCACTGTTCACTTGATTGTTTGCTTAGTCCATTGCAGATATTGACTTCTTCTCAAGGCAAGCTCCTGGAAGTGATTTATTAATTCGCAATTTTCCGAGCATCTCTCAGAAACTCAATAGATCCAACTATATCATTTGACAGTAGAATTTTGAGAATATTGTCATTGCCTTTCGTCAAGAGCATCACCTCTACCAATTACCACTAAATGTGAAAGACTCTCAGTACAGAGATTGGATGGTAGATGATGCAGCTATCATTTCTTGGATGATGTCAAGTATAGAGGACTCTATTGCCAATGGAGTCTCCATGCTTCGGCCCACTAAAACTATTTGGAACATTTTTCGTCACATTTATAGACACAACAAAAATATATCCAAGACTTTCACTGTTTATGAGAACATTCTTCAACTTTGACAGGGAGAGAGTTCCATCTAGCAGTTCTTTAGTACTTTATATAAGTTGATTAATGAACTTAATGTGTATCAACTACCCACTTCTGATATCTACACTTTTCAAAGGTACAGGGAAGAACTTGTTATTGTCTTCCTTGCTGCACTCTTGCTGGATGTTTCTTCATAGATTTGATACTCCATTCTTAATGCGGAACATATGCCAAGTTTAGATGAAACATTTGAAAAGGCCTTGCATGTGGCCACTGGACCATCCAATGTATTTACACCTAATCCATTTGCATTAGTTGTCTTAAATGGTCCTAGTCGTGGTCATGGCACCCGTGGAGATAAACAACGACCCAAATGTCAATGATGTGGTAAGTTGGGCCACAAATCTAAGAAGTGCTAGGAGAAGTTTCCACATCTAAAGTCTCAATTTACTCGTCTAGCTACTACCAGTGCCTCTCCTTCCACTTTTGGTATAGTTACTCTATCTCAAGAGGACTATGATCGTCTCATTCAGAGACAATGACAACCTTCCACAACCATGATCGCTAAGTCACCATCCTCTACTCAGGTATCTAGCCTTCCACTGCCCTGATTACTTCTAAAGATGATTCTTGGGTCCTAAACTCTAGAGCCACTTCCCATATATCAGGTACATTCTCTCTGTTTGATAAACTTTCTATTCTCCCTGATAAAACCTCTATTGTCATAGCCGATGGTTGTTTTGTGTCTCGTATCTAGTCAGGGGGAGATACAAGTTTCCTTGCAGATACGGTTAAACGACATTATTTATGTACCTGAGTTTTCTTTTTAACATTTTATTCATTAATGTCATTACTACTCAGCTACAATGTTTTGTGACCTTTTTTCCTTTTCATGTAACATTTTAAGACCTTCAAATGGGGAAGAGGATTTGTTTGGGGCGTAAGTCATCGACCTCTGGAGCTTATGTACTGGTTCGTAACCATATTCCTTGAGGTCTAGTGGCTAGTCTCACTAGCATTGATTCCTCTTTTTGTGGTACTGTTGGTTTAGACATCTATCTCATCAAAAATTGTGTCAAGTCCTTCCTTGGCTTTCTCTATCTTCATTTCAGTGTGAGTCTTGTCAGTTAGGTAAGCATCACCATGATACCTTCAAGCAATTGCATCTTGCTTCATCCACTAGTATGTTTGATATTGTTCATTGTGACATTTAGAGTCTCAGTCATGTAACGTCGTGTCGTGGTTACAAGTATTATATAGTCTTTGTAGATGATTATTCTTGTGTATCTTGGACTTACTTATTAAAGTTTCGCAAAGGTGTTCTTAATGTATTGAAAATTTTCTTAGCTGAAATTAAAAATCAATTCTCTATTTTTCCCAAAATTTTACACATTAACAATGCTCTTGAGTTTATGCACCATTAGTTTCAAAGTTTTTGTACCTCCTTTAACATCATCCATCAAACTACTTGCCCCCACACCTCTCAACAGAATGATGTAGCTAAGCGCAAACATCGTCATATTCTTGATGTTGCTCATACTCTTATGATTCATATACAGGTTTCTCATTACCTTTGGGCTGATGTCGTTCTTACCTTAGTTTTTCTAACTAACCGGATGTCTTTTACTCCCTTGGGAGGTGACATTCCTCTACACCGTCTCTACTTTGATAGAGATTTTTTTCCCATTCCTCTCAAGGTCTTTGGCTGTGTAGCGTTTGTTCATAATCATACACCCAGACTCAACAAGCTATCTCCTCATGCCATTAAATGTGTCTTGGTTAGATATCTTCGTAACCAAAAAGGATACTGTCTATACTAACCTCCTGGTTATGTTGTTTAAAGAGAGATACAAGTGTACGACCTTTACAAGGCCATCTATGGTCTCAAGCAAAGCCTCAAAGCTTAATTTAAGACTTTTTACAAGGTCATATAGAGTGATGGCTTTGACAGTTGCAGGGTTGATCACTTTATCTTTATCAAACACACTTCTCACAGGGTTATTATCCTTATTGTGTATGTGGATGACATGTTACTAACAGGGAGTAATGTTCAAAGTATTGAAGCTACCAAGAACTTCTTTCGAAGACACATTGTCACACAGGATATGGATACTCCTCAATACTTCTTATGCTCCAGATCTCCTTAAAGAAACAGGACGTGAGGGATGCAAGCCAGAAGATACACCTACTGAGCAAACTCACTCCTTATAGGATACTAATTTTCCTATGTTTGATGATCTAGACCGACACAGGAGACTGATTGGCAAACTCATCTATTTAACAATGACTAGACCTGATATCAGTTACACTATCAATCTACTCGATTAGTTTATGCACTCACCTAGAGAAGTTCATTGACGAGGAGTTCTCAGGCTTCTAACTTATATAAAACAAACTCCTGGAAAAGGACTTTTATATAAGAAGTATGGTCATTTAAATATTGAAGGATACTCTAATGCAAGTTACGCTAAGGACAAGAGCAAATATAAAATCTACTTCTGATTTTCTAACCTGTGTTGGAGGTAATCTTATCACATGGCGAAGCAAGAAACTGAATGTTATTGCCAAATCTAGCGTTGAGACTGAATATCGTAGCATGTCCAACACTACTGTAGAATTAATTTAATTAAAAACTCTATTGTTTGAATTGAAAATTGACAGTTGTGGTCCAATGCCAATGCGTTATGATAATCAAACTATCATACAAATTGCCGCTAATCCTACCTTTCATGAGAGAACGAAGCATGTTGAAGTGAATTGTCACTTTATTCGTGATAATATTCAAAAGAAAATCATATCAACTCCTTACATTCGATTTGAATATCAAGTTGCAGATATACTTACAAAAGGACTTGGTGTTAATGACTTCAAAAGACTCTATAGTAAGCTGAACATGATTGACATGTATGTTCCAACTTAAGGGGGAGTATTAGATATCTAATATTGTGAGGATCCATTTATGGATTCATTTATCTCTATGTAAGTATATAAAAGTGTAACCCCTTATGTAATGTATATGAATGAAAAACCCTAGAAGGAAAGAAGGTTATTTTTCCTTCTTTCTTTTCTCTCTTCTTTCTTCCACCTTCTTCGTTGCCCGTTCAACTGATGCCTTAGTGAAAATAAGAGAATTAATTAGTGCAAAAAAAATAAAAGAAATATAGATAAGCCTAAAACTACTTGGTTAAGAAATATAAGAAAAAATTTAAATTTATGTAATTTAACCAAAAATGTGACAATAGATAGAAATACTTAAAAAAAAGAATTTATATGATCAACCTCACATAATGAGATTATAACTCAGATTGTTGTTAATATTGTTTTTAACTTTACGATAATATAAATATCTTCATAGCATCATGTGAGCTTATTCTAACATTTATTTAAGAAAACTAACCTGGTTGTTTGTTTTGGTGAATGAATAGGTGTTTCCATCCCTATTTTGCCAAGGCCTAGCAAACAAGACATAAATGTAACAACAATTTTAGAAATCAAATAAATCGAAAACAAAAGAAAGCAACACAAAATTTATAGACCATTATATGAAATAAATGGTAAAACCTAATGCGCAAGGTTCCTATCAATGTGATGCTTGAGAAATGTCCAATTGTATGCAACTTTACCTCTATAAATGTATAGGTCATATTCAAAGACTTAAACTTGTGACTTTATTATTGCACCAAAATTCACCTTCAATATACGAAATAAATAAAGGAAAATTAAGTGCACAAAACACCCATCAATGTAGAGTTTGGGAAAAATCCATTTGTACATAGTTTTTCCTTTAATAAATGGAAAGTGTTTTCTATTATTCAAATTATGCTAAGGCTCACTCTATCAATAAAACAAATAATGAAGAAAATTTAAATAAAAAAGACTATAGCCAAGATTTTGGTGGATGCAAAAAAAGACTTAATTGGAAGTAACCCAGATATACAGATCATTAGACTGAAATAAGTAGAGTTTGTAAAACGATGTCTGCAAAAGCTTGACTACAGATTGTACACAAGTAATACATGAAGCATCCTCAACAACAAAAATAAAATCAAATGTGCAAAACAGAGAGGAGATCAGCATGAAAAATGTGAAAAATGATTGAAATCTTTTGAATCATTTAATACAGGTAGTCCTCTTTAATATGCACCCATCTTCAGTTGGAAAATTTAACCATATCAAGAGTATACACAACCTTCAACAGAGAATGAAACATGAGATTCTTGTGTTGATTTTCCCTTTGAAGTGTTTTCACATCCATCATCATTCAGCAAATCCAAAACTGATATATCTGGAAAGAGAAGTAGTTGAAAGGTAAAAGGAAAGGATGCTGAAAGAACATGGACAAATAGAATAGCCATAAAATATGCTTAAAATATGTTACAAGGGTATTTATCAAAATTATCTTGTTTTATGAAGTTTCCAAATGCAAATTAAATATTGTTGAGTAACAAAATGTACTAAAAAGTTCATACTTACAGTTTTGTTCATTTTTTATACCATATCGGTCTGGAATGCTGTCATTAAAAGATGTTTGCATTGTCCTCTGCTCTAATCTGTCACCAACTTTATCAGAACAATCAGATGTAGCTTGTCTATCCTTCGCACTGGAGATAACAGGTAACCTGGCAAGGGGCAACACCTTAAACCTATGTGGCTAAAAAACTTCCATGGAAAGATATTTGCACGTCAGTGATTATAAAAGCATACTTATTTTGTTTCCATGCCTCGTTTTGTGAATTTAGCTGACTTCCTGTTCAGGCATTGAAATGTAATTTCACATAATAAATATCAATGAATGTGAGAGAAGCACGTTGACTTACTTGTATCTGCAGATTGAACATTGTTTATGTAAAAGGTTTTATTTGAAGGGAGCCAAGCAAAAGACTTTGAAGCATTAGAACCCATTGTTGGGCCATCAATTATAAACACATGGAAAAAAATATTATGCAACAGCACGAAAATTATAAAGAAGCTATCCATAATGAACTCATGGCAAAGACAGTTGTGAAGCAAAACTAGGACAATAATCACTTCTTGCACAAGACTACAAGGTATCAAAATGTGAATATCAGGTTTGTTCATGAAATCTGATTTTCAAATCTCCTTTTATCACATTAGCTTTCATACTGTAATTAAAGATGATAATTACCATGAACCATCTTACACGCTAGATGTATGAGCAGAATTAAGAAGATTTTGTACAAAAAATGTCATTTTAAGCATCTAAACAAGCACGAGTTAGTGCAGGTGTGAATTTCAGTTCCATGCATCCTGGGATCATCCTTTTCAACAAACTCACATTACATCAAAGACCAGTTGCAACTTGCAATTCAAGTTTTTGCAGAGGGAATGGAAGATCAAGTTTTGTAGGCTACTTTACTATTTTCTTTAGGATACGAAATAAGTCCTCTTATATTCATAACAAGCCCTTGTGCAACCCATGATTATCAAAAAATTAAAGTTCAGGCATTAAGCTAGGTACCTTGAATCCTAGGAAATGCCTATATGCTCGTGGATATATTGTTTACAAAATATAAAGCCAAGTTAATACTGAAAATTTGTAATATAGAAAACAGCAAGATCACAGTATAATTAAATGGGTTTCAAAATATATAAAGGATAGGTAAAAATCCATATGCCTAAGTGTTAAAATGCTAATAATGCCTTGGCACCTTAACTATGGTGCAACCCATGAATTTTTGTTGAATGTAGATCTTCTCTATCATAAGGCTGTATATGCTCCTGCTTAGAGAAGCAAGCTAAAATCTACCCTCCTTTGAAGAATGCAGGATCCCCAAATTAAGAAAAAATACTTCTACCTCACCCAGTTGTTTTACAGTAACAAAGTTGACTGTGTAACTCCCTTGTGAAATAAAGTACTGTAATTATGTTCTAATTATGGATTGATGCTAGTGAATAAAAAAAACAATAAAACAAGTATAGCAGGACAAGATTAACCTGTATTGAAACTAGAAGAACATCGTGGAGCTGAAGTCAAATTTGTCAAGCTGAGAATATCCAAAGATCTACGCTCTTCATTGTAATGGATCTGCTTATTTTGTACATCGTCAAAAGTTTCTCGACCTGATGTTTGTTGACGCCTTTTCTTTTGTTCAAAGTATTGCTTTTGCCTTCAATATAATGTAAAAATTAATAGCAAAAAAGAAAGCATGAGTACAAATCCAAGGATATGGGAACAATAAAATTCAACAGTTGGCAAGAAAAAATTTTCAAGCTGATAATGGATCAAATTTCACATATATCAGTAATAAGTAACAAAAGATAAAGAAAGATGATTGTTACCTACTATATGTTGACTTCCTTGCCTGACCATCATCAGTGGTACAGAAGAAATGAAAGATAATTAGAGATGCAAATTACATACAATGGTAAAAAAACATCACATACCACTTGCAGGTTAACTAAAACATTGTGAAAAGAAAATCATCTAAAATTTGGAAAACTTGATAAAAAAAAGTTTGAACGACTGGACGGATTAAACAAAATTATTTCAAACAAAGACACTTCCAGAATTCAGTAGAAAATAAAGTTTAGGCAAGGTTTCAGAACATTTATGTACCCAACCCTTCAGATCAAATTCTGGACCATTACATAGTTAGACTGAAAGAGAAAAGTAGAATAAAGATGATACAGGTGGAAGGAAAAGGCAAAAAACTTGAAAATTGATGATCCATGGGAATTAAACTCAAATTTCAATGGAAAAAATTAATATTTTTAATATTGAGATTTGAGAGAAACAAATTGTTTTAAAGCATGTACAAAATACCGTTTTAGCAGTTACATGAAGAAACATTACTTGGATTTTTATGAAAGCAGTAATGACAGAAACAAAAAAATATTTTAAAATATGTGAAACCAAGGGCAGGCTAACAATGAAAGAAAAGGGAACAATTAAGACTTAAATTTTTGCAGATATCAAAAGCCAATCATTTGGGAATATCAAATAGGTACTTACAGTGTTTACTTTCCTTCTCGAGCCTCCCATCCACTGTAGCATTGTTGATGATGAAAACTAAGCATATGACAAAACAAAGAACATTGACTCTGTCCTAAATAAGCAAACAGAGAAAGCATCAGTTGTAAATGAATGCTTCCTTAATTACAAAAGATCTCTACGTGCAATCTTCTCATTCTCATGAATACTTCCAAATGTCATATTACCTTTGCAGGCACATATTATGGCAAGCAATATCCTTGGGGATTTATATCATGAAATCAAATGATAGTCTGAAACTAGATCTCTAAAACATTTCATATATCCATTAATATCATATAGAAATAATCAAGAGACATTTAGACGCATAGAGCTCAACAAAATGAGACCCTTCTAGAGCATGTTCGGCAATTAATAATCCACTATTTTCAATTTCACCAATATATCCATTAATAGTCTGACATCTTGAAAAAAAAAAGCCGTGACAAGTGTATGCTATTAAGAATGACAAATAGATCATGAAGATAAAAAATGGTGATGCACAGAAATCTAGAATGATTTTAAGCTCTCATCGTGCCATCAAGCTTCTATTTGTTGAATTTTGCGAGATTGAGCTCATATAAAATTACAGTATTAATAATGGAATCCTTGATTTTCTATTGTTAGAGAATTTTGGTGTTGAAAAAATCCATCCTGGATAACATGCAGATTATTTTCTGTCACCTAGAATTAGGACACGAGTATTCATCTTTTGAGTTGTTTTTTTAATTGGATTGTGTTTATGAGCTTTTTTAGAAATGACTATGGTAAATGATATGAGAAATTACCGTGTCACTATCTCCACGCTGGCTCAGATTCATCTTAGGAATGATGAATATTTATTATTTGAATGAAAATATAATATTTCTTAATGATTCTGATAACAATTACAAATAATGCAATAATTTATGGTGGAGTGTACGTGTCTGCAAAAGACAGGGACAAAAATGGTTGGGATAGTTCCTTAAAATTAAGATTTCAAAACTCAAGTTCAAATGCTTCGATCTAAGTCATAAAGCTAATCTAAAACTTTTGCTGTCATCATGAAAGAAATATTAAAATTTAAAAATACTAAACCCCTAAGCACGGGTTGCTACGTTTCAGGGGTTCCCTCCTTGATCCCAAACAAGTAAAAGCCTCACGCTGTCGGCATCACATGAACAGATTCATCCATTCCTAGTAATGGACCTTGGTTTGAATGGGAGAAAGAGAGAAGGTGCCGACAGGACTTCGGCGATTAAATTTTTTCACTTAAGAAAATGATGAAAAACGTAAAATCCGGGATAATGATCTGAAGGGGAAGCAGAAGAGAACTTCGACTGATAGCAATCTGAACTTTTTAAGTTTGCAAAAAAATTGTGACAGAATGTGTCAAATGTAATTATGTAATGTAAATTATGGATTTGAGAAAGGGAGAGTAGAAGAGAGCTACCTGGCGTTAGGTCGTTATAGGAGCAGCGTAGAACAGCGTCCACGGAGAATCTCAGCAACTACGAAGAACTCAACTCATCAAAAGCTGATCAAAGCTACCCATCCATCCGGAATCCAAGGTGAAGGATCAGACCGATAAATCGCACACTATCACGACCATAGCCACCACCTAGACCAGCACCGACCGAGGAGGATGAAGTTGACGGCGAAGGAGAAAAAGGACATGGACGGAGGAGCGGGGAGTCGTCTGTGCTGCAATGGCGGGGAGGCGAGGGACTGTGCTTCTTTACGAGGGCTGTGCTGGTGCAAAAATTTTAAAATAATATTAAAATTTTCGAAGAAATGCCACTGTGGAAACTGCTTTCAAAAATATATCCACTGAAATGGCTTAACGCACCGCAGCGACATTCGTAATTTTTTTAATTTTTTAGAAATTAACATATAAAAATTATCATTGTTGAAAAGTACAACGCAGACTGAGAACTCGATCGCTGAACCGCGAAATTTTATGAGCTTTTTTTAAATTCACATGTAGAACTCGATGTTTAAGTAAAACGGGGATTTTTGAATGGTATGCAAGCAAATATAAATTTTAAACGATATTAATTTTTTATATGTGCGACTAAAAATTCTAATTTAAAAGCATGATATAATATATTAACTAACAACGCATAATGAATCATAAGAGGTGCATGCATGTGTTAACTTAAAATATTAACCGAAAAGCTTGGATTTAGATGAGTAATACACAAATATTGTAAGCTGCCAACTATCGTCCATCGGTAAAAACGAGTGCCAAGAAAAATGTCACAGTGTTGCACAAGTAAAACTCTTAATTTTGCAGGCAAGGGAGTTTTAATTGGTTTGCACTCTAACATGTGTGCCTTTTAAAGAATGGAAAATACATATAGGCTGTTAATTCTATGACATTTTTAAGGAAATTATCAAATTGCTTTTATTTATAAAATAGATAAGGAATTGAATTTTATTTAGGAAAATAGTTACCGACTTTTAAATTTAACCCTGAGAGTGATTAGGAATCGATTTGATCGAGAAGATGAAAATGTCGGTATTAAATTTAAATCATACATAATTTATTTTGCAATCACGAAGACACGAGAAATCGAAGCGACGTATTTATTAGAAATCTAACAGATTCATTTATTTCGAGACAAGGGGTATTTTAGGTATTTTATACACACAGGGACGATAAGATATTCACGCGTTCAAGATCTGGAGTGAAATTGGGGGGTCTCATTTATTTCAATGGTGTATTTCAAATCTTAATTTTTCCATTTTTCCCTGTGATCTGGAACTCATTTGTTTTGGTTTTTTTTAGATCATTTGACTCTACCGAAATAACGTTACTTTTGACTGAAACTAAAGGAATATCGACCTTAAACCTCTCTAACATCGACTTTGAACCTCTCTCACTTTTGGACACTGGTTTCGATCCAGCGGCTGGTTGTCTGCCGATATACGGCATTGAAGGAGGGATGGGTTTAGGCCACGTGAAGTCACTGTTATTGTCTATATGAGACAAGCGGCAATTATAAAAATATTTTTTTTTAAAAAAAAAAAACTATACGGCAAGCAGCAACTGGAATCGTTGTCTGCAATATTATAATAATTATTATCTTATCCTTTTTTTTTGAAAACAAGACTATTATTATCATCCGAACGACAGTCACATGACAAGCAGAAAATGAGGCGGAGTAATTATACCGGGACATTTCCCCACGTTTTCTTTTCTTTTCCCTCGAAGGAAACAAACGCTAAAATGAACGGATCAAATTCAAAGATTGCCGAAAATGCAGAAGATAGGAAATTTTAACGGAGAAAATGGAAACAAACCTAAATTTAAAGAAAAGTTGAATGACAATAAGGTAGGATGACTGTGAGAATCGAAGTCTAAATCAGGCTTCTCGCTAACCGTTCGATTAATTAAAGTAAAACTATATTTGTAATTTCCTCTAGAATGTGGAACTTGATGAGATTAATTCTCACGGTTTGTCCATTGGACTTTTCATTAGTCAACTATAACAATATAATTAACCAAAAGTAATAATAGCCATAATTTCCTCTACGATCGATGTCAAACACGTAGAATTTGAAAACGTTGACATTGAAAAAAAAAAAACGTTTTACTTAACACAGGCCACCAACGTTTGGGTTTCCTTTTTGGTTTTGGTAAACGAGATTCCCACGGTTCGATTAATAATATAGAAGTGCCGCTGACTTTTCCTGTTGTGAAAAGTACCGTTGACATTTGATTTAAATGATGACTTATTTCGTTTACTTTAAGAAGGTTAACGTACAATGATAGATGTAATATTATTATGATAGATTATAGTGTAACAAATTTCTTTGACTATTATAATAATTTCATTTACCACGATATTTTCGTTTTCTTTCAGTGATTTCACTCACATGTGCGGGAGAATTCAAAGAAAACCACCGCGGGCGGAAGGTGACGGCATTGACATCTATCAGACGTTAATAAGCACCAGTGTCTCCACATCTGTGGAAGTCGTACGTGTGGTACCAATTCAATCCAAACTAGAAGAAATTTGTTGGCAACGGGAGGAGCACGTCAGTGCATATTTGATCACGTGGTACGATCGATATGTTTGACGTATTCCAACATTCATGTTGCCAACACGTATCACGAAAAATGATGCACTTCAATGAGTGAGGTTACGATTATACAGGAACTCGGCAATGATCGCCGACTGTGGGCCTTTAGTCATGGAAATCAGCGTGATTACGATCGGCGTTGAAAACTGTAGTTCGGCAAGTTGTCGACATATTTAATTTAGAGGTGCGTTGGACTCTTGCGAGGTAGATCGATGATTGGAGCCACGTACGTATGATACCGGCCTTACGTCACTGCTGCTGGCGATTTCCAGCCGGAATAAAGTTGAATTTTAGGAAGGAACTTTAATCGATCAAGGCAGCGTAGTATCTTTAGTATTAATATTTGCCTTCTCATAGAATCCTCGATGTAACGGGAATTGTAAGTTCTTTTATTCCTAAAGTTATATCTTATCGGCGTTAAAGAATTTTTACCATATCGTTAACGTGAATTTACTGTTAAAACTTCCTAATTTCCGTGGAATTCTACGTTCAGATCTTTATTTCTGTGTTACTCTCTCGCGTATCATGTCGGCGGTTTCTTTGTTCATCAGAATTAAATAAGCTTACATTTTATGTACCCACGGAAACAAGGACATATTAACATCAAGACATGAAATTCAGCGATGCAAACGATAAAGGCTCAGGAAGTGATCTACATTATTTGCCGCACATACTAAAAATCGAAAATTACAGAAAAGACACTTAGAACACTGAAGCAATAAGAAATCAGTTCGAATATTTATTTCTCCGTGTAAACGTCTGCTAAATAGTTATCGACTGATCAATAATATACTCGGTCTTTTCCTTTTTTATAAGCTAGACTTAATTAAGACTGAAGAAAGTTTCAAATTTTAATCAAGCAAAAAGATTACCGATATCAGGAGTTAAAGATATATTAAGCCATCCTTTCAAAAAAGAGATAATTTTGTGGTACTTATGCTCTTTAAGAAAACAACAATAACTACTGACTAATTACAGATATTATTATAAATTACATCGTTCGTGTTTCAATAGGATGATCATGATTCAAAGTCTTTATACTTACAATGATACCATAAACGCTCCAATAAAAACATGTACCAAGTAACAAGCACGTAGTCTCTCACGGTAGCTTAATGAGGCTGAGCCTTGATTAAGGTTGGCGAATCACGTCGGTCTAGAAGAAATTCCACATATCAAATAGCGCCTCCGTGGTGAAGAACCCCGACGTCACGTCTTCGA
This sequence comes from Cymodocea nodosa, assembly GCA_036874045.1. Classification (NCBI taxonomy): domain Eukaryota; kingdom Viridiplantae; phylum Streptophyta; class Magnoliopsida; order Alismatales; family Cymodoceaceae; genus Cymodocea; species Cymodocea nodosa. The sequence goes on along the minus strand of CM072338.1, from coordinate 23,050,781 downwards.
ATTCCCACATGGCGTCGGTGATGGTAGGCATATTGGAAGCCTCGACCGGCGGCGCCGTCTGCTCCGTCGACGTCAACGGAGGATACTCATGTGCTGTCGTCACGCTGAACACATCCTGCTCGGCGCACTCTTGTTTAGCGGGCACGGCTGGGGAGGGGGACTGCATCGCCGTTGCCTGTGGTACGCCCACATCAGGCTCGTTCGGCACCATCTGTGATATTGGCGATCCGCAGCTCATGGGGTGTGTCGACTGATCGTCGAGACCACGCCCACCACCACCGCCGTCGGGGATCTGGTGCTGTGCATTCCTGCAGGTGTGCTGGCCTACGTAGATGAGGTCGTAGGTGGTGTCGTCGTCTTCAGTCTTCTGTGTTTGTTTTCTTGCTTGGCAACCCCTTGCATGCTTGTATGTACACCTATAATAGCTCCTGCAAGATATATGCGCAAAAGATATATATATGATAACCTGATTAGTTGAATTATCCTTTAAAATGCTAGCTAGATCAACAAGAACTACACCACTCACGTCAATAACAAATTAGTGCAGTCAGATTTTTTATTATATCAAGAGAGAGAGAGAGAGAGAGAGAGAGAGAAGTTAAACTTAAATTTGAGTAAAAACAGAAACGATATAGACAAGAAAAACACTCACCCACCCGATGGCTACCAATATATATATGTGTGTACCAGTAATTACTCCCCTACAATTTGGTAGTTGTACATCTATATCTATATGCATGCCATGATTTTAGGTGTACCTTCCTTATTTCTTATATATCCTCCCTGCGTGTGCATATGCACAAATATGTTGACATATATATATATAGAGGTCGGAGAGGGACCATGATTTGGAATCTAATTAATTAACATCAACGGTTCAACTGGTTAAGATCAGTAGTAAAGATTCTAATTTTGTTAAACACAAAAGTCATTAATATCGACAATTTGAAATCTTTCAGTGAGTTGTGTAGTGTTTTCTCCTTTCAGTCTGTTGGTTGGTTGCTACTGTATATCAAGTTTCGAACTCTACCTGTTGGCTAACGCAAGCCAATTCAAACTAATGAACCCAAAAGTACTTGGTGTACGTATTCTCCATCATCGAAGCATTGGATCTTCGCTAGAATTCCACATTTAAAGCATGATCGAATAAAAACGGCGTTGGGATGGTACTTTTCCTTTTCTACACGTGTGATGAAGTGGAACGAAAAAAGTGGTCAGGTTAATTAAATCGATACATAGAGTTAGGTTGGAAACATTACCGAGGGAGATGGAGATGTGATTAGCTTGTCCCTTCGAAAAAGGCAACTTACCTTGGGTGTTTGGCGCCGTAAATCAGCTTCTGTCCATACTTTCTCCAAGTGTAGCCGTCTTCAAGAGTAGAACTGCGCTCTTTGATATTGTATGGTTGAGATCTGAAAGTAAGGAAATAAATATGGACTGCCATATATTGAAGTCGAATATACTGAAATTTATCTATTGTGGAGATTTTAGCATCGTTCTTTCGTATTTTGCACTTGCGGTGGAAACTGAAAACCTTATAACTTCTTGCTGCACAAAATAATTAGATGCTGATAACGTTGGGTTTTTCTTTTTTTTGGTCAAGAATATTACAACACAAAATCCTTCGTCTCGTTAAATGTCAGATCCACATATCATGAGAAGCATTAAGTTCATCGATCTTCTCCTAAGGAACATAAAATTACCTTTTTCTGTGAACCAGCTTCTTCTTCTTCTTCTTCTTGAAACCAGAATTCTCGCTTTTCCCAACCGTACGCCGGCGATCCCGCCGCCGTCTGGCCAAGCGCCTCCTCCTGCTCCACGGCTTTCAACACTTCTACTACTTTGCTCATACGACCAGTGATCTCTCCCAACAGCGGCGAACTCCCGACGACGTGGCCTAGCTTCTCCACGAGGTCGAGAACCATCTGAAGCTCCGCCACCGCGGTTGTCTTCGCCTCGGACGACGACAACATAGGGCTGCTGTCTTCGATTTTCTCCATTCGATCACCTCACCTCTCCTCTGAGTTGCGATGCGAGTATGTTGGGCGCGCGTCAGCACTCGGAGGGTAGGGTTTTCCATGTACCGAACGAAAAGGGGAGGTCGTTTGTATGAATTAATGAAGTCCATGCCCGGCCGGATGGAAACTTCAAATCAGCTTCGGGAGATGACTAAATTTGCTGACGATCGTTGGAGACTGCCGTCTCTTCGTTGAAAACGCATCCGAGATCTTTTGATTTTTATTTATTATTATTTTTTTTAAGTTTTACGTAATTCAAAAGGAAATTACTTCCTTCTTCGTTTTTATCAATTAAAGTTTTATATTTTCAAAAATAATCGACAGTATTTGTAGGTATCTTCTAATGGACACTTGATATAAAAAAAATAGAATAATATTTTAATTTGGTAATGCTATCGCCAAAATTTTGTTGGTGGCACCTAGAATTTTAATTAATCTGAACATTAAAATTTAAAACTATTTATATTTTTATTTGATCCACACTATGCTGTAATATAATATGCATTGAATTTTAAATTTCTTCCAACTCGTAGCAATTGTTTTTTCATGTGGAAATCAAAGATTGAATTTTAACAAAAACCGATGAATCTTGAGACCTTTAAATTAGGTACCAGTATTCATTTAATTTGAGCAAGTGTTGTCATGTGGTTATAGTTATTTAATGACAAAATCCATATGATTAGTTGTACCAGTGTCCGTTTTTTTGGGACAAATATGAAATCTGTCCCAGAAACCTAATTAAATAATTCGCATGGCATAACCTACTAGGTATTAATTAGTTACGTTAGTTGAGATTTTTATTAAATAATTAATGATTGAAATTTAACAGAAAATTGGTGAATTTGAAGACTTTTGCACTAAGAACCGATACTTATTCGACTTATATAAAATTTTACTATATATTTATTATTATCCAGTACTAAAATTTATATAATTATTTTGACTCGTTTATTGATGCACAGGAAAGTACGATAATATATGTTCGGATATTTTTCGGAAATGTTTTAACCAAAATATCTCAGCCATTAGTTCTGTCGTGGATAAGGATCTCGAAGGAAATGACATGGGACTGGGACCTCTTTTTCGTCGATATGATATATTGCCTTTGTAATTTTCCATCACACAATATAAGGTCACGACGAGCAGTCTTCGCAAGTTCTCCTCTCGGTGTTTTGAATGGCTCTTGTTTTATTCGATCGTGTAAATATGATTTTAGGTTTGTTTAACATCTTGTATATTCCGTATTTCGAATATGATTTCAGTTGATTACGAGGTGCGGTTCTTTTATAATAACTTAAAATATTGCAGTGATTTTCACAGCGTGTCTCGCGAAAGAGAAAAATTTTAAAAATGTATGGTCGATAATCCATAGATCTTTATTATTTCTAATAAATGACTGGTCTCCGAATAAACCGGGTCTGGACAACCGCGGAAGACATCTCCGTCACCCCATGCATCGAACGTGAGTGTTGAAATGGTCCAGGTAGAAAGTTTGGACCGATTGGTGATTAAGATTTGACCAAATATATAATAAAAAAATTATTTATTTATTTACAACTGGATTTGAGTTCAAGGCCTATGTTTTTACGTGCTTGATATCAATGTATGATTAATAATCCATAGATCTTTAGTCTACTAAAAAATTGACTGGTCTCCAGATAAATAAACCCGCGTACGGACCATGAACCACTTCCGAAGACGGAAGACATCTCGAGGGATGCATCGAACCTGTGTGTTGGAATAGTCCATGTTGAATAAGATTTGATATAAATATATGACAAAGGATTTATTTATATGTGTATGGTTAGATTTGAGTTGGACGTCTATATCTTTACATGATTAATATCATAGTTAAATATAATATATATGTTACTTTCAAGGTTATTACAAATTCACTCAATCCAAAACTAGGAATAATTATTCAAAAGTTTGTATAATTAATTAGACAGTGAATGATCCTCATAACTGTTGATCTGCGCGGTTTGGGAGCTCCGATGGTGGGTTATTTCATTCACTTATTAATAAGCTTCTAATCACCTCTATTTATAGCATTTGGAGGATTAACTACCTCTACCATCTCCGCCCCCAACCTCCTCCTCAAATTTCGATAACCACCGGAATTTGAATTTGAAACTTGGTCTTTTTGACCAATTCCAACATCTCCCACTTGGTCACAAAGACCAACTATATTCTTTTTAATTCTGCTTCCACTACTCGTAGGTAGCACAATTTCAATCTTCCATTACTCATGAGAATGTTCTCCGTTTCCATTATCCATATAAATGTTCCTTAATCCTATTAAGTTTACAAACTTAATGTACTTTTCCGCTGGTATTACTTTTGTCAAATGATCAGCAATCATATCTTCCGTAGGGATATAACTTAATTTTATTTCCCCATTTACTACAATATCATGAATATAGTGATAATGTATGTTTATATGCTGTCCTTTTGTTATATTTGCACCACTATATACAAGACTTATTACCGCTTGATTATCACAATACATTTCTATTGGACCATTTATTAAGTTTAGATTCAAATAATTTATGAATCTTCTGATCCAAACTGCATGTGATGCGGCTGCACTATAGGCAACATATTCAGCTTCCTGTGTGTATTTTGCTACACACCCTTGCTTCTTACTTCCCCAAGATATGGCTGCCCCTCCAAAGATGAATACATGTCCTGAAGTAAATTTCCCATCATCTTTGTCTCCACCTAAATCTGAATCTGTATAACCAAGCACTTCAAGCTCATCTGCTTGATAAGTCAATTTATGGTGCAAAGTTTCTTTTATATATTTCAAAATTCTTTTGACAGCTTCCCAATGTTTTGTTCCGGGATTACTTTGATACCTACTTACAATACTTACAGCATATGCCAAGTCTGGTCTTGTACACAACATGGCATACATCAAACTTCCAACCACTTGGGCATAAGGTGCTCTTAAAGGTTCCTTCCCTTTCCTAGGACATTGGTCCTTACTTAACTTTTTCCCTAAAATATAAGGTGTGGGAGCTGAGGAACAATTGTCCATTCCAAACCTTTTTAACACCATTTGCAGGTATCTTTCCTGATTTATACTCAATGTTCTTGATTTTCGATCTCTTAAGATTTGAATTCCAAGAACATAGGATGCTTCCCCCATGTCCTTCATTTCAAATTTTCTACTAAGTTCTTCATTTGTTTCATTCAACATGTCAGCATTATTTCCAGCAAGTAAAATGTCATCCACATACAAGGATAATATAATGAAGTTACTCCCACTATTCCTGACATATACACAGTAATCTAATCTGTTTGAAACAAATCCCATCGTGACAATTATATCATGAAACTTATGATACCATTGTCTAGATGCTTGTTTTAAACCATATATTGACTTCTTCAATTTGCACACTTTTTCCTCATGTCCTTCCACCTGAAATCCCTCAGGTTGTGACATGTAGATTTCTTCCTGTAGGTCTCCATTTAGAAATGCAGTTTTTACATTCATTTGATGTAATTCCAAATCTAAATGTGCAACTATAGCCAATATAATTCTTATTGATGCAAATTTAGCAACTGGAGAATATGTTTCATGAAAGTCAATTCCTGGTTTTTGTGTATAACCTTTAGCAACTAAACGGGCCTTATATTTTTCAATAGACCCATCAACCTTTAACTTCTTTCAGAATATCCACTTGCACCCTATAGCTTTCCTTCATTTAGGTAGATCACATAATTCCCACACATGATTCCATGAATCCAACCATAAATCTTTTTCATGAGATTTGACGACATCCTTATATGTCACGGGTTCCATGTGATTTTCCTCCATGTCTATCATTAAACAAGAAAGCTCACAGGAATATAAATGGTAGTCATCCATCCATGTTGGCTGATGTCTCATCCTTTTATTGCTAATACGTAAATCTGGTTCTCTATCTTCTCCATTTCTATTGTTCTCTTCAATTCCATTTATAGGCTCATTTTGGATTTCTCCCATGATTTCCATGGGTTCACGATTGTTTTCATCAGCAATTTCCATAGGTTCATCTATATTTTCAATGTTTCCTTATTCTTCAACTCTAGGGTCATTTTCTAGGATATTATTGAAATAGTCATCATTCACCACAAATGGTGGCTCATGTTCCTTTCCTATTTCTTTCCTTTCATTTAGATTTTCTAGGAAAGTGGCATCCTTATATTCAATAATTCTCTTTTCTTTACTATAGAACCTATAACCGAAAGAATTTTCACAATAGCCTATAAACCTACATTTAAGAGTCTTTGATTTTAACTTATCCCTTAATTGTTCAGGAATAAGTACATAGGCTATAGATCCCCATTTTCTTAAATGATATAAATTGGGCTTAGTTCCGGTTCATAATTCATAAGGTATGTTAGGTACAGACTTGGAGGGTATTCTATTTAATACATAATTTGTTGTGATCAATGCTTCTCCCCAAAAAACTTTGGAGAGACCTGAATGTGAAAACATGCATCTAACACAATTCATAAGAGTTTTGTTCTTTCTTTCCGCCACACCATTTTGTTGTGGTGTATAAGGCATTGTAGTTTGTCTTTTAATTCCATGCATTTCACAAAACAATTTAAATTCATTAGAATTATATTCCCCTCCCCTATCTGACCTTAACATCTTAATCCTTCTTCCAAGTTGTTTTTCTACTTCCAACTTGTATTTCTTAAAACAAGTCAATACTTGACTTTTATGACTTATTAGATAAATGTAAGCATATCTTGAAAAATCATTTATAAAAGTTACAAAATATTCTTTGTCATCATGAGTTTTAATACTTAATGGACCACACACATCAGAATGAATCAACCCCAATAATTCATCTGATCTATATCCCTTACCAAAAGATTTCTTAGTCATTTTCCCAACTAAGCAATGTTGACATTTATTTAATTCCATGTCTTTAATTTCAGGCAACATGTTCAATTTTATCAATTGTTGTATTTTAGATTTATTAATATGTACTAACCTTAAATGCCACAAATCAATATCAGATAAACAACACTCAACATAATCAGAAACTATTTCATTTATTTCATTAGCAACGATAGAAAGTTTAAACAAATCATGTTCAGGTACAAAAATTCTCATAGCAAATATCTTTTTGTCTTTTCCTATGGATACACGTTTATTGTAAAATCGAACTTCCAAATTATTCTTCAAAAGAGTGCCTACGAATATTAAATTCTACCTCATGCCAGGTGCATAGAGGACGTCTTTCAAGATCATAATGTTGTCTCCCAAGTCCAAATGATATGTGCTAATACCTTCCACATCTAAATAAGTATTGTTTCCCATATAGATGCGTTGTTGTCTAGGACTCAATTCTTTAAATGAGTCAAGTCCCTTTTTCGTTTTGGCAATGTGTCTTGTGGCACCAGAATCAACCCACCATTCGTTTGAACTAGGGACTATAACATTATTGCATTCCACAACTCCCACGAAGATTCTTTTGTTCTTTATGTTCGACTCTGAGGTTCCACCTTTATTTCCATCCTTGTTGGGACAATGTGCCCTAAAATGACCAAATTGGCCACAAGCATGGCAAGATCCTCGTGCTTTCTTTCCACGTGCTTGATTTTGCTTGAAGTTGTTCTTGTTTGGTCTATTTCTTCTTTTGTTGCCTTTTTCAGATCTCTGCTTTTGAAAAATGGCATTGGCTTCTTCCAAATGAGATTCATGTTGCCTCCGACTAACTATTATTTCCTGTTCAGTACCCAACCTAGCTGGCAATTCAGATAATTGAAGTGGGGTAGACCTAAAAGATGTGGTAACCATATCATAACTATGTGGCAAACTATTCAATATGGTTGCTATTTGCAATTTTTCTGGTATAGGAGTTCCTGCAGTAGCTAAGTCTTTAGCCATTACCATCATATTATTTACATGTTCCACTACACTTTGTTCCTCTAGCATCCTACAAGAGTTATATTTCTAAAGGATGTTCATTTCAGTTGATTTATTATATTTTTCTTTCAAAGCGTTCCATAGTGTATAAGCATTAGTACATGTTTCATAGCATTTTACAAGACAATCTTCCATGAACATGAACATTAAATTTTTCGCCTTTTTATCATCTTTCCTCCATTGATTTACTCTTTTTATTTCCACTTCAGAAGCGTTTTCACTTATTTCCGGAGGATGCGAACCTATTACATGTTCAATATCTTCATATTCTAATGCTTGATATATTTTCCGATACCACATCTCATAATTTACCCTATTTAATTTATCCATCCTTGCCAACTCAGTTGTAAACATCTTCGAAGCCATACTTATATGTACAATCGAAATTACTTTCCAATTTCAATAAATAATTACCTTATGAACAAAAATGCAAATATTAAATTTAAAATTTCAAAAATTCTGAAAAACTATTTGAATTCAAATTTCAAAAATCAAATTTAAATTTCAAAATTTCAATTTTCAAATTTTTCAAAAATATTTAAATTTCCAAATTCAAATTCAAATTACAAATATTTCTATTATTTAATTAAAGCATGCAATTTCTAAACATGTAATATAAATATAATGACTAACACATTTAACAACAACAAAAATTGCTTGTTATTATTATTATTATTATCCAATATAATATAATATAATATATTATATTATAATATTTTATCAAAGGAGGAGATTTCGAATATCTCTAACCAAATTGCCCGAGGGCGGAAGACCGGAGTTTCGCGTGTGCGGGCGACAGTTGGGCGGACCGACGTGCACGAGAGGGAGGAGCGGTAGCGGAATCGCATGTGGAAGGGCGGAGGTGCGGGCGGCGTGCGTTGTTCGACGGGCGGAGAGCGGGGTCGGGTATCGCGCACGGAGGCGGAGGACGACGGCCGCACGTGGAAGAGCGAAGATGCGCGGGCGGAGCTGCAGCGACGTGCTCGGAGGAGTGTGCTCGGGCGGCGGGAGGTGCGCGCGCGAGCAGAGGAGCGCACGTAGGCGGCGGGAGGTGCATGCACGGGCAGAGCTGCGTGCAAGTGCGTGCGTGGGCGGCAGAAGGTGCGTGCGCGAGCAGAGGAGCGCACGCGGGCGGTGGGACTGGCAGACGCGCAGGCGGAGGGACTGGCGGACCTGCCTGGCTCTGATACCACTGTTGATCTGCACGATTTGGGAGCTCCGATGGTGGGTTATTCCATTCACTTATTAATAAGCTTCTAATCACTTCTATTTATAGCATTTGGAGGATTAACTAACTCCACCATCTCCGCCCCCAACCTCCTCCTCAAATTCCGTTAACCACCGGAATTTGAATTTGAAACTTGGTATTTTTGACCAATTCCAATGGTAACATCTACTCTACGTAAGTTCGAATTCCTTGAAATTTGTAGTAATGTTTTAAATTTTTCAAAAAATAAAATAAGACTCCAAAAATTTGCAAGCTAGGAAAAAAAACTTAAATTAGTCTTATACTAGAATAAATTGATGTTTAATATAAAACGTATGATAAATGACTTTTTTTTGGGGGTGTGATGTTCGTGGTGGTTTTACATGCTTGGTTTTTAGTTTGCGCGTATTTTAATCTTCATTTCTTCCGTTGTGTTTATAATAATTAATAAGTTTATCTAGTTTGAAGGAGATCTTTATTTATAATGGTAATTTTAGTGTCTACTGAGATTAAAATTATTGTGAAAACTATAAGTATTATTATTAGCAACCAGATGTATTTTTATCGGTACGTTGAGGCGGGCATTTCTAATTTTTAGATTTTTTTTTTTTGCTTCTGTCCAGGTATAATTACTTTTTAAATAACTTTTTCTTCCATTGCATATTCGCATCTAAATATATTTGAATATAATTTTTATTTTCCCTTTTCCAGTATTTGTATTTGAAAAATAAATATAGATATAAATATGCTAAATGATACGTTCCAACCGTATCGATCACATTATCAACTTGGCTTTGCGGAATTGTCGTTACATTCGTTGATTACGACGGCTTAATTAATACTATGCTATGTCGATATTATAAAATATTAGAAAAAAATCCCTTTTGTCGTTTTCTGATAATCAATTCCACCTAACGATTAAAATGCTGCATTTATGGCATTTCACTGACGTTACGCAAAATAAAAGATCGGGGAAAAAAAATAGTAAAATATTTACTTGCATGTGATCAACTAATTTTTTTATAATGCAGTAGAAAATATATTAAAAATATAGAAATTCTAATTATGAAACCGTGGCAATGAAGAGTACATCGTCCAAAAAGTACAGTTTTAAAAAAGAAGAAGAAAAAAAAAGATAAAACTAGAAAATAAAAGATTTTAATTATTATCTATTTATTCAATTTCTTCACCTTCCGAGGTAAAATTAATCGGTTCGATGAAATTATCAGTATTTTATATAATAGTATTATTATTATCTATGTGAGTCTCCTATTTTGGTCGAGTCTTTTTGACAAATATTCCTACACAAAAATCTGTTGTCAGAGTTTTTAATCAGAAAATAACTAAGCTAATCATATTTTTGAATAACAATGCATGATATTCTTAATAGGTCTTCCAAAAATAAAATTATTATGATTAAGGTAACAAATCTAAAAGAAATAACAATTAACCAAACTATTGTAATTGCTATCAAAATCTGAATATTTGGTAAATACAAAAAAAAAAAGATACTATCATCACTAAAAGGTTGATTTCTTCTTCTTCTTTATTTGATAACAATGAACGTATGTAACACTGGACTCTGGCCGACTCGACCATTTAGAATTAGTTTAATTATTCGAAGAAAAAAAAATTCCAACGGGCAATTGTTAATATCAAGAGGTGTTGATCGGTTCAAATAGTTTATATGGGACTTCGTCACATGTCGTCGATCAAGTGTTTGAAAGCACATCGTTGATAAAATACATATATATATATGCCTGTTAAATAAATATATATTAGTGATGGTACAATCTAGTCGAGACGAAACGGCATGGTATAATTGCCGCCTAATACATCCAATGACTGTCATTATCGAGGAAAACATGTCCAACAACCGTTCACGTGGCCTGACTCGTCGAACTCGGGGAAAAGCTCGTGGTCCCGTCACCTCTCGGGCGGTGTTTTTATCTCTTTTTATTTTACCGTATATTCGTAACTATCTAATAAGGTGATTTCGCTATCTCTTTATTTATAGGAAAAGAATTAAACGACGACCACGTGGGAATATGTTGGCGTCACTACCGACAATTCCCATCCCCTTCCAATTATACTTGTACCATTTTGGTAAATTTATAGACGTTTAGATTAAGATAGAGATTTGTGTCTTTTAGAAAGCATGAAGATCAAGTTTTCTGATTTTTCGTTTTCAACTTCACGTTCCATAAAAACAAACTTTAAAACTACTTTTAAAAAGATCACCTAAATCACTTTGTCAAAAGTGTATTACCTTTCTTATAATGTTGCCTTTTGTACTTGTCTATACCACTTTCGCAGAAGGTACTCCATTTTGCTGTAATTGTCTGTAAAGAGAGCTTTTCATATTTGTTATGGTACTTATATTTTAATTTTTCTTACAAAGTTAAGGTATCTTCGTATGTTTTTAAGTTTTTGATTTCTTACAAGGATTTCTTCACCATCCATCCGGAATATAAGCTAATTGTCGCGAGTTACTCATGGATCTTAACGTTCACGTCTTTTCATAAGTTTAAAAAAAGACGATGATATGTAAATCAGATGAATGGCCCATGGATAAACTTAACGCGAAGGATTCCCACTACTTTGAAAGGCCGTTTCTCTCCTTTGTCGTTTACTCACGTAGAATCCCACAGATGTTCCACTTGCAGAGGAATACGTGGAAAACGGTCTTACGAGGTTAAGATGATGTCCCTGACCTTGACGAATCGACGAAATTGTCGTCTGATATCGTGAAGAAGGGCAGAAACCGGGAAATACAAAACAAAGAGGGCAGCACATCTATCCAATTGGAGATACGCGAACAAGTCGATCTTCGTGGAATCACTTCATTGGAAAAAGGGTTCAAGGAGAGAGCACTGGTTGGCAATGTAAACGCGAGAAATTTCTTCGAACGGGGCGCCGGAACGAGACAGACCGGGTGCAGATTTTCCCACTGTGGCGGCTGGCAAGTTTCTCGTGCCCAAATGAGAGTTCTTTCCTTCCAGAACTCGCTACTCGTGCGTAAAAAAGTAAACGGCTCCGGTTGGAACATTTTTTTTTTTTTAAAAAAAAATCTCGTTTTTAAGCTTTAATTCGAGTTATATATGAGACAACGTGAAATAAATACGTCCGTGTTATTTTAGTATGCTTAGCTGTAACTTATCCTTAATTTTAAATTTTATATTTAGATAATCTTCGAACGAAGAAAATTTCACTTCTCCATGTCTGAGCGAAGGGATTGCTTCCTTCCATGACACGACGATAATAACCATCTTTCGTGATAAAAAATTATAATTTAAAATAATTTATGATGTTCAAATTTATGTCATATAATTTGAAAAAATAATTTCACAACATAAATTTAAAATTTTTATTTTTAAAAAAATATTTATTGCATTACTTCATATATTTTTTAATATTATAGTATAAAAAAAAAAGTTTATAACGTATTAAATATTTATCACATTATTTGTTTGCTTAAAAAATGACTAAATGGTAAATATAACAATTTACATACTGTATAATTCTAACAAACAAACAACACTTTTAAATTTTTACCCTTAATTATTGAAATTATCAAGAACTAATCATAACTACAAAACCATTCTTAACTAGAACTATCGCACTTTGAAATTTTTAAAACAAACGTAACTTTCATGTTGTATTTTAAAATTTTATTTATAATTACATAATCTATTTTTACTTTTGTATTTTTTTAATTCTAATTATTTAATTTAAAAAGAGAAAACGGTTCCAGATTTCCCAAGAAATGAAAGGAACGCAGTTGGGCATAACGTTGCATGCATAAAATCACACGACGTGACGGGTTGAACTCCGACAAGCACCGAACCAAATCACCCACCATAAGTGTGCCGTTTCACCGGAACTTAGGTTGAATCTGGTCGGATCACATAAATTGGGCCGGATCAGAAATATGGATAACGAATCGGGTTGGAGAGATTACTAAGTTTAACCCAATTCATCAACACCCTTAAATGAAACTTGATCATTTTAAATTTTTTCAACTCAAACTTGAATGTGAAGAGAGGAGATGACTAATTCGCGAAACATTCGGCCTTTGATTTAGAGGATTGGATTTGAATGGTGATCTTTTTCACTTTTTGATT